>RJLU01000013.1:0-578453 GCA_005356885.1 Cercospora cf. flagellaris | reverse complement strand
AGGTATCTTGTTTTTGCTCGAGCTTCTTCTTAGAGTCGTCCGTGCGTCTTCTAGGCTATAAGCAGGCCGGGCTCATAACCTTTTAGATTAGCAGAATCGTAGAATGGCGGAAGTATAGTGCTAGAGGAAGCACAGACGTGCGTAGGTAGAGAGTAGAGTAAGAGAGTAGAGTAGTAAGAGTAAAAGAGTAGAAAGCTTTCCTTGCTTGCTTAGTCGACTATACTACGCGCTATAGGCCTTCTTATATACTCTATTACCGCGTACTAGAAGGTTCTACGTACGCGTAATCGCGTACTAGCACTAGGCAACTCTAGGACTAGTAATACTAAAGATAGGACCTCGTAGAATAGCTTAGAATACTATAGAATATCGATTAGAAATCGATATTCTACGAGGTTCCTTAGACTTCTAGAAGCTAGTCTAGAAGGATATCGATAGAAACTTCTAGTCTACTGCTTACGCAGTCGCCCTAGAGGTTTCTAGAGCCTTCTAGCCGAAAAGGGTAGTTGGACAGGGGCACCCCAGGCCACCTTCCGTATTAGGAAGGTGTTGGGTCAGGTTACGTGACTTAGGGGGTGTTAGGTGGTGGTCACGTAACCCCCTAAAGGGTGTTAGGTGCTGGTCACGTGATCGTGACCCAACACCCCAAAAGGGTAGTTTGTGGGGTACCCCCCTGTCCACCTGCCTAATTAGGAAATAGGGTCTCTAGGATAAGCTAAGCTTACCCTTTCTAAGACTAGAATCTCGTTATTAGAGCTAGAATCTTAATTTCTAAGCTAGAATTAAGATTTTTAAAGGTAAAACGAGATTTCTAGTCTAGACTATAGATTCTTAGAGCTTCTACTACTTCTAGAATCTAGATCCTAGTCTAGGAACCTTATTTAAAGGGCTAGAAGCTCGCTTTAAGAGCTAGAATCTAGATTCCTCTAAGTAGAACTAGATTATTAACTAATAGTATAAATTATAATAGGATCTACTGCTTCTAAAAGCTAGATTTTAGTCTAGGAATCTTAATACTAGCTCGAGAACCTCGATTTAGGAGCTAGGATCTCTTAGATCTAGACGCTAAAATCTAGGCCTTTATAGCTCGAGTTAAATTCTTTACCTAGATAAAGAGTATATAGACTACTAGAGGCCCCTTTCTAGTACTTAAAACTTGTTTTTAATAGAGGACTTCGAATCTCTATCCTAGAGTAGAAGTTTAAAGTCTAGAAAAGACGTTAGAGGAAGCTCGGACGCTATATAAGCTTAGGCGCCTTCTAGACAAAGCTTAAGCCTTAGTAGAGGAAGCTCGAGCTATATATTATCTACTCCTTCTCTCGAGTTCCTACTTAATAGAGCTATCTAGCAATCCTAAGTCGTATATTACTAACCTTAAATAGCCGCTCGTTCTCTTACGATTTACGCTCCTTTCTAAGTATCCTACTTAGTAGCAGAGTACCGGGTTTACTATAGACTAGGGCTTCCTACTACGAAGGCCTACCTAAGTAATCGTTGTCTATAGTCGCGCGCGGTATTAAGCTTGCCGCGCGTTAGTAGTTTGCGATCGATAGTAGCATTCTTACTATAGTAACTGCTCGGTTCCGTCCTAGCAGTACGCGTTCGCTTTAGCCGGCCTAGCTAATACTACGGAGTCGAGCGCCTAGCAAGTGCTCGCGTATAAGAAGTTCCCCTCTAGACTTTATATAGCGGTTACGCCGAGACGTGCCTCTTCTCTGCCGCCCTCCCTGCTAGCTTCTTAGGAATTTATATCGCTCGACAGTCTAGCGCTTTCCTCTTCCGTTAGGCTAAAGGCAACGCTTAGCTAGGCAAGTATAGAAACACTGCAAGCTACAAAGAGCTGCCATGGCCCTATATAGCAGTAACTAAAGTCTAGGCCGGCGCGTGCACGTAGTTGTTGCCTAATGCCTTCCCGATTATCGTAGAATTAGCAACCTAGCGCACAGAAGCAAGACATAGCAGACACGTGCCAGCAACCCCCACACACGAGCGACCAGCTAGCGCTGTCAAATCATGATCTCATCAATTCACTATGCTACCCTCCAACATCCCCATTGCCACTCCCTAAAACTGATACTCGCTCAGACTCGGCGGCAAATCCTCCACTCTCGTTCCCCACTGACTTTCATTTCGTCCCAAGGTCAACACCAACTCCTTGCCCTCGGTAAAGAACTCATGCCCAATCCAATTTCTCGTGTAATTCTCTCCATCCAGCGTCGCACTCTGAATGTACACGTTCTCATAGTTGCCCCCATCAAAATTCACATTTCTGATAACTGCCGTATTGCCCGTCACAGGATGCTTGATTCTCACTTCTTCAAAGAAGGGCGGGATGATAAAGTATACGTTCTGTCCCGGGTTCGGTATCAGCCCCATCATGGTAAAGGCCAGGAAAGCCCCCATGGTCCCAGAGTCATCGTTCCCGGGAAGACCACCGAGCGTTGGAGAGAAGAACCTGGGCACGTAAAAGTGCGCGCGTGTGGCGGAGAGAGCAGGTCGTCCGGCGTAGTGGTATTGGTAGACCGTCAGGAAAGAAGGCTCATTCCCAATGTAGGTGATGTTTTGATCGTGCAAGTACTCCAGTCTGCGGACGAAGGTCTCCGGCCCGCCGAGCGTGGCGATGAGTTGTGCCATGTCGTGAGGCACGTAGAACGAGTACTCCCAAATCGAGGACTCGTACGTCTCCGAAGCTGTGTTCTGCAGACTGCATGACTTGGTGGGAGAGTTGTCGATGTTGGAACAGTAGAGCGGATCCTGTCGACCCCAGGTTTGATTGAGATACTTGGGTTGGAAGAAGCCCATAAACCCGGTGCTAGTCGAAGAATTGAATAGGTTCGATTCTTGATCTGCGCGGAAGAGGTTACGCCAGTTGCCGCTGGTCTGCTGATATTTCTCGACATCGCCCTGCTTGCCGAGTCCTTGAGCAATGGTAGAGATGCAGAAGTCGTTGTAGCTGTACTCCAGTGTGCGAGAGATGGAGCGAGTGTGCGTGCCAAAGCCTTTGTAGTCAAAGTCCTCAACGGGAATGTAGTGAAGGGACTTCCAGCTGTCGAGGCCACCACGTCCTTGGCAGCACCAGTCTGATACGAATTAGCATAGCCCCAATGCAGTCTCTCAACGACTCACCATATGGCTCCTCCTCGGCATCTCGCACCACCGCCTCATACACCTTGTTCCAGTCAATGTTGGTGGAATTGAGCTTGGAGTAAGCATCGGCCATGACCACGTCTGCGTTGCTGCCGCCTTGAGTGTATCCTTTGCTGAGTGACATGTGACAATCTGGTAGCCAGCCTTGAATATCGTACAGCGTCAGCAAGCCTTGGATAATCTGCTCCATCGCAAGTGGATCGACAAGAACCAAGAAGGGAAATTGAGATCGAAAGTGGTCCCAGATACTGCAATTCGTCAATCCTACCTTCACTCTTAATCCACACGCACGACTCACCAGTAGAAGCTGTCAAAGTAAATTGTATTGGCATCCACGACTGGCTGCACACCAGTGTAGTTCTGTGGATTGATAAACGTGCGGTATACACCTGCACCATGTCAGCTCACTTCAGACCCAACATCCAGGCCAACCGCACCTGAGTAAAAGTTCTTCAGAGTATCCTCATCCACATCATTCGTCTCCACTGAAATCACACTCATCTTCTCAGTCCACGCATCCACAGCCGCCTTCTGCGTGGCTTGAAAGTCAAACTCGGGAATCTCGCTCTCTGCCAGTTGACACGCCTGTTCGCTGCTGATGAAACTGTATCCGACTCTTGCAATAACAGGCGACCTGTCTGAGAATCGCACAAAGCCGCCCCCTGGAAGTGGGTATCCATTGATGCCGCGGGAGATCTTCAAGTCCTTCACATCTGCACTTCCACGGCTGTTGACAACCACACCTGTATCTCGGACAGCGCCACCCTTGAAATCGGCGCAAAAGAATGCAATGTACTTCTCCTGTCCAAACGATGGCTCGAAGCGACCATAACCCGTCATTCTTCCCGAGTTTTCGACAGAGATCGTGGCATTATCCTGACGCGAATCGGAGAGATCTGACAAGTCCAAGTAGATGACCGGGCTGCCACTTCCACTTTCAGGGAACGTGAACTGGAAAAGCGCAGTATGCAACGCAGCAGTCATCTCACCACGGACGCCGCTCTGAAGATCAATGCTGAAGTAGCCTGGCGAGGCCTTGAGCGAGGAGTTGACGTACGGTTCGCGACGATCTTTCTTGGGAAACTCGCACCCATTGATCTCATCTCCCTCACAGCTAGAGAAAGGGAAGAGGGGGAAGAGGCCCAACGAGGGATTGCCACCAGTTCCAGAATCGTGCATGCCAGAGAAGCCAGTAATATTGGCGCCATCAGTGGTGAAGCCGCCCTGCCTGGAATCGCTATCGGTATCGGCGACAGCTTTCGCCATGCCGTATGGCAGTGATGCTCCAGCGAAGACATTACCTACGCAAGTCAGTTGCTGCATTCGAGTATCGACTCGCCACGCGCATACCTCCATTTTGGGTCCCCACCAGCTGATCCACGTATTGTAAAGGTTCAGTGACAAGAGCTGCTGACGCCAGCTGAGCAGCCAGAACAACAGTGGCGAGCGAGTGAGCCATGTTGTCAATGTGGCGCAAAGGTAGGAGGTAAGAAGCGGGCTAGCGACAGGTGGAGTGAAAGCATAAGTCAAAGTAAGATTAAGTGCCTACATTGTGATGGCTGTGCATGAGATGATCTGGGTGTTTCGGAAGCTATTGATCCTGGCGCTGTACGTGGTTGAACCTGTCATGTCGTGTGGGAGAGACCCAAACATCCCTCTCAAACGCGGCAGATCCGGAAGCTACTTGGACAATCACATGAGGCTTGACGGGCGCATGAGCTTCCACGATGTCACTGCAGCTGTTCGCAGTGCCCTCAGTCGTACTCAGACGGATTGCTGCATTGGACAGTACACTTGGATCCAGGAACTCAACTTGCACATCGTATGGGTGCCAGCAGCATGTGCCTCCAGGTGATTGGTAGCAATTGCGTTTAATTTCCAGAGACTTTGCCAGGGACGAGGTACGGATAGTTCGGGAGGGTTAGTCATGCACCAGATGCACGAGAAAGATCGGGAAGGCCGGGATTCGCATTGGCCATCCTGGTTAGACGTGGACTTGGCGTGCGGACGCGCCTCTTTTGGCGCGGAGCAGTGAGGTGTGATTGCAGTCCTGCACATGGCTATGGGTGATTGCTCACCGTACTGCGATCTCATACATGCACTCGCAAGATTCCTTCTCACTTCTTCCCCGCCGCCTTCGGCTTCGGCAAGAAAACATCCAAAACACTCCTTGGAATCCTCTTAAACCTCACTTGTTCCCAAACACCTACAATCTCCTCGTCCTGCAGAACAAAAACGTCACCTTGCAAAACGGTCTTGTCACTTGGCAGAATCCTCATCTGGACATAGTTCTGCAGAGTACTTTGCCCCACTTTCACCTTCTCCGGCTGGAATTTGCTGCTCAATTTCATCGCTCCCACGCCACCATTGATGTACGCGAATTTATCACCATCTTTCTCCACGGCATTACACACGAATCCGCTCAAGTGGCCTGTTGCATCGAGAAGGTAAGGTCCGAGAAAGTCTTTTCGAAAGTCGAGATGGACCAAGTCGATCGTGGCTGTAGCTTCCAGTGTTCGGGTATCGAAAATGACTTCGGACATGTTTTGGTATTTGGGGCCGTATTGCACGAAAGAGGAGAAGAGTTTGTAGGCTTTTGTGCGCTGGACGAGTTGAACTGAGAGGTTGTTCTCTTTGATTGCGGCTGTCTGGAGGGAGGCTATGCGGTTGAGGATTATTGGAGTGTAGGGGTACCAGGTTTGGAGCCAGGTTGCAGAGGATTCGTAGGTTGCGGTGCAGTGGCCCATTTCTTGGAGTCGGGTGCCGGTGGAGGTGGTGGAGTGGAAGGTACAGTGGAGGGTTGTGGAACTTATTTTGGGGTCCTTGGACGAGGCCTTGACTTCCATCTCGATGAAGAGGGACGCGAGATTGGTTGGGTCTTTGACGACGAGGGGTTTGTGGACTTGAAGGTCGCTGACGTTTATGCCTGGGACTTCGGCGTTGGGTTCGTAGGCGCGGTGGATGTGGCTGGCGACGGTGAGAACCATGTCGGAGTAGAGGCCCGAGGGTGTCAGGACACAGTCGTTACACTTGTGAGCAAGCACAACTGGGCTCAAGTCAGGGTCTGCGAGGCATGATCTGACTGTCACTTTGGCCGTTGATGGTAAGCCGTCCAGTTCTTCCCGGACGACCTGCTGGCATGATGGCGAGAGGCGTTTTGATGTTGACATCGTGAACGACTTCTATCACGATCTGCAATGTCGATAGGTTGACAAATTGACACTCGTGCGTGTAGCGTCGTTCTTATGTACATGGTCCGGAAGACCTGCATCGGGGGACCACCAGCCGGAAGTGCTGCTGACCACCTGAATAGAAGCTTCCTTCATGACAGCCGATATTGAACCTGCGCCAGGACGCATATGTAGGCGCATGTCAGCACAACCAGAGGCACACCGAGCCCGATGTCATATCAGCTCAGGTGTGAGCAGGCTTGGCAATATCTCGGAGCTGAAATCCTTCCCGACGCTGCTTCAATCTGCAACGCCTGAACTTGCGCATCGCAAGCTGAAGACCTGAGACGCTTGCCGACCTCACCGACCTCCAGTCACGTCGAGAACAGTGCCAGTGACGTACGACGAAGCCGAGGAGAGCAACCAGATGATCGCTTCAGCCACTTCCTCAGCTTCGCCAGCACGTCCAAGGGGCGTGGTCTTGCCAAGTCGGTCAGCTCGATCCGGATCACCAGTTGTTGCATGTATTTCTGTGTTGATGAGGCCAGGTCGAACTCCATTGACACGGACGCCTTGAGTGCCAAGCTCTTTCGCAAGTCCGACAGTGAGAGTATCAATGGCTCCCTTGGACCCAGCATAATCGACATATTCATTTGGACCACCTGTCAATGTCAGCAACTATACTCGCCAGAGTCATGTAATCCTCACCCAGCTTCGCCGCCGCAGAAGAGACAAATACGATGTTGCCGCCTGAGCCTCCTTTGCTCGTCGGCATTCGTCTCGCAGCCTCGCGTGCGCACAGATAAGCTCCCAGGACATTGACATCAAACATTTGCCTGAGTCGGCCAATGTCCATATCGGCAAGAGTCATGGCAGGCAGCGTGATGCCTGCATTGACGACAACAGCATTGATCGCACCAAAGTGCGTCTCCACCTCATCAAACATGCGAATGACATCCTGCTCATTCTCGACACCGCCTTTCACGATGATGGCTTTCCCGCCTGCGGACTCTACTGCGTGAGCAGTCATCTCTGCTGCTTGAGCATTCTCCTTGTAGTTGACGCCTACGTTCCAACCTCGTTTCCCAGCCAGGATCGCGGTTGCGCGGCCGATACCACGAGAGCCGCCGGTCACTAGCACTGTAATAGGGCTCATTCTTGAGTACTGCAAAGGGAGATAGGAGATGTCGATGCGTCCATCTCACAGAGATAGAATGGGTTGCTGTATGGGCCCTCGGAAAGTGGGGGTGCAGCTCTTCTTGGCGTTGGCTCGTGCGAGACTCGGTCTAGACTGTCCCGACGATCTTGCCTTGGAAGTTGGAAGCGTCACTCGAACCTCAGAAGCATCAAAAACAAAGGTGCTCACCTGTCACATCGACATGCGCAGGAGATTGAGCGTGATTCTGCTCGACTGCCAACTCATCTGATGCGCCGCTGCCACTGTATACTCAGGTCAGCAGCAGTAGCGAGCGCTGAAAACAATTGCCGAGGTCTTGAAGTCGCGTCGCGTTTCTGCTGATCAATCAACGAAATTGTTTGAGCATGGGGCATTTCCCAGCGACGACATATCAACATCTTCTTCACATTTTCGCATTGATGATTCTGTAGGCAGAATTGCCACTGTTCTTCGCTGATTCCACACTCAAGATGGCGCCGATCTCTTACAATACGCCTTACCCAGGCATACCATACTTCACGCCTCAACATACCAATTCGCCGGGAACACCTTTCGACAAGAATGCTCGAGTACCAACACTCTTCAAGCCTCTCACTATTCGTGGTGTGACACTTCGAAACCGCATCGTGGTGGCACCCATGTGCCAGTACTCTACTGCAGAAACAGGGCCGCAAATTGGTGCTTTGACTCCATACCATGTTGCCACGCTTGGTCACTACGCATTGAAAGGTGCCTCTCTAGTCTTCATCGAGGCTTCCGGGGTCCAGCCAAATGGCCGCATCTCGCCCAACTGCCCTGGCGTCTGGTCAGACAGCCAGATTGACGGGATCAAAATGGTGGCCGACTTCATCCACAGCCAAGGAGCTCTATGCGGTATGCAGCTAGCGCACGCAGGCCGAAAGGCTAGCACTATGCCTCCTTTCATTGCCGCTGGAAAGAAAGCTGCAAGTGTGCGAGCCACGAAGGAAGCCGGTGGCTGGCCTGACAATGTGGTTTCGGCTTCCGGAGGCGAAGACTTCACCTGGGATGGCATCAGAAGTGACGATCCTAAAGGCGGATATTACGCGCCACGAGAGCTGAGCATCCCGGAAATTGAGCAGCTTGTTCAGGACTGGGCTTCTGCAGCACAGCGCAGCGTTCGAGCTGGGTGTGATGTCCTCGAAATTCATGGTGCACATGGGTATCTGATTCACCAATTCTTGAGCCCGATAACAAACAGACGCACGGACAAATACGGCGGCTCATTCGAGAATCGAACACGACTTGTGATTGAAATCATCCAAGCTATTCGGAAAGTCATCGCTGCGAGCGTGCCATTATTCCTCCGATTGAGCTCAACCGAGTGGATGGAGGAGACAGAAATCGGGAAACAATACGGCACCTGGGACGTGGAGAGTACCATCAAGCTCACGAATATCGTTGCAGAACTTGGCGTAGACCTCATTGACGTCTCAAGTGCGGGCAACCATCCTCAACAGAGGATTACTACGTTCAACGCAAAGGATTATCAGATCAAGATCGCGGCACAGATTCGAAAGGAGGCCAAGGCCGCCAACAAGAAAATCCTGATTGGGGCCGTTGGTCTCATCACAGAAGCTGAGCAAGCCAGAGACATCGTAGAATACAGTGATAGCATCAAGAAAGAGGCAGAGGTTGCAAAGGCCATGACTGACGCAACTGGCAACAAAGAACCAATGGCTGACCTGATCTTGGTTGCACGACAGTTCATGCGAGAGCCCGAGTGGGTGCTCAAGGTCGCATGGCGACTCGGCCTAGATATCGCCTGGCCGACACAATTTCTGCGCGTGCGATTCCCGAAGCTATAGATGGCAGCGATGATGATTTGTATATCATATAGATCTAGAATCAATGACCTTCACCATCTCAGCCCTCTTTTCGGGCCATCTGTCGGGAGCTGTATGATGCAAGCGAACCGATACTACACAACAACTTCGAGGCATGCCGAAGATAGCCCGCCATCACTCCATGTGCTCTGGTCAACACGTTCGCAACTAGGGTGCCACGTTTTCGCCACAGCATTGAGCCGGCCGATGAACCGTACCTCGAGACGCGGGCAAAATCACAGATGCAGTTTCTCTGCCGACTTGTCAAGCCCTTCTCGAAGCACACAATCCGATATAGTGGGTCCGAGCCACGATAGTCGCAGATGTCGTGATCGCGCGTTCAAATTCGCGACTTCAACACTCGCCAACTGCACCTCTAGGCTATGGAGAAACTGCAAAATCTCTGCCGCGTTGAATGCTACCATGCCCATGCCAAGCACCAAAATGCTGTTTACGTGCTTGCACAAGCTTGTACTAATTGCGAGCATACATCCAGGCTATGCTTGTCGCTCTTGTCCCTTCTTGAGCGAACGCCTTCGAAATCATCATGGCTGAACCTGTGGCGCCCAAGGTGCCGACTGCGAGTATCGCAGAGACTCTTCCCACACAGGAGCCGCAAGTCAGGAAGCACCGGACATGGTACCATACGACGCTTTTCAATGCTTGCGTTATCGGAGGTGTTGGGTTCATGGCACCTGGACTATGGAATGCCATGAACTCGCTCGGAGCTGGTGGTGCCCAGGAGCCGTATCTCGTCAATGCGGCTAATGCACTCGTCTTTGGACTCATGGGGTTCCTTTGCTTGTTTGGAGGACCTATCGCCAATCGGATCGGGCTCAACTGGACTCTGCTGCTGGGAAGTATTGGGTACCCCGTTTACAGCGCCGGTGAGAATGTCCGAAATGTGATCACTTCGACACACATGCTGATTGGCATACAGGCCTGTACTGCAACAACAGGTACGGCACTGTCTGGCTCGTACTTGTCGGCGCTGCAACTTGCGGAATGTCAGCAGGACTGTTCTGGGCAAGTGAAGGTGCAGTCGCGTTAGGGTATCCCGAACCTGGGAAACGAGGACGATATATGAACATCTGGCTCTGGTTCAGAACTGGTGGACCGCTTATGGGCGGAGCTATCGTGCTCGGACTCAATCACGACGCTCATGCTGCGAAGAAGGGCAAAGTCGGATATCAGACATATCTTGTGTTCGTCGCGCTGCAATGTTTGTCCGTGCCGCTCGCACTCGCGCTCAGTCCGCCGGAGAAGGTGCAAAGAGCAGATGGCAGCAAGGTCATCGTCAAAGCAGAGAGCAGCTTCAAGAAGGAATTCCAGGCGCTCTGGCAGCTCAGCAAGAGGAAGGATCTGTTGCTACTGCTGCCGGTCTTTTGGTCAGCTTACTTCAACCAATACGCTGGCAATTTCCAGGTAAGAAACCACGAACACTGAATACGCTTCGAGGACTTGCTCTAACGATCATGTACAGACGTACTACTTCGGCGTGCGAGCAAGAGCACTCATGGGCTTGTGTCAGCACATCGGCGGCCTGATCTCATCTCAAATCATCAGCGCACACCTTGATTACAAAGGACTCCCCGTGAAGAAGCGAATCGTCTACGGCTTCTTCTACGTCCTCGGGCTTCACATCGTCGCCTGGGTCTATGGCTGGGTTGTTCAAGAGCACTACACCAGCATGGATGAGGCACCAGTCTATGATTGGGTCGATGCAGGCTTTCTGAAAGGCTTCTTCGTCATCATCCTCTGGCAATTCTCCCAGCAAGCTCTCCAGAATTGGATGTACTACTTGCTGTCCACCAAGACTGATAACATCTCCGAGATGGCTCGCTTCTCCGGTATCTTGCGAGGACAAGAGAGTTTCGCGCAAGCTGTGTCCTACGGTATCAACTCTCAGGAATGGAAGGGTGGTCGTGTGCCGCTTGCCATCAACACTATTTTGCTGGGTGAGTACTTCATTCTATGATTGTGAGTACGTTGTCTCTGACTGAGATCGCAGGAGCTGCTATCGTGCCTACATGGCTGGTCGTCCGTGATCATGAGCCCATTGAACATGACAAATTGCCGGTGCCTTTGGAAACTAGGGAAGCTGGAAGTGAGACTTCAAGCAAGCATGAGGAACCACAGAAATAGAGCATCGCTAGCGTCCTTCCAGTACTCCAAATTCGAAGCCGATGGTTGACGACCATTCATTTGAGCAACCCTTTCGGGACTTCCGGGCGACAACATGATCTGGAAGTGGATGTCTAACATCAGAACAACGAAGCAGAGTGGACATGTTCGTCGTGTCTCGCTCGCGTGCAGCCACGCGACGACATTCTTGAAGACCGTTATCACTTGGCACCCGAGACACGGCAGGAAAGGCAACCCAAAACAGCAGTGAACCGAACAAGCATCCCCCAAGACGTCTTCGCGAAGAAGGCGGGCACACGAGCTCTCTCTCGTTCATGGACGAACTACCACACAAGCTGCATTTTGCTCCGCAAGGGATTCTTTGCCAAGCCCGAGCCAGACCACTTGATTGACGAGCGACTTAGCAACCTTCCGTATTGAGACAAGTGTATCCAACACTTTCGACGGATCAAGCATTTTACCTCTCCACTACTTCAGCTGAATGTCTTGGCATAGATCGTGGACAGTCAGTGGCGTGCAGATCTGCTCTGTGCTCTGCAACGGTTGCAACTTACATGCGTGTTAGCATGTGGAGTGGACCATGGCCATGGCCTTCCTATAAGTATGTTCTAGCTGCCATCAAGGTTATTCCATCTTCGTCGCATGTACCTTCAGATTGAAATACCATTATGAAGCTCTTATCAGTTTTGGCTTTGGCCGTATCATGTGCTTCTGCACAGCGCAAGTGTGGAACTACCAACAATAATGCCCCACAAAATCTCAGATACGAGGCCACCGCAGAGCCTGCTGACAGTCTTGCGGCTCGTCAAGCTTCGAGAGCAAGATATACCGTCGACACTTATGTTCACGTCATCACGACTCAGAACAAGAGTAGTCTGTACCCTCGTGAGATGGTTGAGCAGCAGGTATGGAATGTCTCAGTTTTACCGGGCGTGGAACTCCAGCTGATCGTTACTACAGATGCGAGTGATGAACGAGGCATACGCTTCTGCGCGCTTTGCTTTCAAGACGATCAGTATCGACTATACTGTCAATGACGCATGGGCTTCTGCTCTCGATGGGCCTCTGGAAGTGGAGTACAAGACCAAGTTGAGGAAGGGAGGCTACGATGATCTCAACTTGTACTTTTTGAGTGATCTTGGAAGTGAGTGTTCTCTATCCTGCCTCTCGCAAAGAGAACACTATACTGACCTGCAAACTCCCAGACGGCCTCCTCGGCTTCTGCTACTTCCCCGAACCCTTCGCCTCCCCAGAACAACGCATCCTCGACGGCTGCGTAAACCTTGCAGGCAGCATGCCCGGCGGCGAAACTCCATCCTACAATCTGGGCGCAACCGCCGTCCACGAAACCGGCCACTGGCTCGGACTCTTCCACACCTTCAGCGAAGATGGACTCGGCTGCAGCGGTCCAGGAGATTACGTCCTTGATACTCCTCACCAATTGAACGCTACTCGAGGATGTCCTGCTGTGAATCCTGATACTTGTCCCCAGCGACGGGGTGTGGATCCAATTCATAATTATATGGATTATTCGACTGATATTTGCATGTATGAGTTTACGAGGTTGCAGAGTTTGAGGATGAGGGTTATGTATGCGACGTTGAGGAGGACGCAGAGGGATAGGAAGTAGGGGTAGTTGTTTGGATGACGGTGATGACAGGGTTATGAGGGTATGAGATATGAACTAAGAGAAATGGAAACACATGAGAGCGAGCACCCGAACGGCCAAGCACTGAATCGAAATTTCAATTAGGCAGCATAACAACGGCGGAAGTTTCACAGGCACTCGAACCCCATTGTGGTCTCGCTCCGTCTTCGAAGCGTGCGTGTCCGGAATATGGTGCTCCAATGCCGCGCAATACAACCACAGCTAGGAGCAAATCGGCAGCCATAAGAACATGTACATGATCACCTCACTTCGTCCGATGCTGAAATGGCACTCACCTATTGCCTGGTCCAGCATTTCCATTTCAACCATTTACAACACATGTGGTACTTGGCATGGTTCTACCGAATGCCTCTTACAATGTGGCTGTGCCAAAGAGTTAGAGCTAGAAGCCCCAACATGACAAATAGGTCGATCATACTGAGTTAGCATCAAACTCTCAATCACTCACCACACATATGTGCTCCATCATGACTCCTATATCTTCTTTCGCTCCGATCTAGTTCAACCCGTCCTTGTCGATCTACCATTTCATCATTGCCGTGCAATGTGACAGTGCATAGGAACAATAACCAACCGATGTGAACACTGAAACTGCCTGCTATGCCTGACCACACGTCGAAGAGTGGACTTGAATTGATGCAACTCAACATCCCTAAAGCATCGACCAGATTACTGTGCTCCAACTGCTCTGACCAATGTTAATGCGCTTCATTCAAGCAAGAGCTCTAATGACTGGCTGCGTCATTACCTATCCAAGACGAGCTAGATGTGAACGGTGAGCACAGTGAAAACAACAAAATTGGGACACAAGGAGGATCGCAGATCAATTGTCGTGTGAAAAACCTTTTCGTCGTAGACTCATATGTTCTTTAACAGCGCTATCTAGCAGAATCATCATGCTTGACAGGCTTTATGCCACAATCTTACACCCCTTCGCCGCATTGCGAACTATCAGACACGTTTTGCGCGATAAACCAATCTTTCCTGAACTCAGCGCTCGGCGCCACTTCTCAGGCGAGACTGCGCTTTGACACGACCCCTGGAGCTCGCTATGCCCTGTCTGCAGTCCGCTTCAACCCCCAGACTTCACCTTCTGATAAGCCTCCCCACACCATTTTGTTTTGCTTACTGTGACTTTACGACTCTTGAAGTGGGTCGTACCAGACGCCACTGGGGCCTTGCAATCGCCAAATGCCATGTTCATCCTTGAATCCACCCATAGATTCGAACCAAGTGTCGATGTCGAGCGGTTCATCGGCTGCGTTGGTCGGAGTATCAATATACTCGTTTGCAGCGTCAGGTGGAAGATTTGCGCCCAAGCCTTGTTGCAGATTCTCATGGAAACTTTCGAACCAAGCATTGCTGCGCTGGTGTTCTTCGCTCGCAGCGGTCGCGGTAGATCCATCGATTTCCAGTTGCATTGAAGCTTGCAAACCATGGGAAGCGTGAGCACCCGAAGAGTCGGCGCGGACGTGTTCTGTTGCGTCACCGTCCGACACGTTCGCGTCAGATTGCAGTGACTTGAGCACTGCGGTGTCGACATCGTTGCTGAGAGCTGATTCATCCTTGCCCATAGTGCGCTGCTTCTTCTGCGGAGGGTCATTCTGCTGCAACGAGGGCATTTCCTCAGTGGCGCTGAGAGATCGTTTACTCTTGCGCGGAGGCTCGGTCTGCGCAAATGTGGGCATATCCTCGCCGGTGTGGGCGGACCGCCTGCCCTTCCACGAAGTGCGTTTGTGGTCATTCTTCGAGCCGTTGGTGATCGGAGTTGCCAAGCCGGAGTCAGCTCTAGCAGTTTCGTCCGTTGCCGCGTGTTGTAGCTCATCTTGCGTATAGGCAAGGCGTTCAGTAGCTGGAGGTGCCTGTGACTCCATGGATCGTATTTGCGCCCTCTCACTGCCATCCTGAGGAAGAGTTGGATCAACAGATGTCGTTCCGGTGGCTTGCAGCGGGCCGCTTGCACTGTGCTGATCGCCGTCTGGGCCCGAGCTGCCTGCTGCCTGTCTGAGCTGATTTATCGTTGCTTGCTTTGTGCCGTCGCTGCCTGCGTACTGGAAGTTCTTCGAACCTGTGGTGACAGGACTTACTATGAGCTCCTTGATAGCCTGCTGCCCGTCTTTGAGCAGGTTCATGCATGCCCACTTGTTGATTAGCAACGAATCCAATATCGCTTGCAGACACTTCGTGGCGCTGAGGTTCTGCTCGTAAATCTTCGACGATTTGAGTATCTCGTACAGATTGATGCCCTCCGAATGGTATTGGCACAATACCTCTACCACATTAACACTGAGTGCTGATATGGCAAGTCGACGCTCCTCGTCTGTGTCGAAATGATTGTTCAGGAAGTCGCTGAAATCTACAGCCATTCGGATCTTCATCTGCGCTCGCCGATCGTCCTCAGCAGTGACGGGAATTGTGGCGATTGCTTCGTAGACCTGCTCCTGAGCACGAAGCTTATTGTCGAGGATCTCATCGATATCGTCAATCGTTAAAGTGGGTTGCCGAGTTGAGTGTTCTGCGTAGGCTTGAGCTGCCACAGTATCGAATTGGTGCATGCTTCCGCTAAGCTGAGCGAACACATTGCCAGAACTGTTTTGTGCAGCGACTTTCGGAAAGTTGGCTGTCGGTACCGTAGAGCCGGAGTGTGAACCTTGCGGTTCCTGTCCGACGACGCCGTCCCCACGCCATTGGACTACCTGGGCCTCTCTCAACTTTCGGAGAACAATTGAGTCTCCAAAGGCAAAGTACCGAGTGGGCCGCAGAAGTGAAGCGAGAGTAAAGACCTCGACTCGCAAATGTGGTGCAATGTCCGATGCCAGAACTCGATCGACCGAGCGGAGTAGGGTACGCATTTGAACTTCAGAAACTTCTCGGTCAGACAGGAGGGCTTCCCACAGTCCCAGCTTAAGGTTCTTCGCATAAGTTGGTTGATCAACGGCTACGTCCTTTGAGGAAAGCCGCATGTCGTCTGTCAACGTTGCTCGTTTCAGTAGCATGAGGCTGATGATGCCTAACAGTCCCAGCTTCCTCAGCTTTGCAGATATCGCTGGGTGAGATAGGGTCATGAAACAGCGCTCAAGGCTGGTTTGGAAACTCGCACCTGAGTACAGTCTCACGAATCTGCACGCTGCTCGTGCAGGGCCCGCGAAGAATAAGACGTTCCTGAGGTTGAGGTACTCCTGAGCTGTGGGCCTCTGCGTGTCGCCGGCTTGTTCCTTCGCCAAAGCATGTATGTCCTTTAGCGTCTGCATCATCGATGGCACATCACGCAGCTCGCGTGCAAGTCCTTGCTTGAGAGCCACGCTGATTGCTGCATACTCTGTGCCTTTTGCGTCCGACGTACAAATTTCCTGCAGAGTTCGTGACGAACCAGACATATCGCGCACAAGGAAGGCGCCATATCCGGGCAAAAATGCAGTGACCACATTGGCGCGAAAACCAGCACTGATGCTCGCTTGACCCTCCATGGTCATTCCGGGGCGGCCGACTCACTGCTGTGGCTTTTGATGCTCGAGGCAGTTCAAACGAAGACTGTCGACGATGTGCTCCAAGTGCCACTCAGACATAAATTGACGAGCCGCTCGCTGGCTCGAGTATGAGACTTGTAGGTAGGTTGCTGAGTAGCATGCGCCAAATTGCTGATTGCGGTGACTGGGTCGAGACTCGAACGTACTGGCGGCCGTGTGGCGCAACCCCAGTCGAGATGTTCTGGAGCAGTTGCGGTGCAAGATGTCGACTTGGTGCAAAGTGGGAGATCGCTATTGTCGAAGTCAGACTGGGAGGCAAGTAACAAGACCGGCCTAGCGGCCCGCATTTTCCTTTTCTGGACGGAGTGAATGAAGGTTAATTTCTGCTTCGAGTCGAGAGACATGCACAAAGCTGGGTCGCTGGTTCTCCGAGTCACTCAAGCACTCAAGCATTCTTCGTACTAGGATTCTGCCCAGCAGCAACCGGCTTGGACCCCTCCGGCAGAATAGTGTTAGTCTGATAGGTAAATGTTGATCTCCTTGATCAAACCATAATCGGTGGACCACTCGCGAAACCTGCAAGACCATAGCGCGATGGTATTAGTCGATTCACCTGAGATGTTGCTACTATCGCTTGTCGTCTGAGTTGATGGAATCAAGTGTGTGTCCCCATCAAGTGTCTGGGGCTTTCTCCGAGCGCGGCTGACTCTATCAGTCAAGAGAATGACCTCCATCATATCCACAGGACCATTTGCACTGTTGCCGATGCCCAAGTGCATGGCTTTCTCAGGTTCACACTTGCCGGAATCGGAGCAATGCCTCTTGCCGCAGCGACGGCAACACGAGCGAGACCTGTGACGACGAGCGGGTTTCGTTCGTTTACAATCAATCCGGAAAATTTCCCGACGCCGAGCTGATCTCAATGTCAGTCATCCTGGCGGTGACCCTTCTGTATGATGCATATATCTCAGTCTCGATGGACATATAAAACTTGTGCTTCGAAGCGGCGGTCATGATAGTCATGTCAGTAACAAGATTGGCATATCAAAGAAGTTCGAAGACGTCGAACTGCGCTGGGGGTGTCTCGCCGAAGCCGCGCGCAGGCCAGTCTTGGATGTGTATGAGCAGCATCTTGCAGCTCTGCCATAGTCTCAGCATGATGTCGACTTGCGACTGAGGGTAGCTTGTGATTGTCATATGGAGATGACGAACTGCTGCTGCTGGAAAACCAGTGATGAGCAAGAGCCCCGAGCAAACAAGCATCACGTTGAGCACGAGGACAACAAAGAGCATCGTGCGGGCCCGGCCGACTGGACAATGAACCTATATGCGAGAGGCATCCAGATCTCACCCATTAGAGACCGTCCTCTTTGTCGCATCATTGAGCGATGCTTCGACCAATCTTGATGAACCGCGCGAATCGTAGTAATCTTGGCTGAAAACGATCACCACAGACATGAGTTCGTCGCCTGCTTCAGCAAGTTTGGTCCATGGTGGCTTCATAACACTTTCGAGGATCTCCGACAGGCGTAAATGGTTGACTTCGATGATATTTTGCTTGTTGGTTGATGGTACGAAGTTGACATTGGAGCAGGCGAAGTCCACCGCCAAGCCTCGGCCTAACCAGGTGGACCAGGGTTGCATGAGCAAAAACCTCTGGGACGACAGCATAACTTGCAAAATGTGGTTGTCGAATGCAGTCCAGTCCCGTTCGGCACTATACTGCTAAAGTGCGGAAAGATTCTCAACACCAGCACTTGAGAATAGCAGAACCAGCAGCACGGACATTGACCGCAGTAGCTGCCTCGCCGCTGCCCTCACGACTTGAGGCCAAATGATTTGGCCAGCTTCCGATATCGTGAGTAAGGCAGGATGAGACATGCAAGCCGCCAGCATGTGTGCTGGACTCACTCAGCCTGTCGCCTTCATGGACTTCTCTCCGTTTGAAACTTCACATCTCTTGCCGAGCGAAGCCGTCCGCTGACGGCATCCCGCAACTTCTTCCCCGATGCAATCCCTCAGCCGACAATGCTCCTAATCCTCTACTTCCGTCAGGTCCATCGATGAAACAACGACGCCCTCCTGCATGCTTATGCGACCCCTCAGAGCAACCCAAGGAAGCTGTGGTCGCAGCTATGGCTTCGGCGTGGTCCTTTGGCTGGGCCGCTGAAGCCAGAGCAAGGCGCAGCGGCTGAGGCAAGCACCAGCCGTCATCTCTGGTCGTCTCCCCTTGCGAATGGCAACGTGAGGCGCAGTACTTTCGATTGCACAAGTACTTCTGTTGCTCGACGCTCCCCTTGCTGACCCGCACTACCTTTCATAGTAAGATCTCTCCGACTGAGTGAAGCAGCACAGCTCCATTCTGCCATGGCCCCAATCATACTTCGCCCTCATTCATGTGAATATTGCGAGAAGATAGTGTTCGACCGAACATATCTGCAAAGGACATGGGATTATTTCGACAATTCCCCCGATGCTGACACGCGGGCCAGGACTCTTCCTGACTTTACCTTCGCACATCTCCTTGAAGGCAGCGAAGATGGCTGCGAACTCTGTTCGTATATCTTAGATGACGAATGTATAACCCTAGAGGCGACAGCGAGACATTTTTCAACGATTCCGAATGACATGCTGCGAAAGTCAATGGAACAAGCCTCCATGTGGATAACCTCTTTGACTCCATCCACTCCAGAGCAAACGATGCGTACACTGGCGAAGGAGAGACCGAAAGAATTTGAGAAAATGTGCCTGTTTCTCGGCGCAGACATCGATGCGAATATCTTGGTGGTGGGGTTCTTCGGGCTTTGGGACCCAAACGCCAGCCAAATCGTATGTCGCACCCGACATGGATTCCGAGTCCAAGTTCCTGAAAGTACATATCTGCTTGGGTGCACTGCTCTTTTATTTTGCTACTGCTAACGGGTTTGTAGACAGTCCCGCTGCCGCATATGTAACCACCAGGCCAATAGATGATGAAGCCGGATCGTCGGAAACGTTCGCGAAGATATCTCTATGGCGCGCCACCTGTTTTCAAGGACACAAGGACAGCTGTCCAAGTCCGAGCTCTAGTTTCTTGCCTAAACGACTGGTCAAAGTGCAAGACTCCGAAGGCTCTGATTGTTTGCGCTTGCGTGAAACAGAGCATTTGGGCCATCCGCCTTACATCCCTTTGAGTTACTGCTGGGGGAACGACCAAGCGATTATCTCGACGAGTGCGACAATTTCCACCTGGATGAAAACTATACCATATGACCAGCTGCCACAAACTCTGAAAGATGCGATCACCGTCTGTCGCAACCTACAGGTCCGCTTCTTGTGGGTGGACGCGCTGTGCATCATACAAGATGACGACACAGACCGGTCTCAACAAATTGCACTGATGCCACAGATATACAGAAATGGGCAACTCACAATTGCGGCAGCTTCAGCTGCAGATGCGACCGAGGGGTTCCTCCACAGGCGGCAGTTGCCGAATTCAGAGACCACGGCTTTCACTTTGCCTTACGTGTGCCCCGATTCTGAGAAGAGCCATATAACTTTGTTCCATCTCGACGAAAGTTCAACTCCACTCGATACGAGAGCATGGACGATGCAGGAGCGGCTGCTCTCACCACGCACACTGGAGTTCTCGAACTACCAAGTGCGCTGGCTATGTCGTGGTTGCGTAGATCAACCCGGTTGGACCGACGGGTGGCTCATGAAACCTGAAGCAACTCCTGGTCAGCACAACATCCTGCCGAAAGATATATTCGACAGAGTGTTCAACATTGCTCAGCCGGTCCCGCAAATCAATAGTGTAGCGAGCCCGAGGGCAAGTAAGAAGGATTGGTATGCTCTCGTCCGAGCCTATACCCATCGTGCACTTAAAAGACCAACAGATCGAATTTTGGCATTATCTGGTCTTGCGAAAGAATACAGTGTTGCAGTCGACGATGCATACCTTGCTGGTATGTGGCGCAAGTCACTGCTCACCGAGCTGCTATGGACCGTGGAGGGAACTACTTATCCTGCACCGACTTCCTTTCAAGGTCCATCATGGTCTTGGACATCTGTGAATGGTATGATCGACTTCCATGGTCGACTTGGATCATTCGATGGCCGTACTGAAGAGCAAGCGTGGGCAAAAGTTTTGCACTGTAGTCCGACCCTTGTTGAAGGCAGCGCGCCATTTGGAGCTGTCAAAGCAAACCAAAGCAGTCTGGTGCTCGAAGCAAGACTGTTACCTGCTATGCTGCTTCCCCCGAGTCCCCCAAGCGGTTTCGGATCAAGCGAAGAGTACAATGCCATTATTTTGAAAATGAACGACGATGGCAAGATGCAACAATTTCGGGTCGACATCGATGTTTCTGACTTCGCAAACCGTGCGGCAGAAACAATTCCGAGCTGGACCGAGATCGTGCTTCTCGAGATATTCAGTACATTCATGAGCAGTCAATGGATTGTTAAAGGTCTGGTTCTGCGCAGCGGGACACTGTCTAGATTCCAGAACAGCGAGGTGGAACAGCGCCCACCGGTGGAAGCACGAAACGAAACAGGTAGCTTCGTGAGCGGCCCACTCTTTCCAGGAACGAATCCTCCGGCATCGAGCATGGACTATTTACGCTATCAAAGAAGACTTCAGCAGGCGAAGCAGCAGAGAGAAATGGAAGCGAACGGGCTATATCAGCAAAGGAATGCGCCCGACGAGAACGTCTTCTACCGCGTCGGTATGTTCGATTACACTTCGAGGCACAACCAGGGATCCTACAACAAGAACGCGCGCCGAGAGTGCAATTGGTTCAAGTACTGCGTTCCACGAGCGGTGAAGATACTGTAGCCAAACAATTTCAAAGAAAATAACAAACGAATTGGCAAGTCGAGTGTCTACAAATGAGGCCGCCGGCTAAGCACCGCACCCACGCACTGCGGAAACCAAGATAAACTAGCCTATGGACACGCAATAGATCTCTTGTACTACAGCCGCAATATTGCCTCGGGTTGAGCATTTGATCTAGCTCACTTGCCGCGAGCACAGTACCATATACCACCGGAGGATCCGTGCTGTCCAGCTCTCTTGAGAGCATAAATACAAGTTTTTTTTAATCATCGTCGCGGATACCACAGAACGGCATGCCACTTTGTCCCTCAAAGCCAACAAGCGTCACTCACTCCTGCGCAGTTGGCTCAGTCAGCAACATAACGAGTACACAATAGCGGGAGCATCCATATACTACAGATACGACACGATGCACAAACAAGCTCTCAAAGAATGCACAAGCACTCATGACTACCATAAGCATGTTCCAGCTCTCCTGCATGTCGATGTTATCTCCACACTTAACTCCGCGTTTCAATGCAGAGCTCCCTCGAGCTCTCCCAAAAAGTGGAGAAAGCATGCTGCAGAACGGCGATAGCTCCATCTACCGCGCTGACCTGCAGCAAAGCGAGGGCCAATCGACAGCGATCATCATGACATAGCGCGCGAGGAAGTGGTATAGATATAAGTAGTCAGCTTGGACTTTCACGAAATCGAACTTGCATTTCGAACCAACTTTCTCATATCCCACAAAACATACTTCAACAATGCAAGCCGCCGAGCCCCCTAAAAGCCTCTTGGGCTACCACCGCATCCTGTCTCCTTCAGCCGGAGTACGCGTCAGCCCACTATGTCTCGGTGCCATGAATTTTGGCGAAGCATGGAAAGGTTTCATGGGAGAATGTAGTAAAGAGACAACATTTGAGATGTTGGATTACTTCTACGAGTACGTCGTTTCTTTCCACACTTCGCGCTGCGAAGCATCCCTCTGTAGAAGCTGACATTTTCCTCGCTAGGCAAGGCGGAAACTTCATCGATACAGCGAACACGTACCAGAACGAAGAGAGTGAGTTGTGGCTGGGAGAATGGATGGAGTCGAGGGGAGTCAGAGATGAGATGATCATCGCTACGAAGGTGAGCTCGATCAAAAGGTCAGATGTGGGGAAAGCGTGCTGAAAGAGGATGAACAGTACACCTCCGGCTACCGTCGCCATGCGGGAGGCATCCAGAGCAACTATACCGGCAACAACACCAAGTCCCTACACGTCAGCGTCGAAGCGAGTTTGAAGAAGATGAAAACCAGTTACATCGATGTCCTATACGTCCACTGGTGGGACTTCACCGCTTCGGTTGAGGAAGTGATGAAGTCGCTCAACACGATTTGTGATCAAGGCAAGGTCCTGTACTTGGGAGTCAGCGACACTCCTGCATGGATCGTGGCAAAAGCGAACCAGTGGGCGAGAGATCACGGATTGCGACAATTCGTTGTCTATCAAGGCCGCTGGTCCGCTGCAGATCGCGACTTCGAGCGAGAGATTATTCCCATGTGTGAGGCTGAGGGCATGGGCCTTGCTCCGTGGGGCGCGTTGGGAGGTGGTGACTTCAAGACTGAAGAGCAGAAGAAGCTGCAAGAAGGTCGTAACATGGGTGCGATTGGACGCCCGCCGAACCCGAGGAACGCTGAGGTCGCCAAGGTGCTTGAGAAGGTCGCCAACAAGAAGGGCACGCTTATCACCAGTGTTGCGTATGTGTTTCCAGGAGCTGCGGTATGACGACGCTGACTTTTCTCTCTGCAGGCTGGCCTATGTCATGCACAAGACACCCAACGTGTTTCCCATCGTTGGCGGTCGGAGAATCGAACATCTGAAAGGCAATATCGAGGCATTGAGTAAGTGCTGCGCAGTAACCAGTCGAGCAGTGAGCTAACGAGGTGCCACAGGTCTCAAATTGTCGCAAGAAGATATCGACGAGATCGAATCGGCGTATCCGTTCTCAATTGGCTTCCCGATGAACATGTTGTTCGGCAGCGATGCTCCGAAGAGTACCACTGGTGGAGATGTCGTGCTGACCAAGATGGCCGCACACATCGATGTGGTTCCGCGACCAAAGCCTATTGAGCCGCGTGAGAAGGCTTGAGCGTAAATAGGGTAGCCGCGTGGTTGGTCGAGTCAAGACCTGCGTGGATGAGAATAGCGACCGTTGTGAGCTGCATTGTTTCTCAAGTATGACGACTTCGTTTACACTGTCCTCCGGTTACAGCTGCTTCTTGCTATCGTTTTCCATGCTGCGAACGTTAGCCAAATGGTTCGGAAGCGAGACGGCATTGATCAACAGTAGGCAAGGATGCCACTGTGGAGTCGGTCGTCACAGCTACCGCGGGCTTCCAGACTTCCGTTTCGGAAGAGAGCTGCTTCCCTGAATTCGTGACCTTAGCCTTGGAATTGGTGTGCTCTCCTTGCTTGGCCAACCAGGAGCACATGTATGCCATGCGGTGGAGAGGAGCTCCTTGCTTGCCGTGACTGCACCTCACCTCACCTCACCTTGCATTGTTGCGCGGCCATCGAACGTTGATGCATCTACAACGCATGCGTGATGATGCAGTATATCCTCGAGAACGACAACAAACAAGGCGAGCCGGATAGTGATACCGAGCAAAGAGCAATGCGCCTCCCGAGAGGCGTCTGGCAAGGATGTAAGCAGGGAGTTTCGTGAGATGAGGCCTGATACAGCGCCGCTATCGGGTGGAGGTGGATTCAGCATTATTGCCATACATGACTTCCTCCACCGCGACGACGGGAGTATGAAGATGTTGGTGGTCGTCGGGGTGAGACTGGTCGTATTTGTGGTGGCATGGGAGTGTTTCGCAGTGCTGTTCCTCGACGCCGAAACGGGCGAAGCTGCTCTTCACGTCGATCTTCTCATTTCGCTTCAGCCATTGAGCCAATCACGAGGCGCGCTTCGGCGACTAGGATGATGCTGTAAATGAGCAACACGACGGTCTGAGCTCGCGGCCTGTGTGTTTCTCACCCACGGAGGCCGTCGACCTCACCTTCCTCCGTGTCGTCGTCGTCGTCGTCGCGGACGGAGGAGCGGACTGCCACTGCCACTGCCAACCCCACTCACCCCAGTCATTCGTTCCTGGAGCAGCGACAGCACACCGACGGGCAAGCACGCAGATGCAGCTCCCGCTCGACGCGTCCAACCACAGGCGGTGAAGCGATCAGGTACCACTCGTGCGTTGTTCAGGAACAGGACCGCACCCAGCCGTACCACTGCAGCCCTTCGGCCGCACAGCATCGCCATCTGCGCCGAACATCATCCCACCTCCTGGCCTCGCCCCGCCCGCGAGCGGCGCACCATGCGCCAACGAGAGCACAGCACCTCCAGCGACGATCACGGCGAGCTGGCCACCACCGACGAGTCACGCACCGGGCATCAACACTCCACGCAGCACGCGCATTATGCAGATCCAGACCGCACACATCGCCACTCCCAGTCCTTCTCGCAGCAATTAATCCGCATCGCTCCTGCCACCGCGCTATGCGCATTGCTCGCCGCCAGCATCCCCTCCGCAATGGCTCAGAATGGCTGCATATCGCTGGCCGGCTCAACGGCCTGTCCGGCATTCAGCAGCGCATCCATCTCGACCGACAGCAGCATTGTCGGACTGTTTCCGTTTCTCAGTAATGTTCAAAACGTCTCGTCCTTCGACTTCGGCATCGCGGCATACATTGATGGGGATTTTACACAATTACGGTGCGTTCTGGACCTCCCTCCGGCTCTGCAGCTGCTCAAACTGACAATCCACAGATACCAACAACTAATCGGGTGCACCAATGTTGACCGAGGGAATACATCGGACTTTTACGCGCGATACACTACCAGCGTCCTCTGTAATGCGATAATACAAAACTCCATCGACGCCTGCGGCCTCTCCGGAACCGCGACGCGACCACTCTGCGCCGACTCTTGCGCCGACTATGCCCAGAGCGAGCAACGCATCGCCGCTAGCAACATCTGCGGCACTGCAGGCCCCAATGCGCTCACTCAAATCCGTGCCGACTTCACGAACTGCGCCTTGCCTGCTAACTCCATAACAGGAGCTTGCATTCAGGCAGTCGACAACCAGCCCAATGACTGTGGATTTACCGAGAACCTTTCCGGACTCTGCTCATACTGCTCTGCAAGCTCGCCCAACGCCACCGATTCATGCTGTGTCTTTTCGAAAACGACGGAACGATGCGAAGGCGTGCAGCTGCCTGTGATAGCATCGGCCTCTCTCGCTCCAGTCACAGTCACCTTGACCCCGGGAGTGGTTGCAACGAGCAGCTCTGGAGCAGGAGGCGGCCATCACAACGGACTCACCGGTGGTCAGATAGCAGGCATCGTCGTTGGTAGTGTCCTCGGCGCCATCCTCCTGCTTGGTCTAATCATTGGTGGCTGCTTGCTGTTCAAGAGGCGAAGAGACAATAGCCCTGTTTCGAGCGTCTTCAACCAGCCTTCGCCAGCACGGCGGCAGCAAGAGATGGACTACAATGATGGTACAAGAGACTACCATGGCAATGGGATGGCAGTCTTGGGTGGAGGACGCGTTGCTCGGATGTCCGCACTGGAGAGTGCAGGCCACAACCATCACTACGCCATGGGTCGTTACTCAAAAGACATTTCCGAAGAAGAGGCAACCCCAGATTCGAGACTTGCTCCACCGCCGAGGAAGCGAAGTGGGTCTCTCACAAGTGGATCACAACTTGGCATTGTCGGCGCTGGTGCTCAAGACACTTCACCCAGTTCAGGCGGAGAGTTCACCTCACCTGAATCAAATGGACGAAGCGAGCAGCTCGCCTTCTTCAAGGACTACTACTCACAAGATGAGATCCACCCCGGGGACCTGGTATCGACGCTATGGGCCTACGAACCTCGCGCTGGCGACGAGTTCCAGCTGGAGCGAGGAGACATGATCAAAGTCATCGGAATCTGGGATGATGGCTGGGCGACCGGTGTCCGCGTCAGGCAACGCGCAGAAGACTGGCGAACAAGCGGAAATATACAACGGGACAGCGGGCTGAGCACCGCTCCTGGAAGCCGAGATCAAACGCCTGGCGAAGAGGGCGAAGTCAAGGCTTTCCCGCTCGTGTGTGTCTGTTTACCGTCACACTGGAAGAAGACGATCGAAGGAGACTCGACAGAAGGATCCGGCCCAGCTGTCTTTCCCGAACGAGGATGATCAGTGATCAAATCAAATCAATCAATCAGAAATGGCATATGGTTACGATGTTACGGCATAGCGCGAGGCGTCTTACACTTTTTCCCGCAATCGGACAGGCACTTCCGTGCAGCGTCTTCTCCTACTTACGATCTACTGCTTTTTGTTCCCGCTTTTCAACTTCTCAACAACATCATACAAGATGCGCCAAAGACTGCGCAATCCTTATGTTGCTTTATACCCCGAGTCTGCGCGGAGAAGCCACGTCTTCGTGAGCTCAGCAATTTTTTCGTGCTGGACTTTCCTGGATGGAAAGAGGAGGCTGGAGGGGGGAGTGGTCGGAGTGCTGCGGACGTGAAGGATGTGATCAGCATATCAGACAGAGTCACGAGGCGACGACGCAGGCGAAGAGGGTCTGCAGATCTTGGCTACTCGTACGGCAGGGACGAGTGGCAGCCTTTCGACATTCATGATCCGAGAAGGAATTGCATGTCCGTCACACCGCACCCTCGTGTTGTCCGTCTGCCGTTCACGGACCCTCTACAACCGGCCCGA
This sequence comes from Cercospora cf. flagellaris, assembly GCA_005356885.1. NCBI lineage: Eukaryota > Fungi > Ascomycota > Dothideomycetes > Mycosphaerellales > Mycosphaerellaceae > Cercospora > Cercospora cf. flagellaris. Next base: position 551,281 of record RJLU01000013.1, on the reverse strand, counting down.
ATGAAGGCTGCGCAGGATACACTTTTTGCGCTACCCCCTCGATGGTCAGGCAGGCAGATGGAGAGCAGAAGCGCGAAAGGTAAAAACTTGTACATAGTAGAAACAGACAAATGGCAAATGTGAAAGAACTTTCCAATCCAATTCTGCATGTCATGACTAAGTAGTGTCTGCTCCAATCAGAAGTTTGAGAAATGACAAAAAGTTGATGCAGGGTGTTGGTAGCAGTCACATGCTGCCCAATGGCGAACGCCCGGTTGATGCCCAGGCGCAGGTATGCAAGGCACACAATCAGGGACCAAAACATCTGCTCGTGTTGGTGCGCTTTGTGGGTGTTTTGCCACATGGCGGAGGAGCGAATGACTCGCATGAGGAGGGACTTGTGCCGAAAGGGTATGGAGGATCTGTTCTGGAACGAGGCCAGTGTTGCAGATGCTTGGGGCAGGTCGTGACATCTTGGAAGGATTGAGCCGTGTGGGAGATAATCACGAGGGCGAGGTCGAAGGTTGGAGGGCGTGGCATTTGGTTGGGGCGGTGGTGTTGGAGGAGATGGTTTGATGGTGTTGTGAGCTTGAAGGTCTGACTGTTATGCCTCAGGTGTCTGCCAAGAAGGATGCTCTTGCTCTTTTGTTCGCCTGTTGCATTAGTTCCACATGAGTATTTCATTGCCAGATTGAACACACTGAATGCACTGCAGTGAACTGGTAGGATGTTCGGCTTGATCCCGGCCAAGACAAGATGACAGATTGAGAGGCCGGCTCTAAGGACGACAGCCCGGGTTCTCGATGAGGAGCAATCAGCTACGACGCAGTTGTGGACTTCTCCTGAGTCCTTTGCAATCAGGCCATTCCTCTTCCGCAGGCCATTTGTAAGGCGGAGTGCAACACCGACTGGGGCGGAGCCGCTACGAATATCCTCAGTGGGTGCTTGACTGCGCTGAGCGGCAGTGCAGCAGCGAGACAGCCAGTGCCGTGAAGCAGCCACGCAGGTTACTGCTGGCGCCTGGAAGTCCGCCGGATGTATCGGTTCCGCGGGTCACTGGGCTGCAATGCCTACGAAGCATGTCCTTTCCCAGTATTCCCAATGTGTAGGAGACTGCATACCGCCTGGCTTGCGGCATTCGACTACTTTGCCCAGGTGTCGAGCCCAGTGTTGCGCGACATTGCTCGCGTCAAGGGAGCAAGTGCGGAGCAGAATAGATCATCGTGGCGGCCACATGGCTACGCGACGTCTAGCGATATGGCGACGTACTAATCGGAGTGGTCTGACGTTCACCGATGGTGCCCGCAAGGCTGCAATATTGCAACACAGCTCTGGATCTGAGGAATCATGACTGAATGTTATAAGAAGCGGGGTCGAAATACAGCCTTCTTCACGCCTCTACACAAAATGGAATTCGGACAGCCTGTATGTACTTGTCGACTTCGCTCGGGAGAGCGAAGCCTTCTGCAGCCCAGAGCTTCGAGTGGCTTTACCACGTGGTGGCCTGATCAACCCTCTTGCTTAGAGCACGCCACGAACCTACTCTAAAGCCTGGAGTGTGCCATAAGGTGGGCATGATTGTGCAGTTACAAGCGAGGGCTTTGGTCCAGCTCATTGCAAACCTTGTGGCTGTCCACAATTGGCAAATGGACGATGCAGAAGCTAAGAGGCGTCAGTAAACAGCCGTCCATGCACAGTACGAGGTAAGGGCTTCACGCACTCTTCTCTTGCATACAAAGCACAACCGGTTCCCCTCTCCGGTCCACCCTCACCTCAGCCTTTGGCCCGCTGCAGACTCAGTGCCGGCTATGGCGCGAACGATGACCTTGGTCCTAGGCTTAGTCTGGCTTCTCGCCGTCGGAGCTCTCGCAAACTCATGCTCGTCGTGTATGTTACAGACTTTCTCACTCGAAGGTGTGGTGCTAACAAAGTCAAGCGAAATACAAGTTCGCCATCGAATGGGCGTCCGAAAATCGCTACGCCCGCGACTTTTGTGCAGCTCTTCCTCCGAGCCGCAGCTACAACAAGGATAAGGCTCCAAGTGTTTTCAAGAGTTCTATCTACAGTGGGTCACGAAGACACAGTTGCATTGAAGATTCGCTGATCACAAGACATCTATTTCAGGCGATGTGACGACGATCTGCGGCTGTGTCAACGAGAAATGCAAGCTCCCCAGGTGCCTCCCGCCGCAGACTGCCTGTAAGAAAGACTGCGGCGGATACTGTGCGGAGCTTAAGGGTTCTGATGACAATAACTGCGGCTCGTGTGGGAACAAGTGCACCTCCGGCCTGAAGGTTGGGAAAAACTTACGCCCAAGCGTTCAAAGCTGACCGCAGCGATTAGTGCGTTTCCGGAGAGTGCAAGACGGCATGCTCCACTGGATCGGAGCTGTGCAATGGAGTGTGCAAGGTAAAGAGCTCATACGCCAATGACAATGAAAACTGCGGAGCTTGCAAGAACAAGGTTGGTCTCCCTACCCGGCAGCGGCTCACTATTGGAAACAAAAGCTTACCTACTCCAGTGCACATCACCAAAGCCGTACTGCACAAACTCTCAGTGCGTCGAATGCACGAGGAATGATCAATGTGGAACTGGCGAGAAATGCTCGAGCAATAAATGTGTTCCGGAGTGCAACAAGAACACCGACTGTCCTGGCGGCAAGGTCTGCAGCGCTACTGGCGCGTGCGAGCCCGAATGCTCTTTAACCAAGGCTTGCCCCAACGGCAAGACCTGCAATAGTAATGGTGTATGCGAACCGGAATGCTCTCTGACCAAGGCTTGTCCCAACGGCAAGAGCTGCAACAGCAACGGCGTTTGCGAACCGGAATGCTCGTCGACCAAGCTATGTACCGCTCCGAAGATCTGCGAACTTTCACAAGGCGCGTGCGTGTTCGAGTGCTCAGGCATGAAGGCTTGTTCCGATTCGGCAAAGACATGCAAGAATAATCAGTGCGTGCCCAAAGTCTGCTCGCCTTTGAACCTCGAAGGGACATGAGATGATGGCAAGCTCTGCAGCTCTACCGGCGTCTGCGACTCCAAATGCTCAGATACGAAGGCTTGCACCGATTCAACAAAGACCTGCAAGAACAACAAGTGTGTGCCCAAAGTCTGTTCGCCGCTGAACCTCGAGGGTACCTGCGATGATGGCAAGCTGTGTAGCCCAGCTGGTCTCTGTGAGTTCGAATGCTCAGATACCAACGTTTGCAGTGATGCAACGAGAATATGCAAGAACAACAAGTGCGTGCCCAAGATTTGCTCACCGCAGAACCTCGAGGGCACATGCGAGGGTATGAAGCTTTGCAACTCGGCTGGTGCCTGCGAGTTTCAGTGCTCAGATACGAAAGCCTGCACCAATTCGCTTCAGACCTGTGTAGACAACAAGTGTGTATCCAAGGTGTGTTCACCGGAGAACAAGTCGGGCACGTGTGAAGACCGCAAGGTTTGCAACTCGGCCGGTGCCTGCGAATTCGAGTGCTCAGACACGAAGGTCTGTACCGACACGGCAAAAACTTGTAACAAGAACAACGTGTGTGTGCCCAAGATCTGCTCGCCAGAGAATCTCGAGGGTACGTGTACGGGCGATCTGGTCTGTGGCACCCAGGGGCAGTGCATCGAAGACCCAAACAAATGCTTGCCCACGAAAAAGGACGGCACATGTCCTGATGGACAAGGCTGTGATCCAGCAGTTGGCGAATGCCGACAGAAATGCACAACACTTGGCGCCATAAAACAATGCGGCGTCAACGGAGGTAACGTCTGTGATGGAACTCTATGCCAGCAACAGCCGCCAGAATGCTCGGTACTGAATAAGGTGGGCACATGTTCCTCTCAGCAACAGACATGTGTTGAAGGCCAGTGTAAAGATCTCTGCGGACCAGGATTCTTGAACGGAGTCTGCACGGACTACGCGAAACAATGCATCAACGAAGAGTGCCAGGTCCCTTGTTCCGTCCCGACCCCAACAGGCGCATGCTCTGGCCTTGACGCCTTTTTCTCGACGAGTGGTGAATGTGTCACGTCGATCATCAAAAATCGTGGGTTCGAAAGCGCTTCAATGTCCGGGAACGCAGGGGCCGCAGACTGGGACTTCACGAATGCGTATCGTGTTTTGGGTCAGGGATCGAGCACTCCGAGTGGAGCACCTTCTGGAAAGTATTATGCGTAAGTTGTAGTGGGCATGCTTTTCATTCAAACGCTAAGAATAGTTTACAGAGCCATCTATTACGCTTCAGAATCTGGCAGGCAGGGAATCCCTCTTGACTACGATCCAAACTACTCCACGGGTCTTAAACAACGGATTCCAGGCGGCCTTCTAGCAGGAACGTATACCATTTCGCTGCAGGGTGCCGCGATCCAGCTCAACAATGCGGAATGCGAATTTCACCTCGACATTAGCTCGGCAGTGACGCGCTGGGATCCTTTTGCGGTGTTCGCGCGTGTTACGCCGGGATCAAGCTATCCCACCTTCTCTGGAACGGTCACCGTCGAGGACGACATAACAGGAGCCACTTTCTTGACTGTAAGGCTGGTTTGCTTCCAAGTCGACGACATGCAACCTGCGGATGCAGCTGGAAACATTGATAGCTTTGTCCTCAGGCGAGACACCTAGCCACATTCATAACTTGTGCCGAAAATGCGGCCGATGAATCCACGAGCTCTGTGTGATGGTGGAGCGTTTTCGTCCGTCATGCATGGAAACAGGCTTGCGAGGTCTTCGTCTTTGATTGCGGTTTCACACTTCGCTGCACTTGTGACGGCAATCGTCGCTTGTTGAAATACGATGCTTTCCATCTCGTAAGCTCTTCTTTAGTCACCCGCCTTCAAATCAAGGAATTCGTACGGGTCAAACAGGGCACGAATCGATTGCTCGCACATCAAATTGCGCATATATTTGATACGGCACTGCAATTACTGTTGTTGGGCAGCGTCGATTTTGGCACGCCAGCCACTCACCTCTTCGATCGTGTGGCACGACCAGAGTATATATTTGCGTGCTCGGCACTCACTTTGAGGCATATATCACCTCAACGAAGACTATTCCGGAACTCTCGACTGCCCCTCTCAGGATTCCAGCCATCGTCATGAACTTCATCGAGTCATCATCCTACTCTTCACAGCACTCTCCCAAGCTGCCCCGATAAGGTAAGACCAGGACATGTCAGCACTAGACCTCTATGATCTTGTGACAAAGTCACGATTCTGACACCGAGCCGTGTTCAGCTCGCCAGACGCCGCCGCAGCCAATCATGCAGTCCCGCACAAAGACACCAAGTACCTCCACTATCCTATCTTCGGAGGACAGGGATTTTGCTCGGAAGTGCCAGGCGCACCTAATCCATGCGTGATCAAGAAGCCACCTCACTAAGCTTTGCCTTGTCGGGGCTTGACGATGGCAAAGCTCGCCCGTTTTCGAGACCGACACGGAATCGCAAGTTCAAGCCATCGATGATATTGGCGCCTCGAGCGCTTGGGATTTTCTAATAATTTTCGTCGATGGAACTTCAGAAGAAACTATATTCTTGTCGTCTATGTCTTAGTCATTCGTTTGGGGAGAGATATCATTAGGAGGTAGCAGGGCAGAGCTTTCGGGTCGCCAAAGAGAATAATAGTATGAGAGAACTCGGGGCAGTACCTCGGACTTTGCCAACTTTTTCCAACTCATCTCTTCTCGATCCAAGATGACAGTATTGGCCTATCGACCCCGACTCCGGTAGCCCCGATGAATATACGCAACAGACTTCGCCGAAATTTGATGTACGCTATGCGATCGTACTAGTCGTAAGAGCTAGCGCATGTATTGCCCGCCTGGCTAAAGCGAGGTCCTAGCAAGATATATCAGCATGTTCGGCATACGCGCCTGTCGAGGCATATTCCGCCTCTGGGTAACGCACAATACCTCAAGTCCTTCGATCCGCTATTCAAAGATTCTATTCATCCAGCGTCATGAAGCTCCACCACATGATCATGCTCGTATTCGCCGCCATTTCCCAGTGTGCCCCTGTCAGGTACGTCAACTTGATCTCGAGATGTCGAGTCTCCGAAACATGCTGTGCAAAGCTGTACAGAGAATACTAAAAGTCCAACTAGCTCAATACAAGAGGACGCCTCTGTCAAATCTCTGGGAGCACGCCAGCCAGATGCCGGCCGCCAGCCTATTTGCACAGGTAGCAATTGCCAGGATCCCAACAATAATAAACCTGACACGTGCAAACCCTATACCGGATGTCGCGGCGACAAGAACAACAAGAACGAACATGCTCCCCCTTAAGGTATCAAGTGCAGACGGGATTTGGATTAGTTGATCTGTCATTTTTCTGAGCTTGGCTCGACTGTTATTTCACGGATTTCGAGGCAAGCCAATGTATGAGATGGAATTTTGGAGCCGGTTGTGACAAGGGCGAGGAGGCAGGAAGATGTGGTTTGTTGAGAGAAAAAGACGCTGAGCCTGTTATCTGAGGCATACACTCGTGTATGCCTTCGGGAACACAAGCACAATCTTCTTCTGCCAATATGTCAGTGTTGGTTCCAAAGCACGTGAGCCAGTTTGCTTTCTGTGGTCTATCACTTCGGTCTCAACAGGACAGAAGGTGTGCCTTAGCCTATATTCTCTCGTCCAATATTTTCGGCATCGCAGCTTGAGAGCTTAAGAGCTTTTCCAAGCTCCACAGTCTGCACTTGCCTAATATGGTTATATCGGTAGACTTATTATAAATCGTGTTACACCCGCTGCAAGTCAATTGCATCTATGCCATCCCCGAACCAAAGTAACGCAATCTTGGTTCCGATATGCATAATGTCGTAGTATTGTACGACTATCCTTCACGGCGACTCCTAGACGTGGAAGCAATGGGCGAAACATTTAAAATCCGTTATCCACGTAAGAGCTTCACGTCCAAACACTCACAGCTGATTGACATACGAACTTCGTCCTTCTTCGATCGTCTACGCCGGAGAGGATGCATGCCTCTCTATCGCAACTTGCCGAATTCGAGACGATCTCGCGATTTGTAGCATGTTTGCTTAACGAAAGTCTGGCATGTGCAACTGTTGCCGCTCGCCCAAGCATCGATAGTGGTAGCATTGGAGTCTTGATCGGAAGCAAGAAAAGGAACAACACAGAGAACCCACAGATATGGATTGCTTCTGCATCCCGAGAGCTGCAGGGACTCGTCGAGGGTAAACACCTTTGGCATCCTGCTGATTTACGTGCACCAGTCTTGCGCATTGACGGGATTCGCGAGGACCCTGCTTCGCTTGATGATGTTATTGAGGTCTTGTTAGTACCTTTGGCAGGCGAGCGGGAGTCAGGGGTAAAGTCTACAGCTAATCAGCTGAGAAATGCGGCACTTAATCAAGGTCAGTCGGCGTCTTCAATGCTCTTCGATTGAACCAGTCATCTCACTCGATGCTGACTGTCGTAGCTGTATGGTTCGAATTCTATGCCAGACAAGATCGACCGGATCTCAACAGCACCTCGATGCAATGGGAACAGTCTTTGATAACTGGACATCCCTCTCATCCTGTAAGCACGTACGAAGTGTTGTGGAAGGAACTGGATGGCATTCTGACGTGCTTACGTCTAGATGCATCGTGCCTGCATTGCGCAGCCTCCGCTTGCAGAGTTGAGTAGCCGCGATCTGCCGTCGCTACTCAAGCCACAGCTGTCGATCATCGCAGTGGATAGCTCGTCTGTCAGAGTGACAGGCCCGTTCCGTAATCTCATGGCTCCGCTATTGCGATGTGCCCAGCTGCCGCCAATACTCGCCCATGAAATCGCTATTCCATGCTTGACAAGACAGCTGCCGGTCATCAAGGAGTACCACAAGTCCACAAGAGTGCTCATCGAACATGCTATCGTCGGAGACGCTCAAGCTTCAATCCGTACCGTTTCGCTTGGGCGAGAGACAGACTTCCCATACGACATGAAGATGTCGTTGGCTTTCACAATCACCTCAGTCTTGCGCACAATTACACCTTGGTCTGCTTGCCTCAACCCAGAGCTCTCAAATGTCCTTGAAGATCTGCTACCAGAAGACTTATGGTTATGCAAAGAAGTTGCAACCGTGACTGGTGCTCAGAGCGACTTCGAACACGAAGCGAAGTACATATCGTGTGTCCTCCGCCAAAATCACGAAGCCCGTGCGAAAGCTCTGGGTCAGAAATTGATCATGGCCGCCGCACTTGCTGAGAAGCCATACGATGCAACAGAGTGTCATGCAGCTTTGCTTTTCGATCTTCGTACAATTGAGGAGAAACTGCAATGGTTAGCAGACTACGCTTCGAGACTCTGCGATGCTATCCTTTTGCCTGCGATAGACGGTGGAATTTGTCTCGAAGCCCATGCTCAAAACATTCTCGTTCGAGTGGACACGTCCGCTGCTCAGCCGACAATCGCTGGCTTCGTGGTCCGCGATCTGGATGCAATACAAGTCAACGCGCCAAAGCTTCGCCAACGAGGTTACCAGATCACGAGTGCTCTACCCGGAAGCTGGGTTCTGAATGAGAATGAGCAAGAAGGATGGAAAGTCTTGCAGCACTCTCTCATCCACAGCCATTTCCAACATCTTATTCGGAGGTTGCAAATCTATCCTCTCGGGCAAGCGTGGTCTGTCATTCGAACGCAGATTCGGCACACTCTTACGAAACGACCAAGGACGGAGGAAATTGAATGTCTCGAGCAGTTTCTCTTCTCGCCTTTGGTAAACAGTAAGGCTTTTCTGCGGATGAAGTTAAAGGAGAATTCTTTTGATGTAGGTTTGGATGCAACTGATTTTCAGATGGGTCTTGCGATGCAGTCCCATCCCAGAAAGATAGCTGACCGTGCCACTAGGACGATTATACTGTTACTCCAAACGTGCTGTTGACTGAATGACCAGGATGGAGGATTTAATAACAGACAGCTGAAGATTATCGAAGCGGTCGATCAAGTTGTGGCTGCTGCGCTCTGCTGGTGTCGATTACAGAATTCTTCTCAGATTCCAGAGCCTTCGGAATCGAGATATTACTGAAAATTGTAACAGTCATGACTTCTGTAGTCATCGTACGGCCAACAGGGCTCTGGCTGGCCGATAATCAGCAGAGATGGTAATCTTCGAGCCTCAATCTCACAATTTCCTTCAGGTCGAGCACCATCGTTTTTCCGTAGTCGGTCCGCGCACCCAGTGTCGTGATGCAGAATCATAGAAACAAAGTCCAGATATGTCTCACCTGGATCCAGTCTCCTGACGAGTTCAACGTGTTCTCAGTCTCCCAACCCAAGCAGCGTTTTACATCACCATGAGGTTCTCCTCACTAGCCACGATACTCCTCTTCTCAGCACTATCGCAAAGTGCTCCCATTGTGCTGTAAGACCGCTGATGCAAGACAGCTCTTTGAGAAAGGGCGCAGACTCTAACATACAAAGCAGCTCATCACTACAAGCAGTTTCTGTTAGAAGTCCAGAAGCCAACAATGTCCACGTTGACACTCAACGTCGTGGAGCAGACGCCAACGCACAACCGAATGATCCACCGGGACCCAACACATGCCAGATCTACAATCGATGTCGTAGAAAAGGCCCTTGAGGAATATCAATTCTTGGGAAACAGCCGAGCAAGGCCCTCAGCGTGGTTGGCTTTTGGCAAGGTTCGAGCATCGCCGACGCTAAGGTTGGTCGATGTTCACTTGTGTATGTGAGCTGAGCTGACAGGTGTTGTCTCTGTAGACATCCTTTCTGGGCCCCATTGGCAGGACAGGCTTGAGATTGGGATCGGAGTATCTTTAAATTGACACAATCCAGTTCGGCAGAGAGAAAGATAGATGCTAGAAGTCTGGGAAAGTGGAACATGTTACCTTTCTTCTTTTGTTTCTTCTTGACTCTGGTCTGTTCTTGCCGGACGATTTCTGCGATACTGTCAGGTAGCGGCTACTGCGGTCAGTGGCTAAGTTATCAGTATCAGCATCCCTGTCGTCGCCATATACCGGATGGTGGTACATACCTACTTCATCATGAAAGTGAAGCCAAAGTTGCCATCCCTCTTTGGTAGCTGCTGCCGACCGGCTTCTGCTCCGAACCCATGTTCGCCGAAAACCCGAAGCTGCGAAACCGAACTGCCGAGGTGCATTGTTTTGGTCAGCAAAAGTAGGCTAAATTCCAAGCTTTGTCATTTGTCTGCAGCTGCATCTTTTTTTCGCCGAAGCAGCTACATAGACGAAATGTCTTCTGTTAATTGTAGGCGGGGTAGAAGAGAGGTATGCTCTGGAAAGTGTTTCCTATCGTTACTGCTTCTTCTTCGATTCGTACCTTGAGAACTCTTGGTTGTCGGCTACTTGGGAAACAGCAGCAAAGGGGCTTCCAGTTCAGTCGCGGCGTGTTGGCGAAAATGGAGTCTTCTACGATACCAGCATCGTCTTGTCCAGAACAGGCCTTCGAGAAAATGGAGGAAGCAGGCGTACCGAAGGCGTCCCAGCCCAGCGAAGCAGCGGAGCCTTCTGCAGAACAGAAAGCAGAAAGCAAAGAGCAGCAGCTACCAAAGTTGAGTGCGCAAGAATTCAGAATATACAACTCCATGGCCGAGCACATGGATATGTTTGTGAGTTCAGCTGCATTCCATACTCTTGTTGCGCGACCCAAACTGACATTGTTGACTTCCAGCACAACAACTTCCGACAAACCTGGAATACAATTTACGCCGCCTGCGTCTCCAACACACGACCCTCGGGCTTCTCGATCCGCCAGTTCCTTGCTCTCATCGGCCAATTCTGCCACCACCTCACTATTCACCACACGATAGAGGAGCAGCATATTTTCCCTGTGCTCGCGAAGAAGATGAAGTTCTTCAATCCGAAGGAACATGCGTTGAAGCAACATCGGGGAATACATGAGGGAGTCGAGGCGTTGGAGGAATGGGTGCAACAGGTTAAGGAAGGGTCGAGAGAGTTTCAGCTGAAGGAGCTAAAGGTAGTGATGGATGGGTTTGGGCAGGTTCTTTGGGCGCACCTGGAGGATGAGGTGAGGGAATTGGGAGCGGAGAATATGAGGAAGTATTGGAGTGTGCAGGAGATGAGAAGAATGCCAATGTAGGAGGATGGCGACATTGAGGGATGCGAGTCGGCATGACAGCACAGGACCGGACTGGAGCCGGGTTACAGAATTGAAATCGGGAGCATGGTCGCCAAGTCGCATTGTATGATGACAGAATCAGGCGGTCTTTTTCGAAGCTTTGAACTTCTCGTGCCATTTCCTTTTGGCTCCGAGCGACTTGGTTTCTTTCACTGAAGCCTCGACTGCGGTCTTGACATCGGCCGTGGTGTCGACGTATCTTATCGATTTGGCGTTGTCTTCGATGCTGTAATAGCTTTGCAGAGCGGCAAATTCGCATTTGCTGCGCCATGCCTCGGGCACCGCATCTCGCCAGGCTTTCAAGAAACCTGTAGCTTCGATCGATCTGCCTTCTGAGTTGGCCTGCAACAAGGTGGCGCCTGCGAAACGAATGGCCTTCTCTTCGTTGACAGCAAGATGTCCTCCAGGTGTTGAACTGGAGACACTTGCAAAGACACCGATCACGATGTCTCGGGGCCAGTCACCAGGCAGGTCGATAGCATACGCGGGAATGTCGTTCTCCGGAAACGGGGAACAGACATCGAATCCATCTGCCACAGCTGCGGTCATCGCCGACTGCCAGACTTCAGCCTTGACTTTTGCGCTGGGAACGAAGCAGCCTGGTGGATCTGTTGACTCAAAGCACGCCAGTTGTCGCCATCCAGCCTCGCACTCAGCATCACTCAATGGAATGTGCGAAAACAACTCGCGCTTGGTGGCGTGACCTCCGCCGTCGACAGTGCCATAGTTACCCGTAGACGCATAGATTGGTAGCGCAGCTTGGATATATGGAGCCGCCGAGGTGGCAGAAGTTGGCAGTAGCTCGATACTCGTATCGCACTTGGCCACGGCTTCGACTCCAACTCTGGGCACCCCTCCAACGGGACCGGGGTCAGGATCTGATAGATCGTGGGGCTGGATTAGATAGACACTGTTGGACGTGCTGACTTGGCGGATTTGATATGTCGCGTCCGGTGTGCAGAGGACAGAGTGTGCTTCTTTCGCATTGCTGCCGGGCAGAACTTGCTTGGATTTGATGTACAATCTGAGACATGTGCGTCAGCAATTGTTATGGTGAGGGGTTTGTTGACTTGTTTTGCTATGTGTAGCAGGATCATATAGCATCATCAGGTGGATGCGGGTGAGGCGAACTTAGGCGGGTTCTCGGAAGTGACCTGGGCTAGAAGTTCAGCGGGCAGCTCGAGAAGACGGACACGCTGCATGTCGCTCTCGGGCTGAATGGTGATAGGCACACCCGAGTTTGGATTTTGCGTCGCCATGGGGGGAGGATGTCGTGCGTCTCGTGGTGGGAGGTGGATGCAGGTACAGCGAACGAACAACAAATCGCCTCGAATCGAGGTGTTTGCTGCATGTGGAGACGCGTTGTTACGCGAGCTCGACTGGGATCAAGGGTTCTGAGATGCGCAATACGCTCCAGGCATCCTTCCTTCCACCAGAAAGTGGCTCTCCCCAATGCGCCTGCTGCAGCTGAGAGTTGTTTGGGACGGGAGTCGGTCTATCGCTAGCTGCAGCACAAGGCCCATCCTTGCCTTTGAGCCACTGTTTACTTTCGACGCGCGACATCTCCCTCGCCCGGTCCGCCCAACGCGACCTCCAGTCTCCCCGACTGCATCACGACCACCTCACGACGCGACGACATGACGACTTAGCCCACCCCGATATCGACAGTACTTCCCCAGCACTTCTCCGCCAGCAGTGCCCACTCCGAGCATAATTCCGCGCATGAGGGCCGTCTGATCATGGCCACAGTCATTGCGGCACCGCCTGCCCTGTCAGGGGAGCTGTCCCTCTTCCACACCACAGATCCATTGCTCGGCAACTCGCCCGTGTTGGTCTTCCATGGGCCCGCTGCCACCATTGGCGCAACAAGTTCGCGCATTCAGGTACACATCTTCACTCCGGCTGGTCTGGGCTCATATGCGCGGCTATCAGTTTCGCCGAACTCGCCATTCTATTCGGCTGTCATCAACCTGCCGCGGGAAGAGCAAGGGGACGAAGTTTGTCGTGGTCTAGCTTTTGGTCTGAAGAAATACTTTTCCGAATTGGGCGATAATGTGAAGAAGACATGGACAGCACAGGTCAAGGCACCTTCGCCTGGCGCATTGTTTGGGGATGATCATATTGCCATTCTTGCGACGCGAATGACGAGAATCGAAAATGTGAATGCAGTAATTGGAGAGCTGCTCGACGCGTTTTGCGAGCAGAGACTCTCATGGCTGGATGTGGATGTTGTACTACCACCAGGAACGATCAAGGAGAGACCTGATTCAGCTGGCTCTGAAGATCTCACCGATCACGAATTGCTGCAACGACAATATGGACGATACGCAGACCTAATCGCGACTTTTGGCGAGGTCGCCTTCCTGCCGACGTCGAGAGTCAAGCGAGCACCTTCGAGAGCGAATGCGATTGGCAGGAGTAATTCATTCTTGAAGTCGGCCAAAGAGAACGCCCGCAAGCAGTTGGCCGAGCTGGTCACTACTGAAGAGAGTTATGTGAATCGTTTGGAGCAGCTCCAGGATCTGACGAGCAACATTGGTGCGGATCTCAAAGCTCGCCATCAGCAGACATTGGCTGATGTGTTCTCACCCGCACTTCCAACAATACATGAGCTGAATTCGGCTTTTCTCGAGGCGCTGCGGAGTGTCGTGGACGGAACAGATTCGGCAGCCAACGAGGATATCGACAATTCTCTCGACGAAGCATCTGCCACGGACCATGTCGAGGGCGACTCTCAAGGTCTGGAACAGTTTGCGCAATGTCTTTGCGAGTGGTTCCCAAAGTTTTCCGACTCGTACAAGGAGTATCTTGGGAGTCATGCACAGGCTTCGTTCACATTGCGGACTATTCTGCGCACTGGCGACTCCCTCGCGCTTGCATTGCAGGAAATTGGCGAGCAGAAGCTGACTTCTCTGCTCATTGAGCCCGTCCAACGTTTGCCACGCTACAATCTTTACATTGACAGTATAGCCAAGAGTCTGCCGATCAAGCACCCGGCCTTGAAAACATTGCTTCGCGCCCGCGACATGATAACGGACATTTGCGCCGAGAATGAGGGCACAGAGGCTACTGCCATGGTCGATCGTCTTCGCTCGCGCACTTTAGGCTGGCCGCTAGACATCAACGTTACTGGCCGTCTAGTCACGGCTGTTGACTTCATTGAGCTCATGCCGCCTTACGGCTTCGTCAACTGTGATGGTGCGGCCGGCATCATGTTCCTGTTCACGGACGGCATCATCATAGTCGAAAAGTCTCCCGGTTCAAAGGCTTCTGCTCGATCACTGCTAACAGAAATCGAGAGCGGACCGATGCCCAGCAAGTCCGTGGAAAGTCTGACAGATGGAGTCGGAGACCTTCACTTTGTGCGAAGGTTGCAACTCGATGCTTTACAGCTGACTGAGAGTCATGACGGTCATGCGTTGCAACTGATGACGTTTTTCCAGCTCGGTCTGGGTGCACTGGCGCCCCAGGAGCCTATTTTGGACTCGTGCCAGGTTCTTCGACTAGAGAACTCATACGACGGCAGAGCTGCAAGATTGATTGAGGAAGTTGCAAAAGCGAGGATCGAACATCGTTTCTCAGAAGCAGAACGGGAATCCAGTCTATGGGAGATTCGCGCAACAGAGCCCGCAATGGACACTCTTGGCCTTCTGGGTGCTATTTTTGAGGATTCGAAGACCGAGTATGTCAGCACGCGGAATACGAAGGCGGCGGTACGTGTTGTAGTTGATCCCGAGAGACATTCTGCGCAAGCGCAACCCGGCCAAGATGGCATTCAGGTTGTCGTCCATCTAGCTCCGCATCGAGATGGAGACTGGCGACTCACTGTGGATTCAGCAGGAGGTAGCATTGGTCGCGAACATGTCGATACGCCTGACCTTGTTCCAGCTCTGCGTCGGAAGATCGCCGCGGCTTCCAGTGTCCGCTTTGCAGTGGAACAGCCATCAATGGCGGCTTGTCTGCTTTTACGCAACCTGGACATATTGCAGTCACTTCTACTCCAGACCTCTGCGCAGGACGGCGAGCTGAGGCAAGTGCAACTTGCGCCTCGGGAACGAGCACATCGGCCCAAATCGCCCAGGAAACTGCTGTCGAGCTTCCTGTCAAATGTTGGTCCTGGAGGCGAGCCGCCCACACTTCTGCAGAAACCAATGCCTGGTATGGGATCAATGACGAGCATTCCACGGCTGCCCAGCAATGCTTCATCGCACAAGCCGGGCAGTCGCGAAGGCAGACCATCATCAAAGGAAGGCCAGCCGCTTTTCTCGCCATTCTCACCTCCTAGCGATATGGCCGCCTCTCAACTGAAGAAGATTGAAGATACACTCTCGGCCTACGTGCTGGCGATACAAGCTCGCAAGGGCAACATCGTTGGCAAAAATCTCAAGCTTCGACACGTGGCAGACGAGGCCTCGGTCAACGAGCTCTATGGCGGACTTCTCGATGATCCGAACATGATGGTGCTTGCTGCCCAAGCGCCACTCGATGTACTGTTTGCTGCGTTCGAGAGGTTCCTCAATCAGGCTTGGAGAGAGCGTATCGGCCAGGTCATGCCGTTCTCTGTCTTCCAGGACATCCAAGCCAAAGCCGAGACTGCGTTCCCAACCGAGTTCGATGACTACTTCAAGTCATGTATGGCCAGGCTCGCACCTCAAAATCAGCGTGCTTTTAAGTCAATACTCAAGCTTTTGGCCGATCTGCTTGATGGGACTGGCAATGACGGCGACAGGGGCGCTTTGACTGCCTGCTTCGCCGAGCTTCTGGTTACTGACGGCAATCCTCACGACTATATTGCTCTCATTGATCGATTTGTGGACGACACAGACACCTACTTTGGCGAATCAGTCGATACCAGCTTTGTGCAAAGCTACAAGGACGCCGGATCTTTCAACTCACACAAGAGGACGCGCTCCCACAACTCTGCTTCCATGACAAGCAACACCTCTTCACTCCGCCGCAAGTTCGGCTTTGGCACACTGAGTCGGGAAAATAGCAAGTCCGAGCAGGAGTCCAAAGTCTCGTCGGTGTGGCGCACACTGAGCAAGAGCACACGAGTCGATCAGAGCCCTGCAAATAGTATCTCGAAAGGGTCCTTCGGTCGGTCGCGCTCGATCGACACTGATGCTACCAGTCTTGGCTATAGACCGCCTTCACAAGACAGTGCCAAGGTCTCCAATGCATCTATTAACGAATTACCAAATCTGCAGCGAACGCCTAGTAGCCACAACATCGGCCTGTCCACGATAGGCGAGCATCCAAGCTTCATCCCGACCGGTCCTCCTCGAAAGAAGCGGCGTAGTTCGCTCTCTGATCTCAAGGAGCTCTCGCCAAAGCGGGATCGGGAGCCTTTGTCGCCTATCACTCCACGAAGGACACCGATCACGCAGAAGACGTTGGACGAAAAGCAGCTGCCGACTTCCCCCGTACCCTCTACGCCATCTGCTCCATCCTCACGCGATGGCACTCAAAGATTTGGCAGCCCATCTCTGAAGTCGCCACGTTCGCGCCTGCCCGCCTCATTTCGACGGGACCTCTCGCCCGGCCCAAGCAAGATACTGTCTGGTGAACCGCCACAGCTCCCGCGTCCGCAACTTGGCCGGTCCAAAACCGACGGCACAGACCTTGAGCGGCCAAAAACAAGTGGCGATCGCCCCGAGGAGTTGGTCATCACTGCTCGCCCGACTTCGAATATTCCCAGTCTTGTGCCAAGAGCTTCCTCGCCAGCAAAGACGCGACCTCAAACACCAGGCCGCGCCGGTCTTTCCGAGCGACCCGGAGCTGGCAATATCGTGAAGAAACCATCGCCCAAAGCTGAGAAGACTGGTCGCGCACGCAGTACAACAATCGACGTGCCAGCAGCCACTACCTCTCCTCGCAAGCTTCGCATGCAATCGCCTCAAAAGCTCAGAGAACGTCTCCAGAACGAACAGTCAGCTATCGCAGCAGCTCAGACCTCTCTACAAGACGAGCTAAGTAAGATTGGCGATGAGCTCACCAACACTCCATCAAGCCGTACACCAGCCAACCGCAGCCGTACCGTGGCCGCGGGTCGAGGCTCCTTCTCGCAGGGTACCTCGAACATGGATCTCGTGCAACGTGTTCTCAAACTCGAAGGTGCCGTACCAAAGCAGTTCGATGAGCTGAACCATCGCATCGGCACCATCCAGCACGACCTCACATCTTCGTTGAGTGTTTCGGAAACGAAATGCAAGAAACTCGATGAGTTGTATCGCGAAGCGAACGGTGAGAATGAGGCGCTATACTCAAGATTCAACGACGAGCTCGCCCGAGTGCTGAAGGCCGTGAGGGGTGGCGAGGGTGTAGAGGAGCTGAAGAGGAAGCTGAAAGAGGTCAGTGATGAGGCGGTGAAGTTGAGACGCGAGACGAGTCGGCTGAAGAGAGAGAATGTGGGTTTGCGGGCGCAGCTGAAGGAATGAACGGCGTAGCTTTCCCCTCTTCTCCACGTATGGGTTCTGCGTTTGAGCGAACGATTCCCCAGGTCTTCTTTGGGTTTGCTTTTGGCACGCTGTTGTGCTTATGAGGGATGATGATACACCATGGCGGCAAGGGAAAGGCATTGCTTGGAGAAAGCTTTGATAATCTGCAGTTTCTTTGTTTAGCAGTGCGCTTGTGGCTATCGCTGCTGACTGTTGTCAAAATTGAATAACGCTTGATGAGCGATTTGTACTACTGTACATCTATACACACAAAGCCGCGGATGCAGCATGGTACGGGGGGCACGACGTGACAATGTTTTGGCGATCCTCAGTCCTTTCGCGGCACCCAGTCCTTCCAAGCTGCTTCCCTCGCCTGAATGTAGTCCTTACTCTGTATCGACCTCCTAATGCCTACAAACCCAGGCATCGGCCACGTTTCGAGCAGCCTCTGAGTCCAAGATTTCTTCTGTTGTTGTCTCGCCTTCCGCTCCGCTTCGACATCAACATGCACTTTCTCCCACGCAGTAGGCAAAGTCGTAGCCGAGTATTTTCTCCTCAGATCCTCGTACCATTGCCTATCAAAATCTTTCCAGAAGTCATTTTCGTTAAAATATGTCTGAGCATACAACCATTTCATCCCGCGTAGTTCTTGAAGCGTAGCTTCGATATCACGATTCGCTTGCACGAAACCTTCATGTGTTGGAGGTGCTTTGCCCCATAGACCGATGTTGAGCATAGGTTGGAGAGTTGTGCCATCAGATTCATATTCACTGTAATGAGGATGCATTGTGGACCCAGGGCTCTGTTTCAAGGGACATAGCCAAAGAGGCCAGATGTTCAATCTTTCGTCCATGCGTTTTACGAATTCCGTGGCGTTGGGGTATGGAAGTGCGAGGTCTTGGATTATCATCTGTTCTGAGCGGCCGCTGGAGTGGAGGGCTGTGTAGAGCATGCGAGTGTGGAGGAAGTCGTCAAGCCAGCGGCGGGACCAGTTTGCGAAGGGAAATTTGAAGTAGTCGAAAGCGCCTTCGCCGACCCAGAAGCCGCCTCGGTCGTAGCGGAAGAGGTATTCTGGAAGAGGGATTGCATCGGAGGTTGGTTGAGAGTTCTTTGCGATGCGGTCTTTGACGTGAAGATAGAACCAGGGATCCTTGGGAGCGCTGAAGCGTTGTTCTGGGACACCGTCGGATGGCCTATCGGTCATGCGTCCAGTGACGATGGCTCCGCTTTGTTGCGAGTACATGATGCCGTCGATGTAATCGAATTGCTCGGGCTTGGATGTGAAGTCGAGTAGCTTTGCAGTGGCCTCTCCCATACTGGTGACTGGATGGTATGTTGCTTCTACATACTTCGTCGCTTTGATCAATTGGAGCTCAACCATGGTCGTGACGCCAAATGTGCCAACAGCTCCAGCAGCGCCGCGGAATAGGTCTGAATTCTCTGTTTCTGATGCGGTGATAACTTCGCCTGTGGCCAGAACCACTTCGACTTTGTTCAGAGTTCGGTCGAAGAACCCGTGCTTGAAAGATGAGCTCTCGCCTGCGGTGCCCGAGTAGCCACCTCCCACAGTGATGCCCTACTGCGATCTCAGTTGGCGTCCATGCTTCTGATATGTTCTCAACTTACAGGAAACTCCATGACTACAGGAGGCACGAGCCCATATTTGAGAGTCTCTTCCACGAGTCTGTCCATTGGCACGTTGGGCTCCACCAGCGCGACTTTGCGTTCCGTGTCCACCGAAACCACATGGTTCAACCTGCTTGTGTCCACAACCGTTCGAGGGTCCCTCCCCATCGCCGACTTGCGTGTACTGTTCGTTGACCCATGATATATTCTGAACTTCTCTTTGCGCTCATAGAAGCCTCGTACTCGCTCCGATATCTGCTCGACTTGTCTCTGATGTTCTTCGAGAGTCGTCGGTGCCGTGCCGCCTTTTGTCAAGAGATATCGCCGCTGCAGTCGTATTGGGGAGATCGTCGCTCTTCTGAACCCCTGCGCGCTCAAGCATGCACCATCGGCTCGTCGTCGCCCTACATACGTAGACAAGGTGCGAGAAGCAGATATGAAAGCGGCATTGCGGGATACTTGGCCTGCTCTACCAGCTTTGCTCAAGCACGAAAAGCAGATGAAGCTTGAGACCAGCGTGTCAGCCTTACCCATAGGTCTCCTGATGACCATGCTGTCGCAGAAGTGTTGGCGATGATCATACGTGGATGGGGTCGTGGTCGGTAGTCAAAGGCGAGCGTCAATGCTTCCGTCGGGTTCGGGTTCCGCTCTGCAAAGCTTGCCCTCGCCTCTGACCTCCTCGCGAAGATGAGTACTGTAGAGCAAGCCGTGTCACTCTCACACTCGGCAGCGGTGACGGCGTGGGAGAGCTGCTCTCGTTCACGATGATGGCAGGCACCAGTCTGTCACGGAACACGGCCTCCATCTCTGCAGCCATGACATAGCCTGGAGAAGCACACATGCCGCAATCGGAAAGGTCCACGGCGCATGGTTGTTCACTGCACTGCACACTGCACACCTCGTGGCCTCATGCGTCATGAGCAAATGTCAGAGCCCAAAGTGCCGTGTTCCATGCCCTGAGGCATTAAGATCTTCAATGCGAATGCGAGCTGAAATTGTACGTGGCAGTGCACCAGCGCGCAACGAGAGCGGAACTACTCGCGGGACGACGTATGCTGAAGGATTCACAGACGCGCACCAATCTTCTGCCACGCTCCTACCATGAAAGCTTGTGTCAACCAATCGCGTACCGTTGCGCAATGATCGGCAGGCACCTCTACGAGATACAGACACAGCCTTGCTGTTGTCACGAGCAGACATCGCTTAAGGTCAGAGAGCTTTAGCATGCGTCGCGAGGACTTGATATATGTATACGGCTGAGACCGGATTGCAAAAGCACTCACGGGAGCCATAACTACCTACCACTCTTACTTTCACTTCTTAACAGAACAGGACACCATCCATTGAAAAGACGACACCAACGAGAACAACCATGTCAGACACCTCAGATAACTGGTCACTGTACCCCTACAACCCGAACAAGCCAGCTCCGATTGTCTTTGCAGTCCTTCTGACCGCACTTGGTGCCTATCAAATCTACCAGTCCTTCTTCCGGTACAGATGGAAAAAGTTCGGCGCAGTTATGATCTGGGCGACAAGTGTCTGGATAGCCGGCTTCGTTTGTCGCAGCATCTCCGTCCACCAAGTGCGTAATATTGGACTCTTCATTGCCCAGTAAGCAAATCTCAGCAACGATTTGCAGTCGATCACACTAACAACTCCCCATCTAGATACGTCCTGGTCCTGATGGGCCCACCGCTCTACTCTGCAGCTGAATACTTCATCCTCGGCCGCCTGCTCGCTTACCTCCCGTACTACACTCCCATCCATCCCGGCCGCGTCTTCAGCACTTTCATCTTCCTCTCCGCCGCAGTCGAATCTCTCACAGGCTCAGGAGCAGCCAACAGCGCTGGATCAGGTCGAACAGAGTCCCAGCGCAACATTGGTCTCAACTTACTCAAATCAGCATTGATCCTACAAATCTTTGTCGAAGCATTCTTCATCTCGATTGTGGCAACGCTCGAGTACAAGGCACGCAAAGGCGGGAATTTCCCCAAGAATGTCCGCAATATCTGCTACTTGCTCTACATCACAAGCTTCATGATCCTGGTCCGCTGTATCGTACGAACGATCGAAGGCTTCGAGGCTGGCTCTTGCGATCCAGATAGAGAGGATCCTTACTGCGGGCCTGTATCGAGGAATGAATGGTTCTTGTGGGTTTTCGAAATCGCGAACATTACGCTTTTCGTCATCTTGCTTGCCATCTTTCACCCTGGCAAGTATTTGCCTCGGAGCAGTAAGATCTTCTTGGATCCTGTGGATGGGAAAACAGAGAGACTGGGTCCCGGCTTTTCAAAAGCAGATAAGAGGCCATTTTTGATCACGGTTATTGATCCTTTCAATTTCTATGGAATTTTGTCTGGCAAGGGAATGGTGATGAATAAGTTCTGGGAGGAGCATCAACCCATTGATGATGGAGAGAATGTGCAAGGACAGACTGTGAACACGAGGGAGGAGGGGAAGGCCATGAGAAGCAGTGTCTAGCTTTGCGAATTCTATCTGTTCGCTAGCAGTAAAGAGCGGTCGAAGGTGCATACCTGGCGCAGTCGGGTTTCGCTCGTCCACAGTCTATCATAATTCTCGCCCGTTATGCATTCGTCATTAATCAATAGCGCCCCGTTCAAATTCCATTTCGCTCGTCCACAATCAATAGTCAATTTCGCCTGTTATGCATTCGTCATCAGTCGTCAGTCCCGCCCCGTTCGAGTTTGCATCAAGTGTCAACACATCAGAACGAAGCCAGTCGCCACTCCTCGCTATCGTGGTGCCAGTACCAGCCCACTGCTTCCTTTGGCCCATTTCCGACCATGTACCTCATCCACAATGGCTTGCCGTCGCGGCCCATAGCATCACGCAGGTCACCGCGAGAGCGCGAATGGCCGGCATTCTTCAGATCATCCATCGCGGCCAGAATGCTCGCCATGTAGTTCTGCTGGCTCTGAACTTTTGGCAAATCGCTCCACTCGAGGAGACCATCATGCAAAACGAGATCGACGAGCAACTCGGCAAGGAGCTGACGCGGCTTCGTTTCTGGCAGAGTGGCAGTGAACAGATCAACGAAAGCGTCATCTGTCATCACAGTGTCGAGGACTTCGTTCAAGATGGCGTACATGACTTCGTCTTGAAATGCGGGCATCATGTACTACCACACTTCACGTCAGCACGGGCTCGAGATGACGGTATGTGACAATACTACTTGCCTTGTCGCCTAGATACCAGGCCTTGCAGCACGCAACCACATCCACGGCGTCTGGCAGGGTACGGTGCATTGCCCAGTAGACGAGCAGCTTCCACGACTCGACATCGTCTTCCGGGAAGCTAACGACACCGGTCTGAGATTCCTTAAAATGGCCATTCGTCAGGAGGTTCTTGAAGTACTCCGCGGTATTGCAGAGCAAGGCCTCTTGAATGGAGATCGGCTGGGGATCATGGCCGACGTAGATGGTGATGAGGCGGTCACCGCGTGGGGAGCTGTGAGAGATGTCAGAAAGGGGCGTGAGGAAAGCAAGACGTGTTGTACTTACGAGTAGAGGGTGTCCATGTTGATGGTGTTGACAAAGTGGTACTGGAGTATCTTTGATGAGGGATTTGATGAGGGCAGGGGGTGGGACTGCGAGGCTCGAGTGTTGGAATCGAGTATCGGGGAGTGAGAGTTTGTGAGTGAAAAATCGTTGGCGAGGATGTCAACATATACGCTTCACTTATGTCGCCGATGAGTGTTCTGACCATTCACTTTCGGATGTACACAGTGACACGTGATCTTTCACTTGTTGCTTGTAAGCCATACCAGTATGTACAGATCGATGACCTACTTAGCCCGCACAGCAATGCCAGTCTTTCTCTCCTGTCCAAGATTCTTCGCAATCGCCTCACCCTCCAAGCGGCCCCAGGTCATGCTGCGCAAGCAAGATGTTGCCGGCGGATATTCGTTGTAGAACAATCCAGTCATCTCACCAGCGCCCCAAAGTCCAGGAATAGGCACATCAGCAGTTGACAAAACACGACCGTCAAGATCAGTCTTGACACCTCCATAGGTGAAAGTCAGGTTTGCCGTCATCGGATATCCGTAAAAAGGTCCCTTCTCGATCTTAGCAGCCCAGTTGGTCTTGTCGACTTTCAAGCCATTTGTACGCTTGCCATCAAGCTTCATAAGGTCGAATGGTTTGTCGTTCACGGCAGCGTTGTATTCATCAACAGTTTTCTTGAGCGCTGCAGGGTCAAGACCAAGCTTTCCTGCTAGCTCCTCAATCGTGTCGGCCTTCTCTGGTGGGATGTCGGTGGTTTCGTAGACCCAGCTACCCTTAAACCGTTGCATGATCGGGTCGTCTGTAACGAAGAAGCAAGATTGATTGTGGTCTTTCCAGCAGTACAAGGCAATCATCTCGAAGGTTGCGAAGAGGTGACGCTGGCCTTCGTCGTAGAAGCGCTCGCAGTCTTTGTTGACAACAATGCCGTAGTTGTGACCTTCAATCTGTTAGTTGTGCTTCCGCTATAGTCGTTGCATACGTACCCCAGATGACTGCATCTGGCTTTGTGGCGCGCGTATCAACCAGCTCGCAGTGCATTCCATCGAAAGAGCCTGCAGTTCCCGCGCCGACCTCGAGAGCCATTCTTAAGCCGGCTCCTTTGTTGTGCTTGATGCCGGGGGCAATCAGTGGTAGCTTGTGGGTGTCTCGGCCGATGTAGCGTGCTAGCATTTCTTGGTTGCCCTCGAACCCACCGCATGCCAAGACTACATCTGGTGCGAGGAGATCGTGAAGCAGGCCGTCGTTCTTTCTGACCTTCAGGCCGCGAATCTTGCCCTGTTCATCCTGCAGCAGTTTGATAGCTTCCGTCTCCCAGTGAATATCTGCGTTGGGGTAACCCTTGATGTGCTCCATCATCTTGGTGATGATCGCAACGCCACCTCCATCAGGGAAGACAAAGTGCTGGTCGGTATCGAATTCGAGTAGGACGTTTGGCTCATCGTGATGGACGAACTTGACGCCACGCTCTTCGCAGAACTTTGCGGTGATTGGAGCCTCGTTGCGGAGCTTCTCGCAGTAATCTTCGTCAGCGACGCCGTTGCTGACTCGACGCATCTCCTTGACCCAGTCCTTGTCTACGCGATCGTTAGCAGGACCACGTCATGTCGAGTAGAAAGACTCCATACCAAAGTCGAGGTTCTTGTCCAGTCTCAAATATGCCATAGTCTGGGAAAATGGTCAACCACTTGTGCAGCTTGACACTCCTTTCTGTTTCGATACTAACCCATCGCGATGCACCACAACGTTCGCCATCTTGGCCAACTTCTACGAGGGCGACTCGCCCTTGCTTGCCTTCTCTCTTGCAAGTTTCGAGGAAGCTCAAAGTTGCGAACGAACCAGCGAAGCCTGAGCCCACAACGATCAGGTCGTATCCCTTGAAGCTGGCCATTTTATCGATATATAATTGCGATGAAGTGATATCACCAGCTGAATCGCAAATTTTCCTACCGGTCTCGTATCTTCCAACGTCTCAGAGCATGTGTATACTTATACTCCACGCTGAGGAGTCAGCACAGCTCATGAAGCTCTACAAGCTGCCCGCAATACAGTACCTCACTCAAGCGGGGTTCGCAGCATGAGGAGGTGTTGTTTGAGAGGTCGGACTGCTGTTCCTGCAGGCGCGCACCGAATCTGGACCTTGCTTGTACCCTCAACCTGGTACATCGTCTCGGGGATATGCATACGCATCGCTCTGGGCGCTTCACGTTGCTCGATCACAACGAATCAATTGCTGCGGGGTCAATGCCAGGGCTTCCACTTTTCCGACAACATGGTAAGACAAACGATCTTAATTGCGGAAATAAGGAACGATCGTGGTCAAATTGATTTCGAGCGCCTCGTGTCATCCATGCCGCCAACAATGGCTTCATTGTCGTTGTCGTGTTGTGGGCTCCGGGACACAGTTGGGCCGCCAGTCATCTTGGTTCTTCTCTGGGCTCGTTCTTGCTATCAGGCGTATGGCAGACGCTTTGCACCGATATGCATTGCTTGACTAGCCATGGAATCAATCCGCTGGTGGCCAGCATCGACGTGGTGAGAGTATGCGCAGCAGGAGAGGAGAGGTGGTGAGGCTCAGTGAGGTGGCGGCGAAAAGAGCAGCCGATCCCGAGCGCAACTGCCAGTCCGCTCGAACTCTGAAACAACTGCAACACGACCTCAACACGCGAGCAGAGACAACCACTATTCCTCGCAGCTGGAAGTTCACACCGCAGGGTACTCTCGCTTCACAGTACCGCCACTCATAGTGGAACCGGCTCCTTCTACCTTGCTGCCGCGCCCGGAAACACACCACCGTTGCTCCTCAGCGATCGCCACATCACCTCCGCCGTTCACATCGCAAACATCTCCCTCTGCCGACTCTCGAACACGGCGCAATATTAAGAACAGCTGCGAAACGTGCTGAGAGACTCAGTTGCAACCAGATCTCAGCCTTGTTGGGCACGCGCCGGTTGGCGCATCGCTCAAAATGAGTGATCTCGACAAAGCCATTGCGCAGTTGCGCGCCTGTCGACCCATACCAGAAACACAAGTGCGAGAACTCTGCTACAAAGCGCGTGAGCTGCTCATAGAAGAAGGCAATGTGGTCAGCGTGGATGCGCCGGTAACGGTAGGTCGTTCCGACAGCGTGTAGTGGCGGGTGAAGCGCTGACCGGACGTGCTAGATCTGCGGTGACATTCATGGACAATTCCACGACTTGATGGAACTCTTTCGCGTGGGTGGCGATGTGCCAGACACGAACTACCTCTTCATGGGCGACTTCGTCGATAGAGGCTTCTATTCGCTTGAATCATTTCTTCTTTTGCTTTGCTTGAAAGTACGCTATCCGGATCGCATCACGCTTATTCGTGGCAATCATGAATCACGACAAATCACGACCGTCTACGGCTTCTATGACGAATGCTTACGGAAATACGGCAGCGCCAATGTCTGGCGATACTGCTGCGAGGTCTTTGACTACCTCGCACTGGGCGCCTTGGTGATGGGTGCGGCAGGAGACATCGATCCCACAGACGCGCCATTCGCAGATCCTTCTGGCTCGCATCCACCTCACGAGGATGTTGAAATAGAGATTCTGAACTCGCAAGGGCAGATCATGAATCGATACGCGCGCTCTCGCTCAGCGTTCTTGAGTCACGACAATTCAACACTATCCAACGAGCCCGCCTCACCTTCACAAACACAAGAACAAACACCATCATCCCGGACTGGCCCTCCGGGGACAGGTGCATCAGGGGCAAGTCGAGGCAGCGCGAGCAACACTGGCGGTGCAGTTCTGTGCGTGCATGGTGGCTTAAGTCCACTCATAGACAGTATCGACAAAATCCGTCTCTTGGATCGGAAGCAAGAAGTACCTCATGAAGGTGCTATGTGCGATCTCCTCTGGTCGGATCCGGACGAGATTGATGGATGGGGTCTTTCGCCACGAGGCGCTGGCTTCCTCTTTGGTTCTGACATTGTGAAATGCTTCAACCACAAGAATGATCTCAGTCTCATCTGTCGCGCCCATCAACTGGTCATGGAAGGGTTTAAGGAGATGTTCGACAGTACGATAGTAACGGTGTGGTCAGCTCCCAACTACTGCTACAGATGCGGCAACGTGGCTGCTATTCTGGAGCTCAGCGAAGATGGCGCGAATGCCGGTTATGCGCAAAGAAGCAATGGTGATGCAGGGAGATCAAACAGCATCCTGTCAGAACGGGAGCAACTGCCCAACAAGCCCGCGCCCGGAAGAAGATATCGTGTCTTCGATGCTGCTCCGCAAGACAGCAGAGGGATGCCGGCGAAGAAGCCAGTCGCGGACTATTTCCTTTGATGCCGAGCTGTACAGGAGTTGGCGTTCTTATGGTACTGCAGCGTTCCAGATACCCGTATGCACTGTATAAAGCATGGTTGCGCTGACTTCTCGTGGCTTGAACCATTGGCTCAGTCTCTTCCATGTTCTGGGGATGTAGTTTCTCTGTAAATGGACAGAAGAGGTCCATGTTAAACTGAAGACTTTTAACGAAAGGACGCAAGTGAGCGTTCCCGGACTTCTCATGGCGAGACTATAGGAGTCTAAATATATACAATGAGAACGAATTGAATTCGCCTCATACCTCCTCCCTTCCCCTTCTCCTCTTTCCAACCATCATTATACGTACCGAAAGAAGCAAAGTCATGGATCTCATATATGAAATGCTCTGCCTCCTCATCGCGAGAGTAGGTCAGGAGCAACCCAAAATTAACGCCACCAAGTTCCATCCAACACCTTCGCTATAAAATCGCCAAAAAGAAACACGAGATTCAACGCTCGTTGACCATGCAGAGCGGACATATCAATCCAAACTCTCCTTCAACGGCATCATCAACGGACTCCGTCTCGTCGGACTATTTCTCCGACTCCGACTAGGAGCTCGCAAACTCTCCTTACTCTCCGATCGAATAATCAACCCGCCACGATCGAATGGCGTAACAGCGGGAGCAGAAGCCGCAGTAGTGATTCCTAAACCATGCGAGCTCCCAGGCCGTTCTACGACAACACTGCTCCCATGCGGTGCGTCAAAGTAGCTCTTCGTCATTTTAGGAGATCCGCGTGAAATGTCTGGTGACAGGCCACGAAGACCAGGAGTCGCGAGCCCAGAAGTTCGTCCCACACGACCGGCGGAATCGAGATCAACGCTGGAATCCGAGAGACGTTCGTTGTCGGAGAAGTCGCCTAGTTCGAAATCTGATGGGTCGGTGCCTTCTTCGAGCACACGTTCGTAGGTGGGAGAGGAGCCGAAGAGTTTGCCACCGAGGAAGCGAGAAGAAGCAGCTCCTTTGCGTGGTTTGCTGTGGTGGGGTTTGCCGCCAGTCATCTTGTGATACCACGATTGTCGTCGTTCGCGGCCGCAGAGGAGGTAGACTGCAAGGGCGAAAATGAGGAGGAAGATGAGAATGCCAGGGGCTCGACGGCTGTAGTCGCTGGACAGAATGCGATCGTGCCAGTCGTCGCTCTCGGCGGTCGCTGTGTCGTTCGCGGAAATCGCCGGTAGGTGTCCAGCGGGATATTGCCAATCGTACGGCAGAGTCGTGGTTTCGACGTTGCTGCCGAATCCCACAGCCTTGGCTTCTTCTGCGGCCGGCATTTGAGAAGAGGCGTACAGCACAATCTTGCCGAGTGTCCAGCTCACTTCCTTGCCGTCAATCTTATCGACAGCCTGGAACGGATCCAAGAAGCCTCGATCTTTCGCGCTCTCAACAATAGCATCGGTCTTGTTGTGCACGCTGCTCTTGCCTGCCTCGATGCCCACTCGTGGAACACCAATGCCATCGTGTAGCATATTAATCAGCCAGCTGGCCTTGAAACACACCTCTTCCACCGTCTTCTCATCCACCTTGTGTCCCCACTTCTCCTTCTCGACATCCTCCTCGATCTCCGCCCAGTCTCGCGAACAGAATTCCGTAACCTGTTTTTGATAGCTCGCAAAATCGTAAGCCTTGTCCTTGTGCGCCATTGCGAAGATCTCATGTGTGGTATGCCAGTATTCTGAAACGCCAACAAAGTGGTTGACATCGAAATCAATCGCAGGAGTATGTTGTCCATTCAGTAGACAAGGCGCATCTTTGCATTCCTTCTCCTTCTCCAATAATGGATACGTGCTCTTCAAACATTGTGTGAAATCGCCAGTTCCGAGCAGATGCGGTTCGTGTGCAGCCAGATCTTTTGACCCAGGCTCAATCTCCTCTCCCGTCTTCTTGACCTTGATGCCCACGGGGAGACAAGGGTCAGGTATCTCATCGGCATCCGGTGATGCTTCAAGCAGTCGC
This sequence comes from Cercospora cf. flagellaris, assembly GCA_005356885.1. Taxonomy (NCBI): domain Eukaryota; kingdom Fungi; phylum Ascomycota; class Dothideomycetes; order Mycosphaerellales; family Mycosphaerellaceae; genus Cercospora; species Cercospora cf. flagellaris. Next base: position 522,322 of record RJLU01000013.1, on the reverse strand, counting down.
GTCACGTATCGTCTCCGTGCCTCGTTCGCTCCGAAGCCTAACCAAGTTGTTACGAAGACCTTGTACTCCAACGACTCTCCATCTACTCTCCTCAATCGTAGCAATTTCAGGTCATCAGCATGTTTCTCCGCCTCTGTAGCATTCGGTGCGAAAGCGATCTGCGCCGAAGCTCCTCCCATATCCAGGAACCCATACGTATTGTGTTGTTTCCCATGATCATGATCTGTGGGCGCATCGAAGCCTCCGAGCAAGTAATTCGCCGCGATCCAGCCATACAAGCCCTCCGTCTCGCCTGGTATGACCTGCACATGTACTCCACAATCTGGGAGCTGGAACTTGGTATTCCGCTGAAAGTACGAACACGTGTGTTCTAGCAGCGCAGCGCGTTGATCGTCCGGCAACAATCGCATGCCCGCAGTTGCGAGCAAAAACACCGGAGTATCCTCTACAGCATGCTTCGGCACAATATCCAACGCGAATTCGACCAATTCCTTCAAGTGATCCGGACCCACGAGCTCAGGTTTATCGCCGAAAGTCGAGATGCCAGGGTGGACCTTCTTGATCCATTTCTTCTTGGTCTCAATCTCCGGTAATCGGTGCAAGTCCTCTCCCTTTTTGCGTGCATGCGCGGCCGAGTCCCATTTGTAGACGTAGACTCTCGTGCCCGACGAGCCGGCGTCGAAGACCAGACCGTATTTGTGCTTGCCCATGGTGGGACGTCGCTATGTCGCGCGGACTGACGTCGTCCTTATCTCGTTGTTATCGGCTCTCCTTTGTTGATTCGTGTGTTCGCAGTCGCAGGGTCTAATATTAGCAAAGGTGATAAATATAATACATCCTGCGCGTGCCAGTCGCGCAGAAGAGTGTGGTGAGGTTGTGGGTGGGAGTAGCGACCGTGTAGGGTGGAAGAATTGCGTAGAATGGTGAATGTTGAGGGAAGGAGGGCCTGTGGTGTGCTATGGAGTATTCGGCTAGCTGCTCCTCAGAGATTGGGGGCGATCGAGCAGGCGCGGCAGGGATGCGCGAAACTTTCTGCGGCGCAATCTGGCCAAGTGTAGCGATGAGCTTCTGTGGAACGCGCGGCCGTCGTCAGGTACACAAGCAATTCAGCCGACGCACCCAATCACCGCGTGCAGCTTCCCCTGCGAACTGCCACCCTCCACCACGACCACCGAGGTGCGCGGCGGTATGCCCCGTCGCGCTCTGATCTGCTACGCTCGGTGGAGGTACGCCATAGCCAGTCGCATCCAGCTGCCAACCTCACATGCACATCGTATCGCCAACGAGCCACTCCGTCACGCCATAGCTCGAGCCAGAGTTGCGTGGGGAGACTGCGCTGCATGCTCTACCACTGATCACGGTCTATGTTTATCTGGAAGCTGTCTCTCCGATGCAGAAGCAGCTGCAGCTGCAGCCACTGCATTGTTTCAATGCGCGAGCCACCAGCCGAGTTTCCCCTCCTTCTGATAAGAGCACCAGCAAAGGCCAGCAATGTCACGTAGCAACCGACCACGCTTCCAGCAAAGACACGCCACCACCTCGCCACGACCAATGCGCCAAATGCGTGCATAGATGCAATGGAGTACATCCCATCAATCTTCCAGCAAGAATCTCAAGAACGCGGCCCCAATGGTAACTCCATCATGGTGCAGCCGCACCCTGTCCATCCCATCCTTATACATGGCATCATCAAATATTCCCTTCTCATGTCGACTATCCAGCAGCTCGGACACAATATCGCCGTTGAACTCTGGATGTCCTTGCACCGTAATGACTCGGTTCTTGATGTACATTCCCTGCACATCACATCTTGGAGAGTGCCCCAATGGCTGTGTTCCTTCTGGATACTCGTACACGATATCGCGATGCATTTGGTGAATCGCCTGTTCATATCTGTCAGCACGACCTCACTCCCGAATTCTCTCTCTTGTCCTCAACGTCGGATTCTTCTCCTCCACCCGCTCTTCTCCCTCTCCTCTCATATGCCAACGAACATGAAATGCAATCACTCACCATCTCCTCCAATCCAAACAACCTCTTCCCCGTCTCCGTCAATTGCACCTTACTCACACTAATCTCCCACCCCCGATCACTCCTATCCACCTTAACATCCATCGCTCTTCCAATGATCTGATGTCCAAAGCACACTCCAATCAACCTCACTCTCTCCTGCTTCAACACACCCCTCACAAACTCCACCAACTTCAAAATCCAAGGATCGTTGTCAAAAGAGTTGAATTTACTCCCCGTCAAAAGCACAGCATCCACACCCTCCAACTCCGGATAAACCTCATGCCTCACAACATCATATTTCGTAACATCCAATTCCACCTCTTTCCCCTCTTTCGCTTTCAAATGCTTTGCGCTGTGATCTAGCAACTCATGGAACAAGTTTCCATACCCTCCATATTTCTCCTTCGTTCGCCCAATAGGTTCGTCGCATTCGAGGACAGCGATGCGGAGAGGAGGACGCATTCTGGTCGTTGTCGAATAGCCGCAGCGTCTCGCGGAGGAAGAGAGATCGTAGGTATATCGCGGAAGAGTCGAATAATAGGCACTTCTTCCTCGTAGCCCGTATCCTCGCTGCTGCTGCTGCAGTGAAAGAAGTCCACCCAAACCGTGTTGTGGCGAAGACCTCTCAAAACCAGTCCTGGAACTCGAAAACCTCGAAAACGAATACAAAGAACCTCCTCCTCGTAATCCTCTAATACTCTGGTTGATAAGAATATTCTTCTCAATGGCACGCCTTACGCAAAATAGTGCAACCCCTCCATGCATTGGAAAACAGTCACACACACACAGAGTCAAAGAATCCCTGTCCGAAAGGTCCGTCATCGGCAAGGGGCGCAGAGACGAGACGAGAGCTTATCAAAGCCGATAAGAGGAAACACAAAATGGGCAATTGTATCCGCGTTCCGGCTCCACAGGCTTTGTCAATGCCGATCAAAGCCGGATAAAAGATTTGGAGACTCATAAAGCAACATTGCAATGAGCGAACTGGTATAGAAAATGCGATGAGACGAAAAGTAATGCCGTCTTCGTCTTGTCCAGACACGTTTCATAATAGATAGCAACCATCTAACCGCCGCTCTCTTGAAAGATAGTACATACGAAAGAATTGAAAAACCTCCCAGTCCCGAAGCCCCATTCCATTTCCATTCCAACATCAAGCCAGCGCTGCTGGGGAACTTCATGCCAAATAGCAGGCAAGAGAAATACATATGCCACTCCCTGGGCATTTGTGTCATAAACCACATCCCAAGTCATCTTCTTCAGAGAGAAAGTAAATGTATCGCAGGCGGGCGACCCAGGCTCGTCCCAATGAGCCTGCCCTATCGCTCGTGCTCTGCTCAACAAATGCAAAACGCAGTCCCCAGTAAAAGTCATACATTCAAAGCCGTCAAGTTCGTCAAAGTCATACCGCGGAGAAGCTCATTTTTCAAGCGCTCTCCCACATCATATGGATCTAGAAAGTCGGATCCTGAGGTGGTTCGCATCGGAAAGTGAAAGCCATCTAACAATGGCAGGTCGTTCAATTATCCCTGTCGTGAGTAGGGCTTGTTCATGGCCGCAATTTCTCGGGCAATTGTTGCCCATTCGAGTTCGCGGCGAAGCGGCTTGCCACGTTTCACGCATTGCGATTCTTCCCACTTGAGAAGCTCATATCTGCAGACTTGATCAGAACACAAGACACTTGAAATTCGACGGATGGCAATACTCACGCAAATCGTAAATGCGGCTGGATAATCACATTGAGCCTCCTCGCTCGCACGAAACAGTATGCTCGAGGAAACGACAAGCCCAGCTCGTTCATCACCTCCGCGATACAAATCGTGGCGGATCGGGAAACGCCAACGCGGCAATGCACAAGTGTCGCAGTGCCCTTCTTGCGACCCTCCTCTGTCGTAACACATTAGCATCAAGTCCACAGAGTGGATATCCGACCAGGGCTTACCAATAAACTTGAGACAGTTCTCAAACTCTTCTGTCAACGGATCCACTCCGTTATCCTGGACTTTGTCGATGAACTTCAGATTTTCCTGCGGCCACGATTCCATGGCTTCTCGTGGCCAGCTGACCGGCTCTCCCACGCTGAGGATCTGGCCGATGCCGAGCTCCTCCAGCAGTTGCGGATTGTTCGCATGACCAAGATTTCCCAGGTACATGTACGGCAAGATCCGGCTAGGCAACGACCCATCCATCTTGTCAAGCCATGCTGGGTGAGGTATCGTCAGCTCACGAAGGTCGCCAGAATATGCCGGAGAAGCAGCGAGAATCCGGGCCTGGATGCTGCGGAGTAAGTGGACGTCAGAGTTGTATGCAAAGAAGTTTCTGCCCTTCTCGCGGTGCAACTGCAGCCAGGCGTCGTGTACTGGCACGCAATTCGCGTACATGTAGTATGCGAGTGCCAATAGCGACGTCTCTGTGTAGCCATCGGCGCAGTGAATGAGCACTTTCCTACCACCCTGCTTCCGTCGCTTTGGCGATGCTGCAAATCCATCACCGTCCGAGTCCGGCTCTGGGGTCAGCGAAAGCTTGCTATCTCTCCGCTTCTTAGCTTCGGTAACAGAGTTTGCTTGCTTGTGAATCCATTGGCACATTGCCAATAAGCCGTCTACTTCGACTTGAGACCAGGTGGGTGGCATGATTGCCCCAGATCCCGGGAACTCGAGCTGGTTCGGTAGACTATCGGCAGATGAGGGCTTTCGGTCACGGCGATCCAGAATTTCCTCGAGGTAGCGAAACGCTCGCTGGTCCGGAATCTGGGCCACATCGCTGCATTCCACAAGTAGGTCAAAGTTCTGTTGTTCTTCGCTCAGGCGAAGGCCTTCTTTACCAAGACACAAGTTGGGGTCCGGTGTAGGCCCGAGCCAGACGTTCGGCGCTATTTCGCTAGGGGCCGACATGGAGGACATCTCCAATCTTTCTCCATGAAAGAAGTCCAAGACCTTTCCAGTCATGCAGCCCTCGCTGTCGAGCTGAACAAGGTCAGGATAATCGCATTCGACAATCTCCCAATCGTCTGGATCGGACTCGTTAGCATGCGCCGGTACCGTACGGAAGTAGGCGCTACTCACCTTGCAGGACGAAGGTATTGAAAAGACGGCTCGCACAATTTGTGCCCTCTGTCTTCTTCTGCCACGCGGTCTGCGCTCTAGCTATCCGCTTCGCGAGTCGCACGACCTCTTCTCTCGGCGTCTTTGCGTCACCATATACGATGATGTCGCTGACAGTGGCCATCTTGCAAGCCTGAATCTGGAAGTTGCGCACGCTGAATCCCTCCTTGGGATCTGCCTCCTGGAACTCGGGTTCTTCCCTTCTCTGACCCACGGACAATGGCTTGAGAAGTTCTTCGGACGCAATGGCACCATTGATCCTGCTGTGATTGAGATCACCACCCGCCTTCACGACCGTGATGCCTCGAATACATTTTGGGGTCCGCCGTAACGACTTCTTCCTCGCAATGAAGAAGGCAAGCTGGAGCTGGTTCTCGGCGTGTAGTCCGTGAAGCCAGGGAAATACTTGCTTCGTCGGTGGCAGCGGTTGTGAGGCGAGGTGATTCATCGCCTGCGACAGCTTGTTGGCGGTGATGGAGTAGATGGGCGGGTCATTGAAGACCTTGTCGAAGCCATGAGGAGGATAGGTCAAGGATGAGGTCTCGATCAACTGCGTCGGTGAGGGTGGTGAAGCGGGTGGAGTGTCGAGGGTGCGCGATGCTGGCCGCGGACCGGGCGAGCAGAATGGTAGGTGCTTGTTGGGAATGGGCGAGGGAGTGCCTCGCTGGGTGGTGTTGATGGACAGCTGCGGCGGTGGTGTTGTCGTCCTCAGGCTGTCAATCGGCCTGGCCAGTAGCGTGGCGGACATCCTTCACATGGGCGGGGGCTGATGGGCTCCGAAGTACTCGCGTGTCTCGTGGGCGGGAGGATGAGGGTGTGCGATCAATTAGTATGGAGGGCAGGTGCGCGTATTAGTGCACGGCGCTGCTGCCGGATCGTATCGTGTCGTGGCGGAGGATGGGCCGAGATGTGTGGAATGTGGCAGGTGCGAGGGGACGCAAAACATGCGATAGGGCAGCACGTCCAATGTCGCGATGGCCCAGATATGCGGGAATATGTGCACGCGAAGAGAACCGAAAGCGACGATGCTATACAAAGCGGGCGGAGGGAAATGGAATGGCGTGGTCAATGGAAGACGACGTCGTGTCTGTTCGCACAGCTGATCTGGGGAAGAGCGAGTGCTGCGAGAGAGCGAGGCGTGAATAATGAAGACTGTGAGGCACGCCCAACGGCATGGAAGGACAGAACAGTGGATGGGCGCATCCATGCCATGTGCTGTACGCTGCCCTCCGGCCAACCATTCACGACGACGCAGCGCGCTATCCATGTCCCAGCAGCTGCAGTGTTTAGCGCAGCCGGCGCGCTCGAAGCGGGGCACATCCACGACTGAAACGCTTGGGTGCTGCCGATCATCCTGGAGAAAGAGAGCCTCGTCGTCACTGCCAGAGATGCGCGATTGCAATTGTTTTTGCAGACTCGTCATTCGTCGCTGCCCGCTTTGTGCTCGTCGGACATGATGCAGTCGCCGTCGTGTGTGTGTGTCTGCCTCTCAAACAGCAACACCGCAGCACCAGCGACACCAGCGCCACGGTGGCACTGCGCGCCAGGAAGCTCGCAACGTACAGGGCCTAGCCCAGCGCGTGCGTCCGGGAGTCAGCCCACAGGTGAACAGCAGCGCGGCGGCAGGATGATGTCGCCGCCGCGCTCCCAGAAAACAAAGCCTCGCGCTTCCAGGGTCTGCCCCAGCCATGAACGGCCTAGATGCAGCCTGCTTCCGCCCAAGCCGTGCGAACTCTGATAGCTGTCCGTGAAGGGCGATTGTTGCTGTTGCTGCTGCTGTTGCTGTTGCTGTTGCTGTTGCACTTCTCGCGATACTGGAGTGTGGAGGGGCAGCAGGGCCACGCAGCTTCGCACAAGCGAGCCTCGTTGGTGGCACGGAAGATGCGTTTGCTCCTCCTCATCCTGCCGGTACTCACTGCAGAGACCGTACCCACCACCTCAATCCAGCAATTGATCGGGCGAGCCCCTCCTGCCTGACCCGAGCTTGCGCAAGCCGTTGCGAATCAGGATCCCCAGCGCTCCAGCATGTCCTCGAAGAAGGGCTGTCGATAGGTACTTGAGTACCATACAGTGCATAGACGCGAATGAGGCTCTGCGAACCAGCGTGGTACTGATGGCCCCGATCCCGACGCCGCACGGGAGCTGCCCGGGAGCTGTCCAGTATCGAGAATGCGGCATCAAATCACCAGCGAATCACGCTGCATCGATGATGGACGTCCACACCTTTTCGTTGCTCTGCTACGACGGTGGGTGACTTGGGCGAGATACTTGCAAATCAATCTCAATGGCACACCAAGCCCACCCAGCAACTTCGACATGGATGCTTTCCCCTGCGGTCTCGCACCGCCCGCTGGTGCGAAGCTCTATCGAATTGCTCAATGAGGAACAGAGCAATCTCGTAGTGCTGACCTGGACCTGTTCAATCTGAAGCATCGTCAAAGCCTGGCGGGCGATCCGCGAGACATGGGCAGGAAGAAGCCGACTTCACCTTCGGGGGAGGTGCATTCAGCGCACGCGCCTGCCGTTCATTCTGTGGGGCCCATCAACGATCCGCTCACATCTGGTCTCCGCTTGCGCACGCGAGAATCAATCCGCACTGCATCGAGCTCTGCTGCCCACAGAACTCCTCCCGAATCGAGATTCACTCACGCGATGCATTGCATTCGCTCCTTCTCCATCGCAGTGCGACCAGCAATCTCCAGCAGAAGACGAGAACACCATTGTGCACGATCTGCGCTCAGTCAACCAGCTTGACGTCCGTCATCGAGATCCCTCTTCCACATGAGAGCACATCTTCCCGGCCGCGTGAACATTCCACTGACTCGATGTGAAGAAGTATGTCATCTGTGAAGAACCACAGAAGCGTGATGCAAATCCCCTGGCAGCTTCCGGACTTGGCCAACAACCTACTGTTTCTGCCATGCGTGTCGGACCAGCACAGCTCGGCTGTACAGGTAATGTACGTGGTACTCAGGATAGAGCCGATGTACAGGATCGTGCCATCGATTGGCTGATGATGCAGTCGGGAATCCTTTCTCGGCATTTCATGGCCCGTGGAAGCATTGCACTGCGCCTGCTGAGAAGTCGGGTCATCAACAGTATCACGACGAATCCAACACTGATACAACACTCGGTGCAGCGCGTCGCATGGAAACGCGCAGAAATGGAATTCTACAGATCTGGCATGACATCGAAGGCAACGCAGCACTCGCGGTAATGCTGCTTAACATCATCCCCCTATCTAACAAAGATACGTACTCACTACAGCTCGTTTCCTCGCCACGTGCGGTGCGACCTCTCACACAAATTTCCTAAAGAGGCACTTCCGACCATTATCTGCCAATCCCACAATGGACTTTGTGTACTCCGCCTCCACCTCCCTCGAGAATGAATGCCGCATAATTCGTGCCCATTCTCTCATTCAAAAACTCCCGACTAATGACAAGCTCTTTCTTGGCCACGAAATCGTCCTTATTCCGGAAGACATCCATCAAATAACTGACGAGGACAGTCACCGCACCGACCATGGCCGCGTACTTATTGCTCGAGAAGCCGCCATTTCGGGCACCCACCGACGACTGCATGAGTTCGTATCCGATGTCCCTCATCGTACTCATCAAGTCGTTGTACCATTGATCATTCGAATTATCAGCTTCCCAGGCTTGGCATTCAATTGCAACCCACTGGTCTGCATATCCTTGGAACATATTCTCGTTGTCGAACCATCTCTCGGTACCTTGTTTGATGGAGCCGTACTCTTTGGTCGTCTTACTCTGTTTCTCGGCGAGGTCGGTGCCCACTGCTGTGGTGAAATACAGCTCGTCTTTGCCTACTTCTGCCGATCGTCTTTGACAGATGAATTTGGTCAGATAGAGCCTGATTCAGATTCGATTGGAGTTCTGGACATCGGCAGCGGGAGCAGCGGGAGCTGGATCGCTTTCTTTGATTCTGTCGTTCGGTCCGACGAATGCCATTACAGATGGTCCTGTACCATGAATTAGGTCCTCTTCCCTCTCGCCGAGTGCCTCACAGTCTGCTTCAAAGGTTGGTGAGGTCCCGTCGACGATCTGAACTCCACCACTGGCTGCGAATCCATCGGCTATGGCGCCGATGTGTTGATGGAAATCGTCGTCTGTATACTCTCTCTTCAGATCGAACTGCTCCACGGCCTGTGGATGTACACCAGAAGCTGAATTGGATTTCACGCTCTCAGCGAACATGCGCCCGTACTCAAGAACTTCTTCATCAGGCACGAAGCGCTGCATCATCCCGACGAGACGTTCCTCGAGCGGAGAGAGCTCGGAACCTGCTTCTTTGCGGGCAGTAGCCGCCAGGAGCTTGCCCCAGAGGAGTTCGCCTGGAGCATTCCTTGCGCTCTCCTCGGCTGATGCTGTCGACTTGCGAGATGAGCCATTGAGACGCTCTTTGAAGAGTTTCAAGCGCTCTCCCTTTGTCCGAAGTTGAGAGGAGTGCTTGATCGATGGTTCGACAGAGGCACTGGGAGATCCTTTGCAGTCGGAACCAGATGGAGAATCGTCAGCCATATTTGTATGTTTGTGATGGGACTTGCGAGGTATTGAACAATATGCTGCTGAGCTAAGTTCGATTCGATGCGAGTGGTTAGAGAGCAGAAGAAGAGTTGTCTGGGTCAGACCACGATATTATTTATGTTCTTGTTACCCTCAGGCAAACTCGACCTCCAAGACCTGACCATAAAGTCAGATGGCCAGCAAGCTCTACTGAGATACAACAGCTAGCCATGTTGGCAATGCGCGAGGCTGAACTTCAGAACAATATATCCATATGCAACAGTGTAAGGAGCTACAACCGGTTGCATTGCACCTTTCGAGTTACGTTCTGCACTGCACTGTCTGCATTCGCCACTTCTGCATTTTCTCTTTTTCGTCTTCGAGCTCCATTCGTGGGCTTCATGTGCTGCGGCTCGTCTATGTCCATGTGCCATCAACGCGAGAGACGTCCTGCAGACCATGCACTTTGTAGCCAATGCATTGGACACGAGAGAACCGGACGAAGCCTCGCAGGAGCTACAGCATCAGAAACGCACGAGTTCCCTAGCGAAATCGTAATCGAAACTACCTGTGATGCTATATCTGCAGACTGGCGTTCATGTGAAGGGGGGATATCTTGAACGCTGTGGAGCACAGGCTATTGCTCTCGAGCCAGTATCCTCTAGGTGACCAAAGCACGTACAATATAAGGGCTCAGTGGCCCTGATCCTCATGCACTCGGAATGAGCGAGTTGATGCTTTGTAGGTCACTGTCCAAAGATCAATTTTCATGACAAGTAACAGTGCATTAACAATAACTTCACATGCTCTTTCGATCCTTCAGAACCGATCTCCCCTTGCCCATGCGCTTCCCATCCCATTCATCTTCCTGTCCATGCAGCCCTTCCATGCATCCCATCATCCAGTCTTCACCGGCACCTATTGCCCCAACTCCGCATAAAAATCATGCAACCTCGCAGATGGCCAAGCAGAAGAATTGTTCCCTGTATTAGTACCAGCACCACTCGTGCTTACCGGAGGAGAAGCAACCGCAGTTCCAGCACTACTCGCCGTCTTCGGCCTCTCCGCATTCACCTCTCTCGCACCCTCCAATCTCCCATTGAGATGATGCATAGAAAATGGCATCGCAACAGCCGTTTCCGTCCTCGCTGACGAGGGCGAAGTAGGAGAAACAAGAGTGCTGAGACTTTCGTGACTTTGGATCGGACTCACGAGACTTCCCGCCGTCGATGCAATCGTACTGGGACTCGTGAGGGTTGGCATGGCGTACGTCGTGGTACTCGGAGCGTCGGGAACAACATTTTGCTTCCCCTTCTCTCGCCGTGGAGGTGAATGAAAGCCATTCGTCAGATCTTGCTGACCCGACTGGTTGTCCAAGCTCTGTAACCTCCTCCCCTCAGACTGCAGTTCTGCTCCTAAGCGCTCAAGATAGAATCTCGCGACATCACCGGGTAGATTCTCGAAAGTTTTGAGGATTTTTGCGACGTCTTTGCGGCCTTTCTCGTAGGCTGCCAGGTCGCGATTCCCGTAGACGTCGCGACCTGCAGCGTAGGAGTTGCTGTTGGAGAGGTTGCGAAAGAAGACATTGACTGCTATGCTGGGTTCATAGTGTGATGTGCCGTTTGTCTTGAGCACTGAACTGTGCGTTGTAGTATTTCCTGGAGCGTGATCACTGAGGACTGGTGCAGTCGCATGTAGCCACAATGGAGGGATGAAGAGGATATCGCCTGGTTCGAGAACAGTTTCGTGAGGATGTGTGTGGCCTAGTCCAGGGTATGTCGCGTCCGAGAATACATCGACTTGAGATGTTGTACTCCCCGCCTCGAATCCAAGATTTGTCACGTCGCTAGGTGGGAATAGCCTAACTCTCTTTTGCCCTCGGATTTGACAGTATACATTGGCCATCACATCGTAGTGCAGCCACATTTGCACGGGGCCCGAAACCCTCAGTGGTGAAGAATGAGCGTGCTGGGAAACGTATTCCAACTCATCGGGAAGTACAAAATCGTTCGATATCCCGGGGAAGTCGTCGGATAGTTTCGTTGGCTCGGATGAAGGATTTTCTTTCGATAGTGATCGAAGGTAGACCTTGTCACCGCGTTCAACCGCCGAAAGGAGAGTGCCAAACCCTTGCGTTTGGTAAGAGAAGTTCTTAGACTGGAAGTCCATGGACGCTACACTGCCGTTCGAGGAAGAGTCGCAGACGTGAACAGAGACTTGGCGGTCTGAGCCGATCTGGTCAATGAGGTGGGAGTTTGTCCAGGTCGACAGACAAGGGCCAAGATGGCATTTTCGTAGGACGACGGGTCGCCCAGCAGACACGTATTGGGGGAAGTTGATTCCACGGGATATGTTCACTTCGTGTATAGGCGCGGCTTCTGGAATTTTGCTGGCTGGGCCTGTTCCTGAGGGTGCGATGTCATTGGCAGGGCCAGGCGCTAATGATGTGCCGTTCGGTCCTTGCGCGATAGAAGAGTTGTTAGAGTCGTCGACCGGAACTTGGACGGGCTTTACCGCTGGAACAGTAGCCTGTAGCCGCCATTCCATGTCGAATTTGCCTGGCTCTGCGTCGTTCAAAATACAGCTGCGATTCCACGTTGTGCCGAATGAGAAGCAGGTAGCACCGCCACCAAGTACAATGAGTCCCCCATCAACGTCTTGCACACTGTGTCCGACCAAGAGCGGTCTAGGACCTTGTATCGGCTGCGGTCGAAGAGTCTTCATGTTCAGAATCTCATCCTGACGAGTCAGCATTCGGGCGCCAGTAATACCACCAATCATGAGTATCCCTCGATTTGATCTGACGAGTTGCGCTCCAAATCGTCCTAGGATACACCCGTCCGACTTCAAGAATGCAGTAGCTTTGGTAGTCACGTTCTTGCAGACCAACGTCATATCGGGCTCCAGTGTCCATTGCCAGAAATCATTGAGTACGCGGCCAGCGCTGGTCATGCCGCCAACCAGCACTCCGGATACACCACCTTTGCTGTCGGTGATCATGACCGCCCCGAAACGCGCTGGAGGTTTATCGCCTTTGACGGGTATCTGTTGCCATCCGGTCTCTCCGGTCCAGATGAGCCATTCGTCCAGGACTTGTCCATCGCTCGTCTTGCCACCAAACATCAATACTGTATGGGCGGGACGAGGATCTGTCGGAAGCACAAGCGGTACTGCACAGTGCCTATATCGTCCTCGAGGCAGATCATGCACACGTCTCCACTTTCCATCTAACCTGAGCCATGATTCAGCACTTGCGCTGTCAGGTGATGTTCGACCGCCGGTCAGGACGCAGTTTGCCGTATTTCCCAGTCTCGTGACACTGTGACACATCAAGCCAGTACGTAGAGGCGGACCGGATATCTCATCCGTCTTGTCGAATCGCGTGTAAGTATTGCACGTGCTCACTCGTTCTTGAGTGCCAAGTCCGCCATGAAGTCCGAGTGAGTCGCCATTCGAATCAACTTGGAAGGGCGGTACTACGGCGCCAAAGCGTCTGAAGTCGTGAGGCTCTTTGAGCTCATGCGTCTGTAGGATATCGCCAGGGGAGAAGTGGTACTGTGGCGTAGTAGGACTCTCGCTACCACTGACAGGGCTGGATGCGAAAGAGCCACCTCGTGTAGAACCAGCGAAGATCGATGCCCGAGATGCCCTGTATGATCTGTTGGAGTAGTCCTTGTTGGGTTCTTTCTCCGCGAACAACAAGAAGTAATGTGACCCGAACAGCGCAAACTCCTCCCATTCGTCGAATGGCTCTATTCGATCTAGTCGCCTTCTCTCCTCAGCGCTCAAGAAAGTGGGATCGGACCAGAGTTCCCACAGAGATCGAATTTCTGTACCCATTTCAGGAAAGCCAGCATCCACAAATCGCTGCTTCATTTGCTCCATGGTCCCAACGGCTCGAAGTGGCGTACGCAATTTTTCGAAGTGAGCCAACATTGTCGCTGCGAAGGGATGATCCGGCCCATCGGGAAGATGTTGCTCAAGTAGGCAGAATCGAACATCGTTGAAGGTTGCGGCCCATTGAAATACAGCCTGTGAGCCTTCCAGTGGCATATAAGCTGTCGATACCTCGGAGGTGAAGAGAACAGCTACATCTGAGTTGCCCATTTGAAGATGGTCTTGAAGGATATCCTGAAGCGGTGTCAGGTCTGCCAGGTCGCAGCCGATGGCCACATATGGATCGCTCGATGCCAGTAGCCCTGTTTCTTGGCCTGTCGTGGTGAATTTAGGTAATAAAGTTTTGAGCTGGCTAGTCTTCTGGATGATGCCGATTTTGTTCTGCATCAGTAGTGGATAATCCACGTCGACGAAGGTGGTACCCTGACAGAGCAGTGGTTGCTTGCCTAGGAACAGCCAGGGCAGTGGGTCACTGTGGCGTCTGTCAACTCTTATACGCAACTGAAGATCATATAACACGTACTAGCCACACCCCAAATTGACGACAACTTTCCGCTTGGCCGTTCGTTCTGTAAGGAAGCGCGAGACACCGTGCTCTATTGCTTTCATGCGCAACCAGTAGCCGCGATTGATGAGAGGTGATCTTCGCTTGAACTTGGTGACAAAATGCCGAAAGAACTCGGGTTCGCCTTCGTAGTAGAGCTTCTCGACGGATCGTTTGGAGACGATGGACGACTTGTTCGTGTCCATAATGAGTCCATCTCGCTGCTGTTTTCCGGCATCCTGTCCGGGTGCAGTCGCTTGCTTCGTCTTCTCGGTCAAGGGCACGCTGACGCTCCGCCGTATGTTGGGCATGCTGCCCTTCTTCGTGGCAAGCGACTTCTCCGAGGCGAGCATTTTGCTGTTGGAGCGGTTCTCATGACTGATGTTGAGCTTTTCCAGATCGTGTCGCTCTAGGTTGACGACATTTGGGGCAACGCGTGGGTCCCGCTGAGACTGTAGCGAGGCCGTTTCATTCGTGAGGCCTGGCCGCAGCAGCTCGGGTAGCGGGCTTCCGCCCTCTGCCACTGTGGTGGAGTCCATAAATCTCCTATGTGCGCGCGGCAGGTTACGAGTGGGCAGGGAATGCTCGCGTGGGAATGCAGACGGCACGAGAACTGACCTCGTACAGCGATCGGAGGCAGGCTATATCATGGAGCGCGACGGCGGATCGTGGCAGCGCGTGTCTGTCATCGCCCACGGCGCAGCCTGGTTCGGCTCTCCATTTCCCTTCCTTCCTAAATTCCCAAATCCGCTTCCTGATCTGGTCGACTGTCTGCAAGGATGACCACCTCCATATTTTTAGTCTGACAGGTGGATACTCGGCCGATAACGTTTGCATATTCAGCCGCCAACCAGGACCGACATGTTGGCGCTGGCAAACTCAGGCTCTGCTAACCTGGTAGACCTCTCATGCCACGGTGTCGGAAAAACGCTTGTATTGGCGCCCGCGCAGTCGTCAAATCGACACATGAAGACTGTGTATTGTCGATCAAAGAAGCACGCAGCAAGGACGAGTCGTATGGAAGGAATGCTCGATATTGGATGTCGGCAGTCGGATACTTTGTCGCTTAGCTTATCGGACATTATCAAAGCGCAGGGATCACTGCCAAGCACGCCAGAGCGGGCAGGTGAAGCTGTGGTGTTTGGAGAAGCTGTGCTGCTCGGCACATGACATCGTTTGCTCCAGCAAGCCACTCCAACCCACCACGCGTCTTCTCAATGACCGGAAATTCGCGCTCGAGACGTCGTCGCATTCAATAACGCCCACTCGCTCGCCATGGCCGGGCTCAACTATGTCACCTTCAACCAGGACCACAGCCTGCTGGCAGTCGGTATGCCTGCGGATGGAGCTCCATCGTGGTATGATGAACTCGAGAGGGGCGTATGCTGAAATCACGCCAGCAACCACCCGCGGACTGCGAGTCTACACGACGGATCCCTTCGAGCTCACCAATCATTCCTACGAAGAGGACATCTCCCTCGTTGAACAGCTCTTCTCCACCTCGCTCGTGGCCATGATCCTCACCCCGCGCCTGCTCCGAATTGTGAATACCAAGGTGCGTGGTGTATCAACAGCCCGGACACTCATACCTCGCGATCTCACAAGGCTGAGCAGCGAAAGCAGAAACACTCCACAATATGCGAGCTCACCTTCCACGGCATGGTGGTGGCGGTCAAGATGAATCGCAAGCGCTTGGTGGTGCTGCTGGAGGAGGTGGCTTTCTTTTACGATATCAGCAACATGAAGATGCTGCACCAACAGACGACACCACTCAATCCGGGCGGCATCTGTGCCATATCGCCCAATTCGGAGAACAACTACCTGGCCATTCCGCACTACCAAAAGACGGCACAACATCCCAGTGCCGCCCCCTCGCAGCTGCCGAAGTCAGTGGTCAAGGAGACCATAAGCGGCGATGTGCTGCTGTATGACTTGAACAGAATGGAGGAGGTGACGGTGATCCAAGCCCATCAAGCTCCGCTCTCGTACATTGCCATCAACAATGACGGGACGCTCATGGCGACCTCTTCAGAAAAAGGCACGGTGATCCGCGTGTTCTCGATCCCATCCGGCAAGAAGCTCTACCAATTCCGTCGTGGCAGCATGCCTGCTAGAATCTATTGCATGTCGTTCAACGCAACATCGACGCTCCTCTGCGTCTCCTCCGCGACGGAAACTGTACACATCTTCAAACTCGCCCCGCCTGGGTCCAACCCACAGAACGGCAGCAGTAGTTCCGCGCGGCCCAACTCACCGCCCGCTTCACCCCGCCACGGCTCCTTCTCCTCCCCCCGCGATCGAAGCGAATCGCCTTCCCAATCCGAATATGACGCCGAACGACAGCAATCGATAGACGGCGATCCCAGCGCTCTCTCCAACGCGCCCCAGCCCCGCCAACCGGGGTTCATGTCTCTCGTGCGACGCACTTCCCAGAATGTCGGCACATCTCTCGTCTCGCGCGCTGCGGGGTATCTTCCTTCGTCAGTGACAGAAATATGGGAACCACAGAGGGATTTCGCATGGGTGCGCGTGCCGCGAGGGAGCAACGGACAACCAGTACGATGCGTCGTGGCGATGGCGAATAACGTTCCACACGTCATGGTCGCAACAAGCGAAGGAGACTTTTGTGTGTATATGGTAGATCTTGAAAAGGGTGGAGAGGGCACGCTGGTCAAGAGATTCGAGTATGTCGACAAATCGGACGACCCGCAATAGAGCGCGGACAAGACGACTGACTACGAACACAGTGAAATCCACGGCATGAAATACAAAAAGGGTGGAGTGGAACCCGATGATTAGGAATGGGTTTGGCAGGAGCGAACATGGAGCAAGACTATCGTTACACGGAAAACATGGGGACGAATGAATTTTGGGAGGAGAGAGGGATAGGCAATTTCTTGCGAACTGTAGCGTTCAAGCGGGTGGCGTTCAAAGGCGGAAAGGGGGCAAAAGTGAGTCGGTGAACTCTCGACTCTAGGCGGCATTGTTATGGGATACTCTCACTTTGGGGGTTTTGCATCTTTGAGCGATAGGAAGCATGAAATTGATTGAAGTCAGATCATTCCGTTGTTTTGCCATTTTGGTTTTTATGTTTATATCTTGTTCGTGACAAATACGTTCATTGTCTGCAAGCGAAGGAGAGAAGGTCGCCGCAAGTGATAGACAGCGCTCTTGTTCTGCCTACTGCGCGAAAACTAGACGGTTCCGTTGCAGGAAGCGGCCGTACGATTTCAACAAATCAGGCAGAATGACGAGACCTGCTTTCACGCTCACGCGAAGCTTTACCATCTTTTCTCTGCTCAGCTCGTCGCCCCCGACCAGGCATGCGATAAAATCCTCGATGCTCTATTCCAGCCATCCTCTACTCGTGGTGATCCATCACAGAAAAAGCAGCCAATTCCCTCAACTAACCGAAAGAAGGAAGACATAGATTCGCCGCCTACCACTCCTTCTTCACTTCAAAAGACCACTCGAAATGCAAGTGGGTCTTCTTGTCGTCGTCGACGAATTTCGAGACTGCGTTGTATTTGCCTCGGCCGAGCATTCCAGTGGGAGCAGTGTCGGTTTCGAATTTCTTCTCGTATTCGGGCTTGTCGGTCGTGTTGGGCGAGTAAGAGCCCTGACAGTCAATGATCAGTAAACACCTCCACAAAAAAGACACCTATTCTCTATCGTATAATCTGGATAGAGATATTTGGTGAGAACAGAAAGGAAAATGGGGAAGACTCACAATCATCTCCTGCATCTTCTGCTTCAAGGGTCCCCTCGAAACAACTTGCACATACTTCAATCCGCTGAGAATTTCATGGTGCACGGTGAAGCGGGCTTTCATGCGGAATTGAGCGCCTTCTTTGATGGTGAAGGGGTGGTTCTTCAGATCTTCCAGGGCACCGGGTTTGGTCAGGTCGATGATGATATCGGATCGGCCTTCGACTTCTAGTCCTAGGGATTTGATGATGACTTGGCGAGGGTCGTTGGGGTCGCCGATGCGTTCGCCGCCTCCGAGACCGAGAGATTCTTTGTACTTGCGGAGGGATTCGTCGTTTTGGTCTTTTTGGGGAGGAGAGTTGTTAGTTTTTGGTGTTGGTGGGACGTGGTGGGTTTGCGCGTGTTTGTCTGTGGAGAGCTTTGGAATGGACAGGATTGTGAGGTCGCTAAGCCTGAGGTCGCAATGTCCACGCTGTATATGCGCGCAAATGGAGTATGTGGGAAATGGAAGACTGACCCATCTGTTGGTACTCATCCATAGTCTTCTTCTCGCCCACCTTGAACCCCTCGGTGGCCTCTGGCTCGAGATCGTCCTTGGTGGCCGACATGCTGGGCGATTTCCTTTAGAAAATCTGGCAGAGGTGTCAAACGGGTGTCGCGTTGGTTCTGCTGCTGCGATGCAAGGATTGTAGAGTTGTGGTGGAGGGGAGAAGAGAGGGAATGGAAGTGTTGTTGGTGCGGTCAACAACAGAGGCCAAATGATGGTGGGGCTGGCCTCTCGGTCGGAGCTCGCTCAGTGCACGAAACAGCGCCCGCTGCAGGCCTCGTTCGTGCAGAGCAGCAAAGGTGAAACGCGTGTCGCAGCACTGCTACTGTTGCTTGCGCTCACTGTCCATGTCCCACGGGCACGAGCACTCGTTGCACTGTCTTCTGTGCATGTCATCGCCGTGAGCATCTGTGCATGTCGTCACAATCGGCAGCACATTACTCGTGCGACAGCAGCAGCAATCGTGTCTGCAGGGATCGTAGCGAGAGGCACGGCGTGGCGAGAAGGTCCATCGCATCTCTATACCAGACGACGGCACTTCACCAACTACACGGCAGCCCTACGGCGGCCGCAACGGAACAGGCTAGATGGACGCGGTAGAGCAGCAGAAAGCTGAACTTGTTCGCGGGCGCAATTTCGCCCAGCCACCACGTTTTTGGCGGCAGAGTGGTGCGCTGTCTGGCTGCTGGACGCCAAAGGCGCGCCAATTCCCCAGGTCTCGTCCTCCTCCCGCGCGCAGGTTCATCCTTGCTACTTTCTGCTCGCCGCGACCGTCATCGTCGACCGTTTTACTACTACTCCTTTTTAATCTCACTATTGTACGATATTGAGGAGTAATATCCTCTCGGAATCACGCTCAGATCTGGTGTTCGCCGTCGCGCCTGCCACCACCACGTGTCCTGACGTGCTCCCATTGCGCGCGAATCCCAATTGCCGGACCGAACACGTCGATCGCACGCATCCATCAATCGCATTGCTACCGTCGCAGCGACCGTCGCGTGATCGAAACGATGGCACCCTCGAACGAGCGTCAGCATGAGCTGCCTGCGAGGCGCAACACGATGCTCGAGGAGTCGCGCGCTCCATTGCGTACGTCGCATTCCATTGGTATTGCTGGATACAACACGGGCTGACGGGAGTGCACTACAGATGAGAATTTGGTCGAGCGCAGATGCTTGGGACAGACTGAGCTGAAGGTCAAGCCTGGCCAGGTCGGCACGTCGAACGCGACTAAGCTCGAAAACTTGGGCGTGCTGGACTACGCGCATTTGCGCGTCCCTCTGCCAAAGGACTTGACCGGCAGTGGCATCTTTTCGCGCGGACCAAACCGAAAATTCCCAGAAGCATATTTCTTAATGGTACGTGGATGGGATGAGATGGTGCGTAGACAAAATGCTGAGTGAAAAATTAGCGACGATCAAGTGACGGCTTCATCAGCGCAACGGGCATGTTCAAGGCCGCATTCCCGTGGGCAGAAGCAGCTGAAGAGGCAGCTGAAAAGGAATACATTAAGCAGCTCGAAGAGGCTTCGAGCGAGGAAGTTGCCGGCAACGTGTGGATTGACCCCAAGAAAGGTGTGTAACCATGACTCTGCCGGTTGCGGGGCACCGCAGCTAATTCACATTCCAACAGCCCTCGACCTGTCCGAAGAGTACGGCATCAAACTCTGGATTGCCGCGCTTCTCGACCCCGAACCGATCACACACGGAACCAGCGACCCCAAGAAGAGCATCAAGTCTCCGCCACCGTTCCACATGAGCGAGGCATCGAATGGCGTCAGCCGCTCGCCAGCCGAGAAAGCTGGCAAGCGCGGCACAACGCGCGGTTCGCGCAGCTTGCGATCAGAATCGCCATCCAAGGCAAAGGCGACGCCGCGCAAGATCGCCACTCCACGAAGGCCGCGCCGAACTCGAGGCACCACCGCAGAGCCGGAAGAGGCTGCAGCGCCTGTAGAACACGTCAATGGCACAGCGCCAAAGGATACCGTCAGAGTCGAAGTTGAAACCACTACCAAAGAAGGTGCGGAAGGCGAGGTCGAAGATGTGAAGCTGAAGATGGAACTTCCATCGAATCACCCCGACTTGAAGATCCCAGACAACACAGAAGACATGCTCGAGAAAGCCCGGCAGATGGTCGCCGAGGCGAGGAAGATCGAAGGCAACTCGACCGTTCGCGAGAAGGCCAAGCGAAAGATTGACGAAGTTGTCGATGAGGATGATGAAATTGAACTTGAAGCCGCTTCGCGCGCAGCAAGCAAAGCCAAGCCGGTGGAAGTTGAGCTTCGTAAGGAGAAGATTCGACGGAAGGCCCTGACTGGTGTCGCGGTTACTGCGGCAGTTGGGTACGTTGATTCCTTTGCGCCAATTTCAAGGTTCACCGAAGACGTTGCTAACATACTCCTTAACAGTTTCCTCATACCACAATTACCCTCCTTGTTGGCGAACTTCAACTTCTTCTAAGAGTAAAGAAGGAGAGAATGGAGAGAGAGCGAGGAAAACAACAAAGATTTGTGTCTGTCTGCTTTACAACAATCAAGATACCACTGGGGTTTCGAAAGAGAAACATTGGGAGTTTGAGGCGATGACTGATGCTGGCTGCTATCTATCGTAGTGCATCTGATTTTTCTGCTTTCCGTGTGCTTACGCGCGTGTCGTTGTTAGTATTGTCTCCTTGAGTCTGGAAGCACAGAGCGTGAGGGAAAGAATGGAACTGGAATTGGAGCGAAAGGGATGGAGCGAACGAGTCATGGGAAAGTCGGACTCATTGGCCGTCAGTAGAAGCAGAGAGCGTCCAGCCAACGCGGCGCAACAGGCAGAAGAGTGAGTGGATGAGAGTGCCAAAGCACCTTTTCACTGCTGCTCGATTGTACGCGAAGAGCAAAGTAGAAGAAACAAATGTGTTCGAACAGAAGCGCTCGACTTGACTGCTCCAAATACAAATATAATACTACGACTACCTACAGCTCTATCCCCGCCAAGAACGTTGTCTGCTATTCCTCAACACCGTCTTATCAGAAGCGGCGCATTAATTGGGCGAGCATCTGCCAGGCAAACCAGCAACCGGTGTCAGATAAATTCTCCTGAAAGGCATATTCGGTAGGCCGATCAACATCGCAGTTGAGGTTGCCACATTGCCATACTGAAGAGACAGCCGGGCGGTGGTCGGCTGAACAGCTCTTCCGTCCTCATCTTTGTGCCTGTCCTGTGTCACTCTTGGTCACTGCCTCAGGTATAAGCCGGGCACAATTACAGTTTCACATATGGAATAAAAGAGCACATGTGCAGCGGCTGGGGTTTGGGCAACTCGCAAACCTATCCGATGTCTACCAGATGATGAGATTTGATGCTTAGTACTACGCTGCGAAGGTGAGTAGCCTATTGCTTTGTTGACTTCGCAGACCCGCCAATGGCATTGCTTCTCGGAAATGTTTTCTCGTTGGTTCTGCCGCGCCATGCGTGGAATGTAGTACAGAGCCATTGCTTTGGATCACCTCGGGGTCTCGGGAGTGTCGGCAAGCCGAAGCTGCTTGCAGACAAATCGTGCAAGTACGTGTTACTGCGAGTTTTGAGCATGTCTACTCTGACATGTGGGATCGATCAGGTAAAGTGAAGCCGAAAAGTGCTCCTCTTCGCAGCAGTGGCAAGTGGTAGTCAGAGGATCACTTTCTTTCATTTCGTGTCCATCTATACAATGCTGCTTTTCATGCCGTGCTATTCGCATGCGACACTTGCAGTCGCGTCATGCTCTCGATCGCGTTCCACGAGACTCTTATCTCTTCACATATCTTGTGCGACCGTGTCCCCTCACTTCATACAGTACTCATCATCATGACGTGTGCAACTCTTCCACTGTTTCGTCTAGTAGTGCGCCTTGATGGCAGCCTCGAGAGCATTTGGGTTCGCACCCACGACTTCCTGGACCTTCTCGCCGTTCTTGAACAGGTAGAAAGTTGGCATGGCACGGACACCAAGCTCTTGCGCAACATCGGGGAGTTCGTCAACGTCCAACTTGTAGAAGGTCGCGTTGTTGTATTGGTCGGCGAACCTATTATAGCGCATATGGTTAGCCATTGTTCGAGGACGCAAAAAAGTGTAGTCGGCCGTTGTTACTCACTTGCTAACTTGTGGCGCAATGACCTTGCAAGGTCCGCACCATGTCGCGTAGCAGTCAATGACGGACAGCTTGTCCTTGTCGGCCTTGAGGCTGTCGAAGTCGGCCTTGGCCTTGATGTTGTGAACGGCCTCTGCTGGCATGGTGGAGGAGAAGTTGCGGAAGGTTTGTTGGATGGGTTGGTATGTAGCGCGGAAGGCGGTGGTGGTGCTAGTTCTGCTGCTGAGTCGGGTGGTGAGCAGTGTTCGGCGCAAGAGAGTTGAGGATGGAGACATGGAACAAAGAGCAAAGCAAAAGGTGGGATGTGGGTAGGTGGTGTTTATAGGTAGGGATGATGCGCAGAGTGGTTTCTAAGCGTGCGCGCGGCCGTTGTGTCTGTTTCTCGCGCTGGTTTGCTTGCTAATCGGGACGAGCCAGGCTTGCCCGAGTTGGAGCCGAGCGATGCCGGGTGCTGCTTTCGCTGTGTCGAGGTGGAATGTTCACGTACCTGAGCTGTAATCAATCGACAGATGCTGAGATGCGTGTGGTTGGTGCTGGGAAGATCTATGTAGAAGTGCAGAAGGTAGGTGACAAATGCGCGAGGCTATTCTCAGCTCACTGTTTTCCGCCACCTTCAGGCAAAGGAAGGCGATGGCGTAATTTATGCCCCGCGCCGACAAGGGTCGTGAGAGAGGCTGCTTGCAGCCGAACTCGCTTCACTTCACTTCACCTTTCACGTGTCTGGCAGTGTGTGCTGCTTCGCTACAGGCTGTGTACGCCATCCTGTATCACCCTCTCTTCCGACTTGTGGGCTTCCCCTCGTACGGAGTAGCATCATTGTGAACAGCCGGCCTTTGTGTTCCCGCCCATTGCGTTTGAGGAGATGTCTCGGGCTCCGGCAGGACTGTCCTTCGTACGCCCACAATACAAGACAGAGCTGTACTGAGCCAGCAAAGTCCTCGTGGATACAATTCGCAAGTACTGAGGATATATCTTGTTGTCGCGTTGTCTTCATGTGTTCGAGAGAGAGGGACGTCTCGCCCGAAACGACGTTCGCAGACCGCTGCCCTTGGTCGCGCGACCTGTTGATGCTTGCCTCTGCCTCGCGCAGCTCGATTCAGTGACAAAACTCCTCATCTGGACACATCCGGCCGACTTACAGTTGTTTGCATTCACGGCTGGATTCCAAGGCGTCCGAAGCCAAACCAAGAGCACTCAAATGCAGCCGCAGAGCGTTGAAACACTTTACTTCGCTGGCAAACTGCATTGCACTAGCGCGGCGCGCGTCAGGCAGCCCCTGTCCCCAACTCAAAACACTTACCTGCGCTTCTCGCCCTCCTCTTCCTTCCTTCCTCTTTCATCCACAGACTGCATCGGCTATTGTGTATAGCTTGCGCCAGTCTGTGAGATCCGTGTTGCCGTGTTTTGCAAAATATGGCAACACGTGTGCGCAATCAGCACCTCCGGCGTCGAGATTCCTGCAACCTCTGCTGAGTGACTGCTGGCTGCCGTGCGATTCAGGCGGCGCGCTTGAGCCTTCAGCTCCAGACGCACTTGCCTCTCCGTTACGGGCACAGTCCTTAGGACCACTTTCACTCCCCTTTTCGACCTCACATTCTGAGCCTAGCTCAATTGTGCAACGACACAGCCTCTCCTTACCTAAAGGTCTTGAGTGTTCCCCAAGCTCGACCATCTGTCCCCGGATATGGGCTAAGCCTTAAGTCCACTTCTACTAACTTCTAGCTTCCACAGTAGGCGTCGAGAATCATGCATGACTCACGGCGCTGGACTGCTCAGTCCCGTCTGCGAACGTACAACGAGATACCACCACCTCGACCATATACGCTAAGAGAATAATCCGTAGCCCGGAGGGTCATTCGCATCCGGTCATGTCGTCATTCGACTAAAACAGGCCCAGCACGGTCACTTAATTTTGACGAATGGCAACCATCCATGGTTCAGTGATTGCAGTCATTGTGCCCACTCTGTCGACTCGGACACCTCTGGCACTGAGCACTTGCTCTGGAAAGCTCGCTACGGCCAGTGACCCTGCCATAATCACTAGCCGATCCGAGGATGCTCAGCAAATGGGCTCCGTGCAAGGACGAGACCAGCACGAGCTGTCAAGCCGTCAGTTATCTCGCTCGATGAACTCTTGAAGGGACGAGACAGCGATCGTTTCCAACAGTAGGAAGTGGCCGAACCCTCACAATTGGTTCTGTGGTGAACGAGCCTAGCGAGTCACGCCAAGAAATGTACAGCGCGTGATCTGCTCCAGCACTCTGGATTCACTCATTCACTCGATTTGGCGCTACTGCATGATGTGCCGACAGCCTTGCTCCCACTATTAGAGGATCAGAGCTCTCAACCACAACAACATCAGGCACACCAACACCGACAAAACAACATCGGCACGACAACACCATCGCCGAATATCTTCCTCCACGCAGACGGCGTGATCGGCACTTCGCATCTCAGAGACCAAGGACTCGCGTCCGCAAGGTTGCTCGAATCATTCTCCTTCGCGACCAAGGTACAAGGCCACATTGTTCCACCTGCAAAGACACTTCGCAGTTCTGTACTGGGCCGACTCAGCTCTGCACAGACGTCGTCATGTCTTCATCCGTCGGCCCACGCCTAGCGCAGATTGGCGACAGCCGTAAGCCTCCACTGCCAAAGCCGACAGCCCAAGCTCGCATCCTGCCATCCGCCCCCATTCATGATCTGCCGATCGAGCTTCTTGTAGAGATCGTTGGATATACTCCCGATATCAATGACCTCCGCTCGCTATGCCTTGCGAGCAAATCACTTAGCAATGCGGCCACGCCCTCTCTCTACCATAATGTTTACGTCGGCAAGGACGCTGGTCGGATACACAACCTGGTCCGCACGTTGTCGCAAAGTCCAGCTCTGGCAATGCACATCAAGAGCATGCAGCTTCATCTTTGGACAGATGGCGATACCGTCGTACCCACCCCGTCTGAGCTCATCAGCTTTCTCGAAGCTGTCCTCCCTATCGCCTCCTACGATAGCTGGTTCCATCGCAAGTTGGCCAATGCTCTACGTCACGGCTTCTATGACGGGAATGCTATCTTGCTACTGCTCCTCGCCGTACATGTCGATAAGTTGGATCTGCTAGAGGGTTGCGGTCGAGTCGCACTCCCGCAGTCCCACGGCAAATTCAATTTCCAGCAATTCCCGGATTTCATAAAGGTCTTGATCAAGTGGGCAGCTTCATCAAATTCAACCGAGCCCGCTTGCAACTCAGGTCTGCTTCCACCAAAGAGTGCACTGAACAGCGTGCGGACGCTTCGATTCCATCCAGACAAAACTGTCAGGCTCGCTGGGGACGTCGAGTCCGATAACCCCCTCGACAAATACTTTCCAGCGGTCTACCCATTCCAGTACATGCTTCTTCCACGTCTAGAAGAATTTTCGACGCGCGCCTCGGAGTCATGCAACAGCTTCCCTCCGATGTATGGACAGGCCAACTCGTATATTACTCGTCTCCATATCACGTGGACCGCCATGGACTCGAAGGACGTAGGACTAGCCATTCGAACATGCCACAAGCTGGTCGAATTGTCCGTCCAGTGGAATCCGGACACGCTCGAATTTGATTACTCTACTGCAACAATCGATCTCCACGAGATTCGTTCAGCTTTGGGTCAGCATGCAGACAGTCTGAAGATCTTGGATCTAAGCTTCACTGCACGCGAAGTGTGCCCAGCACTTGTTCGTAAGTCATTAATCCTTTTCGCGCCCTCCTCCAACAGTCGATTGTGCTCTCGTCGGTTGGCTAGCAGGGAGCGGACTTTACAGAACCCTGTCAGACGAGCTAATAATCTTCACAGGCGGTAACCTAGGCACTCTTTCTCAGTTCTCGGCTCTCCAAACGCTACACCTGGATGAGACGTCTATGTTCAGGTCCGAGGTCTCTGAACTCATCCAAGACTGGGAACCACTACGTTCTTTTCAACGGACCTCCAGCTTTCTACCACCAAACCTCCAGAAATTTCATCTCGACACTCGAAAACCTATGTCACCTATCACGGTTTACGAAGTATTGAGCACTATCGGCGTCATGCTGCCAGCAAGTCTGACCGAGTTATCCATGGTCTTCGAATACGGTTGTTGGGTCGATCTTTCTAAGAAGCACACAGGCTGCTGTCAGGTGCTGTTGTTCCATCCATCGATCACCGGACTGGCGTGTCGAAGCAGTCATACTAGGCGCGACATGAAGAGAGTGCTGCAACTTACTGTCGAGCACCAGGATGGTGTCCTTGTCGGTCTGCCTGAAGCGATGGCCGCCGACTTGAAGAAAGTACTACGGGAAGGCCTGAAAACAGATCATGAAGATGCAAACGATGAGGAACCAGAAGAGGCTACCGAATGAAGGGTAATGGAGAATTCGGATGGGCATGCAGCACAGATGCGACGCGCACAATCTCTACCCAGCGAGTTACCTTGCCTGAGAGAGGCCTGCCTTCAGAGTACAAGGTGCCCGGGAGCTGGGAAGAGGCTTCGCCAATACTGCTGGGATGATGGCGAAGATTCTGCGGAAACGAGCGAGTGTATACTGTCTAGGTAGTAGCTGACAGAATTGATGCATGAGCGACCGACATCTCCCCCCTCCACCCTTTCCTGCCTCTCCCTTCACTCACTCCTGCTTCAAGCCCTTAAACACACTTTCCATGCTTCTTAATATCATGCTGACTACCATGACAATGAATCTTATCCGAGTCTCCCTTACATCCCCGCAAAAAATTGCCGCCGCCATCTAACAAAGACCTCGGATTTCCGTCCGAACCACAGTCTCCGAACTTGTAGTCCTGACCATCGATGTTGAAGACTTGGTTGCAGGCATTACCTTGAAGAGAGCTGAGGATGCGGACGGCTGGGCAGGCGGATTTGCCTTCGATCCTGGAAATGAAGATGAAAGATCAGTGACAGCAAAGATGAGCGGGAAAGTAGCAAGGCCTACCAGGCGACCCAGTGGTTCACGCTGTCGCTCTGGAGTTCTTCTCCGTAGCCAATACCGACACCGATGGGGGCACGTCCGAGGATATCGGAGGCCTGCGACTGCTCATCGAATGGATAGGCATTGATGAGTGTGAGGGAGGCGAGAGCCAGGAGAGAGACTTGGAGCTGCATTTCTGCTTTCTTGAGATGTTCGGGGTAAATTTGCGAGATTGTCTTCAATTGATATTGTAGCTGCTGTTGTTCTTGCTAACCGGGAATTCAGTGAAGGCTATATACCATCACTATCTCCACTTTAGGCGTGCCGTTTCTTACACCGGTATTCACGCTGCTTTCTCATCGTGAAACACGGCCTTCGTGATCACCGTCTCTTTCAGCCGTTCAGACCAGAGACTTTGTCAGCTGCCAAACTATCGTTGCCACCATAGACTCAATCCATCAGTCAGCGAATTCTCCTCGTAGCACCAGTGAGACTTCTTCTCCATCATTCAAAAGCAAAGACCTCTTACAGAAGTGGCAGATCCCCAGAACGGGTCGGGTTGCTTGAGCACTCAAATACCAAACGTGCCAACAACACCATCCTGTTGTTCTACTATATCGCGGTTGTGAATCAACTCCTGACTCTCGGCTGAGAGCCATTACAACATTCAGGATACGAGAAGTGACATCTCTGTGTAGTAGCATTTGAGCGGGCTCGAAAGGTGCCACTTCACCGTACCACCGATACCGTCGTACAACATGCATTCGGGTCCGAGTTCTTGCCATCATGTCACCGATGTTGCGATTCCCTTGTTGCAGCCACTGAGTGTTCCGAAGGAGTTGTAAGAACGAAAACCATCACAGGATGACAAGAACTACGCCAATTGGGAGGGCCTTAGAGTAGTATGAATATGTGTGCGACCTGAGAGGAAGAACCGGAATTTTTGCTGACGACTACTTGTTCATGTGTAACATCGTGCGAGAAAGTGTGTGCGTGTGACTTGCTTGGTCAGATCGGCCTTAGAACCTCAAATTCGCTCGTCACTTTCTTCTTGCAACCATCGAAGCAATGATGGAAGAGTGAGATGGGATTCGATCCTCTAAACACGCTTCTCATGCTTCTGCATATCATACTTACTGCTATGGCAATGAATCTTATCCGAGTCACCTTTCCATCCTTTCCGATAGTTCCCACTGCCATCCAAGAAGGACCTCGGTAGCTCCAGCTCCGTATCCTCAGTGGTGTCCGCATCAAGCGCAGTCGTTGCATTTGCGGCGCCATATTCGGGCCTCTAGTCGTTCTTGTCTTCATGCTCGACATCTTGCATGCCCGCGTCTCTCGATGCATGAGCAGGAGTATGCTGTCTCACCCTCGTCCTGCCATCATCCACACCATTTGCGGCGTCAGATTCGGGCTCCTAGTCGTTCTTATCTTTCTGCTCGGCATCTTGCATGTCCGCGTCTCTCGATGCATGGGCAGGAGTGTCCTGTCTCACACTCGTATTGCCATCATCGACACCATTTCCCCCACTAGCCCCTTCTTGACCTGAAGACTGCACGTTAAAAGGAGTTACCTCCCCGAGCTCCCGGTCGACGTGGAGTATGTGCTCAAGCGATGGTGACCGATAATGAGTAGGCGGCACAATTCCCTTCGCGGCCACGACTTTCTTCAGATACTCCAAAGGCGCCCAAGCAGCCCTTCCATCGGTGTGATCTTCGAGTCGAATCATGTTGTGGTTAATGCCAGTTGCCATTAACATGGCTCGCCATGCTACGTTAGGTAGAATGAAGATGTGGTCGGCCAGAGGCGGCATAAAAATGACAACCTGCCCGAGGGTTGCATGCTGGTAGCCGCGATAGTGTCTGTAGTTGGCGCGTTGAGAGTAGGCTTCGAGTCCGGCATTTTCGTTGCGCGAAGACATTGTGTGTATGTTGTGAAGAGCACAGTGAGTCGATTGAGTGAGGACACTCTGCAGCCTAGGCAGAAATGAAGCAGCTGTGATCTTGTCCAGTGGTAGTTAGAGCTGGAGGACCGGACAGGAATTTCTTCTTTTCTACCAGCGACGCAACCCGCGTGTGAACCAGTGCATAGTTCGTCACAGGCAGCGGTATCCGCATGTGAAGGAATCGAGTGAATAAGCCTGACACACAACCTTCCCTCTTTGCAGCAGGGCAATACTGTTGCTTGACTGAGATACGACCTCGAGGCAAGAGAAATTGCTGATGTTACTTGGCTGGGAGATGACCTCGTGGCAAGAAAGAAGCTGATTTCGCTGTCCTTAGCAATATTCCATCCGTCAAAAATGAAAAATGTCCGGTTCTCAAAGAGCTTCCACAAAACCTTAACTGGGACCAGATAGCTTGCAGATGGACTAGACCCAGCAGGCACAACATGCAACATGCAACATGCAACATGCAACTGCTTCACTGAACCGTGTCGCGATTACTCCCAAATTCTGTCCCGTGCAAGCAGAAAGAGCGACGTGTTGCCATTTCCTCATCACGCCGGCGGCGGCGGCGGCGGCGGAGATCTGTCGTGTGGCCCTCCAAAACCACCCCAGTAGCCACTCCCCGTCTCTTCCACACTCGCAATACATCTCGGCTTTTCGTGAAATTCCTTCGCGCCGAATGGCCACATCGGCACAAAACAGATCTCATTGACCGCACAACCGCGACAACGCTTGAATGTGCTCCACCCAAGCCAGTCTTGCAGCTCCTGTAGAGCGATCCGCGCATCCTCGAATGCAACATCAAGAGCCTCAAAAAGAGAAGTGCAAAGCCGCGTGGTGACTTGGAAGATGGCCTTCGCAGCGGTGTTGTCAGCAGGGAGTGGCAGAGAGCTGAAAGGCTGTGTCGCGCAACGTTCGATTTCGTCGGAAAGACTCCGTGTTCCATAATCGATGAAAGGTCGCACGGCATTTTCCAGGTCGCGGAAAAAGAGTCTTTCATTAGAATAGTTGCCCTCGGTCAGAGACTGAATGCGATCGGAATAGCGGGAAACGACCAGATCAGTGACGGCCTGCCAGTTGACTGTACGTGCGGGCGCGCTGTAAGGATGTAGAATGATATCCTCAATCGCTTTCAATACTGGTTGCAGGATGTGTGTGTCATTATTGGCGCGCGGCAATTTGTCTTTGTCGAAGTATACGGCATCTTCGAAAGCGTACAGTGTTACGAAATTGTTGTAATCAAGTACAACACGCTCGCCGCCGATGCCATCGTATCGAGAGGCCACTGCTTGTAAGTATGTGAGCGAGTGGTCTCCGAGGGCAGGAAAATCTCTCGGCTTTGGTTTTTGCACTTCGCTAATCCGATCCACAACGAGATTGTGTTTGAACGAGCACAGAATGATCTCAAAGCCCTGTTCCATTCTCAAGAAGCCATCAATCTTGCCTTCCCAATCGTCTTTCGCCATGGCGCACAAGTGCTCGGCTCTATAGCCTTCATTCAAAGGGTTGCCACCGGGGGGATATTTGGGCCTGATTGGCTTCTTTCTGTCATTGGAGTCGTCCATTTTATGAGAACTACGGTGTTCATCCGGATCCCGCAACGCAGAAAAGTTGGGCGCTGGCAGCGGACTGTTGTGGAGCAACACGACATCTTGCAGATCCAGAGTGCCCAGAGAAGACTTTGCCGCAGACTGGCCGTCAAGATACAGTAGTCTCAAGTCATGTTTCGCGCGATAGACATGCAGGTATCCGTGTAAGCGGTCTTCAGACTTGGTATCTCCGCCCTTCATGATCTCCTGGCCATAATGAACTCTAGCACGCTCCCTCTGCATCATGGTGTGGCTGAGGGGTTGATCTGTTAAAGGTTCCCGAAAATCACGGGCCTTCAGGTCGTGACGCGGGAGCTCTGAAGGATGTTCCTGTGGTCGCCTTTCGTCGTGCTGCATATTCGCTTGAGGAGCATCTTCCCGGCGAGGATCACCTTTACCACCAGGAGGAGGCCCACGTCTCAGAGGAGAAGAAAACACCAGAGCGTGTTCGGGCTCAAAAGCGAGCCACTCCGTTCCCTCGACAGGCTTTGGATCCTGTGTGCCATGATAGAACTGCGTTCCCTGCGGAACAGTCGCAATGAACGCTGACATGCCGTTGTGATGTAACGAAGAACCCCATTGTCGCATGGAATTGTGCAAGGTATTGAAAATATGGTTGGCGTTCTGCCTAGCTGGCTCACTTGATTGAGCTGCTGCTTTGCAGACCGCCACTCCCAGAGCCAGCAGGATTGAACTCTTATGCATAGTGGCGAGTCCAAGCGTAGCCAAGGGAACTCGGTCGCGAATCGTGTCTATTCGAAATCCGGGCGAAGAACATCTTATCAGGTTGTGAGCTGGTATTGATATATACCTTCATGCCTGAACTACTGCGCATCGTTCCCAGTGGTGGATCGGGGCCGCGTGTGTATCCCGACCACCTTTTCCGGAACTTTAACACACCCATGCCTTGAACAGCTGGAAAGCGCTCGGCCGAGATCGGTGACGCGTGAGTTTTGATAAAAGTCGTAAGATGGGGATGGCTGCAGCTTTCGAGCATACGTCTGACGCTCTTTCGAAGCGAGGTCCTCGTTGCACTATCACTTCTTCTGGGGGTTCTGCTGGAAGTTCATGCTGTAACCCCCCGTCTTCTCATCTTTCACAAACTGAAAGTTGTCCGTGCTCATGCCAAACATACCCAACACACTGTTTCCCAAGCCTTTCAACTTGTCCACCATCTCGCCCATTTCTTTCTCCTTCGCCTCGTTCAGTTTCGGGGCAAGTGCCCGTACTGCTTCCTTCACAAAACGTAAGTCCGTGGGCGAAAGGCAAGGTTGTATTGTGGGCGACAACAGAACTCTGTAATCCTCGTCTGCAGCTTGAAGGTTTGCCCACCCTGCCAGTTCTGTTTTCGCCTTTGCACGTCGAAGCAGGAGTTTGATCTGAAGCTTGCGCACTTCATCGAGCGTTCGACCACTTTTCTGCAGGTTTATAATTCGCTCTTCGACATCATCGTCAACCTCCTCGATCCCATCGTCTTTGCTCTCATCTTCCTTGCCGTCTTTCCTTGGGTCTTTGGGCTTGGGCAGCGGAGGCAGAGGCTCCAGATTCTCAAGATTATTGACACCCTTGTCTGCACTCTCTACCGCTTCTTTCCAGTCTTCCAACTTTATGTGACATGCTGCTATGTTGGAACGTAGCACTGCCGACTCAAAGTCGAGATAGTTCGGACATGATGCAAGCGCCCGGTCGTACGTCTGGATGGCATTCTCGTAGCTCCCTTTGCCGAAGAGTTGGTTCCCTGAGCCTTTCAGACTGTTCGATTCGGCGAGAAGTGTGGCCTCCTCTTCGGGCGAGAATCGCTCGATAACGGGTTTGGTGAGCTTCGGTTCGTCTTGCGGCAGGGTGGGCTGTGGTTTCGGGTCCGTTGCTATCGGTTGTTCGGAGTCGTCCTTGAAGCTATGAAACGAGGCATCTGAGTCCGAATCATCATCTCCCGGCTGATGAGCGGACAGTCGACTATGTTTGGTCATGATGTTGGTTGTTGCAGGAAGCTGGCGTTCAAGTTTCCGCGTGGACAGTGACGACAGGGAAAACAAGCTTCGATGAGCACATGCAAGACATCGGAGACGCGTCCGGACCAATGAAGGGCGGTCGCATTCGATGGAGCTCCAGCAGCTCTCCCATTCAGATTCTGGTCACACCACCGACACCAACACCACGCATCGCCATGGCTGACACGAACGACAACCGCTTCGTGGCCAAAGCGGCTGACGTGGAAGACCGCCTCAAGGCCGATACCGTGGGCCTTGTAACCCTCGATGACTTTCGCAAACGCCGCGCCGAAGCAGCAGAGGGCGGAAGCGGGGCCACAACACCAGATGGTCGGTAAGAACAACAAGACATGCCACCTGCCTTTACAGACATTAACAGCCCAAGCACAGTGAAGGAACGCCAAAATCTACATCATCCAGCATAGCCGCCGGCGGCCCCTTCAAGAAGCGCAAAAAGTCTGCCCCAAAGAAAGGCGGCCTATCCTTCGCCAACGACGACGACGATGAAGACTCCACCACCGAGAAATCTCGACTCGACGAGGACGATTGGGCGAGTGTAGGCGCTACACCACTCGCAGGAACCCGCGCAACAACACCAGCTGGCAACCCACCCTCCGATGCCGAAACCACAGCATTCAAAAAGAAACCTCTACGGCCCAATGCTGCTGTCTCGCTCGCGCCCAAAGCACTCACGAAGTCAGCTTTGCTCAAAGAAGCTGCGCTCAAAGAGTCTTTGCGCAAGGAATATCATCAGATCCAAGAAGCCGTGAAAGTGACAGAATTCATACTACCATTTGTGTTCTATAATGGCAAGGATGCAGCAGGAGGCAAAGTGCGTCTGGAAAAGGGAGAGCAAATTTGGAAGTTCTTGGAACGAGCGAGGAAAGTAGGTGCGGAGAGTGGGGAGACGGGACGAAAAGATTGGGCGAGGATTTCAGTGGACGATCTGATCATCGTGAAGGGAGATTTGATCTTGGGACATGTGAGTTTGCACATCTTCAACTGGGTTTCATGTGGAAAGTGGCTGACTCGCTGATTATCTAGCACTATGACTTCCACTACTTCTTGCTGAATAAGACCGTGGGCTACCACGGGCGACTCTTCAGCGATGCATTTTCTGCCGAGCCGACGGCAGCAACACCGAAACATCTCCTCCCCTCGAAAGGCGCAACCGATACCGAACAGAACGAAGCCTCGAATTCTCAACTCGCTGTCTCATCCGAACCCGCAACCGAGATCTCAGGCGTACAAACCGCCGCCCAACTCCGCCAGCAGAAAGCCCGAGAATTGGCTTCTGCCCTGCCTGACTCTGAACTCGAAGGATTTGACGAGGATCCCACCCTGACGAAAGTGGTGGATCGGCGATGGTACGAGAAGAATAAACACATTTATCCAGCGAGTAGTTGGGAGGAGTTCGATCCAGAAAGGGAGGAAGAGTACAAGAAGGGCGTCAGGAAGGACCGAAACGGGAATGCCATGTTCTTTTCCAGATAAATGGTCATGTCGGTGCGGTGTTGGTTGTTCGTGGATAGTGGGGCCAGTGGCCTAGCCCTTGGATATGCCGTGCTGTGGCGCGGTTCTTTTTGTTCCCTCCCTTAGAATTCTCCATTGGACACAAGCGGATTCTGGAAGACCCCCCGGGCGTTCTCCAGATGGACATATGCACTGTAGGAAATATTGTCTCCTCGTCGGAGCAAGGTTCCTCCTCTCATGTTCAGCCACTTCCGAAGAACCACCAGATTCCCAGAATCGTCCACAGGATCAAGCTGATCGGATTGAGCAAGAACAAAACGACCAAAGGCGTTGGCGCGAATAATGCCATCACGACGTTCTGCGCGCATTTCCCCATGTATACTTCGAATTTCTTACTCCGTGTCTGCAACTTCTTCGCGAAATCTTCCAGCGTCAGTTCTCCTTCTTTGCTATACCATCCTGGACTTCCTCTGCTCGAAGATCGTCTGGAGCCGGGCCGAGAAGAACTCGGCGAAGAAGGAGCCGAGGAGACGATAGTAGATGTGAGAGAAGGCATCGTCTCGGAGAAAGAGAAAGATCTCGAGAATGAAAACCGCTGTGATCGAACTTCGGCGGGGTACTCCGTATATGCTGCGCGGCCGAGTGAAGGTCTTTGTGCCTTTGCTGATCTTGTGGCAGGCAAGTGCACTATGCTGACGAGATCTCTTGAATCTGTAGGTAAAGACCGTATGTACGCATCCGTTTTGCCGTTCAAGACAAGGGAGAGTGTATTCATCTTGGAAGTTACGAGGGGGTCGGTGCGGTTATATCGCTTCTTCCTCGTATCGCGTGTGGTTTGGTATAGAGTAGCTTGATTGAGCCCAAGTGTGGGTCACCCCGGTTCCACTGGTGTCACGCTTTCGCTGGCAGAGAGATTTTTTCGCTGTTATGCTTCTGCGAGCTTCTATGGGTATTCGTGATTATCTGCAGATTGTTGCGTCGGCGTCTGACCTGTGTTCCCGACTCGGTTTGGGCTTTTTGCAGCGACGGACTTTCGATAGTCTGGGCTTGCGAGTGGGTCGTTTTGCAAGGTGGGAGGGGAGCTGGAGATCGATCGGAGGTCGCTAGGAGTGGAATGTCGAGAGCGGTACGTGCTATGGATTGCAAAGGGGAAGAATCAACCTGACATATATCCAGCGTAGTGCAGAATACCGCAGTAGACGCTCTCAGCGCCGTGTATTACTATCGCCGTAACATCGTCGGCAGTAAGTTCAAGGCATGGTCGTTCTGGGAGATGGCACGCCCATGCTTGTGGCGTGTGCGCAATCATCGGAATGTGATTGGCCAACACTTGGGTCTTTGTCGCCGTTTGCAGTAAGCCGGGTGAGGAGACTTGAGCGAATGGCTGTCCGATCTGCGACCACAGGTACGGCGGACAGGTTCTCAGCGTTATCGCAATGCTGTTGTATGCAGGTCTTTGGTTGTCATCTGGTCTTGGTCTGATTCATGGGCAGATTGTTCTTGTGCTTCTCAATCCTGCTAGTGAGGGGACTCTCAGCATGGGTTGTCGTTGCCGACTTGTGCCGATGACTTGGTCGGGAGTCGCGAGTGGCAAGATATCGCTGCACTTCACCTTTCCACTGCCATGTCGTCTGCAACAACAAAGTCTCCTAAGCGGTCTAAAAGTATGCATTGAAGTTGAGATTTGGCTGCGACTTGGTCAAAGATGTCACCGCAATCGCATTTGTGGTCATCGTCTCTCGACGATGGCAGAGTACCAAATGGATGCTACATCGAGGTAGTAGATTATGCTGATGAACACGACCCTGGGGTATGACTTTCTGGAGGAATGTACGCTCGCCTTAGAGTTGTCTGGTAGCTTGACATCTACCGTAGATGCTAAACAATCCAACCACGGTTCCCACCACACGGCTCCGACGCACCAGAAAAAAAAAGTCCAGTATTTTCAGGATTCTTTTCCACTAACACACTCTCATCATCGCAGACTCCGATCTAATGTCAACCATGCAGCGGCTCACAGAAGAAGACGACACAGTCCTCCGTGGATCCGAAGATGAAGCACGCGCCCTCAAGGAAGGAATAGGCGCAGACGAAGTCGAAGACTCAGAAGAAGCACCTCTGCGCCAACGTATCATCCTTCTTCCCCAAGAGCTGATAGACATGATTCTCCAATACATCTTCGATGATGACCCGCACGCTCAACCATGCGTTCAAATCAATTCCAGCTTTCAAACTCCCCTCGCCCTCCGTCTATGCCGCTGGACCCGGGAGAAATACGCCGCGAAATACTTCACCCGCACGAAATTCATCCTCTCCGCTCACAAATTCATGCACGCTAGCTTCTTCAAATACTTCCACAGGCTTCCTTACGAAAGGACATGGTGCTACATCTACCAATGGTGCGAAAATGATAACGGCTGTGAAGTTTGGATATCTCGCGAACCGCGGTCGCATCCTCGGCATCGACGTTACCAATGCAAGTGGTCGCGAGAATGGCCGGACGGCTTTTTTCACGAGAATGAACAGTGGATCGGGAGGTTGCGAACTGTGGAGCAATTCTATCGCCGACGTGCCAAGGATCACGAGGTGTGGAGACGGTCTTTAGAGCCCACGATTTTTGGAACGGAACCTACGGCTTTCACTGTGTGCTTAGTCCTTCTATACGTTGCTGTCATGAGTATGACCATTCGCGAAGGCTGAAAGGGAGTTTTCAGTTTCGAATCCACAGCGAGCTTTGAAGTCCGAGTGCAGAACGGATCGAATAACCTTTGAGGATTGAAGCAATGGCAAGATCTCGCCGAAATATTGGTTGAACGTTAACACATATCGCTTCTGCGCACGATAAAGATAACACATGTAGCGAAACATCAATCTTGCGCGACCATATGAGCCAGCTTGGACGAACAGCAACGCAGCTGTACAGATGCACAAATGCACCGGGCATTCAACCTCTCATTGCCTCGTTCTCCTGGTACACGTCTGAATCGTCATATCCCGAAGCCTCTCTGCGAGAAATGAGCTGCGACCTGCGCGGCGCGGACGAGTTTGGCGTTGCAGACTGCTGGGTAGTGGCATCCTTCTGAGTCACGCCAAACATCTCGATGAAGTTGATGGGATCCGAGGATCGCGCTGCTGAGCTTTCTGTCACGGCCATAGCATCTTCAAACTCGGTTGCGACAGGAGTGTGCATTTCGTAAGGATCTTCGTTATCCTCATTGTATTCGAGTTCATCGTCTTGAAGCTCATCGTCTTGAAGCTCATCGTCTTGAAGCTCATCGCGTTGGAGCTCATCGTGTCGGAATCCGCCATGGCGGGGCTCTTCGCTAGAAGACTGACTGCCGTCTGCTTTGCTGGCTGGGTTGAGTGGCACCGGTGGTTTTGGCAATGTCTCGCGCTGTGAAGGCATGCGAGCGAGCGGGAACTCCAGATTTGACCTCTCGACGGTCGGCTGCGGCTTCATGCCAGTTTGCCCGATACCACCCTCAGTTTGGCTCTCCGTCTCAATGTGCACTCCATCGTCCATGCTACACGTTGTATCCTGTGGCGAAGGCGATCTTGCAGGACGCTCACAGGCCTTTGATGGACTGGCAGGTGGATATTCCAGATATGGCTTTTGAACAACCAATATTGCGTCAGTTGCAGAACGTGGCTGCTCGAAAAGTGTTCGAACCACAGCTGCGAATGTTATTGGAGACTGTGAGTCTACCTTGAGCCTCACTTGATCCTCGACGTATGTCGGCAGAGGAAATGGGACCGTATCTTGACCGGGAGTGGCATGGAACGCTGTTGCAGGAGTAGGGACCTCGTGAGCCAGAGTGGCACTCGTGTCAACAGTAAGAAGCGAGGAGTCGCGTGAATCCGCAGGTTCATCATCCGGCACCGTGCCAGATTCATCCGTGTCGGGCAAGTTGCTCACTTGCGTGCACGCGGTCAACAATTTTTCGGGCATGTTCGCAGTATCGCGACTGTCTTCGCGCGAAAGCATGCCTGGCAGGTTGATCATGGGATCTTCGTAGTCACCGGCTGCCAGCCCAGACGTCCTCTCGCCGTCGGTGTCATCGTTGCTGCTGATAGTGATAGGTTCGCCCACCTGTGTTGCCGTGATTGCCTGAACGTGATCAGTGGAAGCCATGAGTGTAAATTCTGGAGTCGTACCATGTTCACAAGATCATCGATTTCTTCTGCTTCCTTCGCACGGAATGCCGACTTGTTGGCTGATTTGGCTTTGGTCTTGACCTTGGTCGCGGCCCGCTGACCACCTCGCTTCTTCTTCGTTCGTGAAGGTGGTTCCTCCTCAAGTGACTTCAACTTCTTCCTCGGCTTGCCTCTCGCGACTTCTGCCTGCTCGTCCTCAGACTCTTCGGGTGCTTCCACTTCGTTGGTGATCGGGGCAGGACGCTTCTTAAGATTCGATGGAGCGACCGAGTCTTGACGATCGGCTTGCGTGAGGATTGGTCGATGTCGATACCCGGGTATTCCGTGGTCCTGCGGATGGTACTTGTTGGAGTAATTGACGGCTTTCCTCGCTGCCTCTCGCGCTGAGTGGCGGGATGCCTTCGGATCTGGCAGGCGTGGTTCAATCACAAAGGTCTGGATCGCCCTGCGTGGTCCGGCCTCGTCCTGCGCATTCTCGGATAGCTCATCATGGAATGTTTCTCCGCTGAGATCCTCATCGCTGTCGATGGTCGCAGAATCATCCTCATCCTCGGCCTCGGAAATGGCAAGCGAAGCAGACTTTGACTGTCTGCGGGTTGCAGCGCTGTTGGGGCGCGTCACTCTATCCATCGGATGGTACTTCATGTCCTGCATCACTGTTAACATGATAGGCCCGAGAACCTACGGGATGACCCTTACGTATGAGACATCTTTTCCGAGACCTCGCGACGCGCGAGTAGTGTGCTTTGTTGACGGCGGACTCTTGGTGCCATTGGCATCATCGTCTGCAGACTCCACTGTGTGCTTGACGTTGTTGTCAATGATATTTTTATCTGGATTCAAGCCTCTGAGCGCGCCGGGCAATCTAGGTGATGGTGGATCTGGCGAGACTTCTATCCGCCCTTGCGTCGGCCGGACTCGTTGCTTGCCAGTTTGTTTCTTGCCAGCCATGGCGAATCTTGTAGGGATGTGTATTGTTTTGGTGTCGCGATGGTGCTGTGTACAGGAGTGTACATGATTGAGGAAGTCAGCTTTCTAGGCGGCAGACACGCTCTTGCCATGGACGCGTCCGAGGAAGGAGTGACTTGGGAAGCTACGCGAACACTTCACTCTTCGTGACGCATCATCACTACGCGTATGTTTCTGAGACGCTCCCTTCACGCTCATGTTGGTCAACATCACTTTACTCCACGATGGCGTATTTTGCTGCGTCCTGCGGCAGGGCTGCCTCTTGTCGTGGGAACTAGAAGCAAGCCATCTGGAGAAACCGTGACCGGGTCTCCTTTTTACAACGAATTGCTTGGTCCTGGCGTCTCGGAAACCTGGCTACGCAAGCTATGAGCGCTCAAGCATTATATGTTGCCTGCTCAGTAAGGCCATAGGACGTAATGCTGTAGACACGTGTTAATAGCGAATCTCCTTGACATCTCTCACCTGCGCGAGATCCGAAGTTCCCACAGCGATATGAACAGTATCGACGAGCATCTCACCACAGATGAGATAGCATAACTTCGTGCTCACCGAATGCAAGCATCCGGTAGGCCTTCCGATGAAGCGTTGCCTGCTTCAGCTCGGCGGGCGATCCATTTTGACATTGCATGCCGTCTCGAGGGCAAAGGACAGGTCCGCATGTTTACTGACCAATGCCGTGTCGATAGTGGATGAACAAGAGGGTGGATGGAATGGTGGATCAAGCATGAGCTTCCTGGTCTACCTCCTGCTCAGCCCCAATGCCCGTGCTCACTATAAGAAAATGGTTCGGCTTGAGATTGACTTTCCACCTTCGTATAGCGGCAACCTTCGTATTACGGCAACCTTCCTCTCACCTCACTTCATGACCGCCCAGCTGTTGCTGTAGTCTGTAGTAGAGAGAAGCTCGTAGAACTAGTTCGTACCTGCAGGTGGGTGGAAAGCTTGTCTGTTTGTTGCATTGCATAATCCGTTGCTGCCTCAAACTTGAAGCTCATCCAACACCATAAACTCGACACTTTCACAAGACTCTCACAACTCACCTCAATACCATACACACCAACCGATACAGTTCTTCACCATGGCAGTCGAACCAGGCAAGCGCAACAAGCGCTTCGTTCCACTCGGTAAGCCATCTCCCATCCACCTACGGACCAGCAACTCATCCAGAGAAATCCAGAAAACAACCCCGAAGTAATGACCTCCCTCCTCCACAACCTCGGCCTCTCCCAATCCCTCTCCTTCCACGACGTATTCTCAATCGACGACCCCGACCTCCTCGCCTTCGTGCCGCGCCCCGCTCACGCCCTCCTCCTCGTCTTTCCCGTCTCCCAAACGTACGAGAAATTCCGCCACGAAGAAGACAGCTCCAAATCCGAATACACCGGCAGCGGCTCCTCCGAGCCCGTGATCTGGTACAAGCAAACGATCGGAAATGCCTGCGGGCTAATCGGTCTTCTCCACGGCGTCAGCAATGGACAAGCGAGGTCTTACATTCAACCGGGCACGGCTTTGGAAGATCTGGTGAAGAAGGCGGAGCCGCTGGATCCGGTGAAGAGAGCGGAGTTGTTGGAGGAGACAGAGGCGTTGGAGACGGCACATCAGGCTGCGGCTGCGACTGGCGATACGCAAGCGCCGAGTGCAGAGGACAGTATTGATTTGCATTATGTCTGTTTCGTGAAGGGGAAGAATGGGAATCTGTGGGAACTGGATGGGAGGAGAAAGGGACCGCTTGATCGAGGGAGCATTGGGGAGGATGAGGATGTGCTGAGTCCCGCGGCCTTGGAGAAGGGCGTGAGAGCTTTCTTGAAGAGGGAAGAAGAGGCTGGAGGTGGTGAGTTGCGATTCAGTCTGATCGTACTGGCGGAAGCACTCGATTGAGAGGGCAGCCGAGTGCTGTATGACAGCAAGAGAATGATAACGATGACATGACACGAGAGCTTTTGGGAAGCAAGTGGGATCAGAACGTCTGCAGCGGCTACAGGCTGTCTATACTACCCGCAGCTCCAGCTATGATCGAAGCACTGAAAGTGCAGCTCATCGCCATTCGCGATTCTACCTCGCACCAAGAAGCTTGAGACGAAGACGACGAGGATAACTTAGACATGCGGGTATCTTATCACGCCAATGAAGGCAGCCGTCAAGCTCTACACTACACACTTCTACGCCATACACATGCGCTCTGTTTGCCGTACATGCCCCGTCCGCTATGCAATGAAAGTCAACCAAGAATCCCAACTCCAATCGCTCATGCCGCGTTATACAAAGTTTATCTTCGAGCCTGTTCTTCGGCCTGTTCCTCGGTGCCCTGCTCTTCCTCCTCTTCAGGCTCCGGCGGAGGAGGATTATCCTTTCCTGCCAGGTCCGGTCCAATGTAGAGGTCCTCTCCCTCGTACGCACCACACATGGCATTCCACGGCACATAATCTCCATTGTCCACCCAAGCTCCACCTTTCTCGTCTTCCAGCTGCGGTCTCGCGTGCGTAACGACAGGAACAGCACCTCGCCAATTCGTTCCCGCAGCTTTCGCGAAAACGAACTGTCCTTTTCGAAGTCCGCTTTGCTTTCCTGTGGTTCCGCTGCTCAAGACATGCTCTTTCTTTTTCGTGGCTTTCAGAAGCTCTTCGCCATATGGGTGGAACCACATCCGCGGCCACCAGCGGTCTCGGATGCCTTTATCGCCTGTGACGTGGAAGAGAGGGAAAGCTTCTTTCGTGACGAGGTTGGTGCCCAGATTGGTCTCGGTCCAAGACTGGTTCTTAGGCATGTCTGTGGGCTCATCTGCTGCGGCGAAAGGAGGATCGGTCTCGAGAATGTCATCGGTGAGTT
This sequence comes from Cercospora cf. flagellaris, assembly GCA_005356885.1. Taxonomy (NCBI): domain Eukaryota; kingdom Fungi; phylum Ascomycota; class Dothideomycetes; order Mycosphaerellales; family Mycosphaerellaceae; genus Cercospora; species Cercospora cf. flagellaris. The sequence goes on along the minus strand of RJLU01000013.1, from coordinate 479,977 downwards.
TGATTTTGTCGATGCGGATGTCTTTGACCCATCCATCGGCTACCTCACCTCCACCGAATCGATCGTCTTGCGGAATGTCTGGGTAAGTCTCGCTTGTCAAATTGAATCGCATCCAGGTAAGGTGCTTCTCAAATGCAGCTGCTGTTTGGAACATCTCTGTCCTGTAGTCGAGGCAAATATGATACTCCGTTCTCCGGCCCTTGGGGATCTCAGGCATGATTCCCTTCACGCCCTCGAGCACTTCTGGTGCTTCGAAGTTCCCGTCACGTAGACGCCTTCGCTGGATTTCCTGCTCAGCCCAGACTTCGGCAAAGTAGAGTTGATCGCTATTTCGGAACTCATAGTTCGAATCGTATCTTCGGCTGACCATGTCCAGTGTCGCCGCGAAGTAGTCTCGAAGGTCGCCTACAGGACCCATGATAGTACCACTATTCAACCATCTTGGCCTCGCAGTGAGCATGATAACATCGGTGGCAGGACCGAACGAGTTCTTCGGCAAAGGTGACTCCGGCACTGCCCAACTCGCGGGATCATCGATTCCTTGCGGCCAGAAGATCTTATCCGGTCCCACGACGATGGAGTTTCGAACGTAGTCACCTCCGTGATATATGCCAAGCAACCCTTGTTGCCTTAATCGCTCGTCGTTCTGCTTGATCACGCTGTGGTACCTCTCAATCATGACCTCTGGTCGCAGTTGGAGCCAGATGTCGTAGGCGTCGAGCAATAAGACCAGATCGTTATCTGCGCTTGGAGGCAGAGAGCGGAGGTAAGTCAAGGTCTCCGTGATCTTGAACAAATGCGACTCGGAGCCATTGTACATTCCTCGTCCATCCCAGCCGATGAAGATGGGTTCGGGGTACCCTGTCACTGCCGCTGATAACAGAAGTCGACAGAAGTGCAGATTCGGCCCCGTTGCAGGAAGAAGCAGATGGAAAGCTCTTGATCGCGAGGCATGTTTGATGTAGCTTAATGAAACGTCTTTGATCTTTGTAAAGTGGTATCCAAAGAGAAACGGAAGCAGCAAGATGCCAAAGGCCACGGCCGTCAAGAAGGCGAATCGCTTGTTAGCGATCATCGTCGCGACTGTCGAGCGGAAAGGAGGGGAAGCGGCGTTGGTCCTCGTCGTTGCTGCATACGCTTCTTGTGGAGTTGTACGTGCATTTGCGGACGGCAACAGAAGGGCAATCGGGCTCCGGCAAGGTGTTGCGGGCCCGGTTTCTCGCCAGTTCTAAAGAAGGAAAGCCCGTGAAGAAGGCGGTGGCTGATTAGTATGTTCTTGTTCGACTTTTGCTCGCCAAGCGCAGAAGGATGGCAAGCTGATGAGCAGTCTCCGCCTACCAACAAAGGACGTAAGAAGTGAAGTTACACGAGGAAGGATCGCCGACACTGGCACCAGCGGTTGGCGGCGCGTGCAAGCAAACGACGACTAACACCTAGCGACGGGCCATGACTGAGGGGAGGCGAGTCGCGACGACGCGGGCGAGTGAGAGTCGGCGTGCGGATTCCACACCCGCGGGCTGCTGACATTGGCGGTGGATTCGCTCGAACAGCAGCCTCTCTGCTTTGTGCATGGCCGCATAGACCCAGAAATGCCATCTTGCCGCCAAGCGAGGGGGCCTCGTCATCGGGCGTTGTTTCCCTCTTGCCTCATGTTCGGCGCGCAGGAGGATCAGGAGGTCAGACCACAGCGCCTACAGTGTTGATTGTGCCGTGCATGGGGCATCGATATCTCGCACGTATCGCGTCTAATCCGATGTTCGGCTGCACTATAGGTTCTCAGTAAGTGTACGCCGCGGTTCAACTAGTCAAGCAAGCTACAGTAATACCAACCCCCGCCAGCAGCCAAAATTTCTAATTCAAGGATTCGGCCTGTCTCATGTCGCAAGCGCCGATCCTGGCTGCCACGGTGAGGGGCGTTCGCTTTCGGCTTCACCTCGAATGTTCACGAACAACCAGGACTCACCTCAGGTACGAGCGCTACCTCCTTCACCAAGACATAGCACCCACCTTGCCAAGTACACCAACTCCTTCAGTGGACCCTACACAACACATGCATGCTCCTCCTGCGGGAAAAATAAGATGCCGTGAACCCGGACCAGAAGTCTCAGCATGGTGCAAGGATTTGATATGAAGTGACGACACTTGGGCTGACCGAGTGGGCCGATAGCAAAGTGTTTGCTGGATCAGCCGGGTTCGGCTTGCATGTCAAAGCTTGGCGAATGCTTAGATCTCAATGACCTTTTCCGGTTGATGCATGATGCATCGTGTGGTTTTCGTGTGGCTTTCACAAAGTTTCATCCAGAAGTTCGGCTGCTGTTCCTTACCAGGCCCGGTCCCTGCCGCATGAGTAGCAAGTGCTGACGCGGACTGCTGTATTTGATACCAGGCCTATAAGGAACGCTGTGCTGCTGTGCTACCTATGATTATGCTGGGATTGCTTAATCACTGCGTGAGCAGTATACCCATCGTAATCTATGTCGCCAATTTCCAATGAATATTCGCATCATGAATTGAGGCCATCCAGCGACCTTCCGAGTCGAAAAACGCCCATGTCCAATGCCAACGTCTAGCGCAACGTCCAAGAGGTCTGGAATCCCGTGGAACCTTTACGCGCGTCTCGATTCATGTGTGGTGTGCGAGATGCTGTGTCATCCACATTCCAACTCAAACCTGGAGCGTACGCTAAGCTCAGATTCATCGAGTGGTCCCGATCGACATTGTGCGCAATCCCATCACATGCGACCCCATGGGCTGCAAGTTTCATCACCCAGCGGAGAATCTTTGGGGCGCTGACCTCACCGAAAGATCCGTTAAACCCCGGAGAAGCGTGCGAATCTCCATGCAATAACATCTACAAGCGTCGCTGCCGAGCACCTGGCTTGCCAATGCATTCAACTGTGAACCCCAAGCTCGCAAGCTTCTGGCTGTCCACAACGTTGCGTCCATCGAAGACTAATCTCGGTCGTTTCATCGAGCTGGCAATTTGGGCCCAGTCCACCCGCTTGTTGGCCGGGTCAATGGGGTCGACATATTCTGGACGTTCACGTTCAGTGGGCGCCGGGGTCCCAATAGCACTGTCCAAGAACTCACTTTCCGCCTCCGAATTGGATGAGGAATCGGAGTGACCGTTTGCTTGCGTGTACGTTGTTTGTTTCGTGCCGTTCGACTTCTCTGCCACACGATCGGTCTTGAATTCGTCCCACTCGGTAAGGATGACCACGGCACTGGCGTCGGCGCATGCAGAGATTGCGTCAGGATAGACAGTGACGCGTTGCTTGACCACGTCAGGTCGGTGCTCACGAATCAGATCCTGCTGAATTGTCGCTTCTGACACCTGCGGATCGTAGATTGCAATCTTTGCGCCTTCAGCAATGAGCTGGCCAACGATTGTGATCGCGGCGCTCTCTCGTGTGTCGCCCGTATTCTTCTTGTAAGCGAAGCCTAAGATGGCGATCTTCTTCAGGCGAAGAGTGTTGTATAGTCGTTTCGTTATTCTCTTAGCGAACCGCTCTTTCTGATACTCGTTGATGTCTACCACCGACTTCCAGTATGCGGAGACCTCGGGAAGGTGAAGGGTCTCAGCGATGTATGCTAAGCTGAGAACATCCTTCTTGAAACATGAGCCTCCGAAGCCTGCCGACGCCTTGAGCATCTTGGGCCCTATTCTGGTATCTTGCCCAACGGCAAATGCAAGCTCTTCAATGTTCGCTCCTGTAGCTTCGCATATTGCGCTCAAGGAATTGATGCTGGAGATTCGTTGCGCAAGCATGCAGTTGGCAGCAAGTTTGGCAAGCTCTGAAGACCAGAGATTGATCGTTATGATGCGATCCCGTGGCACCCATGCAGCATAAACGTCTGCCAAAGCTGTGGCTGCCACGAGCGATCTCTCGTCCTTGTGCGAACCGATGAGTACTCGATCAGGCTTCATCAGATCGTTCATCGCTGTGCCCTCAGCCAAAAATTCGGGGTTCGACAGAATGTCGAAGTGAACATTGGGCGCAGCATGTGCGTCGAGAATCTCTTGAATGTTGTCCGCTGTTCCACATGGCACTGTGCTCTTCTCAACAATAATCTTGTCGCTTGTCGCGACCTCTGCAATGTGTCGTGCAGCCGATTCGACGTATGCGAGGTCCGATGCTCCTCCTGCACCAAGACCTTCCGTCTTCGTAGGAGTGTTGACAGCGATGAAGATAAGGTCGGCCTCGTTGATCACGCCGGAAACGTCGGTCGAGAAGTGCAAGTTCGATTGGCGACGGCCATCTTTGCAGTCGCGGGCGACTTCGACGACATCGAAAAGACCGGGCTCGTAGATGGGCAGGGCGTTCGATTTCCAAGCCTGGATGCGGTCTTCACTCAAGTCAACGACCGTTACGGTGATGTCTGGGTTGTGTTGCGCAATGACCGCGCTGGTGGGTCCGCCCTATCGTAAATGTTAACCATGTCAGGTACGGGATCAGCTTCAAAGAAACTGACAACGTAGCCTGCGCCAATGCAGCAGATCTTCTTAACCGTCTTGCGGCTGCCTTGAGCGGTAACAACGGTTGGAGCCATAATAACGAGTGTGGGTTTCTCAAGAGGAAACGGTCGAGCAGCGCCAAAGAGTGAGCAATGTGGTGGACATGAACAGACCCCCTGGTCGAGATGACTTTCCAAGAGCCGCGGCGGTTGTGAAGAAGGGTCGCGGAGTTAAAAGTAGCGCGGAAGCCACCAGTTGAGCTTATCTGGAAAACGTGGTTGAGACTTGTGGCTGGAAGAGACTGCCACAGCAGCTGCAGCTCTATTTGGGGGTTGTACTTGTAAAACGATTGCTCGCAGCTCCGGTGTTCGCGTGATTGCTGGGCTGGAGCACAAGGCTCGTTCAGATGCTGGTTCGTGCAGAATATGTGCCACAGCGTTGGGCGTGGCGTCGTCACGAACAAGAATTCTTTTCGTGGCTCCAAGACCCCCAAGTGCTGGTGCTGCTCGGCTGCTTGAATCCTTCTCCTCAGGGGTAACGGAGCTACTGTGCCTTTATCGGATGCCACGCTTGCTGGGACAGGATCCACGGAGCGGCTTCTCCTTCCTGCTCACAGGGCACCGAAGGCATCATCTCACTCGTTGCTGAAGATCGGAAGACACTCCGCACATTCGGCGGGCCACGCTTCGTATTTCGGGAGCTCGTGATTACTGGAGGGACAAAAACCTGATGAGCGCAGACTCTTGGGCCCCACGTTGATGCAGTCGCCAAGAGCGCAAGGCCAGCGCGCGGACGGGTGGTCGGCAGGAGGCGGTGGGGCGCGAGTATCGCTTCGAGGCGTCTACACGGGTGGCGGCCATCGTGTCATTTGTGTGCGGATTGCGGTGAAGGGGAGCGGACTGCAGTCGCCAATAGTGCCCCGCCGTGCCATCGTGGGAGTGTGATTCGCAAGGATGCGCGTCGCGTCCAAAGAGTGCAACGGCGAAGGAACGTCCAGCATTGGCTTATCGGCAGCCGGTGCGAAGAGCAGTAAAAGTGTCAGACCACAGCCACCCACTGTGGATCTGAGTGTGGCACTCGCGGCTTTCCGCGGAACGCTTGGCTCGCAGCCCTGCCGAGAGGCGCAGAAATCAGCCTGACACTCGTGCTCGCGCTACCGCTCAAGTGCCATCTGGACCTTCCGATTGGAGTCCACCACCGCCGTATTGGTCCAGCAAAGAGCGAGGTGTTCCTTCCCTTCATCTTCTTCATCATTATGTTTATGCTAGCGGCATGAATGCCAAGTATCGGCTGAACGCAGGAGACAACCACTCACATATCACAGCCGAGTCCCGCGTGCGACGAGCAGTGATTGCACCCAACAAGCATTCAGCCTCTGTCATCAGCGCAGCCGTGCGATCCGAACGCCTCACTGCCCTTGGCTCGCTCGGATCTTCCTGCTTGCAAGTAGCCACTTTACATTCGTAATGACATGAGAGACAACCATCGACTTGGATCATCTCTTGGATACTGGCCAGCTTAGACTTCTCGATGGACGCGCAACGAGAGAGGGAACTCCATAATTCCATGGACACGGACGGAGTGCCGGAGAATCACGAACTCCTCGATAAGGATGAACGCGATGTAGAATCGCAAGAACAACCGAACGCCACACCTCTGGAATACACGGTATCAACCAGCAAGAAGCTCACTTATCTCGGCCTCTATTTCCTCCTCAACCTCAGTGTTACACTATCCAACAAGGCACTTCTCCGCAATGCCTCCCTACCATGGCTACTCACATTCTCACATACCTTCGCGACATCAATAGGATGCTCGATGCTTCTGGCAACAGGCCAGATGAAGCTCTCCAAGCTAACATTACGAGACAACCTCATCCTTGTGGCATTCTCAACGCTTTTCACAGTAAACATCGCCATCAGTAATGTTTCTTTGTAAGTGCACCGAAACTTGCTGCCATGTCTATACTAACACATCATAGGGCACTGGTATCCGTACCGTTCCACCAAGTCATGCGAAGCACATGTCCCGTCATGACCATATTTATCTACCGTGTGGCGTACGGCCGGACTTACGACCACGAAACATATCTTTCGATGATTCCCCTCATCATTGGAGTAGGCCTGGCTACGTTTGGCGACTACTACTTCACCGCGATCGGTTTCACACTAACGCTGCTTGGAGTGGTACTTGCGAGCGTCAAAACAGTGGCTACGAACCGCCTCATGACTGGAAACCTGAAATTGCCAGCCATGGAAGTCCTATTCAGGATGTGCCCACTGGCTGCAATTCAGTGTCTCTTCTATGCCGCCGGAAGCGGGGAATTCGCAAAGCTACGCGAGTATTCGAACGAAGGAGCCTTCTCGACCGGCATCCTGGTCTCCATTGTTGGAAACGCTGCTATGGCATTCGGCTTGAACCTTGTATCCTTCCAAACGAACAAGGTTGCCGGAGCCCTGACAATCAGCGTATGCGGAAACGTCAAACAATGTTTGACAATTTTGCTCGGCATCGTCCTCTTCAACGTGCAAGTTGGGATAGTAAATGGGTTTGGCATGTTGATTGCCACAGCGGGCGCTGCATACTACTCGAAAGTCGAGCTGGACCGGAAGAAGGCTGCATCATAATTTGCATGTGTGGGCATTTGCATTTTTTGATTCGATTCTGGCGGATACCCAAATATGGCATTGCAATTTGCATAGGTAGGAGTTGGCAGCAGTCAAAACTCAGGACAGAGTCGATAGAGACAGAACCACCAGAGGATACAGTCTCCGTTTCAAAACATCATCACATCGTTCAACAGTATTCAAAGGTATGTTGTGTCCGCGCATTCCATTGCAAGGCTTAACTGACCTCAAAGGACATTCTCCTGCATCATGAATCGCGATAGCCAAGAAATCATCCTGAAGGATGGTTCCACAGCATGACTATACGAGCAATACGTTGCCAAGCATAGAAACACTGGTGGCTGTGTGCTGTGTGCCACAGATTAGCAAGACCCATATGCAAGGTGAATGCGGCTGAGAGCGCAATCCTTCACGGCACGCTACAACCGCGCCGGAAAGAGCTGAACATGCTGCCTGATCTACGACATCACTGCAACCACAATCGCACGCCATTGCAACCTCACCAACCAACCAAACGCAGAAGCGCCGCAGGGTGCGATACAAGCTTCAGACATAATGCCGACAGGCCGAACCGTCGGCATCGCACTAGGAGTCACGACCGGAGTCGCAGTTCTATTTGCGATTTTCATGCTTGTGAGAAAAAAGCATATTTACATTTCTTTCATTCCTGGGTTGGGAGAGTCGAGGGACAGACTTGCAGCGAGGACAGGGCATGAAGGGAGGAGGTTAAAAGGGAAGAATAATGTGAGGTCGGTCGAGGTGCCTTTTGGGCAGAAGTTGCAGGTTTACAAAGGGCCTGTGGTCGGAGGTGGTGAGGACGTTGAGAGGGGTGAGGGGTTGAGAGATGATGCAAAGTGAGGATGTACTGGACTGGAGTTTGGAGTGAGCTTGACTTCACTTCAGAATCGTAGTACGCCAAATGCTTCTTGGGTACTGGCTCTTTCTCAGGTCTTCGATGGTAAATTCGAATATCCAATGCTCAATCCCAGCGCAGAGGGCAGCTCGGAGACTGGTGGTAGCGGAAGGTCTGTTCTACCGATCACACCAGCCTGCGAGTTGGCTCCATCTGCAAAGGCAAGCACCAGACGCTTCGAACGAGGCGACAGCGGCTTCCAACCTCGAAAGGCAGGGGAGCGCCTGCGATGCACCAAGAAGAACTTCCCACGCGAAAGACCGCACCTGCGTATTTCCCTTCTCCGCCTTCTCTCCTGGCAACGCTCTTGCAGTATCGACATCGAGGAAAGCACAGGAGGATGGACTGCCATACACCTTCGGCCTCCCACCTCCTCCTGTCTCTCCCACACCACATCTTCATCACCAGAAGCAAACGACTACAGCGCTATTCAATCACCAGCTCTAGTCAACATTCTATCAGAAGATACCTGACAACCATCAAATCCTGCTCCAAAAGAGGTCAGGACTTTCCCCAATCACTGCCGTATGTTCTTTCGCTGATGAGTTCCAGAACCACAGTCAAGATGGTCGGCATCAAAGCGGCAGCTCTAGCGCTCCTCACAGTCCTCGCCCTCGCGGAGAAACCCAGCGACGACATTTTCGGCGACAAAGTCGGAAGCGAGTGCATGGAGTATGACGACAAGGAAAAGACCAATTGTCGCACTTGGCGAATCTTCAATGGTCAACACTTGAGGATTGAGGACGTTGGGCGCGAACATATGGATTGCAATCAATGCCAGTCGTTGGGAAAGAAGTGCAGCATGCACATGAAGTACAATTCTTTGAAAGGTGGTTGGGAAGTCGACAGCATGGAATGTACACCCGCGGCACCGAAGGAAGACGTCAAGAAGCCCTCTTGGTCTTGGGGCACGATGCTGCCCATTTATCATGGGGAGTTGTGATCATTCGTTGTGGTGTGGGTATTGGGCCTGAGAGTCAAGTTGTGTATGACGACTTCGTTCGTTATGGGAAGATAGACGTCTAACGATCACTTTTTCGCTGCTGTCTTCCGATACCATCTCTGTCTCAGAACATGGAAGGCTCTCTGTTCTCAACCTGCCCCTATGCACAGTGGCACCGCAAGCTCCTCAGAATCCGGAGTCATGTCGAATGTACAGTGTCATCTTTTTTGTGTGAGTTGATGGACACCCTGTACTTGTACCCCTTTGCAATGCCTGCCCATCGTGAGATAGCCTCGCAGGCCCTGCGCTCAGCATTCAGCTTCAGCGGGATCGGTGTGTACTGATGGAAAGCAAGACAAGGATTGAGACTGCGTACTCATCTGCCCGGGGAAGTCGAGTGCCATTTCGATTCTCGTGTCTCCGCCTTGTGCAGCGTAGCTAAGGCGCTGTGTCTCGACGAGCGAGGCAACTGCGAAATCAATATCGCAAGAGAGATCACAAAGTGAGCGTATCTCCTAGCCTCCGTTTTACTGTCGGCAATCAGGGTGTGTGACAGCTGTCAAAAGAAACTCTGAGCGGGATCTGAAACCGGACTCAATTCTTGGTTGCTGTATACCTTCATTGTCAAACCTGTCCTGTCTTTCCATCATACATTCATTGCACTGTCATTGCCATATCCTGTATCCTGCTCAAAGTCCATCTATCGCACGACACCATCGGACGAAGCTCCAACGGTCTGCTGTCCGATCTGCTGCTGGCCACCTTGGTTGGCGTAAGCGGCCTCGCGCGCGAGCTGCTCCTCGGTCTTCTTGTTTCCGTGCATGATGAGCTTGTTCAGGAAGCTGCCTGGCTTGCCCATGTCGTGGCCATCGGCCTCGGCCTTTTCGATCTCGCGATGGAGGTGGCCCGTAGTCTCCTCATCGACATCGGAGGCGTTCTCGTAGTCGTCGGGATTGGCTTTCACATGTCAGTACAGAGTGGCTGCTGAGGCATTGGCATTGTTGCATACCATCTTTGTCGCGAATGGACAACTTTCGCTTGATCTTGGCTCGGATGTTCTGCATGTTGGCTTTGAGTTTTGGGGGTTGCGGTGTGAAGAGGCGGGGTCGTTTAGTCCGCGGCGAGAGTCAAGTAAAGGCTGTTTGGGCACGAGGCTGGCGGATGGCGCTTGTGAGGATGACCGCGTGTGATGTCAAGTGCAGTCTTTGTGTCGAAAGGGATCGAGCAGCACTGGCAGAAGAGAGGGCGAGTGGTGCTGCATCTTATACCACGCCGGCAGTCCAGAACCCCAGGTGGCAGCTGTCCAAGGTGGGCAGTTGCATCATGCAGGTGCAGTGGACGGACAGCTCCCCACCTTTGCCTTCACGAATGTCTCGCCTCTTTCAGCCACGAGATGCGGTCAGGCCGCGCCCTTCCAGAAACCTGCCTGAACGAGACGCCCGCCGACACATGCCCGCTGGTGTCAGGCATCATTCTCCAGCCAACCACACCTTCGCCGCCGACCTCCAGGATGCGCAAATCTCACCCGCGAGCGTCGTGAATGCACGAGGATCGGATCACACGCGTCGCTGTGGCTGGATCTGGAGCTTCCAAGTCGCGCGTCCGGATTCTGGCAAGACGATCTCTTGGCACCGACCGGCCGTATTCTCGCCATTCTGAGTCTGGGATCACTGGGCAACCAATTGTCAGCGTTGTGATCAGGTCGCGCCGACGCCAGAGCGCGACAGGCAGCAGCCGCTGCAGACCACGAGGAACATGCTGCACGAAGTGCTGCTCGCCTTGTCCGGCCATCCGTCGCCGCTCTTCAACTCGACAACAAATGGGGCCAAGGACGACTTCCCGCTGCTATCCCCTTCAGAAGCCGCACTCCTCAAGTCCATAGGCACGCTTTCCGAACTGCATCGCAAGCTCAAACGACATCTCGAACTCATTGCTTCTACGCATGAGTCTGTAATATGTCGCGCCGTCGCTGCGTCCATCCAGCAGACGCATTTGGGCAGGTTCCAGAAACACATCTTGAAGGTCGAGGAGAAGATACTGAAGAAAGATGCGAGCCTTGTTGGTGCCTACGAGATTGTGCCTCTGGCCTCGGTCGTGGCTGAATTTGATGATTGGCACCGGGTCATGAATTGGTACTGGCAAGTCGCGTGCTTCATGCTCGATCCAAATGGCAAAAATAGTAAATGCAACTCCGCCCGGCTGATAGACAAGTTGCGCTTTTCGATGCAGACAGGCTATCCAGAGGTCGAAACTGCTGCCACCGAACTCACGCGAGTGGCAGAAACGTCCTGGCTGCGACAGCTGACATCGTGGATCGTGCATGGAAAGCTGCCTACATATGGCGCCAAAGACTTCTTCATCAAGATCGAAGGTTTGGAAGAGCCAAAGTACTTGAAGGAGAAGACACTCCTGCCCGCGTTCGTGACTTCCGGCACCGCTGCATCTATACTCTTCATCGGCAAGTCTCTACATCAAGTGGCTCACCACCGGCGGCTAAGTCACACAACTTCCTCTTCGTCAATTTCTTCAATCAGCGATAACGAGCTCGCAACAGCACACCTGAGTCAACTTTCATCCCTTACGTTACCACTCACGCCAGCGCAATTCTCGCGAGCGATTGCAGAAATTCGGCAGTCACTTTCGCGCAACGTGCTTCAACGTCTTTTACCGCTCAACGAGACGACCAGACTTTTGAACTGCTTGCAGCGATTCTTCTTGCTTGGTCAAGGAGAGTTCGCAAGTGCACTTATTGCAGAAGCTGAAGAGCGAGTGAAGGCTCGGCAACAGAGTATGGGACGGCTGCTGGCGCAAGATCCTGTGAAAGCATTGCAAGGCCTTTCGATAAAGGACGCGGAGCTCAGTCAAACATTGCATCAGGTTTGGAGAACTCTGATAGCACGAGAAGAGCATGCCGAAGACGAAGTGCTCGACTTTGGACAGGCAAACATATCTCTGATCAATCCAAGAGCAACAACATCACGTCCGTCCACTGCTGATGGGCTGGAGGGGGAAGTTCCCCAGCTCTCGCCGGTGTCATTCAACAACCTCCTTTTCCCAAATCCGACCGAACTAAACATGAGGATTACGCCACCCATGGACCTCTTCCTATCTTCCAGGGACATTGAGACATACTCCTCAATCAGCTCGTACTTACTTGCCATCAGAAGAGGGCATCAGAGACTGAGCGAACTTTGGCGTCAATCTTCGGTGAGAAGAGTCCTCCATTCATCCCGCGTTCAGCATGCTGCCTACCGAGAGAGGGAGACAGAGCGTGCAGCCGCATCGAGAAGTGTGTGGGCGACTTGCAGCGCTGCAATGCTGCTTTTGTCAGAGACCTCCGCATTTTTCGAGGGTGAAGTCGTCAAAGGCTCTTGTGATCATTTTAAACAATGGGTCGAACAGTCAGCATCGGACCCTCGAAGCTCAACACGGAGCGTAGACTCGACACAGCGTGATGAGCTCACTCAGCGTGATCCGGAGACATTGGCACTAGGGCATCGCCTGTTCCTGGCATCTTTGATCTACGCACTCTTACTCACTGACTTGTCCTACACGAAAGAGCTACGATCTATGCTTGGCAATGTCGACAACCTGATAGCGTACTTCACTCGACTTCTGGGCATCCAGCAAAAAGCCGATGGTGAAGAGGAGGCAACCGGTGAGGTCTCGCCACATCTGCTCGACGAAGAGCAGAAGATCAGCTCGGAGCTCGAACGTGCGAGGGACAGAGTGGACATGGATGTGAAGACGGTCATCAACAGACTCAGGCAGCTTGATCAGGAGAGAGTTGGGTCAGCAAGGTATCTGGATTTCAAGGCTGCTCAGAGAGGAGACTTTGAGATTTGGAAGGGTGGCGGAGTGGATCGTCTACTCATGAAGCTGGAATTCGGTCGCATGATGGACGACTATGCCATTGCGAGGGGGGATACTTTCTAGCTGTCGTCAGGCACCCAGGCTACAGTAGGACCCTTGATCCAATCAGAACGCTCTATAATCAAGTGGGAACAGCCGGCGCTAGCTCATGTTTCCTTCTTTTTGGACTTTTCTCGAAAGTCCAACCTTCCCTCGAACTTCAACATCCAGTGCCAAGGCTTGATTGCGGACGCTTACACCGAGTGCCTTGGTTCTTCCTGATGCACTTGATACATGAGCGACTAGATGGACGTCACGCGCGTTCTCGGCTGAAAATTGTAGGCTTCTGATTTCGAAACATGCCAGCCTTTCTTAATCAAGACTCATCTCGTGACCAACATCATGGCTGAACCGAACCTCCTGCAGAGCTCCGAAAATCCACCTGCACAACCGTCGTACATTTTGAGAGGTCACACTGCACAAATACATGCGGTGCATTTCTTTCGCGGCAATACTCGCTTGCTGACAGGCGACGCGAGCGGCTGGGTTGTGCTGTGGAATGTTTCCTCGAAGCGAGCCGTTGCTGTTTGGCGACCTCATACCAGCACAATTCTTGGAGTCGGCACTTGGGATGATGACAAGATCATAACGTGAGTCGCATATCAACGCCTGTTCACAAGAGTGCTGACAGGACATGCAGGCATGGCCGAGACAGCAAAGTCCATGTCTGGCAATTGCGTGAGGAAGACGAGAAAGACTTTTCGAAAGTACTACCGATTGAAAGCTCGGAATTCACAGAACATAAGCAACCATGGCTTTTGCACACGGTACCTGTTAACGCCTTGAACTTCTGCTCTTTCAGCATGATTCATGCCCCCAAAGAAGGAACGCGAGATCTCCCCACTGAAGGTATTCTGCTCGGCACACCTGGAGTGCAGGACGGAAGCATCAATGTCACTTCTCTACCATCTCAAGATCGAATTGCTACAATTCCTGCCCCAAAGGAGGTGCAAAATGCTGGCATGGTCATGGCTATTGGACTCGTATTCGCCTCTCCTTCCAACACAAACACCGTTCAAGACCTCCTTGCGGTTGCCGGCTATGAATCTGGTCACGCGTGTATCTGGTCTCAGCCGCCACCGAAGTCCGGTGTACCCTCAAAATGGCAATGTGTGTACAGCACGAAGTCTCACGCTCAACCTGTCCTCTCTTTGGGCATTGCAACACAGTTAGGGGTTTTCTACACTTCTGGCGCTGATGCAATTATTGCTCGACACCCACTCGACTCGAAAACCGGGCCAGATACAAAGACGCTGCAGACCAAGCATGCGGGTCAACAAGGACTGACTGTTCGCGACGATGAGAAGATCTTCGCGACCGCAGGTTGGGATGGCAGGATGAGAGTGTATTCTCTCAAAGGATTCAAGGAGTTGGCGGTGCTCAAGTGGCACAAGGAAGGATGCTACGCAATTGCTTTCGCCGATGTCACCAGTCACGAAAGCAGTGACGAACAGAGGAGTCTTACTCAGAAACAGATGACAGTCGCGGAGAAGAGAGATGAAAAGGCACGAACGACGCACTGGTTGGCAGCTGGAAGCAAAGATGGGAAAGTCTCGTTGTGGGATATCTACTGAACACCTTACTGCTCACCAACATCAGTTGATGTCTTTCTTCGGCTCTTCCGACAACGACTCATGCGTCTCTGCGATTTTACGGATTCCTGCTTCAGGATCTACAACCGAATTGCCTCGACTCGCTGCCGTCACCAGATCAGGATTCTCTTCCTTCAAACGCTTGAAGTTCGCCTCGGCATCCCAGACCCATGGGCTGTCTGCCGCGAAAACGAGATCCATCTCCTCGAGCGTTCTCTGGTTGGTCTCTGGATAGAGAGCCCAGACCATGGGAATAGTAATCACGTTGCAGGCGCCGAAGATGTAGAGGGTCTTTTCGCCAATTGCGCTGAACATAACAGGGCAGAGTAATGTCAGCCAGCCATTTCCGATGGACCAACCAACGACTCCCCAGGCGTTTCCTTTGGCACGGACCTCGAGAGGGAAGATCTATGAAAGGTCAGCGAGTCCTATCTCAATGGAGAGAATAAAAGAAGAGCATACCTCGGCCGGGTATAGCCACGGTACAGTCAACCAGGTCGCACCAAACACTGAAGTGAAGATGAAGACGAAGGATGCTGCTGCAATGCCATACGACGTGGCACTGGATTCATTCCCTGCTGCCCGAGCATCGATTCCACCTCTTGACATCCCACCTGCTAGAAACATGGCTATTCCCATCCCCACGGATCCCCAGTATAGAGTCCACCGACGTCCGATGCGGTCCAGAGTGAATACACAAATGAGTGTCGAGAACATATAGAAAACATTATTGAGCCCTGACAGCCATTGCGATTTGCCGCCTGAGAAACCAGCAATGCGGAATATCGTGGGTGCATAGACGGTGACGCCTGCTAGGTGTCAGCGAAAGATGATCTCCATCACTTCACTTCGGACTCGGTTTCTTTCACTCACCAGCGATACCAATCCACTCTTGCATGATCTGCAGCCAAACTACCAACTGCACTCTCCTCGCCGTGTGCAGCTTGCCGGAGCCAATTCCAAACAGCATTGAGTAGTAGCTGTTCCTGCTTGCAGTCTTGCGCTCATGCACGACAATGTTCTTGATATCCTGGAACTCAGCATCGGCCTTTGCTTGTCCCTCAGCGTCTTCTCCTCTCAGTCGTCCCAGGATGTACCTCGCCTCCTCATTCCGATCGACCTTGACCAACCATCTCGGACTCTCCGGAAAGAACCACACAACACCCAACAAGACCAGCAACGGGATGATTTGGAATGCCACCGGAAACCTCCACCGAAACTGCGAAGCACCCCCATCAATAAACGAAAGCCCATACTCCAACCAATAAGCCACCACAACACCAAAAATATTCAACGTAAACTCAATCGCAATAAACTGTCCCCGACTCGTATGCTCCGCCGTCTCCGTCGCCCAGACGGGTACAATCGCATTCAAAATCCCCGTTCCTATGCCATTCACCGCTCGCGCACAAATCATCCAATTGGCATTTTGCGCACTACATTGTAATGCTGCGCCGAAAATTGCCCAGAGGGCTCCGAAGGCTATGGTTTTGATTCGGCCTTGGTGGTCGCCGATGTAGCCGCCGAGGAGGCAGCCAAAGAGGGTTCCGAGGTAGTAGACTGAGACTATGCCGCCTTGAAGGAGAGAGTCGGTTATTACCGGGTCGTTGGTGACGGGGTCGATGTAGCCGAATTTCATGAGGTCGATGTAGTGTTTGCTGTTGTTGACGCCGCCCATCATTCCTGTTGGGGGTGTTAGTAGAGGTTTCGTGTGTGGATTGAGAGGGGAGGATGGCGAACCTTGATCGTAACCGAAGAAGAAAATCGATAAGGCTGCGATGGAGTTGATGGCGAAGAGGAGTTTGCTCTTCTCGAAATGCTTCGCGACGCGGAAGCCTTTCATTTGGTCCATGATGGCTTCTGGGGACCAGAGTCTGCGAGAAGCAGACTACAGTTGAGAGAGGTCAGGCCCGAATGGAGTTGATAGAAACCTTCATGCACAAGGACTGACTTTCAGGCAAGTCGGGACATGAGTAAAGCGAACAGTCGAGTAATCTCGGAAAGCAAAAAGGTCGCAAGAAGCAGCAAAACGCAAACCACGCGGAATACCACTCTCTCCACTCATATATACTTTCCTCCTTCTAAGGTACAATGCCATCACAGGAAACCGGAAGCGCGAAAGCGCATCATAGCCACGCGAGGAGACATCGTAAGGTAGCACAGAAAGAATGCAATGCAAGTCAAGTGGTACCGCAGATCTTCCAACGTCAACGACTGGCCAGGAGACGCATTCTGCCAAAGAGCAAGTATCGAATCATCTCAAAGAGGAAAGCCGGAGCAGCAGCCATCGTGAGGTTCTCCACTGGAGAAAGTATGGGAGTGGAGTATTGAAAAAGTGGAGAGAAAGAGCTTTGTCGATCGCGGCGGTTGACGGCTTTTGATCGGGTTGCGCGGCTTCTGCAGTCTTGTTTGCAGCTTCACGTGCTTGGTTGTGCTTGGTAGGACTTGTTTTGTAGGAGATATGCGCAGCGGGCTTTTGTTCAACTATAGGGGATAGTTTGAACGATTGTAGTGCCTGCGGAATCAAATAAAACAACATGGATCGAAAGGAAGCGGAAGATGTTACGGGAAGTGTGTGTCAGCTTCCGTATCTACAACCTGATGTGCAATGCATTGTTGTAATATTTCTCATTTTGGTTCTCTCGACCACCTCTCAATCTATTCATGCCAAAATATCGGGCTCTCGCCTTTCTCTGCAAGGTCCTCGTCTATTGATGGTGATTGCTTCTGTATCGATAGGTGGGGGACCAATGAGCTTAGTCTACTGCGTCGACGGCGGAGACCAGCACTATCCAGTCCAAAGTCTTGTCCGCTTCGAGGAGAAGCCTCATCTCTCGAAGTATGTTGCCCACTCTTCGAGCTTGTACCTTGTGTGTGTACATGAGCACGAGAAGGCGCAATTTCAGAAACATGTGTTGTCTCGGCTGTCTTGAATCTGCTATGCCTTCGAGGATCCAAGGGCGGAGGAATTTTGCTCTGCTTTCGAGGATCCAAAGGCGCCGGAATGGCGGACTCACGAGTCATTGGCCTGTCGCTCATAGGAGAACCCGCATCTGACATATCCCCGGACCCAAGCCAGTAGCCTAACTTCTCAGAGGCCCAGCGGGTAATAGACTCTGCTGTCGAGGGCCGCTCAGCCTGAGAGTTGTGCCACGGATTGTAGTTTGACCAAGATCTTGCGGGAGCAGGCCGACCATTGCTTTGCTCATCTTTGATATCATTCCTACCCATATGCGTAGGACTCGGTTCCGAACGACTGGTTTCTTCTCTGATACCGACAGGTCCGTTTCGCAGTATGATTCCACGCAAACTTTCTGTCCGGCTGCTCCATGACCTCGATGACCAGGATTGATCTGATGACCACGATTGATCGCTTCTTAGCCGGGATGTCGTCTGGCGCTGCAAAGTGGGAGCTTTGGTGTGACCTCTGACTACACTGTCTTCCCGCATTAAGTCTGATCGAGCGCCGCCAAACAAGTTGCGCAGCCAAGTAGCGGCCCTTTGGAGAGGAGGCCTTCGCGGCTGTGGCTGCGGAGAAGTGATTGAGGCACGGTTGATGATTACATCGCCGTTGTAATCAGATACGGCCCAATCGTCAAATTTCCTACTGAGTTCCCGTTGTCGTTGTCTGGCGGCACTCTCCAGTGCTCTTACCCATAGCTGTGCCTGATCTGCTTCGCTGCTACCAGGAAATTCTCTCCGAGTCTTCCTGAGCCACTTCAGCGCGCGTGCATCACTTTTGTGGATAGAGTCCGGAGAGTACGCAAACTGGGTCAGCGCAACGTAGAAGTAGCATCGTGCCACGGTGCCCTTTGCGACTACTTTCTTGTGCTGTTGAGCCAGGGCAAGAGCATTCCGTGCTGACCTCGTCAAGCTTGCGCACTCGTATTCTGCCAGATCTGTTTTCCCTTTGCCTTGTCTCAAGGCCAGCAAGCAAGGTGTTAGCATAATGTTGACACGGATCTCGACGGCAAGAGCACGGAGATACTGATCATCGAAACTCGAGAAGCCGTCAGATGTTCCAATGCTGCGCGTCGTTGACCGCCGACCCCAGCTGCCAGATGTGTATAGGCTTGGACGAGCGCCCCTCGCCTTGATCGGGCTGGTCGTATCGGAGGCTGGTCCTCGAAAGATTTCCTGTCGCGGTGACTGCTCCATCCACGGGAATGATTTGCGAGGAGCAGATGGAGAAGTAGTCATGAATGGATGGTATCGGAAATTCGGTGGAGTATGAGGGCTGGCCGCTTCCAACTCGGGCTCAAGTTTGGGTCCTCTGCTATTGATGCCGAGCTCATCATCATCACGGTGAGCCCGCATTCGAGCCTCGTTTTCTCTTTTATGAGAATCGCCTCTTCGTGGTTTTGACGGCTTTGAAAATTTGTTGTTTGTCCAAGTGCCAGATCCGCGTGCATGCTGGCCATGACTATCTTCATTTTCCCCATGCCAACGACCATTGCTACCTGAGCCGTAGGCTATATCTTGGTGGTCTTCATATTCATGGCCCAGCTTTCTTAAATCTGGCTTATGTTTAGATCTCCTTCTCACATCCTCGTCTTCAGAGCTTGAGGCATATTTCAAGCGTGACAATTCTCTCTGCTTCCGGGAGATATCGGGATTGGCTTGCGACATGGTGACTTTCCTGTGTGGAATACATGCTCTGCTCCAACGACAGAGTGCATATTTTCGCGAAGTACTACACCTACATTCTTTCTTTGTTCATGTTCTACAGCTTCGCCGCATATGGTCTTCTTTGTCACGTATGACCATGCTCTTTGATCTTGAGCTCTGCTTCATAGTTCGCTGAAAAGACTATGGAGATCGTCTCCGAATGCTGGAGGATGTTTTCAGGGCTCGCGTTTGCACGCATTGCGGCACTTCGGACCAGCTGGAAGAAGTCCTTGTCCTTGCGTTCGCGACTGCCTCACGGCACGAGACATCTGCAGACACAGTAGCGCTTTGCCCCACGATACTAGTGCTTCTGCTCCAGGCTTGGGCGCTGTAGCAATGGGGCGGTCGTCCAGTCCTGCAAGCACGTCAATGAAGGTGAGGTCAGAACAGCCGCTGGCATCATGCCGGTGCTTCCTCCGCCTCAAGCACGATGGCGAAGCCAAAGCAAAAGCACAAGCCGTTGGTTCAGATGGTTCGTCATGCCGCACAGATCCTGAGCATGGACTTCCCCATGCTTTCTCTCCCACGAGGTTCATTCGTGTTCGCGTGTGAGCAAAAGAAGGTTGAATCCTGAAAGTTTCGTTCAGAAGAAGAGCCGTGCGAGGGACTGGTGCCACCGACGCCATCATCTTCTTCTGTGCATCGATCTCATCTGACCTTCGTGAAAGACTCACGTCGTCATGTTCAATGAGTATTACTCATGCGTTCCGCGGCGTGAGAGAAGAAGTCGTCGTATGTGACAAAGGTTCGTCATACCTGTCGTAATGCGCTCAGTCAGTTCCTGCCGCAGCACTCGCAGGGTCCCAAAATAGGCCGCAGATACTTTCTCCCAAGCGCTGCAAGCTGCACAACAGGAATGCATCAAGCGGTCTTACTACGTCGTGCATACGATGAGCAAATCCTTGGGCAGTAACGCACCAGAGAGCACGACTAAGATAGGGCTGAAGAAGGCAACACCGCAACGTTTCACATGCACGAAAAGATGACTCAAAACTGCTTCCTGTGATGAGACCCAACAGCTTGCATACCCGCAAGCACAATTGTTGCGATTGCAATCCTTCAGCAGCGGAGAGTCTCAGCCGCGGCGGCTACAATGCACGTCTTGCGCATGAAGATGGCCGCCCAATCCACTACGCACTGTCAGTCTCGAAACACACCGCAACAGCAACAGCAACAAGGCGACCGGTGAATCCAGGAGAAGAGAAGGCAACTGAGTGGAAGAAAGATCACCTGTCACCGTCTAACAAATCAACACGCAAGACACCCTCTCCTGTCCCTTTCCTTCCCGCAGGAGTAAGTACAGCGCAACAGCCGCCCTACACGCGCTCGCTCGCCTTGCCGCCCGCTCGCCTTGCATGCTGCGAACACCTCTCCAAACACAGCAGCAGCAGCAGCAGCACAACATCACAGCGCATCACATCACATCCGCACCCGCCGAACGGTGCCGCTCCTCGGGGAACCACAAAGCAAGGTCACCCCCTCATTCATGGACGAAAAGTTACAAAAGTACTTTGCGACCTTATTCCCAATTCGCCCATCGCAGCTCGCCTCCCAAACCGCAAAAGAGGGTGTGCTGCCGTGCAGCTGAAGCAGGCAAGTTCCCAGTTCGTTGGAACGTGGGATCGTCGCTGCTTAATCGAACGACTTTGCTTGCTCCGCGCAGCTTGGGTCGTGAGTGCAGGAAACTGATGGGATGAAGGTAATGCTTCGTTCGTTATCGGAGACCGGAACACCAACCACCCAACTAGTGATGATCTAGATGTTCTGGAATAACCAAGGTTCTCACATGTTCTAGAAGTGCAATAAGGTAAGCCGGACTTCTGCGCAACCGCGACCGCGCGAGAAGCCGAGTCGTGCATGGTGGCGGAAAAGTTTAGCTTCGCTCCGCGATTTGCAGGTACACTACAGTATGTAGGGGCGAGTCTAGTCTGTCTCTCGCAAACCGATAAAACGTAGGGGTAAGAAAAAGTGTCTCAGATGGGACGGCATCAGTGCGTTGCAGCAAAGCAAGACGAGGCATGGCAACACGTGCTTTTTAGATCTTGTCTTGCAGCACAAGCGTAACGGGCAGGTTACAGTAGTCGGTTCCAAAAAGCTCGCGTTGCGCGGAACGACTTCAGCATCTCCGAACGACCGACGGGAGGAGCATTACGGGTCGTGATAGTGATGCGCGGAGCAAAGCGCTTGGGATGGGATGAAGTGTGACGAGAGAAGGATGGAGAAGAGGGTGTACTGGAAGAGGACGAGAAGCAATGTTCAAAGTGTTTTTTGTGGATAAATCTATGCTGTCTAGCAGCCAATCTGCTTTCTAGAAAATGATAAAATAGATGATCAAATGACCTGAAGGTGAGAGACCTCACCTCCTCAACAGTAAAACAAGTTGTAACGATAGAATCCAAATTGCAAAGTCCCAAAAGTTTTCCGCACAAACAACAACACCGTACTATGTCGCAGCAAAGGGGTATATCGCTGATAACAGGAATCAACAACTTTTTTGCCTTCCAGTTTACTCTCTCTCATAAAAAAGAGTGGTACGCCGACCCGCCCATAGCCCAAGAATGCCAAAGCAGTGATGTTGGAAAATGATGATGATGAGGATGAGATGACAAAACAAGTGCTTCTTCTGCGCAGCGCTCAAAACGATGACTCATAGTTCTCGTCGGGGAAGTCATCGGAGACAAACAAAGAACACCATGCTCAACCCAACCCGCCCCCATGCATCCAGCCGGCCCTGCCAAAGTTCCTGTATCTCGTGCGTAAGTGACCAAGATAGATATTATTCGTACAGCGTTCTTGTCCGGTTCAAGATGTTTTGATGTTCGGAAAGAAGAACGTAAGATTGATGATGATTGAGCGCCGCCTGAAGAAATCCAAGTGTATGACTCCAGTATGCTCCGTAAAAAGTGTTCCATGTATAAAACCAGATTGTTGGTTGGGTATCAGAAGGCGAAGTCGCGATGCGATGCCGATGACGAGACGCCACCACCAAAAGGGGGCGATGCCAATAAACTCCAGAAAGCCAGTTTGCCACTCCAGGCAGCAGCGGCGTCGTGTGAGTCGCTGTCACCGAATTTGTGTGATTTTCTATTTGCCAGGATTGCGAAGGATTTCTTCGCAGTTGGCGTCGAATCGCATGCTCCATAGACGCATGCCGGTCATCAACTTCTCCGTGCGCTCCAACTCCCTGTCACGGCCAAAGATGGTGTCGACGAATTCGCTTCCACTGTCCTTGCCCATCGTGACGTTCTTTGAGCCGCCGCTTGCCTTCTTCGCGGCCTTCCACATGTAGTTCTCGCAGATTTTGAGGAGCTTGTTGAAGCGTTGCCATAGGCGCTCGCCTGACTCGAGGAAGTCGTCGACGAGGTCGCGTGACGCTTGTGATCGGATCTTTGGCATGATGTCCTCGGCCCGACGGACCTTGTGGGCGAGTTGGATGAGGAGGAGCCACATCTCGCCTGCGACCTCCGACATGGGTGTGGCTGGGCCATAGAAGAAGACGGTCCAGTCATAGATCCACTTGCCGAGAGAGTTGGCGTCAAACACGGATCCTAGCAATAGGATTGGCTCTTCGGTGGGATCCCAGTTCTTGTATGAGTAACCGGCAGGAATGCCAGCGCGACGCGCATCTTCCTCTGTTGCCTTCGGTGGCGGCTTGGTGGCGGTGCTTGGCCGGCGCGGAGGCGGGGCGTGAGTAGTCTTGGGGCCATGCGATGCTCGTCGTGGTCGAGGAGTCTGTTCGGTGTCTGCAGCCGGAGTGTAGATTGGAACCTGATCGTAATAGCGGTGATCAGTACGTGCGTCGTGATATGTGTATGTGTGCTTGTATGGCGGCGGGCGCGGCTCATATCTCTCGTAGCGTGGCAAATCCTCATAGGAGCGGTCGTAGTAGTACTCGTCGTACTGCGGCCGCGAGGAATAATGCTTGCTACTCGAGTACGTGCGCTGCTTGCTGTGGTCGGTAGGCTGACGATACGAGTATCGAGCGCTTTCCCGCTTACGATCAGAGCCACTTACATAGTCAGTCTTCCGCTGGGGTGTCGATTGAGCAGAAGTATGGTAAGTGGGCTCTGGTGTCGAATAGCGGCCGGTCGCGTAGTAGGAGGTCTTGCGGGGAGTCGGCGTCGCGCTGTATGAGTAGTTGTACGCGGTCGTACCATCGCCGGTCGCTCGTCGGGCGTGTCCTTTCGATTGCCCGGAGTAGGAATAGTTTCTTGGTGAGTAGTACGCATACCCTCCGGCCGGCGGTGGTGTTTGCGGAGGCGTGCGATAGTAGGAGCCGTAGCCCGGCGGAGGCACCGGGTAGCCTGCTGTCTGGAAAGTTGCCATCGATGGACGATGGCGAGGCGTCCAGACGCGCCTCAAGTCGTTATTGTGGTCTCGTTGTTGACTTCCAGTGGAGCCAGAGTGCGCTCACGCTCTATCTAGGCCCGTGAGGTCGGCAGTGTGGCAATGGAGGACGAGAGGCGGCGGAGAATCGAGTCGCTTCGTTCCTTTGTCGGTACATTGAGAGGTTGTGTTGATGAGACTTGAGCAGTACAAGTCCGGACGAGATCCAAGAAGACCTCGTGATGCGGCGTGATGTGGTGGATGGTCTTAGTAATTGCGCTTGGTGTGGCCTAGAAGGTCCTGGTAGAAGGGATCGCGCTGAGCGAAGAGGAGAGGTTGGGTATGTAAAGGCTAACTCCCTTGCAGCGCAGGGGCCTCGGGCGGATCGTGGCGCAGACACACACGATGCGAATTTTGCCTTGTCGGTGCGGTGACCAATAAACGCCGGGTGAAATTAAAGTGCGCTGGGCCTGGGTCCTGAAATAAAGCGATAGGGATGTGGCCTTTGGCAGTGAGTCGCAAAGGTTTGGCTGGGAGTGGAAAAGGGTGACGGACGGGGAAGCTTGGATGCAGGAGGCGGATGTGCGCAAGACATGGATGCCCAACAACGGACGAACAGCTCGTAGCGAAGGCCTCGCTCGGCCCGGCAGCGTGTGCGTCAAGGCTGCACCGCTAGCCCAGCCTCGTCGCCGGCGCGCTGAGCGACGACGAACTCTGATTCATGATGATGAGGTACCTGTTCGTGCGACGATGGTACAAACAGCCGCCGTGCGACTCGTCCAGTGCAGTCCAGTCCAGCTGAAGTCTGCACTCAGCCTCGCTGTCGCACACGAATCCGCTGAACGAGATGCGGGTGGCATCTTCCAGCAACGTCCGCGCCTCTCGTAAGCGTGGGTGGTGGCGGCGATGATCTGCCTGGCACGAAACAAACGGCCGTTCCTTTTTTGAGCGCCCGCCCGCTGAACCTACGTCGAACCTTTGCCGACGCGTTCACGTCTGCTGTCCGTCTACGTCTACTTTTGCATGCCAGTTCGTACACATCACTGTCATCGTCTGATGCAGCAGCGTGATGAAAAGGCTCGCGGGCGAAAAGGAAGCATGGCATGGCAGCGCCAGCGCAGCGCCATCGCCCAATCAGTTCCTGCAGACTGCGAGCGGGATGTGCATGCAAGCTCTCGACACCACGCACGCACGCCCGCCCATTCACGCTGCCGAGCACCTCGTGGTCTGTTCCCTCGTCTCGTCTCTCTACTCACATCCGACACGCCGGCCCGCTTGCCCAAAACAGAGTTTGAACGGCAACATGTCCACCACCACCCGTCTTCACTTCCCCGAGACCCCCACCGCGTTTGCTGCCAACCGTCATCGCAACGACCACCGCTCGCAATACTTCGCGCCGTCTGCTGCCCTGCGTGTGCGTGTCGCAGCGACCCCTCTCCTCTCCACTCCACCCCTCGCGCCCGCGCAGGCGAGCTCTCCTCTTTCGCTTTGCGACAGCTCACAGCTGTCATCTACTGTGGATGCTACCACTGGTCGACGGGGTGACGTTGAGTTGGAACGGACTCATATCGTGCATGCGACCAGCAGCTCCCCGTCCTGGCCACCACGAACAGCGCAGCAAGCACCACCATGCACGATTCCGCGCGTAGTCGCGATGCATCGATCCTTCCCGCCCGTGATTGGACCACACATTCCAAACGCACCGCGCTAGCAATTCTCCAGCCTGGGATTCGCTCCGTGCACTGCGTTAACTCCCAAACTGCCTGTGCCAAGTATACCATTTTCCTCACATAAACAGGGCGGTGGACGTCCTGCGCACATGCGGTGTGCGCAGCAAAGCTGGGTAGCTCGTGAAAACTCTTACAAGCTCCACCAACACCGCCAGTACCGCTTGATCAAGCGCTGAGCAGGTGCAGAGATGCAGCCTGAATCTCCGATGCACTCACCCATCGCTGGACAGCACCCAGGAAATGTCCGTTGCAGCCTGGTGCAACAACATGTGGCAGAAAACACCGCAGCCACACATCGTCGTCAGCCTAGCGCCGTCGCTCGGCAACGCTGCAGTGGAGCTGAAGGGGGAGTTGGCGTAAACCAGGCTGCCAGGTGTGTCTGGACAGCACTGTCTCACTCTGCTGCAATCGCACTTCGGAATTATTACTTCGTGCTACCAACCTTTCGGGATCACGCAGCTGTCACTCACTCTTCAGGTCATTCTATATTGGATTTGTGCGACTCTTCTCCTCGCATCGCTGCAGGGGTTTGCAGAACAGGGTCGGCATGCCGCAAGCAAGGCTTTCCACACAAAGCACCATCTTCACGTTCGTGACACCAGACTTGTGGTACCCAAGATCAGATTGAGCTCCAATACAAGCCTCCGCCTGCCACACTGAAGCGTACTGCGGAGTCAGCACGGGTTCCATATCTGGCACCTGCTGCTCTCGTGCGCGCGGATAGCAATGGTCCTTCCGTGATTCGATATCAATGGTGAGCGAGTGGTGCTTGGTTGGACAAGCACTGCGAAATCCGAAACATGGTACGGGTCAATCACCAGGTACCGGCTGCAACCTTTTGGTATGGCACGAGGCTGTCACATTGGACGAGTGGTCCTGCAAAAATCCGCGATTGGCGCTCATGACCTCCGCATTGTGCGTCCGTCGATCCGAAGGACCACGAGAACATCGAAAGGTAGGAGAACTCCACGGGTCATGCTCAGACATGTGCCTCTTCCAATACGAGCCAATGGGTGAGATATCAGCCTCATCGATAAGCTTGTAGCTCGCCGCACAGCGTACGCCTTCCAGAAGAATTGTACATTTGTCCAACTGCACCTGCCGTGTCTGGACTACCCTGATTGCACGACAGTATTGAGTAAGATCTTTCTCCCACATCTGGTGCGCTCAACGGTCCGCTAAAGGCAAACATTTTGCTCGTACCTGTCGAACCACGGATCACAAACACAGCCTCTCAGCTTGGATTGCAACGATCAATTCGCATATTCCGATCGCCCATGCTCCCGTTGCTCCGTAGGCAGCCCTGTGAGCACACCGAGATCCCGCTGGCGCCGGGTTTCGAGTGCCTTATTGCTCCTCAACGGATCTCCTGCCACAGGCCGGACTTCTGACTACTGATGGACACTCCGACCAAGGCCAGTCCATGCTACCTTGTATTGCTTACTCGTACTTCTCACCTCAACTGTGCACAGCCACACTTCAGTCACATTAAATCGGAGTTCTGTCCGCATTATACTGAGTCGCCTCCCAGCCTGATCCAGCATCAAGATTTGCCACGCGTCGAAGAACGTTCCGAGAAGCTGTATGTATTGCGGCGAGCGCACCCAACACGAAAAGCTTGAGTCACGCCTTTCGAGCCTTGAGCAAGCGAGGCGGAGCTTTACCGACATTAGGTCAAGACTTGAAACGAGTCGACGACTCAGGAGAAGAAGGTTAGTAACCCTGTGCCTGTATGCGTATTGCCCGAGTGGCAAGATCGCGCAATGCGCATGGGACGCACGCGAGGTAGGCGATTCCATTTCGTTAGTGTCGCGTCTGTTTTTCCTGACATCTGAAGACGAGAGTTCGAAGTCAGCGTTGGCGACTAGCCCGCAGTAGCTGGGCGGAACTTGTCAGTGTGTAGGCGAACTCGTCCAGCACATGTCCAAAAATTGGTTCAGGCATTCGACGCCATCGTCTTCTACCAATTCCGTCTGCGGTGGCAGCGCTTCTAGGCCTGCCATCTTCCTAATAAGTTCGGTTGCAATCATCTGCCGAATCACTTCGCTAGACAAAGGCTCGTGCTCCAGCACATAGTTTTTGGACGGACGTTCTACCGTCCGAATCGAGCAATGCAGGGCGATCGCCTTTGGCATGGAATCACAGTCACAAAATGCGTGCAAACAAACACCTTTTTAGAAACGTCCTGCTGAGACGGGATGGACCCAGACACTTTGACCGCATCACAAGTTGCCTTCTTCGGCACCTTCGAATTCTTCGAGATGGAATCTTGTACTTCTTAGTCGCTTGCCAAATGCGGTAATCTACGAGATGTTGGACCCGATTCTGTCTACCACTTTTCCAACATATATATCGTACCGGTCGTCCGGTCCATGTCTCTCCATATTTCTGTTGTGAAGCATTGGCCCACAAGCAAGCAAGTATCTATAGAGGTCGCGGATAAGCTCCATTGCACCGTCTGGTCAATTCCTGAAGCCTGCCGCGTTGTAATGCAGGCAGCTATGATGGAACTCTTGGGAGTTCTCTGTGTCTCTGGAGGTCAGACAGCAGGAGTGGAACATGAAGATGCAGCGGGGAGCAGTATAATGATGCTCCCTCATCTATCTCTTTTCACCCTCTCACCCCAAATTAAACTCACTCGCACCACCCATCTTCCTCGACATCTGTTGCATTTTCCTCTTCGCAGCTTCCGCATCCGTAACCTCCACAACATCCTCCAACGCACCCGCCGACCGCTTCCCATCACTCTTCCCACCATTCTTCGCAGCAGCAGCATTCGCAATCGCCTGCGCCTTCCCTTTCTTATCCTTCCCAACTCCAGGTCTCGCCCCGGGGACCCTAATCGCACCAGGCTTATCCCTCAGCGCAAAAGCCTTCGCCAAATGCCCCAAATGCAATTCCTGCATATTAAAAATCCCTCTTTCAGCAGAAACATGCGTCGCATAAGCTCTCACATGCGATTGAAACGCTCTCCTCGCCTGTTCCAAATGTTTCGGATTCTCAATCGCCCATCTCTCAATATCTAATTGAAAATCTGTGGCAATTTGTTCCCATTCCCGACCTTGTACAACTCCACTCGTAGGAGAAAACCCCTTACGCAGTAATTCCTCCGCATCGTGGCGCGTGAGATTTTTGGGTTTGGATTCTTTCAAGATCTCGATGTAGCCTTCTTCGCAGCCTGGTTGGAGGAATATCATGGCTCGGCCGTCGCGGCCTGCGCGTGCTGTGCGGCCTATGCGGTGGAGGTGGTCGTCTTTGCTGAAGGGCGGGTCGTATTCGATTACGAGGTCGACGTTGGGGAGATCGAGACCGCGGGCTGCGACGTCGGTGCAGACGAGGACGGCGGGGTCTTCGGTTGTGGAGAAGGCTTTGAGGGTGCTGGTTCGGGTTGCTTGTTGGAGGGAGCCGTGGAGGCGATAGATTTTGATTTCTCCGGAGTCGCGGCTGGAGATTGAGGTGGAGGTGCCTTGGGTGCGGGTCTCGGCGATTGTGGTGCCTTGGGCGATTTTGTTCTTGTCGGCTGTGGAGGTGCTGTGTTTGCCGGGTTTGTGTTGTTTTGCTATGCTGGGCTGTTCCTCTGCTGTGAATGCTGTTTTGTCGCCTCGTGTGAGGAGTTCGAAGTGGAAGTCTACGCTGTCTGCGCAGCTCATGAAGACAATGCACTTCATTACGCTGCCTTTGCGTTTGAATTGTTGTTTGAGGGTTGCGACCAGTGTGACGAGCCTTTGTTTTGGTGGAACGACGGCATAACTCTGCTTCAGCTGTGCTGGTGCAGAGAAGTTGTTCTCCTCAGTCTCGCCTTCTGCCTGTGCCGTCGAACCATTGTCTACAGCTATTGAGACAGGATCTTTCAGCGAGATAGCGCGTAGCTGCTCTACGTTGGATTTGATCGTGGCCGAGCAGAGTACTGTCGTTCGCTTCTCCGGTAAGCCTGTATCATTGTCAGCTTGAAACCTTCTCAGTGACTTTGGTAAGTAGACTCCCAGAAACACTTACCTGGCGGCGGCTGTTCCACTCGCTTCCTCGAGCGTAGATTCAGCACACTGATAATTTTCTGGATATCTTGCTCGAAGCCCAGCTCCATAAGACGATCACCCTCATCCAGCACCAACCATCGCACCATTGACAAGTCCAGCGCTTCTGTATGTTCCAGATGATCGGCCATACGTCCTGGCGTGGCGACAAGAATGTTGAGACCCTTCCTGACGCGGGACTTCTCGCTCTTCTTGTTCTCACCACCGACCACAGTCCCGCCAACAATCCAGTGGTAACACGACAGGAGTGAGTCAAGCACACTTGCTATTTGTCGAGCAAGTTCGCGTGTAGGAGCTAGCACGATGGCAAATAGTCCACTATGTCGATCGAATTTGCCTCCTTCGTCCTTCATGCGTTTCGAGATAAGTGATATTCGCTCGATGATCGGAAGAAGGTAGGCCAGCGTCTTTCCGGAACCAGTTTGCGCTTGTATGAATGCATCGGTGTTCTCGGAGACCAGTTGCGCTACTGCCTTGCGCTGAATGGCGGTGGGAGCAGTAATCTTCAGCTTGTTAAGCAGGTGGGAGGCCAGTGTGGATGATAGTCCAAGCGAGGTAAATTTGGCCGTCTCGTCGTTCGCAAGAGGCGCATTACTGGCTTGCACGTCTCCGTCTTGAATTTCTGGCTTTGCTTCGCGTGGCGCGGTGGCCGATTTGTTGAAGGAGAAAAGCGATGAGATGACCTGGCCGTCCTTGGTTTTTGGCAAGACATCATGGCCAACGCGAGCTCGTTTTGCTGGTCTTTCGGCGAAGCGATCCTTGTCGTCGTCTTGAGAAATCACTTTGGAGGGCTTAACGCTCGCATCGTCGGCTTGAGAGGCTCGTTCCTGGGCCTTTTTGCGTCCATATTCGGCCGACTTCCTTGCTGTCAGACGGTCCTTCCAGCTTCCACCCTTGACTTTTGTTCTGGGCGCAGTAAACGCATCACTCGGCAGCTCAAAATTGAGCATCAACCCATCGTCGGCCATGATGAATATGCGATGCGGTTTGTGTATGCAGCACTGCTGGCCCAAGTCGACTTTTTCGAGAATCTGCCGCCAGGGTGCAGCACTAGCGCCAACCTTAAATCACAGAGCAAGGTCATAGCTCGCCTCGATCCAATGCTCACGACTCCGCCGTAGACATGAGGATGTTCCACTTCGTCCAGATGGAATTGAGTCATCGGGGCCGCCATGGAGCTGCGTAGAGCACCACATTCATTCACACAGCACTCCGCTTAGCCACCTCCCTCCAGCGACCTTGACAGCGTCCTGACAATGCTCGCCCGATCGATCACCCACGCTCTCAAGCCCGTCCGACCCATTGTGCCCGCGCTGAGCACCTTCTCACGAGCTATTCACGTCTCTCGCGATGTTGGCGATATACGTCAGCGACGTCGTTCGCTGTTGCTTGGAGGAGAGACAGTCGGTCTCGTGCCCACCATGGGCGCCCTTCACGCTGGGCACATTTCGCTAGTAAGAGCCGCGGCAGCAGAAAATAGCAAGGTATTTGTGTCGATCTACGTGAATCCGACACAATTCGGCGTAAACGAGGACTTGGACAGCTACCCGAAAACTTGGGAAAGCGACATGGAGAAGCTCCAAGTACTCGACACCGAATTGAGTAAGAATGGGCAGGGCAGGATTGATGTGGTGTTCGCCCCTACAACCAAGGCTATGTATCCTACACTGCCTCCAGACTCAAGTATACCGGGCCAAGGCTCCTTCGTTACCATCACACCGCTGGGCAACTTGCTCGAGGGCAAGAGCAGGCCCGTTTTCTTCCGCGGCGTAGCAACAGTCTGCATGAAGCTGTTCAACATATGCCAGGCAGATCGCGTGTACTTTGGGCAGAAAGACGTACAGCAGACTGTGGTGATAAAGAGGCTGGTCAAGGACTTTCACTTGGACACAGAAGTGCGCATTCTGCCTACAGAACGAGAGGCGGATGGGTTAGCCATGAGCAGCAGGAACGTGTATCTTGGCGAGAGGAGAAGGACGACTGGCATTGTGCTGAACAAAGCCTTGCGAGCTGCTGAGGCTGCATACTTGAAGGGCAAGCGGATGAGGGACGAGATACTGGCGCATGCCTGGGATGAGGTGAACATTAGACAATTGGAGCAAGAAGAGGAGGCAGAGACTGAGCGAGCAATGTTTGAAGTGGACTACATCTCACTCGCAGATCCGGATACTATGGAAGAGGTGGACAACGTGGACTCAAGCCGGGGCGCCATCCTCAGCGGCGCCGTCAAGATGCTCCCACTGGAAGCTACCCAAGAAGGAGAGAGGCTGGGCTTGGGAGACGACAAGGTGCCCGTGCGGCTGATTGACAACATCGTGCTGTCGCCGAAAGTGCCTTGAAGACATTTAAGCGCTCAGGACTGCGCACGCAATCGCTCGCACACGTCGCACAGGAGGGGATGCGCCTGACCGACCATCGTTGGTTGTGTGCGGGCGGTCTTCACGTGGCCCAGCCCAAGCGTCTCGCAGCTCATGAGGTGATCATCATCTGTCTTTCGAGCCGCTATCAAACGCATGAAGTCGATCCAGCTGGGGACGTATGAGAGATGGCGTTCATAAGCAGATCGAGCCAGAGCGCTCTTCTGCTCGCGTCTCACACGGACTCGATGCTGCGCATCTTTGGTACGTTGCACCTCTTGTCGGGCCTCGAAACTTGCGGCAGCTCAAGAAGCGATCACTAGAGCTGGACACTCGAGCGACTACCAATTGCGACCATCCTATCAACCGACATGTTGCAGTCGTTGCGACCGACAGAGCTCAGAGAGGCGAGTCTGGCCAGCTCCATTGCGCACAATTCTTTGATTCTGACTGACCTTGTACTTGGATCATCGAAACTCATTGACACGGATCAAGCAATTGAGATGATACGATAGCAGACGGCCACGTTCCCAACTCAAGACGGATACTACATGAAGGGTGTGCGATAATATCTCGTCAACTATAAGCTCTTCAGCTTTCCCGTGTAGCCAGTCGAGAGGTGACGATGAATGCTACAAAGCAAAGTCTTATCACATGCGCCATGGCTTCACCCTTGCGATATGATTTACAAGCCTCACCTTAAATATGTGTAGATCTATGCATATAGACGTAGAGCCGCAAGAGAAGGTTCCGACCATCACGATGTGGCACATCAATTCCCCAAACAGGACAGCCCACTTTTTGAGCTACCGTACATCATGCATCACCATTGTCAACGTCCGACCCCAATTTTTCTCCGCATCACAATGTCCTCGGATAGGCTGTGGAGTATACATTGGAGCGATATTCAGAAGTTGATTCTGTCGATTCGCGACTCTGGCTCTTGAACGTTGGAATGAGCTGATGCAGCACACCGACACGCTTACATTTCTACATTTCTCACAATGTCGAGCGAGAAGCCCGCAATAACATCCGGACAGAATGGAGTAAGGATCACATAAATGCACAAACAATACCTCTGCTCGAGATAACTAACACTTCCACTCAGACACTCCCTCAAAATGCCCACCATCACCGCGAAAGCACCCCAAGCCCTCCCTCGTCCGAAAAACAACCACTCGAAACACAACCATCTTCACCACCATCCGACCCCTCAACCCTCGAATCCCACCTCTCAAACAACACAGAACCATCTCCAAAAGAAACCCGCCACATCCTCCGCCTAATCGACCTCCGCCTCCTCCCCATCCTCGCAGCCTTGTACTCCTTCGCCCTCATCGACCGCACCAACCTCGCCAACGCGCGCGTCGCAGGCGCAAACAAAGATCTCGGCCTCGATGTCGGAGAACGCTATTCCATCGTGACCATGATGTTTTTTATTCCTTATATTTTATTCGAATTACCGAGTAATATTTTATTGAGGAGAGTGGGACCGGCGATTTGGTTGAGTGGGTTGGCGACGTTGTTTGGGGTTGTGAGTTTGTGTTGTGGGTTTGTGGGGGATTGGACGGAGTTGTTGGGGTGTAGAGTTGTACTTGGGGCTTTGGAGGCTGGTGAGTTGGGTTTCCGTAGGGAGAAGGATGGGGAGGAGGGGGTTTTGTTTGACTGACTTGATGTGAATTTTAGGATTCTATCCGGGCTGTGTGTATCTCTTGTCGTGCTGGTATGTGCGATATGAGATTCAGAAGAGATTTAGTGTGTTTTATATGGTTGCTACGTTGGCTTCTGGGCTGGCGAATGTGCTGGCTTATGGGTTGAGTCAGATGGAAGGGACTGCGGGAATTCGAGGATGGAGGTGGATGTGAGTGTTCTTTCCTTCGGTGTAGTATGAAGGTGTACGCGACTAACGAAATCGTGCGAAGCTTCATCATCGAGGGTTTGATCACGGTGGCTCTGGGACTGATATCAGTCTTCATCATTGTACCCTTTCCTGACAAGGCGACCAAGACGGGCCTATTCGGGCGGAAACCCTTCTTATCGGCGCGCCAGGCCAGTGTCGTGATCGCTCGCCTTGAGACGGACAGAGGAGATGCAGTCTCTGATGAGATGACGATGAGGAACATCCTTCGCTATATTTGCGATTGGAAGGTCCTCGAATGGGCGTGGCTCTATCTCATCGCGGCCACCGTGTCCTACTCCTTCAGTCTCTTCTTGCCGATCATTCTTCAGAACGATCTGGGATACTCGACTGTGCAAGCACAAGTTCTCTCGTTCCCACCTTACGCGGTAGCCGCTCCTTGGATGCTCATCACGGCTTGGATTGGCGATCGCTACCGGAAACGCGGTCATCTCATCATCTTCAATAGCGCCGTGGCTCTCATCGGTCTAGCCATGATCGGCTTCGCGACCTCGAGTCCACGGGCGAGATATGCTGGCACTTTCCTAGGCGTGGCAGCAGGCAACTCCAACGTTCCGACAATTCTTACCTACATGCACAACAACATCGTTGGAAACACTAAACGCGCAGTAGCGAGCGCGGTCCTGGTCGGAGCAAGTGGAATAAGTGGCATCATTGCTGCGAATATCTTTCGGCAACAAGACGCGCCGGGTTACAAGCCCGCCTTAACAACGGTCATTGTGATGAATGCGTCGAGCATCTTGCTCGTGTCAAAGAACTTTTGGCTGTACAGGAGGCTCAATCGGAAAGCGGATCGAGGAGACATCCTGATAGAAGGTCAGCAAGGGTTCAGATTGACACTGTAGTGCGGAGATAGAGTCTAGCCAGGCGGGAATTATTTTCCTCCTTGGGGTGAATGCGCGTTCATTGCCACCAGCGCGAACGTATCGATAGCGTCGTGGCCTGCAGGATTGAACTCATGCACAGCGAAAGACATTGTTATCTTTGTCATCATGAAGTTGACAACAATCATGCTGCATCCGATTGGCAGGTGCAGTGGCTTTCCATTTCGTCATGCGACTCCATGTGACACGATCTGTTCCCACGTGCGCGAGCGTTGTGCACACGTAGTGCACGGCGTGCCATCGTCTACCGACCCTATGGTCGTCCATACGTTTCAGCCATCTGCCGGCGTATAGCAGTAGGTCGTACCCCAGCCTGCTTTCTTGAACCATTCGCGCCGGTCGTCAGAACTAGACCCGCCGGCGTGTACTAGTCTGTTGAGAATGCGGAGATGCCGTCATGTTTCAGGTACGTTCTGTGCAGAACGTCCCAAGATAACGATCCCTATGGCAGCAACTATCGCGTCTCTGACTGTTTGGGATGCTCGGCTAAGCAGACCTGGGACTTCATTCCGCTTCGAGGCATTCTGTGCAGATTCGTCTATGGCGGCCATAGCCATCCTACGTGAATGGACATGCTCGGATGCCAGAAGACGCCGCCAGAGTCGTATTCATCCCCTCATGTCTCAATGAGGGCAGCGCGGTCGTTCCATGATACCTCCGCAATATCTCCGGAGGCGCCAGTGATGGGATATCAGAGTCCGGTGCGATGTATTGCTCCGCGTGCGGACGTATTGTTCACTTGTCGGTAGATTACACTATCAGGATAGAAGGTCTTGCTTTCCGCTTTCAGGCATTTCACGCCCAGTGGTGAAGTACGCAAGTACTTGTGGTCTTGGTAGCGGCCGTGCCTGTTCTACCGCCAGCCCTACAGCCTTCTGTGCCATAAATCCGAAGTCGCGTGGGGTTCATGTGCGGTCGCAACATGGAGATACCTGGTTTGTAGGCCTGGAAGAGACGCCAGAGGGAGGGGAAGACGTGTTGCTGGAAGGGACGAGGGTGCTGTGGCTCGCGCGCTCAGGGACGCTTCAAGACCCTCCGGTGTGGCCCACAGTGGCGGATGGAGCTGATGTCCATCGTCCATGTCATTATCTCTCCCAATCATGTGCCTTTGCATTATCGTGCAAGTGCCACCGCCGCTGTCAGAGGGCCGCTGCCTTGCTTCGAGCGGGGAATGGCCTCAGGTGTCTGTTGGCAGTGCTTGAGCGGCCTCTTTTCGTCTTGCGCAGGCTTGCATTGCTTGATGACATAATGCCAAAGGAACCAAGGCGCAGCTTGTGCTCGCAGATGACCTCTCTCGTGCAGCGCCAAGGGCTCAGGCAAGCGCGATGAGGCACACTTCGGTGCACTGGTTGTGGCAGTTGTGCAAGGCGCACTCAGCGGTCCTCGACGCCGGTCTCCGCAGCGGTGGGGCCTCCCAACACAGCCGTGAGCCTCATCTCTCCAATTAACCCGCGCGTGTGCTGCCGGTAGCTTTTCGCTCTCGCAGCACAGCGCGCATCTGAGTGCTTCGCGTCTGGGGATCGGCATGGGGTGTCATCAGCGGCGCCCTCGCTCGCCCGCCCGCTCCACGCATCCAGCATGGCCCAACTGGCGTTGCAGCGCGAAGGAACATGAGCCCGCCGTGCCACCAATCGTCGCGGCCACGGCCTGCGGCACGCTATCTCAATCTGCTCTACTGCGCCTCAGCATCCTTGCTCCATCGTCTACTGTCGCGTGGGTTCTATTAGATTGGCACCCTGCCCGGGCTGCTGCTTTTTTGTTGCTGCTTCCTCCCCAGACTTGACCCTCCAAGTGCACGCCCCAGGGACTGACAACTACCGCCGCCATGGGACTGTTCGGCGACAAAGAGAAGGATGGCGACAACTCGTCCGGCAATGGCCCTGACATTGGCGAGGGCTTTTCCGCAGACAACGCCGATCAGCTCCAACGACATCTGGGGAACCGTCAGATTCAACTCATCGCCATTGGAGGATCCATTGGTACCGCCCTGTTCGTCAGCATAGGCACTGGGCTGTATAAGGGTGGTGCTGCAAACCTGCTGCTGGCCTATATTGTACAGAGTTGCGTCTTGGCAATGGTCAACAACTGCGTGGCGGAGATGACCACGGCCTATCCGGTATCTGGCGGCTTCATCAGGCACGCGGGTGAATGGGTCGACGATGCCCTTGGCTTCATGGTTGGATGGAATTTGTGAGTGTCAAGAATTGATATGTGAGAGCACTACATTTGCTAACACAATGCACAGCTTCTTCTACGAGGCATTACTCGTGCCGTTCGAAATCTCCGCCTTTGTCCTCGTCTTGTCCTTCTGGTCTGATAAAGCCACTGAACCTGGTCCCACTGTTGGAATCATCATTGGTGTGATCGCATGCTATGCGTGAGTTTCTACTACAACAACACCACTTGCTGACCACTAACACGATGTCACAGCTTCATCAACGTGCTCGCAGTCGGAGCTTTTGGAGAAGCCGAGTTTTGGCTCTCTGGC
Source organism: Cercospora cf. flagellaris (assembly GCA_005356885.1). NCBI lineage: Eukaryota > Fungi > Ascomycota > Dothideomycetes > Mycosphaerellales > Mycosphaerellaceae > Cercospora > Cercospora cf. flagellaris. Next base: position 443,129 of record RJLU01000013.1, on the reverse strand, counting down.
GGCAAGGTCATTCTGATCTTCATGCTCTTCTTCTTCACCTTCGTAACCATGGTTGGAGGCAACCCGCAAGGCGACGCCTACGGATTCCGCAACTGGACCAACGGAGGCGCATTCCGCGAATACATCACAACCGGTGACCTTGGACGCTTCGAAGGATTCTTGGGCGGCCTCACTTCTGCCGTCTTCACCGTCGTCGGTCCCGAATACATTTCGATCGTCGCTGCTGAAGCTATCCGGCCCCGCACTTACATCAAGGCCGCATTCAAGATGGTCTATGTGCGTTTCGGTCTATTCTGTGAGTGTTTTAACCCAATCTGGTATATCTCCAACAGGGACGCTGACAACAAACACTAGTCATCGTCGGTGCCCTGGCAGTTGGCATCGTCGCCTCTTCGCGCGACCCAAAGCTAGAGGCTGTCGTCGTTGGTGGCGAGGGCAATGGCTCTGCTGCAGCGTCGCCTTATGTCATTGCCATGACCAATCTGGGGATCTCCGTGCTGCCAGACATCGTCAATGCGTAAGACTTCATACACTCAGATCGACGCCGCACATGCTAACAGCACTAGTCTTATCCTGACTTCGATCTTCTCGGCCGGCAACACATACACCTACTGCGCCATCCGTAACTTGTACTCACTGTCCCTGGAGGGGAGAGCTCCAAAATTCCTGCGACACTGCACAAAGAAGGGTGTGCCGATCTACTGCTTCGCCGTGGTCATGATCTTCCCAATGCTGTCCTTCGTTTCAGTCTCGAGCAGCTCCCGAGTTGCCATCACATGGTTCTCCAGCTTGGTCACTGGTGGAGGTACGTTGATCGTCCGTCGTGTGCGCGATGAAGTCCTACTGACTAGCCGCAGGTCTCATCAACTATGTCACCATGTGCATCACCTACATCCGATTTTACCAAGCGTGCAAGGTCCAAGGTCTTGATCGCAAGACGCTTCCTTACACCGGCTGGCTGCAGCCATGGTGCGCATATTTCGGCCTCGCATGGATGTTCACCGTCTGCTGCATCTACGGCTACACCTCATACCTTCCCTGGAGCACGTCCAACTTCTTCTCGAACTACACGATGCAATTGTTCATCCCACCGTTGTTCATCATCTGGAAGCTGATCCACAAGACCAAGTGGGTCAAGTCCGAAGACGCCGATCTTGTATGGGAGCGACCGGTCGTCGACGCCTACGAGCAGACATTCATTCACCCTCCGATTGGTTTCTGGACTGAAATGGGCCACCTCATTGGAATCAGGAAGCCAGAGGAGAAGGGTTCGAACAGGAGAGTCAGTATTGTGCCGGACGACGTCATGCATGCGCAAACGAATTTGAATGCACAGCTCGAGAAGCGATGAGTTCACGGCAGATCAGTGAATTTCTTGTAGATACAGCAATCTGCTCTTGACACGAAGTTGACGAAATGCTCACGAGCTGAAAGGCTCCAATTGAACGACAGCCTCTATTGGCAGTATCTCTTTTATCCACTTACAGCATGACACAGCATAGATCGCAAAGAATATCGCTTACGAGCCCGATGGCGAGAGAACAAATACGGCTTCGAAATTCGCAACTACATTCGCACGCGACTACAAGACTGCGATTCCACAGGCTGCACATCACTCGTGTTCTTTGCGGACCATTCCGTACCCCCGATACGAACCTCGAAATTCGCTCCAACGTTGCCCATCGGAGCTTCACCCGAAGTCGTCCAACTGCCAGCGACATCGCAATTCGCCTCCAAAGCACTTCGCCACCGCATTGCACGCACAAACGCTCCAAAACAGCACAAAATCCGACCTTTGCCACTACCGCTACGGAACGCTCCCGAACATGGCCCCATGTTGAGATGAGGATCCAAGAAAAAAAGGTTCAACAGCGCCAAGCCATCCTTGAATTTTTTCCAAAACCTTGACCCGGCAACGTCGCTTACAACCGTCGACCGCCGCCGCCACGTCTCTTAACGAGCCCGATATATTCGCCGTTTAGTAGGGCCATGACGTCGTTGAGCAAAGCATTTGATGAGTGTTCGGCATGTGAGAATAAAGTGACAGAAGTGATTTGTCGCGATATGACTTCACACGGACAGCACGCTCGGAACGGGTGAAAAGGTAGAAATGAGTAGATTATTGGACCGCGCGTAGCCGAATGGAATTTCTGTCCTCGTGCTGTGCCGTGCAGCTGCAACGACAGAGAGAGCAGAGATGCCCTATCTATCGTCAAAGCTGCAACCTTGGTACAGACTGCGACTTCTATTTCTTGCAAGAATGAAGTACGGGATCTATCCGCTGTGAAAACATCGGAACGACAATTGGTGCCGGATATAACTGAGACCGGGTCTCAAGGGTACCTATGTATGTGACTGCAACTCCTTCAGAGTTTCGCATCATCAGCTTGTAGAGGTGAAGCAGGCGTAAGGTAGTATGCGATGAGCCTGAGAGAAGTGGTACTCGAAAAAGGAAATAATTTAGAGATCGAGATATCGAATGACAGATTCATCTGAATCTAGGCACATAGAACACACAAAATACAAAAGCAAAGTGAAACAAACGCACGCACGCACGCATCTTCATCTCTAATGTATTCGTTATACACATTCTCTACTACACAGAACTGATTTCATGAGCTTCGTCGAGCGTTCATTGCTGGAGACAATTCCAATCTCGAAAACGCCCAGCGCCTCGAAACTATCTATACCACACACGCCGTGGACAGAGGGAATACCATTCACAACGCCCCAGCTGCAAGACAGCATACAGCATAGCAAAAACACAAAACACAATTTTACTTTTCGGTCATTTCGTATCATGCGTGAAAGCCATTTTTCCTTCCTTCCTTCCTTCCTTCCTTACTCGTGCTCCAGCCCAGATCCCGTTCACTTCAATCCGTTCTTCTCCTCTCACCACTCCCTCAAGGCGTCATAACCAACGCCAACAACGCCATTCTCACAAACATACCATACCTCATCTGTCTGAAATATGCCGCTCTCGGATCATCGTCCACATCAGCCGCGAGTTCCTCATTCCTCGGCAGCGGATGCATGACAATCATATTCTTCTTCGCATCGCGCAGAGTCTTAGCACTGACCGAGAAACCACCTTCTTCCAATGCAGCCTCGTAAGCAGCCTCAGAATCGAAGCGCTCCTTTTGCACGCGAGTGCAGTAGAGGACATCGGTGTTGGCGATGATTTCGGGCGTGAGTTGTTCGGAGACTGTGCCGAGTTGGCCGCGGCTTTCGAGGGCGGCTTTGACTTTGGAGGGGAGGGCGAGGGCTGCAGGGGCGGCGAGTTGGATTTTGACGTTGTAATGTTTGAGGACTTCGCAGAGAGAGTGGACCGTTCGGCCGTATTTGAGGTCGCCGGTGAAGGTGATGGTGAGGCCATTGACTGTTCCGAGTTCTTCGCGGATGGTGAAGAGATCCAGGAGTGCTTGTGTTGGGTGCTCGCGAGATCCGTTGCCGGCGTTGATGATGGGGCAGTCGGCGTATTTGGCTGCGATGTCTGCGCTGTCGTTGTCTGGGTGGCGGAGAACGATGGCGTCGCCGTATTGGTCCAATGTGCGGATGGTGTCAGCCAATGACTCGCCTTTCTTGGTGCTGGAATGAGCTTCGTTGACGACAATGGTCTGCCCACCGAGGCGCTTCATAGCGGCATCGAAGGAGCATGATGTTCTCGTCGATGGCTCGAAGAACATGGAGCATAGGACACGACCTTTGAGGATATCCAAAGATCCGTCACGCTCAACACCCAGACGCATCTCAGCGGCGACAGTGAAGAGCAGATGCAAGTCTTCCTTGGTGAGCTGCTTGACTGAAACGAGGTCCTTGCCCTTGAAGGTGGAGCGCTTCAGAAGATCCGTCACTGGCACTGTAGGCAAAGGCTTTGGCACAGCCGAAGGCACAAGTGCTTGCTGCGAGAAGTCCTGGTAGTCGACACTGCTGATGTTGTAATCGTAGTTGCGCGAGATACCTGTGATCAAGATCTTCGCAATCTTGACGTTGGTCACCAGTGGGGTCTGGAAGTCGACAGCCATACGACGAGTGCGGTATCCCTTGGACATGTAGTTCGCCGGTCGTCGGTACTTGTTCGCAGATGGCAAATTGATGTACAGATCGATCAAGTTGTTGGCCAAAGCGTGGGTCAGGGAATACTCCTCACGTTGGTCGTCCGAGCCAAGAGCTTCTAAGAATTGCACGCGAATGCCATGCTCCTCCAAGAAGTCTGCAGTACCAGCAGTGGCAAAGAGCTTGAATCCCATCTTGTATAGCTCTTGAATACTTGGCAGCATTTCAACCTTGTCCTTAAACGATCCAATCGAGAGCAGGATGTTCTTCTTGGGAAGCTTGAAGCCCGTGGAGATGAGACCCTTCATGTAGGCTTCGTACTTTGTGCGACCGAAACACGCGACTTCACCTGTAGACGCCATTTCGACACCCATGACTGGATCGGCTCCAGCAAGACGCGAGAAGGAGAACTGTGGCACCTTCACGGCGACGTACTCAGGTGGCAGTTTGATCGGTGGGTAGGCCTGGACTGGAAGACCAGCCATGGCCTTGGTGGCCAGTTCGATCATGTCGAGACCAGTGACCTTTGACACGAATGGGAATGATCGCGAAGCACGAACGTTACACTCAATGACCTTGATATCGTTGTCCTTGGCAATGAATTGAATGTTGTAAGGCCCAGTCACGTTGAGTGCATCACCGATCTTACGGGTGGCGTCTTCGATCTTGCGGACAGTCTCCGGATCCAGATCTTGAGGTGGCAGAATGAGCGTGGCGTCACCGGAGTGCACACCAGCGTTTTCAACGTGCTCAGAGACGAAGTGCCCAATCATGGTACCGTTGTGCGCAACAGCGTCCATCTCAATCTCCTTGGCGTTCTCGATGTACTTGGTGATAACGACTGGGTGCTCCTTGGAAACCTCGACAGCCTGAGCCAGGTAGTTCTTGAGATCGTGCTCCGAGTACACGGTGTTCATGGCAGCACCGGACAGCACGTATGAAGGACGAACCAGTACTGGGTAGGTGACGCGATCACAGAATGCGCGGGCCTCCTCAATACTCGTAAGTTCCTTCCATTCTGGCTGGTCAACGCCCAGTCTGTCAAGCATACGAGAGAACTTGTATCGGTTCTCTGCAGTATCGATCATTTCTGGTGAGGTTCCGAGGATCTTGACGTTAGATCTGTAGAGCGGCAGAGCGATGTTGTTCGGTGCTTGGCCACCCATGGATAGAATAACACCACTGCTCGTCTCGAGCTGATAGATATCCAGAACCGTTTCGAGCGTGATATTTTCGAAGTACAATCTGTCGGCCTCATCGTAATCGGTGGAGACCGTCTCGGGGTTATACGGTAGGGTTGTTAGCATGCATACAACGCATTGGAGTAAGTGTGGAAGTGTTGGGGGTGAAGTGGGAGAAAAGTCGAAAATTTCGATGTCTCCGACCATCTCTCCCGTTTCATCTGTGCTTCTGCGACCATGACCAGGCAGATTCGCAATGCAAGATTTGCGCGTACGGGCAGAGATATCGGAGACAGTGTGTGCAATGAGGGATAGGCATGAAAAAGTGGGGAATTGAACTTACGTTGACCATGACAGTCTTGAATCCAGCACTTCTCAAAGTTCTGATGGCTCTCACAGAGCACCAATCGAACTCGACACTGGATCCGATTCGGTAAACACCAGAGCCCAAGACCATGACACCTCGGTCCTTAAACTCGACATCGTGCTCCGCTCCGTTGTATGTGGTATACAGGTAATTCGTAAAAGCCGGGAATTCTGCCGCAACGGTATCGATCTGCTTGACGAAGGGCATCAGGCCATTAGCCAGACGGGCTCGTCTCACATTACCCTCGTTGCTGTCCCAGAAAAGCGAGAGCTGCTTGTCCGAGAATCCCATCTCCTTGGCCTTGCGGAACAGAGGAGCGGGAATGCTGTCGACGTCGAACTCAGTCATAAGCTTGCCGAAATCGTTAAGGCTCTTGAGTTTCCGCAAGAACCACTTGTCGATCTTGGTGAGTTCCCAAATCTTGTCAACAGTGTAGCCACTGTGGAGGGCGTTGGCCAGAGCAAACATGCGCTGATCGGAAGGAGTCTGCAACTCAGTGTCGATGTCGATGGACATGAGCGCTGGAGTATTGTGGAAACCGAGGTTGCTGGGGTCGACAGAGCGAATGGCTTTCTGCACAGCTTCTTCGAATGTGCGGCCAATGGCCATGACCTCACCGACACTCTTCATGGACGATCCGAGCAGGGTGGAGACGCGAGTGAACTTCTTCAGATCCCATCTTGGAATCTTCACCACAACGTAATCGAGAGAAGGCTCGAAGCATGCGACAGTCTTCTTGGTGACGCTGTTCTTGATCTCGTTGAGTGGGATGTTCAGACCAAGCTTGGCTGCCACAAAGGCGAGTGGGTAACCGGTGGCCTTCGAGGCCAACGCGGAAGATCGAGACAGACGCGCATTGACTTCGATAATGCAGAATTCTCTGCTGTCTGGGTTGAGCGCATACTGGATGTTACACTCACCCACAACGCCGAGATGTCGAATGACGCGCACTGCTGTTGTTCGCAGCATGTTGTAGTCCTCGTCGGAGAGAGTCTGCGATGGCGCAACGACAATCGAATCGCCAGTGTGAATACCGAGAGGGTCAAAGTTCTCCATATTGCAGACCGTAATGCAGTTGTCGTACGCATCACGAACGACTTCATACTCAATCTCTTTCCAGCCCTTCATACTGCGCTCGACCAGGATTTGTGGACTGGCGGCGAAGGCCTTGTGGCAGAGGTCGACGAGCTCTTCCTTGTTCGACGCAAAGCCAGAGCCAAGACCACCGAGAGCGTATGCGGCACGCACGATGACTGGGTAGCCAATGCCCTCGACAGCCTCCAGGGCCTCTTGCATGTTGTTGGCAGACTTCGACTTGGCACATGGCTCGCCGATAGAGTCCATGCTGCGGGCGAAGAGCTCACGATCCTCGGTGGTGATGATGGTGTCGATTGGAGTACCCAAGACCTTGACACCAAGAGATTCGAATTCATCCTTGAGCTGGATACCCACTTGAAGTGCAGTCTGACCTCCGAATGTGCAGTAGATGGCATCTGGACGTTCGTGCTTGATGACCTTGCGCACGAACTCGGCATTGACAGGCAAGAAGTAGACCTTGTCGGCGAGGCCCTTGGAAGTCTGAATTGTGGCAATGTTGGGGTTGATGAGAATCGTGTAGATGCCCTCCTCCTTCAAGGCCTTGATAGCTTGACTGCCAGAATAATCAAACTCTCCAGCCTGTCCGATACTCAGACCTCCAGATCCCAGAACAAGGACCTTCTTGACATCTGGTCGTGGGTGAAGTGCTCGGTTCTCCTCCCAGTCACCGCCAGGGAAAGCCACTGGCTTCTGCATAAAGCTGTTGTCCTGGATGACATTCTGGATCGTGCTGATGAAGACATCGAAGAGGAACTCGGTGTCGCGGGGTCCAGGTGTGCTTTCTGGGTGGAACTGCACCGAGAAGTATGGTCGGCTGATGTGTCGGATACCTTCGTTACTCTCGTCGTTGGCATTGACGAATAGCTCGCTCCATTCTTTGGGCAGAGAGTTCGAGTCCACAGCATAACCGTGGTTTTGTGATGTGATGTAGCACTTGCCTGAGAGCATGTTCGTGCAAGGAATGTTGTGTCCACGGTTACCAAACTTCATCTTCAATGTGCTGGCGCCGGCAGCACGAGCGAGGAGCTGGTGCCCAAGACAGATACCAAAGATTGGTACTCGGCCCTCTTCAATGGTCTGCTGAATGTTCTTGACCGTGACGTCCATCATCGCTGGGTCACCAGGACCGTTCGAGATGAAGAGACCATCGTATTCTTTGCCCGCCAGGCCAGGGAAATCGTAGTCCCATGGCACGACCTCAACCTCGACACCGCGCTTGACCAGGCAGCGCAGCTGATTGTACTTGAGACCAACATCAATGCACAGAACACGCACAGGACGACCAGACGGATGACGCAACGACGTAACGGACGCAGGTGGAGAATAAATCTTTGGCTTTGAGGTTGAAACTGAGAACTATCAGATTCCGAATTGCTAAAGCTACTACTGCAAGGGAATGGCAAGTCACGCTTACCGTCTGCGACCAGGTTTCTGGTGTTAGGATTGTAGAAGTCAATCTCCTCATACACTGCCACCTCTTTCGTTCGGCCAAAGTAGCCGTTCACGCCATTGGTGCCATTGACGCCTTTCGGTGCCAGGGCGGTGTTGACCTCGTGAAGGTTGGCGGCTGGTGTTGCTGGTGCCGTGCCGCTGGGTGTCATGGCCCCGGTTGTCGGTGAGCCGTTTCCATTGACTTCTCTGCGGGTTCCCGTCTGCATGAGCAGGCGACCGAGCATGCTTCCCTTCTCTCGGATCTTCTTCGTAAGAGCTCGAGTGTCGACGCCGCAAATGGCGGGCACATTTTGCTCCTTCAGCCATGCGCCCAGTGAAGAGCTGGCCAGGTGGTGCGAGTAGTCTTCGCCGCAGTACGAGGCCACGACCAGACCTGCGATGTGGATTTGCGAGGCCTCGAAGTGAGCGGGCAGATCGCCGAGGATGGGGTCCAGTGCGTCGCGGGGCGGCACTCCGTAGTTGCCCACCAGCGGAAAGGTGATGACTAGAATCTGGCCGCGGTAGGAGGGATCAGTGATGGACTCGGGATAACCCACCATGCCCGTCTGGAAGACCAGCTCGCCGGCAATGCTGCGATGAGCACCGAAGGACCGGCCTTCACAGAAGCGCACGACATTGTCGCCGTCCTTGACCTCGAGAGCCATGCCGGTGCTCTCGCCCGCCTCGAACCGCTCCAGTTGCTCCGCCATCTTGCTGCTGCTGCTTCTACCTCAGGTGTGGAGGAGAGAGAGGCAGAAGAGAGGGAGGAGAAGAAAAGCAGAACAGATCGAGCATCGAAAGCTTGCGGCAGAGAATTGTTTCGCTTAAACTTTTAGCTAGCGCCGAAATGCAGGGCCGGGGCCAGCTCGTGGGTGCCAAGAGACTTTCTCTAGCCCAGATCACGAAGTGACGCCGCCGTTCAGCAAGGCGCACTGTATCGATCGTTGACAAAGGTAAAATGAGCGACGGGGAAGAGATTTTGAGCATCATGACTCTTTACTCATTCTACCTTGCTGGTGCTATTCTACTCCCAGACCTCAACTGACGGGCGTGTCTCACCGACATGACGTGTGCACACCCCATGCCGCATGTGAAAAGCATGGATCGCACTGCTGCAGTAGCTTTCTTCACCTCGCACAACAACCATTGTTCAAGAAGTCGGCTTCTTCACTCTGGGGAGGACCGCCCAGCAGATCAACATGCCAACGTAAGCTCCAATGCATACAGGATGCAGCACCCATGTCCCACTGCCCTGCGCAATGAGACCAGTCAAGAATGGCACCACAGCGCCTCCACTGCTTCCAGCGCTGGAGATGAACCCGATAGCGATCGTTTGCAGTCTTCTCGGTAATAGCTGGGTAAAGACAGTCGCGGCTGCCGGGTAAACAGGTCCCAAGAGTAGACCGAGGACGGCTACAGAAACTGCATTGCCGATGATATTGGGTATCAGCCAGGACAGAAGCTGGAAAATGATGACTCCCACACCAGTAGCAAAGACGAAGCGCCTTTCTCCGACGCGGTGCGCGAGATGCGTCAAAGTAAAGCGTCCGATCGTTATGCCTGCCCAGAATCCTGAGGTTACGTAGCCGACCTTCGCTGGATCACCGTGTCGATAATTGATCAAATATGAGATGAACCAGCCAGATTCTGCTACTTCAGCGCCTTGGTAAGTGAAGATGAAGAGAGCTCCGATGAGAGTGGTTCTATTCTGGAGCGCCTTCTTGAGGAGCTCCATCTTGGTGCTCTTGCCCTCCTGCTCAGAAGCTTGATTGTCCGCGATCCGTTGGAGGTCGGAGCTGAAGTTTGAAGTAGCCTCCGACTCATAAGACCAGAACGACCAGCCGGCGAAGAAAAAGCACAGAATTCGAATTCCAATAGTGACGAGGTAGAAACGAGCCCAGAAGATGCCACTCGAGACCATGGCTGTTGCTGCAATCGGCGCCACGATACCGCCGACTCCATAAGAGCCATGAGCGGCTCCGAGGATGACGGTCGAATCTGCGAGATTCGCGCAAAATACATTATTCAGAGCAAGATTTGTGGCATTGCCGAGACCCTACAATGCAGAATTAGCACTGACGAGGAGTTGGGACAAGGAACACTTACCATGAAGAAGAAGGCCACCACCACGACCGGAAAAGGAGGAGCGCAAGTGGCGACCACATATGCTCCGATCATGAACGCCTCGGCAATCATCAATGTTCGTGCTCGACCACAACGCGTCAAAACCCATTCCGTAACGAAAGCGCTGGAAATAAAGCCGGCCGCGTTGGCGATCCAGATCATCGACACCACAGCATAGCCAATGTGGTAGAAATCCTCGATGTAGGGAATTAGAGCTCCAGCTGCGCTATCACTCATGCCGTTGCCGAAGTAGATGAGACATGCGCAGAGGACTCTCCATTTGTTCATTCGAGGGTATCGAAAGGATGGTAGAGCGCTAGTAGCCAGGCCGCGCTTTGGTGTCGGTGGTTGACTTGCTTCAAGTTCGCCAGGAGTGTTCGGCGTTTGCACGTCAAAAGCTTGCTTGGCACATTTGGGTGCGGTTGGCATCTCAATCGATTCTGTCTCGCCATCACATTCTTTCCGAGCAAGGCTGCCAGGGTCTGCCAATTTGAGAGTGTCGAGTTCTTCGATTGAAGGGCCCCTAGAGTGGCTGATAGCTGCTGGTGGCGACCGAACGGCTGGAACTGGAAGCGAGTGGGCTACGATGCCCGCGGCAAAGGGGAAGGCCGACATGGCGTCTTCGGAATTTTGGTCGAATGCGTTTCCAAGTCTCTTGAATGCGTGTGGATTAATCTGATCAGAAGTTACGACCAGGATGTGGTCATTCTATATGTAGTCCATGAGGAAAGAGAAAGTACGCAGTGTGGTAGCTCCTAAGTGCATGACTGGGTGGCACACGGTCCGGTCGCTCACAGGCCGACGCATCTCAGCCTACGTGCTGGTTGATAATCTGCATTGCGGTGTGCTGTATTGGGCAGTCTGGTACATTCATGTGAGGCGGCCTGGCTTTCCCGATTGGGACGCTCCGCCAACAAAGAAACACGAGCGGGAAACGCGTGACGCGTGGGAGGCGTCGGAATCAATGTTTCGCTCCACGCGACGACATATCCTGCGGTGATGCCGCCGACGACCGTCTCTGCCGCCTCAGGTACGAGACTTGAATCGAAGTTGGAGGCTGAGAAAGCGAAAGCAAGAATGGGCAAGTGCAAAGGGCAGGGTCCCATGACTTGTTTGCGTCGGCAGAGCGCATCTTGACGTCGCGACCAGCTCTGCTCGCCGTCAGTCGTGATGACGAGGTGTTTGGGCTTCCGTTTCAGACCGCATCGAGATCCTGTCTCTACGCAAAGTCAACGACATAAAAACACGACGCACAGGGCCGAGTCCTCCTGCGCACCTCACATCTCCACAGACGGCAGCACTCCCACCAGCCCCGCAAACGTGCAGTCATCATGAACTGGCTGAAGAAAAGGTATGCCTGGAGTGCTTTCCGCGGGCAGCGCCCTAACAACCAGCTAATCCTCGTATTCTAGCGTGGGTCTCACAGACCACCACTATGGCCCAGAGGGAGTGCATTCGGTCGCCCAGCAAGCGAAAGAGACGCCCTACACCGAGCTCACCAAAAATGACCTGGCCTGGGAGGTGATGAGCGGCACCAATGTCGAGACCAAGACCTTCTACGTGGCCACCGACAGCGGTCATATTGCCATGGCCCAGGTCATCTACAGTGATGTGATGTGAGCAAAATTGCGGGAGGACATGATGATGTGGCATCCGCTGATGTGTCGGATACCAGGGGCGTACGGACAACAGCGCAGTTCAGCAGCAAGATCTTCGCGAAAGATGGCGGGAAGGATCACCTGTGGGCGTCGGACAACCTGTCCAATTACTCCTTCTCTCAGGACAAGCAGAACTTCAAGGCCGATGGCTGCTCGATGGATTTGAGCGAGGATGGCAAGACATACCACATCAAGTCGAATACGAACAAGACGGCCATCGTGGATGTGAAGTGGACGCAAAGTGCTCCCGGGTTTGTTGTGGGTAAGAATGGCAAGACTCTGTTCGGGACCGACAAGGAGAAGCCGTGGGGTAGCATGAGACATGCATTCTGGCCCAGGTGTCGAGTCGAGGGAACTATCATGACCAAGGATGGACCATTCGATGTGAAGGGCACAGGCATCTTCATTCACGCTTTGCAAGGAATGAAGCCACACTTTGCTGGTAGGTCGATCGATAGCTCTCTCATGGTTTCTGATACTGACATGTCACAGCCGCCAAGTGGAACTTCATCAACTACCAATCGCCCAATTACTCCGCTATCATGATGGAGTTCACCACACCCCCATCTTATGGCTCCACGTCCATCAATGTCGGCGGCATCGCCAAAGATGGCGAGCTGATTTTCGCCAGCTCAGATCCGGCTGTCAAGGTTGAGCATACCGGCATCAAAGGTGACGAGGAGAACGACTGGCCTGAACCAAGTGCAGTCGCTGCCACATGGGATGGCACAACCAAAGACGGCAAGGCAGTTCACGCAGAGCTGAAGAATGACCTTTCACGAACCGATCGCGTAGATGTCATGGGTGAAGTTCCCAAGTTCGTCAAGCAGATCGTCGCTGGTGCCGCCGGAACAAAGCCATACATCTACCAGTACAACCCCAAGCTGAAGCTGCAGCTCAAGATTGGCGACGAAGTCATCGAGGACGAAGGGCATCTGTTCATGGAGGCCACCTTCATTTCCTAGCGTCTTGGACCGGCCCTAATAGATGAACGAAGCATTGGCATTATGGATGGTAGGCACGACCACCTCTTGGCATTTGAACTTTTGATGGAGTTGCGAAGGGCTCTTTGGTGAGCGCAATAATGGACATGAACTGCACACTGATACCTACAACCTGAAGATACCACCCTATTCATGGTTAATGACAATGAGGATAGATTTGATCCCGCGCGCGGAGCTGTTTCGTTCGCTTCACTTCACTTCAGTTTTATGTGGTGCTGATATGCCTTCCTCAGGTTGCTGTTGGCTCACTTGATAGGAGCGAACGACGCGTGTCACCGCGTGACCTCCTGGCCGCGCGATTCTTTACCTCCACCTTCAGCACGCATTTGCCTACGCTCTGTCAGGGCGCTTCATTATATCAAGCCCTGCTCGCCACTGTGCACAGTCAAGAGGCGACACCAGCGACTCCGCTTCACTTCGCTCTCCACCACGCCCGCCAGAACTCAGCATGGTCGACACGACCGCGATGTCCTCGCGCTTCGGCCTCGCCGCCCATTGGGCACCTCCGTCGACCTTCGCGCCCGCTCCTGCCTTAACATCTGGAGCTCACCTCTTCGCGCCGTTGGCAAGTAAAGGTATATATGCCGCTAAGGCTGTCCGGCTACTCCCGCGCCAATAATCAGCTTGGAATGCTAACGCTTTCTGCAGGTTGTAAGATAGGTGCAAGCGAAGGTGCTGCGCGAGCAGTAAGGGTATAAAGATGTTGTTCGCGTGACACACCTCGCTGTTACCGACATCAACTTCGATCGACCTCGACTTTACGGCGAGAGGTCGATAGCCTAACAACTCTAAGGCATTTAGCAAGCGAGGGAACGCGCTCTTCGTTAAGGCGACAAGGATTCCTTTGCCGCGACAGTAGTAAGTCGGTCGGCGCTCTATTATCGTCTTCTAAAGCTAACGAGAGACAGAGTGCAGTACCAGATCTCGGAGCAGATTTATCGACGGCGGCTAACGATCGCTACAGATGGCTCCTTACTTGCGTCGCCGTGGAGTAACCCAAGCCGCTGGCCGACCAAGTCCAGCCAACAGCGACCGCAGCAGTACCCTTCGTGGAAGCAGCCCAAGTGCCTCGCCTACCCAGAATGCTCGCCCGGCTACCAGCAACAATGTCCCACCACGTGCCCGCAAATCTGCGCCCTCCTTGGGCAGCAATATGGCTGCACGCAAGTCGGCACCCTCACTGCCAACGGCCCTGAATGCTGTCAACACGGCACCAAATCCACGCCTTGGACGTGGACAGGGCACCCATCGCCATCGGTATGTCACCACGATACCAAATCTTTGGACAATGCTAACAGTATACATATAGCAAAATCTTGCGTGACAACGTGCAAGGAGTGACGAAGCCAGCTATCCGTCGTCTCGCCCGTCGTGGCGGCGCCAAGCGTATTTCTGGAGACATCTACGACGCCCTGCGCGTAGAAATCAAAGTACGCCTCACGAAGGCAAGTTTCTACGCTCGCGAACGCTTCTGCTCCATCTAACAAGGTTAGATTCTGGAAAAGGTCTGCTACGCACTGGAGTATCAGAAGCGCAAGACGGTCACGACGTACGATGTCGTTTGGGCTCTGAAGAGACTTGGCTCGCCAATTACCGGCTTCGAGAGAGCCTGCGGCTATCGTGTGGTCTATTGTGAGTACTATACCACCGACTGCTAAAGATAGTGGCTAACGAAAACAAAGGATCAGAATCTTACGCACAAAGGAGATGGGAAAGACCACCGGATCGCGCAGCGACCTGACGCGATACATCGCATTGAAGACTTGAGCTTGTCTAGGAATGACACGCAAAGTGCATCGAAACAAAGAACGATATGGCTTCCAAGTTGGCTACTGCATCGACATTTGGAAGAGAGAAGAGAAAGCACACGCACAATTGCAGTTGCGAATTCCCGGGGGGCCCATTCTAGCTATAAGCGCAGCTCGTCCTTGTGCCGAAGTTGACTCGCACTTGCGGCCCCTAAGTTGTGTGTACTGCAAAATAACCAGAAAACTTATATAACTCAGTAACGACAACTTCAAACCATCGATCAAATGCTCCATGTGTCATCGGATCTCTCATTGGTGGCTAAGTCTGCGAACGTAGTGGCGTTTCCGTTGTCGTCTCCCTCAGATATATAAGCCAAACGGATTTCTGAGAACATGAACAATACGAGCTCATTGACTAGGGGAATTCTACGCTTAGATTAGTGTCTGAGAACACTGCAAAATAGTTGAGCGCACTTCATTTCCGGCAAACAAAAAGAAACATGAAGAATGATTTCAGATATAATAGTCAGAAGAAGTTAAATTTCCACTCAAGACACGATCCTATCAATCATGTAAATGCCAATGCCAATCCCAATGCCAATACGAATGCCCAGGTATCACCAAACATGAAATGTCAAAATGCCCACAAATGTCTCCTCTCGCAAAAGCAGTCGCTTCTCAAATGCATCTATACCCCTCTCACTGCCACGTCCCCGCCCGAAACGGTGAAGAAAAAGTCGCCGCCGACGAACTCCTGGAATGCCTCGAAGAAGACCCCACACTCTCAATCGTCGGAGTCGGCGAAGGCGGCGAGCTCATCTCCCCAAACGTCGATCTCGAAGCACTCCACCCATGCTGCGAACCAGAACCAAAAGAAGTTTTCTCCTTTCCTGCGATTTCGACGACATCCAAGAATTCAGGATCGATCCAAGGCGCAGTGCAAGATCTCCCACGACTAGAAAGCGATTGGAATTCTTCCACGTCCTCGTCTTTCCATGCGACGGATACGAGGTCGAGTTTAGCTGCAATCCAGGATTCGTCTTTGGAGGTGTGGGAAGCTGCGTCGAGTAGTTCGTTCATGTAGCTTTGTGAGCGTGCTCTGCGGCGTTGAGAGAGGTGTTCGATAATGCAGGCTGTGCAGCGGAAAGTTTCGCCAATGTCTCGAGGTTGGAGGAGGTCTGGTGGCGAGCGCGCATGACAATTCCTGGCGCAAGGCTCAGGATATGCTGTGATGATTTTGTGGCCGCAGGATAAAATGTGATCGAGACATGAGATCGTGCAGGGGTCTCCGATGTGTGCGGGTTCGATCCAGAACGCGCCTGTAGTTTTGATGGGCACCGTGACGGGGCCTCGACGGTTTGCAGACATGACTACGCGTTCTTGTGTCGTGTAAGGGAATGTGGGGTTAGTTGCAGGAGGTAGTGCGGTGTCGTTCGTTGAAGTGTTGTAGTCGCGCGGTGCTTTCGGCGTGTCTGGGATTTCTGACTCCACCGAAGGTGAGACATTCCACTCGGCTGGTACTTGTGTCGGACGACCAAATTTTGGTAGCAACGGGATTTTTCTGCTGGGCATCCTGCCTGCTTTCAGGATGTAAGGTTTGAGGTCGGATCTTGGCGTTGGTTCTATTCTCGTCGGCGCCAGGCCTGAGATAAGTAGTTGGAACACTTCCGTCATGCGTTCGAGACCCGGTGAGTTAGGCACGCGTGATTGCTCTTTTCACAACTCGCTACAACTGTCCGCTGTTCACTGCGCTTGACAGTGACTTGTGATTGAGACCAGCTCTGACTTGCGGATGTTTCGTCGAGATGCGCTAGAGTTATTGGAACACAATTTCAGGCAAGATAGAAAAGTGCAATCTCGCGAAGTCTTTGTATCTCTTATTCAGAAGATGCGCCGTGGCGCTGTCTTTGTCTGGCAAGTAGTTCTTGTCTAAATGTCCGCGAAACATTATTGTATGCTACTGACAAAGAGCTTGACTGACAGTGTAGCATGATGCGATTATACTCCGGTGAATGAAGCGACTCACACACCGTCCGACAGCAGCAGCTTAGCAGAGGTCTGCTGGATCCTGCCAACCGAATCGTCGCATATCGCACTGTGTTGGAAGCACGGCATTTTGATGCAGCGACGCCCTGAACAGCACGTCGCTTTCAATTCTGCTTGTCGCTCAGCACGCGGAGAGTTGGTCCAGTGCAGCCTTCGGGAGAATTGAATCTCAGTTGCGAGCGCCGCGCTCTGCAGCAATGCGACGTTTACATCGTAGAAGGCCAGCGACTGAGGACTTGGATCGAATGTCTTGGGCCTCGAGTCTTGGAGCGCAGTTGGTGCAAAGCTCTTGCCCGTCTTCCATTGGTGGACTCGCACAGGGTGTCAGGTCGCCGGCGCCTGCCACCACGCATTCGCTTGTCGAAAGTTGGAACCTCGTCGCTCATTATTGCCGGTCGTAAAGCCGTAGGTCCTCATATTCGCTCCCCACTGGAAGGAAAAAACCAATCAATCGTCTCATCTATGGCCGGCATCGACGATTCTTCTACTCATATTCGTACTCTCATAAACCACTCCAGACGCAAAAAATTGGAAACCTAAGCGACGCTTCATCCAGGCGAGGGCGAATTGACCTGCGGTCTCGCATGCTGAAGAAACTCTATGCACGGATTGTAGCGCGGCGCGTCCACGTCTGGGCGCCTATTATTATCCTGCGGGCCCGTACTCGATGGACGACCTCCCTCCGCACCGCCAACTGACGGATGTTGCTGGATGCCCACCAACGGCGGCAAGATGGGCCTTCCTTCAGCAGACTTCTCGAAATGTCTCAGATCCGGAAGGCTGGACTCGGCGGGCGATCTGGAACCCGCTTCGCGCGCCGTCGAAGCGGCATCGGCCAGCATGTCCAGTGATTGCATGTGGTTTGAACTTAAAGCATATCGTGGGTATTCGGTCCAGGAATATTGTGGGAGTCGCTGGGAGAGGTCTGGGGAACTGGTTGGTCGTGATGAGGGTGATACGACTCCGCTGACATAGGGCTGGTCTGGGGAGCTTCGCGGAGGAGATTGTGCATGCGAATGCAGATTCAGCCCTGCCATGCCTGCTGGCTGCACGTGCCTGTTGTTGGCGATTGCCTGTTGCGGTCGCAAGACGCCTGCTGAGGCTCCGACGGATGCATTTGCTCGATGCGGGTCTTGCACCTTGGCGTCCGGTGGTATCGAGGTGGCCGGCGGCGAGGAGAGGTCCGACCTGGGTTTTTGCTGCTGCGTGGAGCGTCGCTTCGTCGTCGTCGCGGCCGTGTCCTTGGCCTGTTTGAGGGCGGCCTTGGGCTTGCGCGGGCCTATTCGATGGCTATGGGCGGCGGCAGCAGAGCGGACCTGCCTGCGCGTGGCTTCATCGCGTTCTCCGTAGAACAGCACGTTGTCCATGTTGGCGGGCGGTGTTCTTGGGCAGTGGGCGGCGGGAGTGCAGCATTGTTGGCTGGGTAGAGACAGAGGAAGAGGGAAGAGTGGGACGAGGAAACCTCGGCCGTCATCATATCATCCTCCTCCATCGCAAGTGCCGCAGTTGTGCGTCTGCCCTGGTAGTGTGCCACTGCCACGGAGACACTTCCGTTTCTGCAGCCCTCAGTCGTAAACGCGCCGCCAAACTGCTTCGGGTGGTCGCAATGACAGGCGCCTGACCTCATTCGACCAGTCTACATAAATCGAAGTTTAACATAGTTTGTTCTACCGAACCTTCGCTGGATGTGCGACATGCGATGGTGGTCAGCTGTGCCCACGAAGCCACCCGTGCGATTCCTGTTTCGAGTAAGTCGTGTCTTAGCCTGTCAGGCCGCAGCGCTATCGACCCGTACTATAGGCTGCCTGTAGATCCCGAGTCCCAAGCAAATAGACACACACAGCGTCCGTTCTTTGGCTACACCCGTTCCTACTATCGACCGGTTGCAATTTATTTCACGACGCATTTGAGATCGCAGCTCCCTTTCCTCTGGCGCAACCACTCTTTCGCATTCCCAATCAGGCTGATGCCGCGCACAACCTCGCGTACACGGATCAAGCCATTGCAACGCTGTGTCGCGAAGATTGACCGAAAGTCTCCCGGAACCGCATCGGAGCCCCACGGCTATACATCGACAGTTGGCTCCAAACGAGCGCGTCACAGAGCTTGATCAAGTATTCACATACAAATCTGCATTGCTAAACGAGTTACGAGCTACAACTTGCTGGGAACCCATTTCGGCTGCTTTTTCTCGGCAAAAGCTTTCAGTCCAATTGCCAAATTCTCGCCGTCCCGCAGTCCAGGGCCATACCTCTGCTCAGTATTCTGGCTTGCCCTTTCCACACTAGCTTCCTCCCAACTTTCACGCAGACCATGACGAGTGACGATGATCGCATCAGGCGACAAACCAGCAATCTTCGAAGCGAGCTCGAGCGCCTCGTCCACAACCGACTCGTGGGTCTTGGATACCCTGTTGGCGATATTGTACTGTGCTGCCTCTTGCGCTGAGAGCGTCCGCCCCGTCATGGCCACTTCACTTGCAACGGTCATGCCTGCCAAACGCACCAAGCGAGAAAGACCTCCCGCTCCAGCATACAGTCCTCGCGAAGCCTCCGGAAGACCGAATATGGCTTTCGGAGACGCCACAATCATATCACTGAAACCAGATCAGCTAACCGTTCCCTCTCTCAGTAATCACTTCACACCGTGCAGAATACTCACCAACCCAAACAAATCTCGAACCCTCCACCCAACGCAAACCCATTCACAGCAGCGATAACCGGCTTCTTTCCCGCCCTCCTGCTCACACCCATAAAGCCCGAATTCGGATGCGTCAACAACCTGCGGTCCGGAATTTCGACTTTCTCTCCTCGAGCCTTCGCCGCTCGCAATTGTGCCAATTTATTCTGCTCAATGAGATCTTGTCCTGCGCAGAAAGCCTTGCCTGTGCCCGTGATGACTGCCACGCGGAGGGAGGGCTCGGCGTCGAACCATTGGAGGATTGCATCGGCTTCCCAGTGGGCGCTGTAAGGGATTGAGTTCATGGCTTTGGGCCGGTTGATGGTTATGAGGAGGACATGTTGGGCGGGATATGTGAGGAGGTAGGAGGAGCTGCTGGGTGCTTGGCTGGAGAGTTGGGAGGACATGATGTCGGTGTATCTGTCGATATCTGTCGATGTCTGTAGATTTTCTGAAGAGTGCAACAGTGCGATGCTGAAGAACTGTTGTATGCGAGCTCAGCCCTGTGATTCCCAGCTGCTCGATTAGGTCTTAACAGTAGCAGCAGTTGCGCCTAGCTTGTCCGAGTCGTAGTGAATGAACCAGCCGTGGTGTCCTCAGTAGCTCATCCAATGCAACGCGCAAAGCTCGTCTCTCAGTAGTACAATAGTGTATTGTACCAGCAGTTCATCACCTTTCATCACTGCAAGCTTACTCCAGTATCCCGCTCTGCTGTACCTAGGCACTCGGCAACACCTGGATCCTCAGGGTTTCTCGGCGCGCTTCCCGAGGCTAGCCTGCGAAAGCGAAAGCTGCGAAAGCGGAGAGACGTTCGGAAAAGTGGGGGAGACACGAATCCTGCGAGTCGAGTCAACACAGAAAACAGAAAACAGACTTTCTTGTGCTCCTTTCCAGAACGAGATGTCGATTACGACATTGTTCTGCAGGAGTGTGAAAAGTCGTCACACATCACATCTTGCATGCAGGTACGGGAAACTGTATTGTATTGCCTTGTCAGATGCCTCGTGTCGGTTGTACGAGGTGGTGATGTTTGTGCGAGTCGAGATACTGTAGGTTGATCTGCGGTGCGAGGCGTACGAGGCTTGAAGGAAGGGATGTGGAATTACTGCATGTGGGAAGTGCAATAGAGAGAGATGTGGGCTTTACTTTGTGTTATTGATTTGACTCCTTGCTTGGAAGATACAAGCTTGTTGATGATGCTAATTCCAATGCCAATGATGGAGCGCAGTCAGGCTGCTCTGCTCAAGATCGCACTTTGTACCGACTCCGACATATTCGAGACCGGGAGGCCGCAGCCTCCAAGGCCCTCTTGGAGGGTTGCTGTTGCAGCGCCATCTGCGCGAATGAGGACCCATACTTCTTGCTCAGTGAGTATGAACCTGTTCCTTCTGCATCTGTCGAAACAGCAGGTCAAGCTAATTCTCGTCATCACCCTCGCAATCACCCTCGCCATCGTCGTCCTCATCGTCATCCCCATCGTCGTCCTCATCTTCATCCCCATCGTCGTCCTCATCGTCCTCATCACCCTCGCCGTCATCATCCTCATCGTCGTTGTAGTTGTCGTAATCGTAATCCAAAGGATCTCGCATTTCCTCCGGCATGTCTAGTCTGTGTGCGTTATCTCGCAACTTTCCAGCAAGAACTGGCTTGCCATAGCCAAGCTCTCCACACCCAAAGCGCAGGCTCAAGACAGTGATGGAATACCACACAGGCTGAGTCGATTGAGCGACTAGCATATCACGCCAGCTTGCACTTTCGTGATCTGACTTGTTCGTCTCTGAGTCCTCGGTCTCTGGGTCCTCGCGAAATGCCTCCATTTCCATGTCCACGGCCGAAAGCGTCGATCCAGCATCGGAATCCCAGGAATAGATCTTACTCAGGCGTACTTTCAGATCGGCACTCGCTTTCCATGAGTGCCCGAGCCTCTCGATCTGGAGAGGTCCTTCTTCCCAGCCGATCAGCAGCGGATTGGCTCTTGCAACGACCGACGCATCGTCTTCACCATCGGTGCTAGAAAGACTGGTGTTGAACAGTTTCTTGAACCACAGAGCCTTCTGAAGTTTGACCGACCCCTTGATAGTTCCCCGGAACATGCGATTGACTCTCTGACTGAGCAGGAGTGTCTTCATGTCGCGACGTGATATTTTGATCTCGAGACAAGACTGCTGGAACATTGGACACTTTCCGGGAGAGCGTAGGCCCAGTTTCTTTGTGTCCTCGAAAGCGTCTCGCGGGTCGTAGACATTGAGCAGAATCATTTCGAGCAATTCCACCGTGTCGAATACTTTGTACCCGGCTTCATAGGACAGCTTGCGTCCTTTCCTAGTCTTCGGCGCGGTGAGCTGCTTCTTGTTATGCTCCAGTGGGATCGTCTTGCAGGTGCAAATCTATGGAGGTCAATTAGCTGGGCGTGCGCTCTTGGTGGCGCGCAGCATGGTAGCACTTACGGGATGACGGTTCGTTTGTTTGGTTCGGGCCATTGTGAAGTGGTCACTGGTGTCGATGTGGTGACCAAGGTGCAGGTGGTTAGTGTTGGGGAAGGAAGTCGATGTTCATGGCAGAGACGGAACGGAGTGCGACAAAGTCAGCGTTTGAGCAGCGCCGTCAGTGACAGGTGAGGCAACTTGTGGGGCTCGAATTTCATGTGATACAGATACTTGGTGACAATCTGTTCCATGAACACCTCACTTCGCGCTGAGGCAAGAATCACAGCTGGCTTTTGAGGTCCGCCGCAACAGGCTTCACTTGCTCCAGCGTCTGCGGCTCGAGATAAGGAAGTGGAATTACTTGAGCTAAAGTGATAGAACTGAGGATTCACAACCTGCTTCTTCTGGAATCAGGCTGTACGCATAAAAGTCGATCAAACAGGCCATAGTGAGCCCGAGCGCTGGAGGAGTGCTGCAATCGAAAGCCCAATGACTGATGCGTAGGAGCCAATGGAGACTTGGTTTCCTTGTGCACTTCATGCAGCGCAGCTCTTGGTGCGCACAGGAGAACAGAGGTCTCTCTAGAACAAGTCCTCGTCTATGTCGCCTGAGACATCGACCGAGTCATAGAGCCCACCGTAATTACTGTCCCCGAAATACTGCATGACTTGCTCTTTCAACTCTCCACCAGTCACAAGTTCGTCGTGTTGTAAATACACCAAGCCTCTGAAGTCTGGGCCTGAGACTTCGGTAGCGTATTGTATGGGCGAGCTCCACTGCAACATCAGCATACGACTCCAGCTTGGACTCTCAGCAGCTGAAGCGTGTGTTTCGGGGTCCGGGTGTGCAGGCTCGCTGCTGGACCCCTCGAAGGCCGTCTTAGTCATGGTGAACTTGAAATCGCGTCTCGCGCCTGGGTCGTCTTGGCCGAAAGGGGCAGTATAGCGAAAAGGTTTCTTCCTGCCCTTCGTGAAGAGCGGGTTGACTCTAAGAACTGCACAATCACATTGTGCCTTGTCGCTGCTAAGAGCTTGGTGGTCGAAGATTCCCTTGAGCCACAGAGCCCGCTGCAGTTTGATAGATCCGCCGATTGTTCCTTTGAACATACGATTGACTCTCTGGCTGAGCAGCAGGGTTTTCATGTCTCGGCGGGCTTCGTTCTCGTTATAAACGCCCTCGTCATATTGACCTCCAATGCGAGATCCTTGAATATCGCCCACCTCAAGACCAAGATTTTGCTGATCAATGTCGCGCTCGATCTTTCTGTCTTTTTGAGTGTTGTCCTTGGCCGACGACTTGACGACCGGAAATGCGTTTTGCGGATCGTAGACGTTGAGAAGGATCATTTCCAGCAACTCGAAACAGTTCAGTACTTTATGGCAAGCCTCGAGTGACACCAGCCATCCATTCGCAGCCCTAGGTCGAGCAGGATTCTTCTTGGCTTTTGCATTTGCAGTTGTTCCGTTGGCGCGAGACTAGCGACGTCAGTACATATGCTAAAAGCGGCGTGTTCTGTAGAGCACGATCGCACTTACACCTGCTGGCTTCTTGGCGCGAGCCATGGTCTGGGCGGGCCTGGTGCGAGTGCGCGGATGAGAAGTGTTGTGGTTGTTGTTTCGTAAGGGAGGTGTTACTGGCGGAACTCGACAGTGAATCGTGCGGCTGGTCGCAAGCACTTTTGCCGATGCCTGATCTGATGTGACACAAACATTGGGGAAAATGCATTCCAAGACCGCCACATTTCGCGTTGCAGGCAGAGAGCTGTCTTCTGAAGCATTTCGGCGGCAGACTTCACTTGCTTCGGCGTGCGCGGCTTGAAGAAAGAAAATGTAACTGCTTGAGGTGGGACGTGCAAAAGGTGAAAGGCCGATATGATGATTTGGCACTATTCTATGCATCAATTCAGACACTCGAGGCGTTTGTGCCACGTAGAGAAGCTTACCTGTCTAGGTGCTCTCGCTCCCTGAGCATGACAGAGATCCAATCTCGGAGTAGCAGCTCAGTGACCTGTTGGCAGCACTCCTCACGTCCATGAGTACAAAATCATGCATGACACCGACCCCAGCGCACTTTTCCAACTCAGTAGTCCCAACTTCCCCACTCGCGTCTCACTCTTCTCAGCTAGGATTTTGCTATTTTATACAAATAGCCGCCTTTAGCCTTGAGTTTCTGTACCTCCTTACTAAGCTCTTCCATATTCATATTGTCCTCCAAGAGATCCAGATAGTCCTCGTATGCCAGATCCTCTGCCAACTCGAACACGTCGGCAGCAGTCTCTGACGCACACAGGTTCGTAAAGTAGGGGTCGCCGTGTAGGAACTTGTACTCGATGTCAGGCCAATCAAGCTCCATCGGGACACAAGTCTGGTCAACGCTCTGTGCAATCAACATGCGACTCCAACTTTGAGGTTGTCCAGTCCAGTCGTTCTTCATCTTGATCTTCAACTCCACAGCAATAGACTTGCATGGCGCACGTGGGAAATACCCGTCGGTGCCCTGGAGTGATTCGACAGATATGGGCGTGGTGTCGTTTCTCTCGAAGAATAATGGATTGATCCTGGATTTGGTCTCTGAGAAGGTGCAGCGGCGGTGATCACGGCTTTCCTCGAGTTCAATGAACCATAGAGCTTTTTGCAGCTTGACAGATCCCTGGATGGTGTCATTGAACATGCGATTTACTCTCTGGCTGAGGAGCAACGTTGTCATGTTGCGGCGGGCGTCGACCTGCGTATACTCGTATTCGATGGGACATTTGACGCTCCTAGCCTTCCAACTGCGATTGTCATACCACGTGGTGCTGGAGACGGCCTCGCCAAGTGGGTGATTAGCTTCCGCAAACATGTCTTGCGAGCCGTGTAGGCTAAAGAGAATCATTTCCAGCAACTCGACCGTTTCCAATACTTTGTGACAAGCTTCATAGGACGGTTCCGGGTCTTGCGCAACTTCTGAATTAGGGGTTGCCTCATTAGCATCCACCTTGGATCTCATGTTGACGACCCGAGTCTGAGAACGTCAGTACACACAGTACCAATCTCTGTTGGGTTTTACAAGGTGGCACATACGGCTGTGAGTGCTGTCAAGCACGCTTAGTCTCGAGTGTTGTTGATACCAATGTGCCGAGCGCGAAGTCTTGTGTTCTGGACTGCAAGCGGAAGTTGATGTTGGCATCGAGAATTAGACGGCAAAGAAGGGCGGAGTATCAAGTTTTGAGGCAATGCTGGTAACCTCAAGTGATGGAAATAATTGACGCTGAGCTCCACATGGTGCAGCAGGTGCTCACATTCGTTCATCAATCGCCATCGCCCCACTTCCCGGATGAGCTTCATGTGACAGCGACGACGTAAAGTCAACGGCGTCAAGCTTTACTTGCTTCGGAGCACGAGCTCGGAGTCCCCTGGTCGGAGTGCGCTGCGGGCGCAACATGTCGCTCCTCATACCTTATACAGTGAACACCTTCAGCGAGTTGTCCTCTTTCCCTGGCGGCTGGCTTACTTCGTCCTCATCATCTTCGAATGAGCGGCCGTCAGACCGCCCACCAGAAGCAGTAACCAACACCGCTCCAGTAGGATGCCAGATCGCGCTCGCCACAGGCGCCTCATGCAACTTCAGCGCAGCATTGGGCATCTGATCCTCCTCCTTCTCTCCCGGATTTGACCACATCCTCACAACACCATCAGTCCCTCCACCCCAAACCTCATACCCCACCGCAGTAGGCACAACCTCAATATGCATCTTCTGCGGCGTGATTGCATACCTCCCCGTCAGATCCGAAATTTTCTGCTGCGTGTTCCGAATATCATAGACTTGCACGACATTGCTCTGCCGTTCTGCAACAAGTAAGTACTTACCGCAAGGACTCCATTTTAGATCTGAGACGCCGGAGCCGAGATCTGGTTCAAGTTCGAAGGATGAGATAGAGGATCCGAGGCCTTCGTTCGAGTACAAGGCGATCTCTCGCTCGTTCGTGCCAAGGGCGAGGAAGCCTTCGTTGCTGATGCCGAGGGCGGAAACGAAGCCTTTGCGCTGAAGAGTCTGTAGACCGCGAGGTGCTTTGCGGCCACGTCGTAGTTTGTGAGAGATGGAGGGTCCTTCGCCATATTGGGAGCAGTCAAAGACAGCGAGGAGGGAGTCGCTACCAACTAGGAAATGTGTGCCGTCCCGTGTGAACGCTAGACTCCGTGGTGGCTGAAATTCTTCTGTTGCAGAGTGAATCAGAGGGTAGCTTGCTTGAACTATGTCGTAGTTCAACGCGTTCCGCAGTGTAATGGGTACATCTGCTGCGCCTGTGAGCACGAATGTCGTCGCTGGGCTCTGGAGATTGAAGCCTGGATAGATGGCGTAGCTTTGGATCTTGCTGCTGGCCTTCCAGACGACATATTCAGTCAGTGGTCGTGGATCCTCCGCTTCTTCCAGCAATTCCGTCGGCAGCACAAACGTGCGAAGGCAGCTGTCTTCATTATGTGTTATGATGCTAGTCCCATCCGGTGTGAACAGAGCTCTGTGGAAGAAATTCGGTCTTGCTTCAGCCAGTCGCTTCCCATCTTGAGGAGAGGTGCTCGACCCTCTCGTCAACTTGTTGAAGGCATCGCCCGTCGTCGCAATGCATTTTGGATGCAGTTCCGAAGCAGAAGAAGCCATACTTGGTTGTTGCCCAATTTATGGGAAAAGCGTCGGCAATAAGCGCAAAGCGGTCTCGGCGAACCAGGGTTGCCGTGCTGCTCGAGCTTCTGACTTTCTTCCAGCTTCTAGAGCGACAGACCGTTTCTTCTCCATCGCCATTTCAACCTTCCCGCTGACCAAACACTCCCGAAACCACCTTCTCCCACTTCCTCTGCTCCGGCGCCAATACACTATCACAATGGTACGTTCGAATGGATGGATTTGCGCTCCGCAGGGCTAATGCGATTCTGCTTCTCAGGCCACTCTGGTGAAGAACATCAAGGCTCTGACGCCCCTCCTCGACCGTGTCCTCGTGCAGCGTGTGAAGGCCGAGACAAAGACTGCTGGTGGCATCTTCCTTCCTGAGACGGCAGTGAAAGAGCTCAATGAGGCTAAGGTGTTGGCTGTGGGACCTGGTGCTTTTGACAAGGATGGCAAGCGGTTACCAATGGGTGTGAAGTCGGGTGACCGTGTCCTTATTCCACAGGTAAGAGGAGCAAAAGTACAAACAAACATTGGCATGGACAGGATGCTGACGATGGATACAGTTCGGTGGTAGCCCCATCAAGGTCGGCGAGGACGAGTACTCGATCTTCCGGGACCACGAGTAAGTCTATCACGAACTGGAAGATGCGAACCGACCAGGCGACTGACGGAATCACAGCATTCTTGCCAAGATCAACGAGTAAACGGCCAGAGATACCCCAAACGAAAAATCAACGTGTACAAATAGCATATTCTCGGCGAACGGTGTGTAGCAGTCACGGACATCAGCTGTTGCATTCGAGGCTGTTGCCAAATTGTACTATCTAAACTGTGTAGTCCAACATGTCTGAATACATCTCTACTCTCTGTTCAATCGAGACAACATCAGGAAAGAGTCTGCCGAGCATTGGACTATGATGGCTCCGTGATAGTCGATTTCTCAATGAGTTCTCAGACCAGGAGATGCGTCGATGTATGGGCCTGGAAACCCATGAATGCACATGATTCTCGTAGCATTCGTTGGGGAAGTCGTACGTTGTTCAATCGCATGCTATGCCATCTCCCCACATAAGTACAAGTCCTTGCCACAGATTCAAGTCATACTCCTCCAGCGCCGCGCTCAGCCGGCCGTCTTTTTCATTATCATGCCTCCTAGACCAATGTGACCTGTACAAGAATAGCAAAGGTGCTAATTGCGTCCTCTCTCCTCAGCTGGCTCCACTACATCTTATGCTCAGCAGTTGCAGCCACCTTCGCTCTCGGGCTTCGCTTGGCTGACGTTCACATCGATTGCTGGGAGGATGGTTAGCATGATCTCCTCGCCGCATGGAACAATGCTGAAACTTACTGTTCGCAGGACCCTGTTGTCCCTCGCCCTCCATTCCAGGCAGCGCTTGGGCAATCTTCTTGAACAGACCCTTCACATTGTGTCCCACCTTTGCGCTCGTCTCGACGAACATGCAGCCCAGCCGTTTGCTCTCCTCCTCTCCCTGTTGCGCTGTGACCTCTCTTCTTTCACCCAGATCGGTTTTGTTTCCCACCAGCACGATAATCACATCATTGCCTCGCTCTCCTCGCACGTCATCCACCCACTTTCGTGTCTGCTCGAACGACTTTTTGCTTGTGATATCGTAGACAACAACTGCTACACTCGAATCGCGAATGTATGAAGGGATCAATGATCGGAAACGTTCTTGACCTGCGGTATCCCAGAGTTGCAGGCGGACGGTGCGGTCTTCGAGGTACATGGTTTTGGACAGGAAGTCGATGCCTATTGTGGCTTGGTAGGTGCTGTCAAAGGAGTCGTACATGAATCGCGTGATCAATGAGGTCTTGCCAACTGTCTGTCGCATTAGGTCGTGGCATCGCGTGCGGAGGCAAAAGAGGGTGGCATACCAGACTGCTCGCCCAAGAAGACCAGCTTGAACTTCTTGAGCGGGTTCGTGTAGGAGCCCACTGCTTGCGCCATTGTGGCTGCCTGGTTGTCTGACGCTCTCGCAGTAGATTCGAGTTCGGCGTGAAGCTGGGAAATCGATGTGGTATGCAGAGATGTCGACTTCGAATGCGCGCTCCTTCGGTGTGTTGGCCGGTGTTGATGGGTTGGCCGGATTTAGCGCGATGTCTCGGGCGATGGCCGGGCGACGGTGCAATGGCTTCGCTGCAGATATATGCAATGCTGCAGAATATCTATCAGTTTGCTGAAGATGCTTCGTTTGTGTCGAGTGTGTCTCTGCCTGTCGCTCGTTCGCAAAGGAAAGGAGTCCACTACCGAGTGATTGTGGAAACGTCGTGGACTGATCCTGGTCGTCGGCTGCAGGGTCCTCCGCCGCGCCGCCCCACAAGTCGTACACTTCTTTGGCGCAAGCGAAAGTCGAGAAATAATTTTGAGGCAGCTACGATCCAGCCAGCACACCACCATCCCACACTCTTATACCGCAGTGATGGCCGACGACAAGAAGACGGTCGCACCGGCGACCTACAGCCAGCCGTCGAGGAAAGGCAAGAAGGCGTGGCGCAAGAACGTCGACATCACCGAAGTTTCGTCCGGCCTTGACAACCTCCGCACCGAGATCATCCACGGCGGACCTGTCCAAGAGAAAGATGCCGACCAACTTTTCGCTACCGATACCACAGGAGATGCCGAGATCGCACGCAAGCAGAAGAGCAAGAAACTGCTCAAAGTTGACGAGATTCTCGCAGCACGGAACAGTAAAGTCGACCCTCTCCAGCCGGGACGAAAGCGCAAGGTAGAGGATCACGCTGGTAGCGGCGAGGGCGGAAAGCGCGTCAAGGCCAATGGCAAATATGTCTCACATAAGGAACTTTCACGGCTACGAAATGTGGCAGATGGAGGGCAAATTGGCATTGTGGTCGACGATCAGCCCAGCGACGATTTGTGGGGAGCACCGCAACCGCAGCCCGAGGAGCAGTACACATTTCTCGAGAAGAAGAAACCGAAAGTCGCGCCTGCAACAATAAAGCAAGCCCCAACACCTCTCACAGTATCCGGCAAAGCGGTGGCGTCAGTACTCAAACCTGCTGCTGGCAAGAGCTACAATCCACTCGTCGGCGATTGGTCCGCTCTACTAGAGAAGGAAGGTGCAGCAGCCGTCGAGGCAGAAAAGGCGCGTCTCGCCGCTGAGGCTGCTCAAGCAGAGCGGGAAAGGATAGCAGAAGAGGAAGCTGCCAAAGCTGAGGCTGCCGAGAAGGACGAGTATGCTACGGATTACGAGAGTGCCTGGGAAAGTGAGTGGGACGGGATACAATCAGAAGGGGAGGCCGAGATACACGTACAAAAACAAAAGTCGAGAAAGACACCGGCAGAGCGGAATAAAGCCAAAGCACGAAAAGAGCGAGAGGCGAAAGAGAAATGGGAGAAGAAGCAAAAGCTAAGAGACGCACAAGAACGGAAAATCAAAGAGATCGCCAAAGAAGTGGCTGCCAAGGAACGAGCAAGACAGCAGAGAGCCGTGGCAGTTGCGGACGATTCATCCGCGAGCGACGAGGACGAAGACGGACTGCAAGTACGAAAGAGAAGATTCGGACAGATCCAAGTGCCAGATGCGCCGTTGGAGGTCACGCTCCCGGACGAATTGCAAGATAGTCTGAGGAGACTCAAGCCAGAAGGATCGATACTGACAGACAGCTACCGAAACAAAATCATCAATGGTAAGCTCGAGCCGAGAAAGAAAGTGGGCCAGGTCAAGCAGAAGCAGACCCAGCGCACAGAGAAATGGACCTACAAGGATTGGCAGCTCAAGTAGATTTATTGTCTGCTACCACGAGGTCTTGCAACACAAACACGAGATCACATCGTCCTCGTTATCTCCAAGCAAATCTGGACCCATTCGAAAGTCATATGAGAGGTTGAACGGAGTAAAGGGATTTTCAATCAGTCGATGAACAGGCATAATAAGCCGCTCGGGATGGAGAGGTAGACTCAGTCTGCCTGATAACGTCGGGCGAAGGCAGTCGCTGCCATTGTGCCCAGTTGCAACGATGACGACGACCAGGAGCCCTTGATGTGCGCAGTAGCTATATGGTATATTTCAGCATCTTTGAATGCCGATGCCCTTGCGCTACTTCCAAAAATGCACTTGCGTCCATACACCTCGCACATTCTAACTATAGCACAGTGTCCACATTATCGCACGCCGAAGCGCCTTTAATGAAAGCAGGTGTAGTTTCAACCAAGCATCTAGCGAGGGATGCCTACCAAGCTGACAATGTCATCCTTCTTCGAGAGCAGAATGTTGCTCCAGTACAAGTCAGGGTGGCTGTCTCGATAACAGAGAAACTTTTTCCTAAGGAGAATAATGGCCGTTGCTTGTTTCTCTAGCAGAGCCCGTCTAAGACGAGTAACAAGATCGGAGACCATCCCATTACG
Organism: Cercospora cf. flagellaris; assembly: GCA_005356885.1. NCBI lineage: Eukaryota > Fungi > Ascomycota > Dothideomycetes > Mycosphaerellales > Mycosphaerellaceae > Cercospora > Cercospora cf. flagellaris. The sequence goes on along the minus strand of RJLU01000013.1, from coordinate 412,280 downwards.
AAGGTATACGGATGCAATGCCCGAGCCTTGGCTAAGTTCAATCACGCACTACGCGTATGAAGCGCAGCGAGTCTTAGATAAATCCTTATTATCCTCGTAGTAGTAGACGATATCTCGACACTCCCGGAGAACGCCGACAATCCTCGTGTATATGCTATTAGCAGCACTACCGACTAATTCCGAGCAATCGTCCTTAACCGACAGCTCCAAAGCTCTGGAAGTGTCAGGATCTGCTAAGTACTAAGCGTCGAGTTCTGGAGACGGTGTAGGCGGAGCGCGAGCGCTGTTGGCGAAGGCAGTAGACAAAGCAGAGGCTATCGCAGACTGGAGCTGTAGTGCATCCGATGGTGTCATTTCCGACGGTGTCAGGTTGGACACGTAGAAATGCAATAACGATAGGGCAGCGGCAATAGTCTTCTCCGCAGGCGGCAGTACTGCGAGTAACCGATCGCGGAACCAAGCAACTGGAACGACAGGGCGCTATAGCGTTGCTAATGCACCTAGTGCCTAGATGTGACTTCGCAGCACCCGCAAAAGATGTTTTTGTGGTGGAGACAAGTCTTCTGTTGTCCGCCGAAATGGAAGTGATCGATCCTGCGTCCTGACATTGTTGATCGGACCATTGCCCTTTTGCTCTCGCTCAGGAGACAACGAACAACTCGCCACGAGATCTTCAGATGGAGTTGTGTATTGAAGGCCTTGCGTAGCAGTGCTGCCGGTGCTACACATCAGGCTTGCGAATGTCTCTGGATCGATCTGGTTGAGGAGTGGCGGGGAGTTTCGCATAAATTGTTCTATCTCCGTTTCAGACGCGGCAAATATCAGAAGCCAAAATCATTCAAGCTGCCGCAGATAACAAAGACAAAGGATTTCCTCGTTCGCGGAAGCACAATGTCGCGGAGTGCGTGTTCCAGATTGTACGACAACGCCTGTTTACTGTCCATTACTTACACCGTCCTCGCGTATACAATCGCGTTGACCTAGGCTCTCTGTGCAGAAGCGAAAGAGTCTATTGACACCCTCCCTTCGCCATTCTTCTTGCGGCTCTCCACTGCGCTTTTTCGGCTTTCCACTCCGCTTTCTCGGCCCTCTTGGCCTCACCTCTCTCAGCTTTGCGGGCGCGGTATGCTTGCCACCACGTTGTGCCTTCTGGAATCTCGATCGATGAGAACCTTCTCCCACTTCCCTCTTGGGGCAGAGTCGAGGGGACAGAGCCGAGTGAAGAACTGCTGCTGCTGGCATCTCCTGCATCTCTCCTGTTCATCATGGTCGGACTTGCGTAGGGCGACAGGGCTGCAGTGGGGTCATTGTCTGGAACGATGGCGCGGTTTACGACGACGGTATCGTAGCTTGGTGGATTGATGGAAGCTTTGTCTTCTTGGTGGAGAAGGGAGGACTTTTCTCCGCTGAGTTCGAAAGGCGCTTGCTGTGATGCTGGCTGATCAATGGTATATGGTGGCATCGCTTGCGACATGCCTCGCTGGTACTGTGGTCCCTGCTGCTGCTGGATCTTATGCTGTTGGTATTTGTTGTACGCTGCACCTGCGAGTGCCACAGCGACCGGGACTTGTTGTCTGTTTCGGCGTCTGTTGCAACACATTTTGGTCGATGCGGGCTCTCTTGTCTGGTATTGGGATTTTGGTGTCTGATGATCAACTATAAAGGTTCTGTCTGCCCTTCGTATCTTGTAAGTGTGAATTTGAGCTGTTCTGACTTACTCTAGCCGATGGGAAGGGCAGTATATATGCTAGAGAACATACGTGCGACAGGTTGTCTACATGTTGATCAATCGCGAGGTTGGTATAATGGTTGCCTGATTGTTGTCCCGCTACGGAACAAAGCTGCTCAAGCTTTCGGCCGGAAGCCGACGTCACATTTTATTCACTCGCATTCCCGTCCAAATCGGGTTAGACCTACCCCCAAGGATTCTTGGCTGTTCAATAGCAGCACTCTGCCCCCTCTATCTCGCTACAGAGAAAGCCTGGTCTTTTCGATGCTATGTCTTCATGCTCCGTCATGAACAGATCCTCATGCCGCTTTCTCCGGCATCACTTGCGTATTGTACGGAGCTTCCACTCCCACGCCCAGATTCGTCACCACACTGTGTTGCATTTTCCATGCTTGGTCCTCGCATACCCAGATATCATCACAATAGTACTGGACTCGGAAAGTCTTGTTGATATCATCCAAAGCCTCTAGATCCCAATGCGTAACTGTAATACTGCATGCCACCACCGTTAGCAAAAATTGGCTCTCTCGGCGCCCCCAATCTATCCAGTCAAAAACGAGGTTTAGAATGAGATGACTTACTAAGTTATGACTCTCGCTATCTCAGGACCCATCATCTCTTCCAGGTACAAATTCGTCACCACATGTGAAGTCTTTGCTCCTTGACCCGCTTTTTGCAACGCTTCCCGCGTCTGTTCAATGCCTTCTGTCTTGCCGCCGTATTGTCCTAAAGCGGTACTATCGTAGTAGACATCTTGCGTGAAAACCTCATTCAGGCGTGTCCAGTTCTTACTGTCGATGGTCCAGGCGGTTTTGTAGCCTGCTTGTGTAAGGCCTTCGATGGCGGATCCGGGAGGGCAGGCGGAGTTTTGACCATATTGCGCAAGGGCGGAAGTAGAGAGGGAGAGAAGTGGAAGGAGGAAGGCGAGCTGGTTTAAGAAGTGCATGGCTGTATGGTAAAGGATCTATTGATTGAGCGTGAAGGTTCTGTTGCTTGGACTTGTGGGCTTCTGCCGGTTTTCGCGGCGTCGCTGTCTGTTTTCAGGTCTGTTCTTATACCGGTCCGCCTCGAGGTATCATGTTATTATGTCGTTTCGGAGGAATTGATCGTCTCGTGAGTAGGTACTTTCATTCCGTCGGTAAGTTAAGCACGTTTCTGCCATAACGCGTCTGGAACCGGGTTTCGAAACATATTCGCTAGGATCTCCAAGTCTCTCGTCTCGATCCATCTTTTCATGGTCTTCTGTTTGGTCTGACGAATATGACTTGCTTGCTGCAAGCTTTCATGACTGGTTGGCAATGCTGCAAGCATTTGAGAGCCTCCTGCATACGGGTGTGCTCTTGTGCAGTGCCGCCTTTATCGGATTGTAAGGTACCAGATGCCCACGTAGCTTTCGCGAAAGATCCGTCACACGTGGTGTTTCGTGGGAAAGGTTACGAGTCAGTCGAACAGAATCTGTAAGAGGAAACCTCACGATGGAGTCGTCAGCCAAGCTTGTCAAATTCATTCAAGCATTTCCGTCACCTTAGGTGTCATGTCAAAACGAATGCTTCATCGGATGCTGTATCGTTCGTCAAAGTCTTGCTTAGATTACTTTCTGTCAGTGTCCTGTTATTGACCATCCTCGCTCAATGGGAGAATTAATTACGACGCCTTATCGTCAATACGTTCCACCTGCTCACCCTTCTCCGTCCCGCCAATTGAGCTTCGTCGTCGCTCAACATCTTGAAGGATCTCCTCATTCGGTCTCAGACTCTCCTTGACTGGCTGGCTCTTGCGACCAAACTTGTGAAGCCCGTCTGCGCCATCAGTCGTAAACAAGAAATCAATCTCTTCCAAAGTTAGATTTGAAGTTTCGGGATAAAACTGTCGGAGGAGAAAATTAGATGACATTGTCTTTCAGCTGGAGTTTCGACCACGTGGAAGCTTACGAAGTAGACGAGCGGAATGAAAGAAAAGTTGAGGGCCATGAAGATCAGGTAGCCCTTCCATGCTAGGCTGTTGAGCAATGTTGCTGTTTCGCGTTAGAGATTTCTGACAGACGTTGATGGTGTTGAAGAACTCACGTGTGACCATGACGACGAAGAAGTTCCAGAGCCAGTTACTGCTGATGCCAATTGCTGTTCCCTTTGCACGAGCGTGGAGGGGCAGAATCTCGGGCACGTAAACCCATGGAATACAATTTGCCGTAGCGCCAAATGTCAGCATGTAAGTGAAGAAGAATGTGACACTGGCTTGAGCCGTCTTGACAGACAGGTCCGTTCGCTCCTCCGGTGGCTTTTGGAAACTGAGTAGGATCGAGATCATCATCATTGATAGTGCGAGCCCAAGAGAGCCCCACATCATAGGCCGTCGTCGTCCCATCTGGTCGAGAAAGAATGTTGGTACGAGGGATCCCACGAAGAACATGCATTGGACCGCGCCACCAATGAGCAAGGACAAATTCCGGGTCAGGCCAACGTTGTTTTCGAGAGCGGATGGCACGTAGTAGCTGGACGCGTGTTAGTCTTGGATCCCGCATCATGAACAGAGTCCACTCACACAACCAGATTGATACCTCCCATCTGGTTCATGAACTGCATGCCATATGCAAGCAGCACTCGTCGTCCCGTTTGCACTTCGTCGCGCTTGAAGATCTGCCGCCATTTGTATTCGCCGTGCTTCCTCTCCAGTTCAAGAGCTCCGAGAATGTCGCTCTGCATTTTTTGCACTTTCTCTCCATCCGGTCCGCTGTCCCAGACGTCGCACATGACTTGAAGGGCTTCCTCCTATATCGTTGAAGTACCAATTAGCATATGACTCAAATCAAAGAGCCTGCCACGATAACGCACATTTCTGTTCCGTGCGTATAGCCATCTTGGACTCTCGGGCAGGCCAAACACCAAAATAATGACCACTATGGCGAAGATAATTTGGCAAGCGATTGGAACACGCCAGGCTGCTTGACCTCCGACGAAGGACATGCCGTAATCGAAAAAGTAGGCGATAACAATGCCTACACCGACGAAAAGGGGTTCCGAGGAAACGAGACGGCCACGCTTGTCTGCGTCGCAGAGTTCCGACTGATACATAGGCACAGTAGAAGTCTCAATTCCAGTGCCGATGCCCGTTATGTAGCGTGCTACCAGGACCTGGGGAACGGAGTAGGAAGTCGTTTGGAGGACAGCACCGACGATCTGGAGAACTCGTGTCAGTCAACCCATTTTCGTCGAAAGTCCTGCCACCGAGACCACGTTGTTCGTGCACGCAGGGCCACACTTACAATGAAGCCCATAGCAACCCACATGCACAATCGCCTGCCCATCTTCTCGCCAATGAAGAAGTTGACGATACATCCCGAAAATGCGCCCAAGTTGTAGATGGAGACGATGATGCCTTCTTCCGCACTCCCAGGATAGCCGAATGTGTCTCTAAAGTCCTCATTGCCAACAATGCCAGAGAAGACACCTTGGTCGTAGCCGAACAGAACGAACTGAGGATGTCAATCGCAATATTCCGAGCCTTGCCCAAGTGCGTGCTGTGCTTACCGCGATCTGATGAAGTCAGTCTACTATTCTTCCGAGAATTTTCTGGGTAATTTTCATACCTGACATGCAATCGTGATCGACCATCTTAGACTTCTACCACGCCCAAAGACGTTATACTGCGGCAACTTCGCCATCATTCAACAAACGCATCTATACCTCTATCCAAGTGAGGAGAACAAATCAAGCAAAAGAAGAATACCAACAAAAGAACAAGAGCGGAGAAGAGTCTTGTACTTAGCCTAAGCAACTCGTGGCCCATCCCAAGCACCACGCTACGCGCATATCTCGTCAAACCTACCGTTTCATCATACCATATCGCGATACAGCAAAGATCGTCTCCCAATCCTTCGAGCCGCATGACGATGTGGCGTGATTCGCGTCTGTTCGGCTCAGTTGCACGCGAAGCTCACGTGCGGCCATGTCAAATAGCGGCGGAATACCTTCCGGAGCGATAAAGCAAATCTGCGGGAATAAACAAGTTTGCGCAAAGGATTGGGTGGTGTTGGAGATGGAGACGAAAAGGCCGGGATGTGGTTGCACGGCAGCAGGAAAGCGTGCGGAGAGAAAGATGGGGAAGGATCCACTTTCTCGAATGTCCGGCATTTCGTGGCGCGACTTTTGCCAAGACATGGAAGTGAACTTCTTGCAGAGCTGAGAAACATGTGGCTGTGATATGGGTCGAATTGGATACTTGAAAGCTGTCGCAGAATGATCCTTAAACGTGAAGCCTCGCTGCTCGTCGCGAAGGTGCGAGTACTGCGTGGAAATAGCTGAATCGCTGAAGACGCGTCGTTCATTGACGCGACTGGACCTCGGTTCCGATCACGCATCAAACGGTAACGTTACTTCGCATCAATCAGGCACAACCTGGTTGACGCACGAACCACAGACAACAGGAGAGGAGAATCTCGACTTCAATCAGCAGGAATATTTGAGATTCAAGAATAATCATAATAAGCAGGCACGATGGTCAAGCTTGCAGAGGCGAAGAAGTGGAACAAGCCGTGGGACACGCCAGATCCAGAAGCACTTTCAGCATATCAACGTGACATCTATTCGTCTTTCGGAAAGCCCATTTTCTCTACGAAGCCAGCAGAATGGGAAGCGCTAGCAAGACAGAAGGTGCCAGAGGCGAACTTTGGTTATGTGTACGGATCAGCTTCGAGCTTCAAGACATACAAGGCTGTAAGTGAGAGTCTAGAAATAAGCTGGAGACGAAAGAGATGCAGCCTCAAGGCACAGGCGGCGTAGATGTTCATGAGGGCTAACGAATTGACAGAACCTCGAAGCATTTGATCGATATCGCCTCCGACCTCAAATGCTCGTGAACGCCACCCGGAGAGATCTTAGTGTCAATCTCTTCGGCACTACGTACAACAGTCCGCTTCTCGTCGCTCCAGTTGGCGTTCAAAACATCATGCACTCCGACGCAGAAGAAGCAACCGCGCGAGCATGCCAAAAACTCAAAGTACCAATGATCCTTTCAACAGCAGCCACGAGAACCATCGAGCAAGTAGCAAAAGCCAACGGCAACGGTGACAGATGGTTTCAACTGTACTGGCCCAAGCCACAAGAAGAAGCCATCACAGCCAGCCTTCTGAACCGCGCCAAGGAGAATGGCTACAAAGTTCTCGTTGTAACGCTCGATACTTTCACCCTTGCATGGCGACCTGAAGATCTCGACAACTCATACTTGCCATTCCTATGGGGCGATGGCTGTCAAGTTGGACATTCTGATCCAGTCTTCCAGGAACGATACCAGGAAATGCTAGCCAGTGATACTAGATCTGCTTCGGAGAAACTTGCGGAAGCTTGGGATTTGATCAAGAGACCTGGAACTCCCTTTGGCGCGCTAAGGTTGTTGGCCAATGCTTCGAAGCTGAAAGTGTCTCGTGCTTGGCTTGACATTCTGAACTCAGGCACATACCGCGAATGGCAGCATCTGGAAACACTGAAGAAGTTGTGGGATGGGCCGATCGTGTTGAAGGGCATACAGACTGTGGAAGATGCGCATAAGGCGATTGAGTACGGCATGGATGGCATCATTGTGTCGAATCATGGTGGCAGGCAGCTTGATGGCGCTATCGCCTCTCTCGACGCATTGGCGGATATTGGAGCGGATGAGAAAGTCAAGCAGTCTGGGTTGACAGTGCTCTTTGACAGTGGCATCCGCACCGGAAGTGATGTACTTAAGGCATTGGTATTGGGTGCGCAAGCTGTTCTTGTCGGCAGGCCTTATATGTATGGACTGGCGATCAAAGGTCAAGCGGGAGTGGAGCATGTGCTGAAGTGCATGCTGGCCGACACGGACAATATGTTGGCCAATATGGGCAAGAAGTCGGTGAAAGATCTGAGCAGAGATGACCTCCAGGTGCGGAGAGATTCAAAATTGTAGGAGCAGACGTTCGAGTTCGTCGTCGTCAGCACTTGCTACGTTGCAATTCGGCTTCGCTCTACCTTAACGAACACGTATCTTTCTCGCAGATTGCGCTTTGAGGCGCAGTTGTGATGGCGACGCATTGACTTCGTTGTCTTCACTTGACACCGACTGAAGTGACGCGTACGCATCTCTGGAATGCCAATCAAAATGTCGAAGGATGCGTGTGAAACGTTCTTGGCAGGAGCGACTTGACAACCAGACAGGTGTGCAACTGCGACTGACTTAAGAAGATCGCACTGTCCCGCAAGGCCAGCAGTCGCGCTTTCCAGCAAGAACACTTGCACTTCCATAAGAAATCTCCAAACGTTGCGAAATCTACGAGCCAACAAACTTGCACACACGCGAAGACCGATCCGCGACTGAATCACAAGCTTGAAGCGCCCTGCTACCGGAGAACAGAACTCTCTGACGTCCTCGCATCTCCGCAAAATCGAGCACATTCGAGGCATTCTGTCTCAACTAGCGAAGCATACGCGAACCTGAAGGCTCGTGGAGACCCGCCAACATGATCAAACTCGTCGCATTTGACCTCGATGGCACCTTGGCCATCAGCAAACAAGCAATCCAACAAAACATGGCCGAAGCCCTCACTTCTCTCCTCCAAGTCGCCCACGTGGCCGTCATTTCAGGCGGCGACTGGCCTCAATTCTCCAAACAAATCGCATCTCGCCTTCCACCAACCGCCGATCTCTCCAAGCTCTGGCTTATGCCTACAAGCGGCACCAAACTATACAGATTCGACACCTCGTCCAATACCTGGCAGACCGTTTATGCCGACCTCTTCACTTCCGAAACTAAGGCTTCTATTCTTCAAGCCTTTGACGCCTCACTTGACGCTACGGGGTTCAAGCCCTCTCAGACCTGGGGCGAGAGGATTGAAGATCGCGGGAGCCAGATCACCTTCTCTGCGCTGGGCCAAGAGGCTCCGATCTCTGAGAAACAGACCTGGGATCCGGATTTTGCGAAGCGTAAAGTCATCCAAGCCGATCTAAAGAACCGGTTAGCCGATCTCTCCATCAACATGGGTGGCACCACGTCAATCGATGTGACGAAGCAGGGCGTGGACAAGGCCTACGGATTGCGGAAGCTCAGCGAGGAAAGCGGAATTCACCTGGATGAAATGATGTTCGTAGGAGATGCGATTTTCCCTGGTGGAAATGATTATCCTGCTAAGCAGCTGGGTTTGAAGACGGTGCAGGTGGAGAATCCGAATGGAACGCTGGCCGCGATTGCAGCGATTGTGGCTTGTTTGTCGTAGAGCCTTGGTACAATATGCTACAGGTTTCCTGGCTTTACTCCTGTAGGTGACCGCGATGCCGCATCACCTCCTGTGTTTCCGGCCGTAGAATGATTTCTGAGGCTTCGAGCTTGGCCTTCTTAGCTAATGCCTCGCAGAAGCTCATCTGAGACAATCTTAATCCCATTGTCAGCAGTGGAACGTGCATTATTTTGCGGCGGCGCCATCGGAATAACATCGCCATTGCGGCGTAGCGAGTCACTTTACGGCATCCTTTTCACCTTGGTTCCACCAGCACTTCCCGCTCTTTTAGCCTGCTGCTCTTGCCAACGCCTCTGCTCCTCCAGCAGCTCGTCTTCGCCATCATCCGGCTCTCCAGCCGCCTCCTTCCTCTGCACCATCGCGGCCGGCGCCTCAGGCAATGCACCCGCCAACCTAGCTTCCTCCTCCCACATCTTCTTCTCCGCCTCATCACACTCCTCCTTTCGATCAATCCACCGTTCCTGCACATCCCTCACGTCCATCTGTCCATAACTCTGACTCATTGCTTGAGCCCAAATACTCGCTTCATCGTCCAACGTCTTCCCATTCTCATCTCTCCCTCTCGCCCCTGCAAAGACGTACCCGCTTGCACGATCGATCGCCCGAAGTAACGCAGCCATGCTTTGCCGATCTTCTACCGCCAAGGTCTCAAAGCCCATGAGACCGTAATCCTCAATCAGGCTGATCAGAGCTTTGTTCAGATCGTCCCATTTCCCCGATGCACCGCCTGGAGTTCCGGCTTGTTCTTTGGAGAGCTCTGGAAGAAGGTGTTCGAGATATTGACATTCGGTGTAGAAGTCGAGATTGAACGGCAGGTCTGCGCCTCCTACGGCTTTTAAGTTGTCGATCTTGGTGAGGACGTTGACGATGGGATATGGGAGATGAAGAGGTCCGCGGAGGCAGAGAAGGAGAGAGCTTAGGTATAATGATGGTCTTGTAAGAACGACTGAGTCGAGGAGTTGGATTACGACTATCTAGGTTCTGTTAGCGATTGATCTGTCGTGGCGAGGAATTGACAACTTACCCGATAGCCAATTTTCTCGAGTCTGTGCAAGATCTTTGGTAGCGATTGATGATGGATGGTGAGCTCAGGCTGCCCTGGCGGATCGAGAACAATCGTCTCTTCTGTTCAAACACTGTCAGCAAAGATGCACTCAACAATCCAGAATTTTTCAAACAGCCACTATCAATTCCAAAATTCGAAAAACATTTGGAACGATTCGAATCAAAATGCCTCCCAAACGACCACTTCAAGTAGAGGAGAAACTCACCACACCTCTCCAACTCCCTCTCCAACCAATCCACATTAACCTCAATCTCCTCCATTGCCCATAACACCCCACCATTTGGACCCAATTCCTCGCGCTCCATGACTTCATCAACAGATACCAGATCTCGCACATCGAACGCCGCTTCATATGGGATGTTATCATTCGCGGGGTCCAGGTTCCCGATCGAGCAAGGTCGAGCAATTGCTCGCATGAATTGTTGTAAGCCGTTGCATAATGTCGATTTGCCTGCGCCGGGCGGGCCGATGGGGAGAAGGATTGTGCGCATCAGGAAGAACAGGGTAGAGAACGATGAAGCAGGGAGGAAATATGCGGAGTCGTGTCTTGCAGTTCTTTAGTTAATGTTTGTGGAAGACAGTAGAAGTTGCAGTCGTGGTGGTTTCATGCAAGGATTTGTGGCAATGACGTAAAGTTCTGGGACAGTATGAAAATTGCATGTGAAAGTGAAAGCGAGTGTTCATGATCTTCATACGATTTCTACTACAGCGACTGTCTACAGTACTAGTGATGCGTACAGCGCGTCAATGATCAGCGAGCGGCGCTTCACTGGCATCTCCCCGCGCTTCTGCTGAGTAGCTACTTGCTCTACTTGGGGTCATTTCGATGCTTTGACATTCGAGATGTTCCGATCGCATGCGTGCAGACTACGCATATGCGTGTCTCGCGCCCTTTGCGAGTTGCTGCGGAGAGAATAATCATCCTTGAAGGCTCTTCTGCAGAGCTTCGGCGAATTCCAAGTTGAGGTCAATTGGCGTGAAGGCCATGTGACTGAGTTGATTGCCTCAATGATGATTGTCCATACCAGTTGTTCCCGCATGGACTGGCGGCGATCGGGACCCGTGAGGGTCCCGTAGATGGCCCTAGGTTCAGAGACACGGTTCCAAGACGGCTGTTCCTGCAGGTGCGGATCGCCAAAATTGTTCTAAAACCAGCTGACAGTGAGACATCACTTCTCCTTCGCTGGCTTGCCCTTTGCCTCACTTTCTCCAAGCTCTCTGACATATACCTTCACCAGTTCTGGGTCCGTAGGGTCCGCTTCCTTGCCATCTTCGAATCCTGGGCTAACGCCAATTGCCAAATATTTTCCGTCGGAGCTGAACTGCATCGCAGCCACGCAAGCAGGCAGCTTAGGATATTGTCTGATCCTCCTCTTAGTCTTCGCATCCCACAATGCCACTACGCCATCTCCGCCACCTGTCGCGAAGGTGCCGTGAACAGGGTGGAAAGCAACTGCGTTGACCGGATAAATAACATCAATCGCGACCTCTTGCCCATCCTCATTGACCCTCGTAGTCTTGTCTCTGTGGCACTTGAACGCGTACATTTTCTTGTTCTCTTCTTCATCAAACCACTCCACACCTACTCTGCCTTCGATCGACGAAACCGCGAACCCTGAGCCATCAGGCATCGGTGCAGTGTCCCGCGTCATGAATTTCAGACTCGATTCCCGCTCTTGCCAAGGACGTGCGTGCAATGGCTCTTGCATTCCTGATGTACTGCCTGCTTGCCCGGTCAAGGCCTTCAGATCTGCCAGCGCGTAGACATGAACTTTTCTCTCTGCCATCGTGATGAGTGCCTTGTCGGCTGTGACAGAAAGCGCGAACGGCTTCGCAGCGAGCTGGATAGTAACGTATTTCTTGCTTTCGGCATCATGCACTCTCAGCATAGCGTCCCATGATATGCTGAGGACAACATTGTGTTCTGGCGAAAAGGCGATTTTGCTTGTGGGCCTGCTGGCCCTGCTGAGGACTTCTTGACTCTCTGTGCCTTGGCTGAGATTGTAACGCGTTGTTGTTCGATCGAGGCCAGCTGTATAGATAGTATCGGAATCGGAGCCGAAACATGCGTCGAGTAACGGTGCGGACGCGGCTATTGTGCTCGACAGCTCGAAGGGCGGACTCGATTCGGTTCGGCGGTAGACATGGATGGCGGTGTCTGTGTTCCACGATGTGACGACGAGCGTGTTATTGTCTGGAGAGAATATAACCGATGATACTGCATCAGTCGGCGGTTGCGACAGCTCCAGAATGGACATGTTGGGCGAGTATTGTCGAAAGCGATCGATTGTTGACCTGCGACTGTGAAGTTGGTGTCGAGGTAGTCTGGAACCACGACTTTTGTCAAGACAGGCGACAAATATCGCCGTCACAGGTCTTTCTCCAATCTGCGCCAACACGATTGCATGCATGCTCTCAATTACTGGCTCACATACTCTCTGTCTTCGAAGTGGCCATCAGGAGATATCGGAAAAGACACTCGGAAGCTTGGTGAACAATATTTGCGAAGAGATACACACGATCATCGCCTTGGCTGTGGACTGTCTTCTACTCTAGCCGACCTTTTCAATCTCCTGATGATCAGCATCGATCTTCTCGTTGACATGAGACTCCATAGCATGCTGATGCGGAATGACAGTTCTACCGCCCTTTGATGATGCAACGCCGCCAGTGATACCTCCCTTGGCAAACAGAAGCGGAATGTCCTCCAGCTCGATTCCTTTCGTCTCAGGATAGAAGAAGTAGACCATGGGGATGAAGGCCGCGTTCAGTACTGCGAAGACGATGAACGTCCGCCACCCAATGTTCTCAAATGAGATTGGCGTGATCTTTACCACTGCAAACACAGCCATCCAGTTCCAGCCTGATGCAATCGCCTGCATTCGTGTTCGCACTCTGGTCGTGTTGATTTCAGTCGGATAGAACCATGGAACTGGCAGCCAACCGATGCCGTACACCAGCTGGAAGATGAAGATGAATGCCGTTGCTCCATACGCCGGGCCACGATTCGTGTCGGAAGCTTGCGAGAGAAGTGCAGACACTGCGACGAAGCAGATGCAGAGTCCAGCAGTACACGAGAGGAGTAGCGCTCGTCTTCCGAAGCGATCCATGAGGAACACTGGTATAGCGGAGCCTACCAGGTACGTACATTGAGCAGCTCCGCCCAGGATGAGGGCCATATTCCGCGTCATGCCCATGGTATCCTGAAAGATAACAGGTGAGTAGTAATTTATCATGTTAGACCCAGTCCACTGTTGGGCTAATTGGACGCTTATTGTAATAAGCAGTCGTCGCAGATTCTGTACCTTGCCCCAGGTGAAGAGTTCTTTGAATCGAAATGGTCCCCCTTTTTGCTCCTCCTCAAGACCCACTCGGATGTCGAGAATGACTCTCTCCACATCCGCGTCGTTGACGTCTTTGCTCAGCAGGTCTGCAGTGACTTGAGCCGCTTCCTCATATCGATCGTGTAGCACAAGCCATCGTGGACTTTCGGGCAAGCCAATGACCTGCAGCACCAGGAAGATCGCGAAGACCGCTTGGAAGGATAGAGGAAACCGCCACTGGAAGCTCGTCGACGAGAAGCTGGTGCCATAATCCATCCTAGTCTGCCGTCAGCAGCTGGCGTAGAAGACCTACTTTCCTACTTACCAGTATGCAATCACGACACCCAGAATTGTCAGCGTGCCTTGTAACGTCAAGAGCATGCCTCGGTAGCTCGACGGCGCACACTCCGACAAGTATACCGGCGCCGTAGATGAGTTCATTCCGTTGCCGACTCCAGTGATGATTCTCCCCGCAATGAGCTGAGCAACATTGATGGACGTCCCTAGGATGACCGCGCCAACAATCATGATCGATCCGCCTGCGAGCAGCATAGTCCTCCGACCCAGCTTCTCACCAACAAAGTAGCAGATGATACTGCCAACAACGCATCCGATATCGTATAAAGCAGTGATGTTGCCCTGCATGTCGGCGTCCGGATTGTTGAAGTACTCGCCGAAGGGATTGTCCGCGCCGATGATGCCGGCCATCACACCTTTGCCAGAGTCAGCAACGACCACAACTCCGGGCATCATTAATTTACCTTGATCAAACCCCAAAAGCAAGAAAGCCTGACATGCTGCAGCAGTGATCGCCCACACGAGCGTCTTGCCTCGAAAATTGTGTTTCCATAGTTGAAGCATAACTGCGAACACGACAGTGTCAACCAAATCGAATTCAGCACAACACAACGCTACAATCAACAACAAGAGTCAACCGAATTCCCCAGAAGCACCAGTATGCAGCCATAAATGTTCGCCTCCTAGATCCACTCGGTACTCTAACAACCGAAGGTGGGTCAAAGACAGCCCGAGATGTCTTGGGATCCAAGCAGCTGCCAAGAACTTGTCATGGATCGCCATTCGATATCGAGCAGATGAAGTCAGTGATCTCCGTCCGGGGCTCTCCGCTCTCCACGTTTCGGTGCAGTTTCGCACGTGGCTGAGGGACGGCGTCAATCTGCGGCATTTCGTGTAGGGAGTTGAGGTTGGCGCCGTGCGTGTACGATGAGCGACTAAGAGGGCTTGGAAGGCTTGCGCGGTATGGAGAAAGGACCGATGACCGAGGGCTATGCTCTGAGGTATGTTGAAGAGAACATGAGCGTCGTTATCATATTATATACCTCAATTGAACTTTTCATACTTCCTAGGTATGCCTACGCGACCAGTGTAAATTACCTGTTGCATCGTTCTTCGTTCCTACCATTGTTAGTAGAAGGATTTCTCACATTCATCGACACATTACGTCGTCAGCTGCCATTACTTTATTGTCCCTCCTCTTCTGCGTACAGTCCTGAACGACGCCAGCGTGCTTAGGCGACGGCTCCAGGCTCAACAAGCTCAACGCGGCCCTCGCGGCGAGCCCAAAACTTGCTGAAATCGCCCACTGGAAGCTGCAGTGTAAAGCCGACCGAGTCTAAAATCTGTTGAAAGAGGAGATACCAGCCGCATAAAGAACAGACGAACCAGCAGCCGCCACCTCCCTGTGACAAACGGAACCCTGGTCAGCCTTGCGTATTTTTACCATCATGCTGAAGCAAGAAGGAAAAATTAAAGAACAGGATACCCACCTGGAGAAGTGTATCGTACATATCTGCGTCTCCGAGAGCCTGTTCCCAGAAAGCAGCCGCGAGGAGCAGGAAACCTAGTCCGATGCTGAGGAAGACCATGATGAAGACTGCATTGATTCTCGAGGCGCCAATCATGAACACGAAGCTAATCATGCCGGCCGCAAGAGGCCAGAATGCTGTGGTAAGTCATATCATGTCAGCACTGAGAATATGAGGGATGATAGCAGGAGGAATGGTCTTACCAAGACTTGCCCAAAAGCCGTCCGCTGCCAGACCTGCGCGATATGTCCCATCAACTCCATATGCTCCGGCGCCATTGTAGAAAGGATGCAGTGTGGCTCCCCATCCGAACATGATTCCGCCTGTGTCTCGCAGTCAGCCGTATGATGAAGGGAGCGGGACTGACGAATTATTCTCTGCTCACCATAGAAGAAGAACACCACGAAAGAGAACGTATTGCCAAGGAACCATTCGAGGAGCCCACCGATCCACATGCAAGGACCACCGATGAAGTAGTAGACGCCGCTATGATTGTTCAGCTTAATTCAGAAGTCGCACCGCCCCAGTCTGGGCGATCAAACTTACATCGTCGCACTACCAAGCCCTCCAGAACCTCTCCATCCCATAAGTTGGCATGATAGCGGTGTGAGACCAATAACGAAGCCAGTAAGAGCAAGCGGAGTAGGATTGCCAAAGGTCTTGCGTAGATCGCCTTTGACTTTGGTAGGAGGCTGGAGATACAATCTTTCGAAAAGCTCTGGCGTCATGTTGATCGTACTCGCGGTACGGATGCGTTCGATGGCATCTGCGGAGAAATCATGACTTGTGTCTGGGCCGCTGCCATTGAGACCGCGTTCTTTAGCATCGCTGCCGCTCAAGTCGCCATTGTTACCATTGGAGTAGTCTGCCATTGGATCTGAGTGAGCCTGCGGGAGTGGCTTGCTGGCGAACGGTTCGAGGGCATACGTGAGACGATATAGCACCGAGAGCTCTAGGATAGCTTGGAGATGAATGACCCATGAACCATTGAGCTCTTCGACAGGTGATTAATCATCGGCATACTCCAATGTCTTTGCACCTCGGCGCTGATCGGTGCTAGAGTGTGACTTTCGGGTGAACATCCAATTGTACAAGCGAGATGAGACTGGGAGTATCAGTTCGAGCGCCGGTAGATCCTTGGCATCTGACATCGAGTCGTGGAGACGCTGTAGAATTCGTTCTCCTCTTTCGAATGATCATTTGCAATGACCAGATGATTACTGCGCCCACCGGGTTCGAGGCGCATCCGTATTGGCATGAGTTTTGGCACATTGAGCATCGCAATATTGTCGTCTGACCCGGCTCGGATCTGACGACTTCCACTACCTCATCGATCTGATGAGCTTCGCATAGTTCGAATCGTGACTCTCATGCGGCTTTCTTATCTGCAACCCGGCTTTGGCTTCGTTTTATTGTCCCTTCTTTCAGCATGCTAGATCGCTTGTTGATATCAGAAGTTGCAACCTGAACAGGAGGACCGTTAATCCGCGGAGGCACGTCACAGCTTCATCTGATGATGTGCGGGACTGCACAGACGTCTCAGTGAACGCGTGGAGACGCTAATTCCCCATGGGGTCGGATTTAAAGCTTTCTTGACTAATCATGCTGTCCAGTCTGTGCTCGTTCCTTGTCGTGCCTGCCATCCGCTGGTCCAAGGTGCTGACCGGCTCACAGGCTGACATGCATACTGTCCAGTGACGAACCGCGGAAGCCACGGCGGTGGTAGTTCTGCGGGCGATCTCGTGCGTATGAAAGCGCTGATGGAGTTGATCGAAGTTCAGCGGAGCAATGTCAGATCGACAATGGGAGGTCAAGGTATATCGATCACGTGCGGCAAGACCGCCGCTGACTGTGCTCATGCTCATGGACCAGGGCGGGGAACCTTGCTTGTTCGGAGGTAGAACTCGAGTCCATCATTCTGCTCCGCTGGTGTATGGTATGCAGTAGCCATGATCGGGTGCGAGCGGACTGGAATTTGAAGTGCTGCGCTCGCAAGTTTGGGCTTGAAGCCTCGAAGCTGGATGTGGGACGAAAAGGAGAGGACTGAGAAGAAGCAGGAAGCGCGTCGACTTCGCCGCCAAGATTCGAGGGCTGTGACCGCCTCACTGCTTTTCGCAACTCCTCTCTAACATCAAATTTTAATTCATGTATTGACGGAAACTGTCCGCAGAAGGCAGTTCTGTACTGATTGTTCCTTTGCAGCGCAATTCTGTCTCGGTACCGACTACTCAGCAGAGACCCGGCTGCATTAGACGACAGCAGAAGTACTCCTCGGGCGATTGCTCCTCGAACTTTGATAAAATTTGTTGCGCATTCGTGCGAATTTCTGCACCTCCAGCCCTTATTTCTTCTTCTTTTGTAGGATTGGAACAAGATTTGTAGCCTGGGCTGCGCTGCAGTGGAGCAGAACAAGAGATGAGGGTACACAGAGACGTCCCACGGACATGTCGATGCAGCACTTCTTGATCCGATGCGAAGCAACTGAGCAGACAAGCGTCATCGCTCTGGAAGTAGGTACGCTTTTCTCGATCTCTTCCGAATCGTTGTGACTAGAATCACCTCTCCGGCTTCAGCATTCCCACCGGCCCATCAAGCCTGCTCCCACCTGACCATTTGGATATACGCTCTCTCCCCAACGCTGGTTCCCTCAACTACTTCGAATCTTTGCCTCCAAAGCTGAAGTCGAGGACCATGTTCCACTTTGTCAGTGAAAATCAGATAACGTGCCCAAGCCACCTTCTCCTTCGCTTTTGCATTCAAACGACCAATTCTGTATGCTGGAGTGCCATCATAATCGTTCTTACGATTGTGCTCCTCAAGTTCACGATCCGAGACGGCCGATAGGCGGATCTGTCCGAGTGAGGCCACTCGAAGAGCGCGCGGAACGCTTTTCATCCAGTCCAATGCCGCGTCTGGGGAGTCGAATGTGAAGGCAGAGTTGCGTAGGTAGAATGGGAGCGTCTCGAGGCGGACTTGTTTGGCGGTGAGGAGAAGACCAGAGTTGGTGCCTGACATCAGCGATGGAGCGGCGATGCTGCTAGCCGCGTTGAGGCGGACCTCCTCGTCGGACTTGTGAGGGGGGCTGCAGCGCGAAAAGCGGGAAGGTAGTAACGATGATGAGTATTTCATTTTCTTGTGGCGAAACAGAAGCTTCTTCTCCAGAAAGACTTCAACGTCTTTGGTTGCAAAGTCCCAGATGAAATCACGGAGCTCGCGAGGGAGGCTAAAGATAGTGACGGGCTCCTTTCTTGCGATCGGTGGTGCGTGGGAAATAGGTGTGTGCTTGAAGGCAAGAGTCTGACAGTCGGCGATTCCGACGAATTCGAAGTTGGAGCAGAGGTCAGCAATGGACTCGAACGCGCTCTTGGCGGCGGTGGAGCCACTCGGTGCGCTCAACGCATCTAAGTTTCTGGATGAAGGAGACACAGGATCCATGTTCGCGATGTTGGTTATGAGTGCGGATACAATGGACGAACAAGTTGGCGTGCTGCCGATGAATGAAGTGAAGCTAAAAGCTAGCGAAGTGCAGCTTCAAACAACCTGAGGCTGAAACTTGTGAACTGCAGTCCTGCTTCTCCAAACAGCTTCTCACTCAGCTGTCTTCACATTTGTTTGCTGCTTGATGCATTACTCCAATCACTTAAGTGGGGGAGACCTCAGGTCACATATCGCCATTGGAAATGCCCGCTTTGGAATGGCCACGAACATCGCGGTAATGATCGCTGAGACTTAGAAGGCTCAGAGACATATAACGACCTTGCAATCGAGTGAAGCCAAACATGTGGAAATCTTTTCCCACATAGCTGGACGTGCCCCGAGCGAGCTTCGTCACTTGTATGCTTCAAGATATTTCCTCCTCGTTGCCATCTTCCTCCACATCTCTTCCAGCGCACACCCAGCAATTGCAGAACCTCACAGAAACTGACTCACAGCAATCCTGATCACAGTCGACTGAGCCTATCTCTCTCGTGCATCTCCTCCATTGGCTGGACAAGTTTCCTTCAGAACTACGAGGCCGGCCCCATCGTGTGCTCGGAGCAACGTGATACTGATCCAAGATCTTCTGACAAAAAGGTCGCCTTGTTTTATCGACTACCATCTTGAGCAGCGCAAGGGTGACCTTGACGCCTTCGGAACGCAAGTTCGTCATAATATCTATGAGGAGTGCGTGTCGCTGTCGCATTCCTCGAAGGGCGGGATCCGAATGCAGCCTGCTTTTCACTTCCGAAACATATTTCCGCTGCTCAATGCCAAGTTCTGCCATCCAGCTCGTACATGCCCACAAACGCTTTACATTGAAAGATGAGAAGTTGTAGTATGCGAAAGTGACCTCAGCGTAGGTTTGATGGCAGGCGAGGAGTAGTCCTGCGTTCTGTGCTTTGATGCTGGTGAAGCCAAGTGGGACGTACACTCCAAAGAAAACGTATTCGTAAATCAGATCTCGAAGCTCGCGCGGCAGGTCGAGAAAGCGAAAGGGATGAGGTGTGTCAATTGTGTTCTTGTGGAGACGAGCTATCCAGATGCTCCGCCTGTCAAGCGCTGGGTGAGGTTGAGCTGGGGCTGAGGCGGACAGCATAGTTGCCTGCCAACGCAAAAGCCTGTATGTAGCATATTGGGATGAAGCAGCATAAGTCGCATAGTCTTATAGTTCCGGTTGCCTACAGGGCTGACGTTATGAGATAGCAGTAGTCGCCATTAGAAGGATGGAGAGCCACGCTTCGCCAAGACTTTACGGTTGGTGCCTGAAGTGTTGCGAGTTTCCGTACAAGCAGTGGGTGTCGATCATATCCCCAGGTCGCCATGACAGCCCAGCTCATATTGTCTTGAACAGAGAAGCTCAGCTCATGGCAGAGACTGCTCATGAATATGATTAAAGTCGAAAGATAGACCTCACCTCTTGCAAGGCAGCGCGCATGATCATGCATTCTCCAAGAGGTAGCTCTTCTCCCGCTTCGCGATGCCACTGATCAATTACTGCTGAGCGCATCGCAGGAGGTAATAGGCCCAAGCTATCCCTCAGATTCTCAATCAGTAACGGGATATTGTTTAGCAGGGACCGCGGAGCAGTGCCTGTTAGGTCCGGGACTGGAACTGGAACGAAGCCTTCCACGCCATCTTTGGTGATCCACCGGTCTTTTTGACAATTGTAAAGGACGAAATCGTCGAGCCTCGCCACCATAGAATCCAGTGGTAGCAAGCGTATGGTGCCAGCAAGGTATATGTCCTCGTACAACAAAGTCAACTCTTGTAAAGACGCTGGAAGTAGTGTTGAGAGAACTTCTTCTTGTTCGTTGTTCAGATGTTCAGGACGAAAGCCGTCACTGCCGAAGAGAGCTAAAGAAGGCACAATTACCTCTCTCAAATGCTCCAAACTCGTGATTGACCCGATTGGTAATATGTGATTAACCTCCATACCTGGAGGAACGAGGCCATTGGCTTCTCTTGATGCCACAGTCATGGATATATCATGTCGATGTTCAAGACGGAGAGATTCAAGGCTAGCCAATCTTCGCAGAGCGCCACCGAGAGCAGGCCAGTCCATGCGCCAGAAGTTGTCTTCCCTGTTGTACCATTCGATCCAGAGTAGGCGCAAGTTGGGGCAGCACACCAGTATGGGAGCGAAGTCCAGGATATCGAATGTACAGTAGGTTAAATGCAGATACTGCAGTGAGCTCCTGAGATTGGCTGTGAGGCCGGGGGCAATGGACTGAGGATGCAGTACGAAGTTATGCAAATGCAGCTTGCTAATTGAAGGAAGACGTAGAATGGGCACAAGACCTGGCACCGAGATGGTCTGGCCTGCACCACAGGGTAAAGTGACGTCTTGCAGAGCCAGATACGGAGGCTGCGCGCTCATTTGGAGTAGTATGGTTCTCAACAGGGAGTCACCAATCATGTTCTGATCGCCTTCGAGCTGCAGCACTCTCGCCTGATGGCACATGGCCAGTAGCAAAGCACCCAACGTCGAGCGAGGCAGTGGCTCCCCATTGTTTTCCGCGGAACGCAAATGTGTGCTTATAGAGTGGCGTACATCATTCGGTAATCCAGTCAGACCCTGCTCGCATTGTTGTATGTTGAATTTAAGATAGTCCACGATGCGGAAGTCCTTGTCGTCCCGCGTAATTGCTATTCGGATGGTCCTAACATACGCACAGCGCGGTCGATCTTCGACGAGAGTCTTGCAGAGTCGACCCAGCCGGATGATATCGCGATCGTTGTCAGCATCGAACTTGTTACCCACCACATCAACGTGGCTGTAGAACAGTGGAGTCGTCAAGCGGTTCGCTGTCTTGTTCGTCAGACATATGCTTCTAAGCGTGGCTTTGCTATCAAGCTCAATGAAGGACAAAATCTGTTCATTGAGCTCGTCGGGAAGTTGGGAGAACATCGTTCTGTCGTTGATTGGAGTTGTGATGGAGAAACGCGTGCAGGCAGGAGAAAGAAGCCGAAGTGAAACAGGAGCTATGGCCATCGGCAGGATCGGGTCAAAATTTGATGATTGGCGTCATCAAGTTTTGACGGCTGTCAGATCGTGAACTTCAGGTCGTTCGCCCGCAAGACTTTCACGTGCAACCACCTCGACAGCAAGCGTATCACGCCAACCGTTGTGTTAAGGTGCCGCTATCAAACTGAGTGATTGTATGACAATTCGAGCTCGAGACGATACGCGCCGCATCTCCTAGAACTACATGATTTCACAATGACATCCATCGACGAGCTCTTCCGAAAACCGAACCTTCCGCCAGCAGGCAACAAGCGCAAATACGAGGCTCCTGACGCACAAGAAGTCTACAAGGCTTCCAAACTTTCCAAATCCTCATCTCCGAACGGCCACGCCAACGGCGCGACGGTAGAAGATGCTGAAGATGAAGACCTCGAAGCCGGCCCCGAACTTCCACCCGATCTCGACGATGAAGGCGACGATGAAGATGGAAAGTTCTTTGGGTCCGGTATGACAAAAGATGCGGCGGAGGCTTTGGATTACATCGATCAAGCAGATGGAGCGGAAGAGGCTTTACAGGAAGAAAAGATCGATTCAGCATGGCTGAGGAGATTGACAACGAGTTTCGAGAGAAAAGTGATGAAGAATGCAGAGTTGAGAGCAAAGTATGAGAGTGATCCAACAAAATTCATCGAGAGCGAGGCAGACTTGGATGCGGAGATCAAGAGCTGGAGTTTGCTAGGCGAGCACCCGGAGCTGTACGTTGAATTTGCCAAAGGAGGCGCTGCTGCTACTCTGGTCGGACTACTCGCGCATGAGAATACGGACATTGCGATTGGCGCAATTCAAATCGTGTCCGAGCTCCTGGATGAAGATGTGCAGGCGGAACAAGAGCAGTGGGACGCGGTTGTGGCTGCTTTGCTTGATGCAGATCTGCTAGACCTTCTTATGGACAACCTAGGGAGACTTGACGAGGAGAACGAGAGCGATAGGAATGGCATGTATCACTCGTTAGCTGTATTGGAGAGTCTGGCAGGGCAGCAGGCAACGGCAGAGAAGATCGGACAGGAGAAACTGATGATGTGGTTGTGCAATCGCATCAAAGTCGCCGAGAAGCCCGTGGGACAGAACAAGCAGTATGCGGCGGAAGTGCTCCAGGTCTTACTGCAGTCCTCTGCTCTACTTCGAAAGCGCTTGGCGGTGGACATCGATGGCGTGGATCTATTTCTGCAGCTGCTTGCCGCGTATCGAAAGCGTGATCCGGAAAAAGACACCCACGAGGAGGAGTTCGTGGAGAACCTCTTCGATGCGCTGACATGTGTGGTGGATGAGACTGAGGGGAAGGCAAAGTTTGTTGAGGCAGAAGGTGTCGAGCTGTGCCTGATCATGCTCAAAGAGGGGACGAAGAACATCACGCAACGTGCACTACGAGTACTGGACCATGCGACGAATGGCCAGGGAGCAGCTCCTGCCGCGGTCTGCGACAAGATAGTTGATGCCGCTGGCCTCAAATTTCTGTTCAGTACGTTCATGAAGAGCAAGGACGCCGCGAGTGTGGAGCATTTGCTTGGCATATTTTCCGCCATGCTGCGACTGCTACCTGGAGAGTCTGCAGCCCGCATTCGCGTATTGGCAAAATTCACGGAAAAGAAGATGGATAAAGTCGTGAGGCTGATCAAACTGCGAAAAGAATATGCTGCCAAGGTGTCGAAAGTCGAGAAGGAGATTGCCCAAGAACAGAAGAGTCTTCCGGACGATGAGCTCGAGGACCGGGCAGACGAGTGGTTCTCCCGACGTCTTGACGGCGGTCTCTTCTGCTTGCAGATGTGCGATGTGATATTGGCATGGCTGGTAGCAGAAGACGAAGGCATCAGGCAGTTGGCGCTGCAAGAGTTCCATGGTGGGTTCGGCATGGTCAAGACATCCCTGGACGAGCAGATGAAGGGTCTGGAAGGTGGTTCCGAAGAGGACCAAGACACGAGAGAAATGTTGGAGACGCTAATGGGATATCTTGAATGAGGCTCCTCGGTATGTAGACTCAATGATATGGTCGCGTAGGACCAAGCTGGCGGAGCCGAAAGTGAGCTGATTTATGCCAAGGCATGGCTGGACTTCCCGCAGCCACAGCCGCTCTGCTGCCTCGACCTCGACCGCTTGCAGCAAACAACATCCACCTTCTCTCGCACTAGGAGCTCGCTGCCTGAACCAACAGGCACATGCGACACCTCTTAAGTCGGCGGACTGCACTGACTTCGTCGTTTCAATATCGACTGCTCAGAAATCCTTCCTTCTTTGACACAGTCAGGAGTTTGCGCAGCTCAACCGGCGCGCCACCTCCTGAACACAACTACTCAAGATCGCACCTGCAGCCTCGCAGCACATCTGCCAATATGGCTCGTCGTCTTCACGGTGTGGACTGTCCGATCAATGACATTGCGGACTACAGTTTCAGCTGGAGCACAGACGGCTCTCCTCGCTTTCCCAATGCCATTTCCGACTGGAGCGGCACACCTTTGACACAACGCGAACGCAGAATGATGGCGTTGATGGGAGAGATCACCGACAAACCCGAGTGGGATCGCAAAGTCTTCGATGACAAAATTGTGGCCAAGTGGCGCGCTGAAGCACTGGCGACCAATGCGGATGCAGAAACTGAGCGCGTCTTGACTGAGAAAGCAATCGATTATTGCATCGAAGAAATTCGCGACTACGCGTCGAAACTGGAGGAGGTTCAAATGGTACCGGCGATCGATGCCAATGGCGTGGTGTACAAGTCTGATACTCTCGTCACTGCCGAAATGAAAGAGGCTCTTAAATTGGCTGCTGCACCACTTGAAGATGTTCCTGATGACAAGAAAGACTGGCATCCGCACTCCGGGGAGCAGGTTCTCGATCTTGTACACCCGAGTCTGTTCCCTCTTCTGTATGGACGATCTACTGTTCTTGCGGAAGGAACGGTGACCCTGGACGACTGCACTTCGTACATCGGCAAAGGCCTTGTTGCACCGGTTCCGGAGGACGACCACGTGAAAGTGGAACATTTCCCAGGCCGTAGTGGTTGGGGCCGTTGGGGCCATGACCCGAAGCAGCACTTCTACTCCAAGAAGTATCAATGGCTGCCCTGCGAAGTTGCCTTCCGGGGTGCCGACGACATGGAGATCACGAGCTACATCAACAACCTTCACCCTCAGCTGCACAAACCTCTGTATGAGGCTGTCCAGCGCATTATAGCCAAAGCTGTCCCAATGTGGAGTGCGTGTCTGTCGCGATCTGACGAGGCGGCTCCACCTAGAGACGATGCGGATGCTGAATGGATCGAGCCAAGTGAAAAGCGGCCTGCTGCAGAGAATGAAGCAGAGCTCGACGAGGACGACATCTGGGACCTGGACGAGGATTGGACCCGGGACAATCGCACGTTGTCGATACCAGATATCGAAGGGAGCTACCAGGCTCGAGCGAATCACGGGGATCCGACGAAGTTTGCCGACCTTCGCAAGACTTTCGCTGAGCAAGGTCTTCAGGTCATTGTCAAACTGGCGAACATTCACCTCACTCCAGATAAGCCAGATTACGCAGGCGGATCGTGGCACATCGAAGGTCAACTCAATGAGCACATCTGTGCCTCAGCACTCTACTACTACGACAGCTCGAACATCACAGAATCTTACCTGTCATTCCGTGAAGCTACAGATGTTGAGCACCTTGAGGACAAGGGCTACGAGCAGGGCGACTTCGAACACCTTGAGCGCGTCTACGGTATCCAAAACGACGAAGCTGCCGTTCAACATCTTGGCCGCGTCAATACTCGCGAAGGCCGTCTGCTGGTATTTCCCAACGTCTTTCAGCATCGCGTTGAACCCTTTAGTCTCGTAGACGAGTCTCAGCCAGGCCATCGCAAGATCTTGGCGCTGTTCCTCGTCGATCCGCACATTCGCATTCCATCTACTGCGCACGTTCCACCGCAGCAGAAAGACTGGTGGAGAGGAATGGTGTATGACCTCGATCGTGTCGCGAATCTCCCGCCTGAGCTGGCGGAGCACGTGGTTGAGAGCGCAGGCGACCTGCCGATTGAATTGGAGGAGGCTAAGGACATTCGGTTGGATTTGATGGAGGAGAGGAAGATGTTTGTTAAGGATGTGGATACGCGCTATCAGCAGGAGATTTTCAGCTTCTGTGAGCATTGAGGTGGTGCTGTAGCTTGTGGCGGCATGAAAATGGCAGCTGGTGAGAAGACAGGTCGTTACAGAGGTATGATTGATCTGTTTTCTAAATCGAAGAGAATGTTGTGTACCCGCCGATCGCTTGACTAGATGGCGTACGGTGTGAAACTGTGGCCGGAGAACGTGCTTTGCATGAGCTCGATGAGAGTGGATGCCCGCATCCTCTCCAATGATATATGCTGGGACAGGCTTACTCAGACCGCAAGAACCTACGCCTTCCACTGTGCACATCGACCCATCGGCTTGCAGTGCGCACCAGACTTTTGAGTGTCATCAGGCCTGCTGCGTACCTCACAGAGCAAAGTCTTTACTGCCATCGAAGCAAAAAGAATCATCTGGACCATCCGTTGATTATGTTTCCGTTCGATTTGTGTCGTAAGACTGACACAAACTAAAACAGCACAAGCACTTGCTGCAGCCAGCAAACGATGGAAACAGTCTTGATCATAAATCTGGCGACGATTATCCTCTTGCAACTTCTTCATCCTGTCAATCCCCGAGCAGTATCACATGTATGGATCCACACGCGGCATGTGGAGAATCAGACTCTGGTCTATTCACCCAAAATCTACTCGATGACGTTCACATCTATGGTGAATATTCTGCATATGCTTACAAGGTCGGCTGACATGACGAATCCACCACTTGGACGTCGATCATAAATACCCATCTTTCCTGCCCTTCTATACCTCTTCCTTTTACCTACATCAACATTCGAGCAACGAACCACTGTCAACAACAACTTACACTTATAACACCACCTCTACACAATCAAATCTCACCCAAACTCCAACATGTCCTCCCACAACATGAGTGTCGACCCGAAGACCGCTCTTTTCATCGCCTACGCTCATAACATCAATGCCGAAGGACCGATTGCCAATCAGATCACGGAAGAGATTACGCAGATCGGCGAAGGAGCATACGAGAACTGGTATGATGAGCTCGAGACTTGGCTCGAGTCTCACGGTAGCGAGAATGGGGCGCCTACGATGAAGCTGATCGCTGCATGGGCTGCTGCCAAGCGTAGTGGTCAGGCCGGAGATGGAGAGATCTTGAAGATGGCGGAGAGTATCTGGGAGACGGGAGAGAGACTGGTGGGTGGTTGGAACGAGTCTGTTGAGGCCTGGTGCAAGGCCAACCCTGGCTTGACTCCAGCATAAAGTACCCGGTGAGTGAATGCTGCTGCATTATCCACGCAAGATGCCTCTAACATGAAGTACAGATACTTGTCTCATACGAACAGGCGTTGGCAGAGAGTGGTAAAGACGGGTTCCGACAGCAGGGGAGACTTTGGAGTAGAGCATCGGAATGAGACTTGGACGGTTTGGAAAGCACTCAGCATCGTTTACATTGGCTTTCACAAGCATTTGGTCATGGCTTTAGACCGCAATCTTCCACATGCGAGCGCATATGCGGCGCTGGGAATCAGATGAACGTGCATACAGTACTTGAAGGTCTCATGCTCCTCTCAGATAAGACATACGACATTCAATGACTACTTATACCTATACCACAAGCAATCGTCACATATTGGAGCTTCTCAGGGAAGATCGTCCAGTCCATGGTGCCAGAGGTCCAAATCGTAGGGTTCATGCTAACATATAATGCATAGAAAGATGTCGTCCGACATTCATTTGCATGTCAAATAGAACAAGCTGCATCAACACACTCACAACACACAGTATTATCGAAGGCTCTGAATAGCATATTTCCGAGCTCGTGGTACTGTGAGTGTGTTAGAAAGATGAGGCGCCCGATTCTAGACGATGGCCAAGATGAGTTTCAACATGCAACGAAATGGCTTTCACTCCTATTTGAATCATGTGTTAGCGGCACCCTACATCAGCAACATCCAGAACTGTGCGATGAGTAGTTGCAGAGAGGACTGGCAAGCCTTCTGACCTAAGCTCTAGAAAGGGAAGTATGGTTGCTTTCGTTCTCTGTATCCGATGTCGTAGAAGATCTTTGCCCTGTATTAATGATCTGTCTCCAAGTTTTCTGTCCCATCTCAGGCTATAGATAGTGCTCCCGTCAAGCTGTTGAAAGACATAGCTTCCTCGAAGGACCAAACTGGTGGCTGTGAACAATAATCAATCCGAGATCCCTTATGCCACGAAGCAGCTCGAATTCCAGTGGAAGTTCTCGATGAGCGGTACTCAACATTGTTGAGTTGCAGAGCTGATCGATCCCTGGCACCTGAGAGGATTTTGGAAGAGTAACATACCGCGTAGAGTTTGCCTTTGTGTTCTGTACCTTGTGTCTTGAAGTGCTCAGTGTAGAGCTCTTCGGGCGAATCGCTTGGGATAGCTCCAACGAAAACATGATATGTCAGGCTCCCGCAGTCATATATATAAGCTGGCGTCAACTAGAGTATCGTAAAAGTACCTTCTGTACTGTTTCGGAACATGGCAAAAGTTTTCGAAGTGCAATGGAGCAGTATCCGTTCCTACAAAGGCCTTCAATCGGCAGTACATTGCATTGTCGACACTTCGAACAAACATTGAACGATTTCCGAAATACTTTGACGTGTCTTCTACCTGAAAGGCGTTGAGTTCAGCTGGCAATGCTGCCCTCTTCTCTGTGCACTACTTCCCGACCGAGCGATTCCTGCTTTTTCTGCTCTGCATTTGAAGTAGACTGCCGTACAGAGTATACGTCCAGTTCAATCCATTCATAGCCTGTAAACAACTTCATGCTTATCGGGATTGCTATCACCTGTATTTTCCAGCTGGCCGGCAACCATCTCAGTCACTACTCTCGCTGCCCAGCAAGTCTACCACGAGGCTATGGCGTAATCGCTTCGCAGCTGGTAGCTCTGAACCATGCTGGTCTTCACCTTCTGCGCTAATCGCCTGCAATGCCCGACGCTTTGCAAAGCGAGCGCTACGTCCACTCGTCTGAGTTTCCGATTGGCTTACCGTTTGCTGGGCGACTTCTAGGCTCGTCAAATCAAGTCAGCGAAGATTCTTAAAACACGGGCATGGATTGCAACTCACTCTCTGCTGCATGTGCAGGCAAAGCGACAGAATCCGGAGCTCCCACAAGATCAATCTGCACCTCGCCAGAAATGATTTTGTCCAACTCTTTGCGTCTGATAGTCCGGAAGCGACATTTGCGCAGGGCTTGAGCATAAGTCATGTTTTGCTGGTGCTTGCTCGCCATATGAGCCACCATGGCGGGAATGCCAGTCATGTAGTAAGACTTGCTTCGTGTAGAATAGTTCGAACCGCAGAAGCCACAACGCAACTCGATCCATTCGTTCTTCTCTGCATCATAGACCACGCACGAGCAGACATTGAGATAGTCCAAGTGAGCAGCTGCGTCGAGGCTGTCTAAGCCAGATGGTGGTTGCTTCGTTGGTTGAGGCACCGGATCATGTCTGGGTTCAGACGACTGCGCGAGCGGAGCTGCTGCTGCGTTTCTCAGGGGCTTTTTGGAAGTCTTCGTGGGCGACAGCGAGTAGACCGGGAGTTCTATAATGAGGCTGGGTCAGTAGCAGTCATACAGTCAGGAGAGTCGGAGGAGGGCATACTCGGCACTTGCAAAAGCTCTTGTAGACGTGTATTGTTTTCCTCGCTCGGTTCAGCAACGATCAACGCAGCGAGAGCTTCGCGTCGCCGCTTCAATTCCGCAACAAAGGTGGCCGTGCCAGCTTCAGTCAGCGTCAGGATGAAGGCAGCGCGCGCGTGAGCTCGAGCAAGCGTCTCAGTCTCGTTTTTGGCCGCGGCGACGTCTTCGTTCGCAGAATGTTCGAGCTCGACAAGCCGTAAGATGGCTGTGCCGATGCGGTGGGTGGTCTCGGCGTCCGCCATGTTGTATCTTCGGCGCTCTTGTGCGGTGGAGTGGTGAAAGTCGGAACTGAAGCGCGACTTGAAGTTGTGCAACGGCGGCCACGATGCAGATGCTTGGCAGATATGCAGCAAAGCAAAGAGCCTGCAGAAACGCCCATGCATGAACAAGCTGTTCTACATATTTCACGCCTTAGGGACAGACCAGCAGTCCAGGCGATCCAGATTCGGTGAAATGTCTGGCTCGCTACCATGCCTGCTTCGGCTCTTCTGACAGAGACTAGAGGCAAGCAGCATATTACAAGGATGTCCGCAAGGAACTGACTTACCTTTTAGTCCTCTGCCTCCTACCCTTGATAAAAGCTTCCGCTCTGAGTTAAGCAATAGATATCCAAGCGACCATTCAAGCCAACGATCCATGTCTCTTGTTCGGTACGACCAGGCCCTTGTGAGGTCTTGCAGAGACTGATCGAGAGGAATTGGAAGAACCTTCGGAAATGCTGACTGCGGCGACGAGCGTTCGAACCAGATACGCGATGAAGGGCTGACATGCCGCTTCCTGAAGATGGAGTACAGAGAATCGAGTGGCCAGTGAACCCACATTTCCTCACTAGAAGCGTCTATGAGCGTAAGTTAAGAGACTTCTGATGATATTGTAAGACGTCATTGTTGCAGACTAAGTGTGGTGAGAGGGAACATACGTCTTCCTCACCTCAGGGGATTTGAAAATCTTGGCGCTTAGCAACTCCTTTTCGGCAAGAACGACACCCGTCTCAATCGGATTACTTTTGGAGTCGACAAGGCTTGAAATGGCAACTCTTGCCTGTGATGGCCAGTTGAGCGGATACTGCGTATGGAGTTCATGTGCTGAAATCCCCTTTGCAGATTAGCACATGCTGCATTGGCATTCACATAAGCTGAATAATGTGAAGCAACTCTATCTCTACTTCACAGAAATCAGTTCTATGCGATCACATGCAGAGAATATCATCAAGCTCATTTTCATCATAAAACTCACCTTTGACACCTGCAACTGTTCTCAATCTTACCCAGACCGATCGACAGTGACAATACACCGGTACCATTCCAACAACCATTGTTCCAACAATGGAGCACTCAAATGACGACTCCGTCCCACTATTCTCCACACCTTGTCGAAATGCCGCCGGATCCCTCTCAGACGAAGACTCTCCCTTGACCCAGGACTCACCATGCAACACCAGCGCAGCCAGTAGCTTCGAAGTTCTTGATTGGGACTCCAGCAGCAGCATCTACAGTCAAGATGACTGCTCAGACAGTGAGCCTGATTGGACTTCGCTCTCCAGAGTATGTTTCTTAACCATTCTCTTCAATGTTCATCTCCGCTGACTACCCCCACAGAAGCGCTTCTCTCAGCCCGTACACCAACCTCCTCCACTCTTCAGTCCCAAACTAGGCTCGGAGCCCTTCGAGCCAACCTCCCCACCAATCCCGCAAAAGTCCCCGGAACGCTTCAGGAAGTCGATGCGACAGTACATGGAAGCCAAGTACGCCGAGAGCGAGCTCAAGGAGGTCTCACACATTATTTCTTACCTGACCATAAAGGATCTCGCGACCTGCCTGATGGTGAGCCATTCGTGGTACAAGATCATCTGGAAGTCAGAGGACGCTCGAAAGAGGGCATGGTTCGGACCCCGACAACTTCCCTTCCACGTCGAGGAACGCCTGATGGCAGGAGCAAAGCCCATTTCAGACACGAACGACTTCTACCTCAATCCGATTCTGGCAGTCGATGCACCCGATTTCGACAAAGCACTCCTGCCTTTCAGCTTGACTGAATGCGAGCTGGACGAGAAGAGGGACATTTGGATCTTGAAAGTCATGATTCCTGTTTCTGCTTTTCTTCTACGCAACCAGGTGAAGTGGCAAGGTCTCAGAGTCGCTTGGTCGTCTCGGGATTGCTATGAGGTGGAGGTTTCAATCTACGCAGAGTTCATGCAACCTCTGACCTTGGAGAGCCGGCTTCAGTGCGACAACACCAGACCTGTGAGCCGCATACTGACTGACGCCGTGAATGAGTGGCGAAACTTGATGCCAGAGCTGTTGCTCGCTGAGCCCTGGGAGGAATGGAAGCGAACCTCAAGCTCGTTTCGGGCTTCGCTGTCGCATGTCAACATTGAACGCCTCGTAGCGACGGAGACGGCGAGACTGGACGCGTTTGAGGAGCAGCATGGCGAAATTGAGCTTCAGCACTGGTTAGACGGCTGGCGGACGATTGAGAAGTCACCAAAAGTTGTTTGCCAGCGTGCGAAGCCTCCGAGAAAGCAGCACTTGCGGCCAAAGGCGCGGCCCACCAAGTTGCCCATCTACCACAAGTCGACACTCTGGAAGAAGATCTCGGACTTGAGGTCCTCCCGTCCCAAGCCCGCGCTCTCCACAGCGTCGAGCCAGGGCACGATGTCCCAGTTCAAGACCTCATGCAGCCTTCAGCAGTCGCCGCAAAAGCTGACACAGATTCCTGACAAGTATGGCATCTCAATGCTGCCAGTCCCAAGCAGCAAGCTTGACCGCTCCATTACAGGCAGACGCAAAGCAGTGAGCTGGGAACCAGCTTCAAAGAACACGGATCAGCGCTCTCAAGAGGCAATGGAGCTGGCTGTACTGTACGGGCTCTCGGCGAAGATGAGGAGAAGTATGCCGCAGTTGACATGGGCCGGAAGAGTCGCGAGAACTTATCGTAGCTTCTGAGATGTAGAGTGGTCAATGTATTGTTTCTCATGTCTGCGCCTCCTTCTGTCCCTTTCTCTCTGCTCCGCTGTCCGGTTCACACTGCGCCGCGAGATCGTCGTCCATCTCTCCTCATTGTCCGCGTAGTCTGGATCGTTGTTTGTGTCCCGTGGGATGTGGTGGTCTGAGGATATTGGCAGTCGCTGCGGCAGACTCGAGCTCCGATGTCAAGTCGCGAAGGGCACATGGTCAGGCCATTGGATAGGACGTATGGACACGCATGTTTGTAGCAACTGGGACGGTAGGCGACCGATCTAGTTGTCTAGGGGTGCTGTTTCGGCGTTGTTGAACAAGTCTGATCATCGAAGCGAGTTTATCGAGACTCGGTGCAGGGACAGCATTTAGCAATACGTGCTCCGCCCCGTGCCGTACTGTCGAACGACTAGGTTGTGGCATAGAGCGTGAGGCAGGCGTTGACGAAGTCGTGCCATTGCTGGCCGGCCACGAGAGTGACAGGCTGCATAATGCTAGACCAAGGCGGGCCCCCTGAGTTTGCTCGACATTCCAGGAGTGTGCCGTATGGCGCCCAGCTGTGTATGCTCGGGATACCTCTGTTGCTGCCCGGATTGTAGTGGCTCTCAAAGATGGACTTCTCAATGGTGAATAGGCCATCCCGTTGTTCCCGCTCGAGTGCCCACTGTCAATTTTGCCATTGTCGGCGTCCCTGAAGCCGCTGATTGCTTGCTGCAACTCTGCCGCAAGACTTTGCACACAACACTCGCTCATCGCCCACACTGTCGCCGTCGACAACGAGCCCTTCCTCTCGCATCAAGTCTGTGAGCGCCATAGCCAACGAGACACAGCCATTGTCCCCTTTCGACACAAACCCTCAACGCTTACACACTCGCATCTGCCGACACCAGCACAATGGATGCCACAACAGAGATGATGGACAGCCCAAGCCAGGGCGAGTACGTTTACGAGAGGGTACTCATCTTCGAGAAGGTCGACGGCAGCGAAACCTCTGTAGCCGTAATCATCACGCCGCCAGGCAGTGAGGCCCACCTGCAACCTGGCGCCGCCTTCAATGACCAGGGGCAATTGACTCAAGAATGGGGACCGATTGTTTGGAGCGCCGTATTTTACTCTGGCCCGGTCGATGGAGGTCTCGTTTGGTCGGAAGTACGAGACGCTGAAGACGGGCCAGAAGGCTCAGAGGAAGTGGCTCTCGATGGGCCTTACGAGTACAAGCTCGATCAATTCTCCCCAGATAGCAGCATTCTGGGCACAGGAATGTGGATGTTGTCAGTCGGTGTGCTCAGAACAGATGCGGAAGCGAGTCGCCTGGAAGACCGAGTGGTGTCTTGGAACGCGGCGAGGACCTTCGCCTACGTGGCGACCGACATCGTTTCGTCGGACACATCTCTCCCTTCGATCGTTTCGAGCGGCGAATCGGTCAATGACGATGGCCCATCGACGCCCGACTGAGTTGCTGTGATCTAGAAGGAGATGTCAAGGAGAAGGAAAAAAGCGCTCACTCGCCGCCACCAAAAAGCAGTAAAGGAGGAAAACTCATACACTCCTGTTCATCGGACCGCCTCGCCGACTGAGGCTCTGAGCGGTATGATCGAAACCAAGGCGCGTGATGTCCAATAAGGCGAGTCGAGGCTCCAGCAGATCGCTCAGAAGCGACAACGGATAGCTGCGTCCGAATCCTGCGTTCGTAGCACAACATATGAGGATTGGACGACAATATGCCATGACCCTGCGCCAAGACCATATACACTAGTCCTGGAAAGCTAATCGTGTGATAGAACTCCAGCCACGGCGTAGAATCAGCTGCATTCCTGCATACCTTGAGCTGTTTTTCCGCGCGTGAATCAGGTATTTGCATGAAGATACGAACTGTCATTGCAGCATGTCCTTCGCGTGGCTTTTCTTTGAGGTCCGCTACCCCAGAAAGCTTGTTGTCGAATGCACCACGGACCCATGCCCTCCGGGCTCGACCAGGCCAATGGCTCTCGCTCCATGCCGAGGCCAAAGCGCCACTAATACAACCTGAAATACGTTGCATCCAAGCGAGCAGCAACTTTGTAGCCGACCTGGTTCTAGCTCACTCGATTTTCTCAGTAGTATACTACTGTTTGGGCGCGGAGGGGAGGACCGTGTCTCCGGGCAGGCTGTTCGTGCCGGACACAAAGGACTCCGCACCCTGTTCGTTCCAGGATCACATGCGTGGCCCCATGGGGCCAAACACCTTTGTGTTGGGTCGCAGGTAAGCCTTGGCGAGGAGGATATAGATGCGACAGCAGAGCTGCATTTTGCGTTATTGCTCCTCAAGCATACCCACTTTGACACTTTCTTGTGACACGACTTCAACATGTCTGGAGTCGTCGAAGAGAAGAGCGCGAATAGCGTCGTGGAAATCATGAATGAGAAGGAGGTAAGATCCATCCTGATCCGAGATTTGTTGATGTGAGTGGTAGCTGACGAAAGCAGGCCGGACTCGTCCAAGTAAAAGTCGTGAAGGGTAGCGATGCCTTCCATGAAGCGAAGGCCAAGGAGCCCACGCCGTTCCTCCATCCAGTCACAATCAGATTAATTGGTTGTCTGCTGCTCGGATGCTTCTGCCAGTAAGTGGCTCCGCTTTCCCGAATGTCATCGTGCCATGTCCACACACGACGTAGAAAGATGCTCGGGAAAGAGTTCGTTCTGACATGCTTAGAACAATGAACGGATACGATGGATCTTTGTTCGGAGGACTTGGTGCAAACAAGGTCTTCCTTGACTTCTTCAATGGAAGCGTAGATGGACCTTGGCAGGCCATCAATGCAGCCATGTACCAGATCGGGGGCGTGTCTGCACTGCCCTTTGTTGGTCCTGCTATCGATACCTGGGGTGAGTGGATGATGTCTGAAAGAGGCCGAGTATACTTGGAGAAGCAGTCCACTGACTGAGAACTAGGCCGAAAGGTCGGAATGAGCATTGGAGCCTGGCTCATCATCCTCGGCGCTGTCATCAATGGTACCACAGTCTACACCGGTGATGGCGGACAACTCAAAGGCGGTCGCTTCTTGCTCGGTTTCGGTGTCTCCATTGTCTCTGCAGCAGGTCCCATCTACGTGGTGGAGACAGCTCATCCATCATGGCGAGCCGTCATCACAGCATACTGCAACACGTTCTGGTTCACAGGATCCATCATGGCCGCCGGTGCAGTCCGTGGTGGGCTCAACCTTGCAGGCAACACTTCATGGGTGCTTCCAGTTTACCTGCAAATGGTGTTCCCCGGCCTTATTGCAATCTTCGTCTGGTTCATCCCGGAATCTCCTCGGTGGCTTTTTGTCAACAACAAGCGCAGCAAAGCCATTGAAGTCCTGACCAAATGGCATGGCTACGGCAACCCAGATTCCGCGTGGGTCAAGCTCGAGGTCTCCGAATACGAAGAGTACCTCAACACCAACGGTGCAGTAAGTTCAGCTACGATCCTTTGAGGCCATGGAGGTGCGTAGCTAACATTGCCAATCGCTAGGACAAACGGTTCTGGGATTACTCTGCTCTCTTCGGATCCAGATCAGCCAGGTACCGTATCGCGTGCAACATCGTCTTCTCCATTTTCGCGCAATGGGCCGGAAACGGAGTGCTTTGTAAGATCAGACTGCCGATAATGCATGAGATCGACGCTGACTTCTAGCCAGCATACTTCTTGCCTGCCGTGCTGGAGACCGCCGGATACACTGACGGAGTCGAACAAGCCAACATTAACCTCGGATACAGTTGCTTCCAATTTGCCTTTGCCTTGTTCGGAGCCGCGTGGGTGGAGCGCATCGGTCGTCGGCCGCTCATGTTGTTTTCGATGACAGGCTGCTGCATTGTCTGGATTGGCGTGACGGCCGCGACGGGAACCTTCAGTGAGTCCGGCGATACCAACGCGGCTGCTGCTAGAGCTACTGTCGCCTGCATCTTTATCTTCGGAGCCACGTACTCGGTGGGTCTCACGCCACTGCAAGCCCTGTACCCAGTGGAAGTATTGTCATTCGAGGGTCGTGCCAAGGGTATGGCCTTCTCTGCCTTGGCTGTCAACGCTGGTGGTCTGTTAGGCCAATTTGCCTGGCCCATTTCACTTCGCAACATCGGCTGGAAGACCTATATCGTGAGTCGCAGCTCTATCTTTCGCCAACGTGATTGGTGCATGCTGACGATAGCTAGATTTTCGTGGTTTGGTGTGCCGTGCAATCTGCTGTCTTCTACTTTTTCCTTCCAGAGACCAAAGGTCGCACTTTGGAAGAGCTGGACATGATCTTCGAAGCCAAGAACCCGGTGAAGGAGTCTCTCAAGGCCCACAAGCTCGCCGTGGCGAACGACGGCACTGTTTTGGCATCGGAGGAGGCATGATGGTATGGGTGAAAAGGACAATTGAGTG
The DNA here is from genome assembly GCA_005356885.1 of Cercospora cf. flagellaris. Taxonomy (NCBI): domain Eukaryota; kingdom Fungi; phylum Ascomycota; class Dothideomycetes; order Mycosphaerellales; family Mycosphaerellaceae; genus Cercospora; species Cercospora cf. flagellaris. Next base: position 375,511 of record RJLU01000013.1, on the reverse strand, counting down.
ATCACAGCACCAAATGAGATGTTTTCAGTGGGAAAGGAGGATATACCTCGAATGATGAATAATGCAGTCTTTCCTGTCGCTCCTCCTTTACGTCTTCCGATTTCTCAAGTTCAAGAGGACGGTAAGCCCATTCAGGAAAGCCCGCTCCTTGTGAGGGTCGAAGTGGGAAAGCCCGACGGAGCTGCGGGCCGCCCAGCCGCCCAAGAACTTCCTTCTCCGCTGGCGTCGAGCACTCACCTGATCAGCATCAACATCTGTGTTTTCCTCCATGGAACTCATCCGCATTCTGTTCATCTACGACTGCATAGACCGAGATCTTAGCGCGCGAGTTCCTGGGACCTCAGCCATTGATCATCTGCGACATTTGTCCAAAACTCTGTATACACCAAAGCTACCCGGCAGCCGCTGCGTCTACTATCGCCCCCTCTTTCACATCGACCTGCAGATGCTCATGATCAAATTTGGGCCATGGCGCCCAGTCTTGTAATCTCGTAGCCAATTGCTACTGTTGAAACGCATTTCACAAGCGTAACGCTGGCTGGCGGAGTCCGAAAGAATGACGCTAAATTTAGATGCGCAACTTCAAACATTGTCCGATCTTGATTCTACTTACCACAACTAACAGAAATTGCCCAGCATGGCTTCAGAGGAGCAGCTCGACGAAATCTTCCGGATCATCGCAGAGGCTGTATCGGTAGAGCCGGAGGAGCTCCAAGATCATGAGACCTGGAAGTATCACGGACTGGCCGGATTACTGGCCACGGCAACGGCCTCGGACATTCAACAACAGGTCAAACTTGAGGTGTCTGACAATGTCTTTGAGGCTTACCCAACAGTAGGTGCTTTGAAGAGGCACCTGCAAGGTGACAGCAGTACGACTGAGGGCAGCCACGACTTGCCTGAGCCGGACGATCCTTGGCAAGACATACCGAAGCCAAAAGTGCCTCTCTCGGTAGTGCTGCAAGGCTCACCAAGTAACGCGGCTACTGTTGTGTTCCTCTTCCCAGATGGAAGTGGTGCCGGCACATCCTATGGCACACTACCAAGAATTGCAGAGGACGTGTGCCTAATCGCGTTGAATTCTCCATTCTTGCGTCAGGCCCAGAACTTCACTTGCTCAATCGAACGCATGGCGCGACTGTGGGTAAACGAGGTTCGCAAGCTGCAACCCAAGAATAAACCGTTCGTGCTCGGTGGCTGGTCTGCTGGTGGCTATTACAGCTACGAAGTTGCCAAGCTGTTGACGGCAGCCGGGGAGAAAGTGGATCGCCTTATTCTGATTGATTCCCCATGCCGTCTGCAGTATGAGGCTTTACCAGAGCAAGTTGTCGCGGAACTTACCAAGAAGGGCCTCATGGGCGCATCTGGACAGAAGAAGGCGCCCGAATGGCTTGTGCAGCATTTCACGTCGACTGTCATCTCGGTCGATCGTTACATGCCTACCACACTACCGAGCCAGCACGTTCCACCAAAGGTCGAATTTATATGGGTCAAGGAGGGCCTGGTCAAGAGCGTTGCTGAGTCTGGGTTAGAAGTCGATCTGAACATCAAAGTCACTCGCTTTCTTCTGGAGCCACGAGGCGATCTACGAACAGAAGGCTGGGAGAAGCTACTCCCAGGTGCTCAGTACTCATTCAACTATATGACTGGAAATCATTTCCAGATCACGCAGCCACCTCATGTAAGTATTCCGGCCGGCCGAACACACTGTCGATGCTGACACTGGTCCAGTCCGACAGCCTGGGGAGCATACTCGGCCAAGTACTCAAGACGTGAAGGTTTCGAACGTCAACAGGCGCAACATTCGGCCGTGTCCAGTCAGCGATCGGCATTTGGTCTACGCTTCAGCTTCGTTCCTTCGGCCAAACCTTAATCAAACGGTCAGCGACAGACAGGATAACAATGACAGAAATTGAAAGCACTAAAACGCGCGTGTCCTTTCTGGGTCACTTTGAGACTACCGCTACCTGGCTATCAATACCCTACGAGTAACGAGCTGTTCGGCAGTTGAGGGATTCTTGCAGGTTTCGGTGACTCGGACTTCTACATTCGCCCGATCCGGGGAGTTACCACATATGCTAACGAAACAACACGCCTGACTGGCACGTGATACAATCAACATACGCAAAAGCACCTATAGACCAACAGTACGACAAGAGACATTGGCGCGGAGCGGCCGCGCATAGCATGCAACGACTTGTCGATCCTTGATAGGGTTCTTCGTGCCCCAGGTTTTCATACGTCATGAGGATTCGTAGAGTTGATGTCTTCCGTAGGCGGTGTTCAGCCTTATATACCTTTTGCAGGACCAATGTACTCCGTTACAAAGGACGTGCTAGCAACATGGGAATGCTTTGTCTTGCACTTTTGACCATCAGCCATCGGGCTTTTGCCCAGAATGTGCGAGCAGCAACCGCGCAGAACAATACCTGGAATTCGACCTTTACGCTCAACGATGATCAGATGTCCCGTGCTGGACTCGACAATATAACTGCAGAAAGCGTCAATATCGCAATGCGTTTCGAACAGACGAACTGGGCTGGAAGCAGTGCGGCCAATGACACATTCTATACACCTCCAGCAAACTCCTCGACTTTACCTCCCGGCTCGCTGTTGTCTGTCGAGCACTATACCAACACGACGTTTTATACTCTGCCTCCCAATACGGCCATGTCTCGCATCTTGTTCCAGTCAGAGACAGTAAATGGCACAGCAGTACCCGCTTCTGCATATGTGCTTTGGCCCTGGATGCCTCGCACTGATCCCGAGACCGGTCGTCTGGCAGTCGTTGGTTGGGGTCACGGCACTTCTGGCACTTTTGGCGAATGTGCGCCGAGTCATATTCGCAATCTGTGGTACCAATACTCTGCTCCTTATGTTCTGGCTCTACAAGGCTATGTTGTAGTAGCCCCGGACTATGCAGGTTCGTTCTCAAACAACGACATTGGGCAAGGAGCATTCTGTTGCTGATCATCTGTATAGGTCTCGGCGTCACTAAAAATGCCCAGGGCGCGAAGATCAAGCATGCCTGGATCACAGCGGCTGCCTCGGCAAACGATCTTTTCCATTCTGTGAATGCTGCACAGCATGCTTTCCCAGAGTTGAGTTCGAGGTTCGTTCTCATGGGTCACTCACAAGGCGGCCAGGCTGCATGGGCTGCTGCTGAGCGACAATCACGAAGCCCAGTTGATGGCTACCTTGGTACGATCGCGGGATCGCCTGTGACCGATGTCGAGTTGCAACTGAAATTACTCCCGGCCTTGGCGGCCTTAGTTGGACCTTTGATAGCGGCCGGCTTAGACTCTGTGCTTCCACAATATTCTGCCGCGGACTTTCTGACAGAAGCTGGTCTCCGACGCTTCGAGCTATTCGAGGAACTTCAAGGCTGCAACAATGTGGGCACGGCGCTGTGGGATCAGCCAGGCCTCGTCCGCGACGACCTACTCAATTCTTCCGCCTTTCAAACCTTCAAGCGGCTCGCCAAATTAGGCAATAAGCCTGTCGCAGGACCTCTACTTGTGCTGCACGGCAGCGCTGACTCTCTTGTTCCGGCAGAGCTGTCCAACCAGGCTGTTAACGACATCTGTACCAGAGATCCCAAGAGTCAGCTGGAATATGCGCTGTTGAATGGTACTGATCACGTTGCAACTCTGTACGCTGGACAGCGTATCTGGCTTGACTGGATCGCTGACCGTTTCGCGGACAAGAAGATTGCGTGTGGCTGCGTGAGTAGGAACTACAGCTCTTTCCGTCCCCAAGAAAGCTATCAGGCGAACGGCAATTATTACCTGGAGTATGCGATGCAGTCATACCAGATTGCATGAGCATTGTTGAAGATCCTACGTCTCGCATGCGGACTTCAGAGGTCACAGGAAGCTACTATCTAATCCATAATACAACTCACATGTGAATTAGTAGTGAGGTTGCCACGATCTCCAAACCCGGGTTGTGCAAACCACGCATCCTGGACATCTTTCTCAGATGCCTGTTCCGGCTGTTCCGGTGAGACTCAACACACTGAAGATTAATCATCTAAAGCACGGAAAACCAGGATTGATTCGGTGCTCGGTGCTTACTGATTGTTATCTGACTGAGCAGCATCATCTTTTCCAGCCCAAAAAGCTAGCAAACAGCCCCAACTCTGCCCTAACAGAATCGCCCAGAAACCATTGATCCCAACACCGCAATGACAGTGGAGCAACAATGCTATCTGCCGAGCCTAGGCACATCCTCTGAAACGCTTTGCTGTAATCGCGCCCAGAGCCGATTCGCCTTGAGAACTTTAGCATCGAAGCACATATGTTTATGCCGCTTGCACAATAGACTGACTTGCAGAATTTTGACCGCTTACCACTGACTATCTCTTCACGAGATAATTTCGTATACTCAACACGAACAGCCAACATGCACTCCAACAATAGCATCGATACGATGGCTGCTCACCTCAGCCGCCTCCCACTCGAAATCTACGACATGATCTACAACGAAGTCTTCATCGCAAAACCCATCGTCCGCCGAATCCGAAGACGAGAAGACGGAAGTTGCGGCAGACACCGTATCCCACATCTCATGCACGTCAATCGCGATACAAGAATCAAATTCGCTATGAGCTACTACAGCAATTCGGTTTTCATATTTCCAGAGCCGTATGATTTATTCGCCTGGCTGGAGTCTGTACCGCAGGATTATAGAAAGTTGCTGAAGGATATTCGATATATTGTGTCGGATTTGGATGTGAGCAATGGGAGGGCGGCGTGGGTGAGGAGCTTTTGGATACAAGGGTTGCAGTTGAGGGTTGGGAAGGATGTTGCGGAGGGTTTGAGGTTTCAGACTACGGCTGAGGTGAGTGAGCATGATGCGTTCGACGCGGAGAGGAGGGACCATAGGGCTATGCTGACAAGTTGCAGCTATTGAAAGAGCTGGAAACGCGGCCGTCAGTTGATGAGTGTGCAGTGTAGGACCGCAAGTGAAATGGTCATACTGCAGTTATTTGCATCGCATTTGACTGGAACTCTGCAATGGCTGTTTGCAAACCTATCATGCTCTTGATGCAGTTGTACCTTGCGACACTCGACGCTGTCATCGCCCTACTAGTCTTTTCTCCGCACTTCTCAACACGACATACACCAAAGCAGTAACGACGAAAGCCATCTCAAAGCCCAAATCCCCAGTCCTGGCGCCGATGGGTCCTGTATACCACACCTGAGACATGCAAGGAACAATAAGCGCGATCGAGGACAGCCCGGCTGTAATTGCTGCAACTCCGTAAGGTAGGCTCTTCGCAGAACTCCAGATATCATGGGAATACGTCGAAGCATCCGACCTTCTGAACCAGATATGCTCAACAACCACAACTGCCACAAAAGCAGCAGACCAGTATCCGATCACGCCAATGAAGTTCTCCAGATTCACGAAGAAGCTTTTGGCAGCCTCGATGGAGACAGGTATCACAATTGCTGTGATGAGAATGGCGAAGAGGGCTCGAGGCACATGAACCAAGTATGGAATCAGCAGCTGAAAGTTGAGCGTGATGGCGTACATCGTTGCAGCCAGATTCCCAATCAGTGTGAGCGATAGGATGACCACGAGGAACTTGCCAAAGCCTCCCGCAGGCTCGAGCATGGCGGCTAGTACTCCTCCGACAGATGTGCGCTCATATCCGGCTTGCCAGGAAGGTACATTGGGAACTGCACCACCAATCGCAGCGCCGAGAACCATGAGCGGCACTGTTGGTAAAAAGAGGCCACAGTAGGTATATCCAAATACCTTGAGCCGTGGAGTCGTAGGAGGCATATAGGTTGCAAAATCCGAAGCCAATGCAGCCCACGGTATGAGGAAGCCAGCTATCAGTGCGCCAAAAGACAACACCTGGGAGGCAGAAGCTTCACTCTCGAGCGAGACTTGCTTATGCAAATGTTGTCCACCACATCCCGTAGCGACAACGATTGCAATGACAGCCGGAATCCAAGCATATCGTTCGAAGAAGTGAAGAACATGAAAGCCACAGAACGAGACAACAAGCCCAATAAATCCGATAATAACGATACCAGCTGTAGGCGGTAATCGGCCACTGTTGACTGAAGAAAGCGTCAAACCTCCAACAACGCTGTCAATGACACAAAATCCAGTCAATGTCGCCAGATTCAGTAACACGGGAAGTGACACGCCATAATAACCAAAGCTGTATCGTGCTTGGATCATCTGCCTCATTCCAGTCGCGGGTCCTAGCGTCGCAAGGTATGCCGTTGGAGTGGTACACAATAGGCTGAAGAAGAGAATCACTAACGAGGCATCTCGGAGTCCTAGACCAAAGCTCAAGGTACCGACCATTCCAGTCACGATGGGCAATAGATTTGTCGAAAGCGTGAACCACAATGTGAAGATCCCGATTATCCTAGTCTCATTCCGTTCGTATGCTGGAACAGGTTCGACACCCGTTTCTTCAATGACACTCAAAGTCATGAGTCTGCGCCAGAAGAGGGCTATCGACTGTGGCATCTTCAAGTTCTTGCTCTTATTGTTCCGATTCGGCATTGGGCCATTCTCGAGATCGTGTTGGCTCTGGTCGGCACTTTTGGGCGGATCCATTGGATTGACTTGCTCTCATAGAGAGTATAGATATCCGCAAAGGACTGTCATGAAGTACGGTCTTGCAATCGATTTGGACTTATACCCGAGGTGGCAATGCTTTACTCATGGCGGCGAAAACATTTTAGTATCGCTATCTGCGCCCTAGCGGGCCGAGATCGCTGTGTCTCTGATTGGTTGTGGGTTTCCGTCTTTGTTGGAGGAGAATCAGCACATTCGATTCGAAGAAGCAGAGGTAGCCGTCCTTGACCATACAGTGCGGCAATGCATTTGATCGAGTAGAGGAGTTCGAATGCAACGTAGTATAAGTCGTTGAAGCACTGACGGGATCATCGAATCTTGTGCAAGCTTGATGAGCCAAGCTGTCCGCTTTTGTACAGCCTGTCAAGTCCTGGTACTGTACCGTGCTGCTAATGAAGTTACTTGCAGTCCATGCCGTGATAGGTCAGTGCATAGGAAGTACTGTAGCCGCGGGGCTGCAGACCGCAGCCTTGTTCTGCGGCACCGCGAAGCACAACTTTATAATTTCAGCTTCTTCAATACTTGTTCCCGCCATGATCTTACGAACGATGAGCTCCAAATAGACATCGCAGCATGTTTCCGTCCACAGCAGTACGTTTCGAGCACCGGTGCCCACCACAGCCGGTCGTTTTCGGCAATCAGCCCATGAATTCGGTTGTACGACCACCGTGCCGACGAATGCCCGCTTGAGGAGTTGCCTCCCAAGATCCACTTCCTAGTCAGACCATCCTAAGGAAAGAGACTTGTCTTGGCCGACAATCGCTCGACAAGCCAACAAATCGCAGAGCGCACGATGAACCAATGGAATAATCCGAGCCCATTTCCTAGTCCACCACTAGCACAGCCACCTACAGTTTATCAGCCTCTCCATCCATCTCTGAGGGGTCTCTTGGACCCAGAGTATGTTGCTTTCCACGACACATGCCTCCAGTACTTAATTCCAGAGGAACAGCTCAAATGGGACACGTCGACAAGGTCTCGTCTACCTACGTTAGCAAGCCCATCTGCGGAACTCAAAGTTGGGCAGAAGCGTGACATCCAGCTTGAACACTGCTCTGTGCGTGTTTTCGTGCCAGAGTCGAGTCAACATGTACCTCGGTATCCAGTTCTATTATGGTTTCATTCGGGAGGGTGGGTGAGTGGAGGACTGGACAGCGAGAACGATTTTCTCACGTATGTCTGCCAAAGTAAGTGAGCCACGAGACCGAGTGTCCCGTATATTGACATTTTGAAGCTTCCCAATGCATCGTGATCACTGTTGATTATCGCCTCGCGCCCGAGCATCCGTATCCGGCAGCAGCAGAAGATGCCCTGGAAGCCCTGACATGGCTCAGAAAAGAGGCCGCAAAATACTATCCCGTGGATCTTGAGCGAGTAGCAATCGGCGGTCACTCTACGTGAGTTATGCGGAGTGCTCTCTTTTTCGGAATTGGCTGATCATGTACAGTGGCGGGAACCTGGCCGCAGTGCTCGTTCTGGAAGCTGCGTGCTTGTTTCCTTCCTTCAAGCCAGTTTTGATGTTGCTGATCGTGCCTGTGATCGACAATACGGCGACTCCAGGCAATGGGTGGTACAATCTGAATGCTCCATGGCTGACGCACTCGAGGTTGCTGTGGTATCGGAGCATGTACCTGCCAAACGGGCCTAGCCACGAAGACGACTACTCAACCCGAGAGAAGTGGCAAATATCTCCAAACCTGGCACCTAGCAAAGTGCTGTCGAAATGTCCCCGGACATGGATCGCTGTTGCAGAGTACGACTTGTTAGCCACCGAAGCATTGGCGTTCTCCAGTCAACTTCGTGCATCTGGAGTTCAAGCGAGTGTCAAGATGTATACTGGCTCAACACATGGCATTCTGGCCCTCAATGGAATATTGAGCAAAGGCCGGGAGCTCATGCTTGATGCTGTTCAAGCGCTCAATGAAGTGTTCTGGCCAGTGAGGATGGATCCGTTGATGGGCTGGGCTCTTTCCGCTTGAGTGCTGGCTAAAGGTGTCACTATTCTTTCAGACAGGACCAGGGAAATTCGAGGCAGGCCAGATGATGAGGGTGATGGATTGGTACAGGCGAGAAATGCGATGGCAAGAGTAGTTCTCGATGCCGCAAGGTGGCAGAAAAAGATGCCGAACAGCCTCCAGTCTTGGAAGGGGGAAGGCTGAATCGGGAACATGCGCACATTAGCGGCAGTCACCTGACGAGTTTCCTCACCACACCACCGACCCGCCCTCTTCATCTCGAAGACCATGTTCACGCGGGCATAACGTGAAGTTGCTTGGAGTTGCCATTGATCCGGTCTGGAATACAAGTCATACGTGGTCAGGATCTTCCGAATGCCTGGAATCACACAAAGCCCTAGAGGCCAACACGCATCTCTTCCGCAACAGCATGACCGGGCCAAACGGTGCCATAATGCACCCAAATAGACGATGAAAGAGGACTCAATCTATGAAGGTCGGCAGCCCCTCGTCATACACTCCTCTACTCTTGTCCGCCATATTCCGCAATACCAGCTTTCGAATTCAGATACTCATTCCTAAATACCCAATCAGTACACTGGCTCTCGAACGCGACGACACAAATATCATGAGACTCACCTCTCAGTTGCCCACTGCATCGCACTATACGCCACGAACATAGGAATACCCCAATACAGAATCTGCCCTCGAGTCCTTCGAAACGTGTTAAAGATTGCAGCTTTGAAAGTTCCGGCAAGGGGATTGACGCGATTGCTATAAGCAAGAAATGGTCAGCACATATGTCTCAGGCCAGTCTTTCCAGTAGACAAGGCTTCGCCGGGCAGAAACACCTACCCAGAGATTCCATATGTAACGATACCCTTTTGGCGCAAAGAACGAGGATCTCCCCACTCGCCCTTCACAAGTCTAAGCCGATGTTAGATGAGATCTGTTGTATATTATGCTGCAATGCTGAGTCGGACCTATGAGGATCATTTATGTCTTTCAGACCGGCGCCGCCGTGACCGCCTCCACCTCCCATTGTGCTAGTCGTGAAGCTAGAGAATGAGGAAAATCGAGTTTACTACCAAGCCGAAGTGATTGGATCATTGTCTAATGAGGAGACTTAAGTATCCATCACACATCAATCAGGACACGGAACAAAGGCTTCCTATCCTTCCAGCATTCCTATTGCTGCGTCTTGGTCCTAGGGCTCGAAAGCTTGGCTCGGATCCTTCTTCAGACTTCGGACGAATTCGTGTAGAAGCTTGGCACAGCGACGGATCTAGTGGGCTCCGGACATGCTATGGGAAGCTGATGGCGTTGACAGTAGACCAAAATATGTCGTAGCCTTGAGAAGTCTGACTGGCATTTCATGCCCGCTCTGCCCATAGAAAAGTCTCTGAAACACAACAAGGAGAGCCTCGAGAGCCTTGGCACGGAACGCGGAATGTTTCGGTTCCTTTGATGATCCACGAGAGACTCAGGCCCTGGAGCAAGGACCACACATCTGCTGATGTGGAGTTAATGCAACTGCACCAAATACGCACTCGCCGTCAAACTCGCATTCGAGTTTTGATCCCAATTCCTCCCAATCCCTTTCGCATTCTTGATGAAACAATTTCCCGCCCATGCCGGTATGCTGTACGTCAGATTCGCATAAAAGCTCACTGCCGTACAGCGGTCACCCAACATATTTCCAATATCCAATTGACGATTCCTCTTCACGCATTCATCCATGCAGGTTTCGAAATTATAGACAGTGAGACCGGCGAAATTCTTGACGATGATGGAAGAGTTATCGTATGCGGTCTGGTTGGTCTTATAGGAGACGTAGCATTCTTGTGCGAAGGAGGAGCCGAACAGTGAGGCGTAGACTTCAGAAGAGTCGCACGAGAAGGCTGTGATGCCTGTGTTGCCGGAGGTCACGAGCTCGCTGCTGAGAACAGGTATCAGTGGCTGCTGACAGATATGAAGGGACTGACTGAGTACTTACTCAGCATTGTTCCCATCGCTTGTAGAGTCATTGGAAGAATTGCTGTCGCCAACTGCGTATCCGATGCCTATACCGACACCAAGAGCGACCAGTGCCGCTATGACCATCGCCAACGGCCATACCCATTTCCTTTTTCCGCGAATAGTGTTATCACCATCTGCTCTGGGATCTGGAGGCACCGTTGTTTGCATCGACTGTGGATATGCAGGCATGAAAGGTTGCTGATATGGTACAAAACCTTGTGGTGGCTTATCTTGTTGCGAGTAATGCACCGGACTCTGGTCGAATGTACTTGTTGTAAACGCTGATGCCAGGATGGGTCCATCGTCCCGCTGAAAGGACACTTCAGGCGCTTGGTGCTGCGCGTCGAGCGAGCCTGAGTTCTTGGTCTCCATTCTGCGTCTCCTCAGACAATCAGTATGAGGAACAGGTGGAAAGAGGACCAACAAGAGGTATCGCTGACACGGGTGTAGATGTATCAGAGTCTTGCATGTCAGCAGCGTCAATTGTGAACTCTGGAGCGTTGGTGATATGCTGTGCTACATCGGCTCGTGCTGACTGCTTCTTCCGCCGACCAATAAAGAGGAGGAGATATACACCGCAGCACGCCGAACCAGTGAACGATCTTTTGGTCTGCATGGAAGTCGATCTTGTGTCAGACTTCTGTTGGTGGCCACGTTTTCATGCTGAACCGCCACACTCGAGTGTTGGCTATCGCGCTCATGCGTCTGCTTTGAAACGTGTATCGCCAGACTCAGCAATCTCTTTCAGCACCACTTCCATCGCTCTTCTGACAATCCGGGTCATAGGAAGCACGACGGGTCGCTGGATCCCGTCTTTGCACCAGACCTCCTCAGCAGCAGTATCCTCCGGTGTCACACTTTTCGTCCAGCGCAACTCGAGGATCCTGGTCTTGATCATGGAGTCTACTTCGTTCGTGCCGATTTCTCGACACAGCTGGAAGTATGGCAAGGAATATGGTGACTCGACCAACTTTTTCATCACATGGACAAGGTGCTCTGGTGCGAAAGTGGCATCGTCAGCTGCTGTACTGATTCCTGCCGTTGCCACGGATAGAGGAGAGTAAGTCTGGAAAGTGCTTTTGGTCAAATGGAACTGCAGTAATGTGTAAGCCTGCACAAAGACGGCGCTTTGATAGACTGGAAGCTCGCCCTCGGCATTGACCCAGCTACTGACGTAGTCATTGATGTGGGCCAATTTCCCACCGAAGGCCTCGTACACATCTTCGAAGCTCAGTTCATGCTGTAGGTGTGCCGGAATCATTTCCTGAATGGTGCCATCGAAGTAAGTCCGAGTCTCCTCTTTTGAGCAATCTCCAATTGTCAGCAGTTGTGTGTGATGTCCAACATTCATGCTTCGCAGGAAATGGTGGAAGAAAGAGTCGCTGGTTGACAGGATGACGTGGCATAATCGGTCCTGTTTGGTCAGAACAAGTAGAGTATCGAGAAAGACTTTCAAGCTTAGTCGGTCGTTGACGAGAGCGGGCAGCTTGTGAGCTTCGTCCATTAGGAAGACAATGGGTCGCTTTTTGAAAGGCTCCGCAGTCTCTTCCTCTTTCTCGCCTTCACTCTGCTTCTCCCCCGTGGCTTTGGACTTTGCATACTCCAAAGCCGATGATGGCTTTGTAGCATCCACCTGGCGTGCTTTAGAGCCTTGCTCGTCACCTTCATCTCCTCCAGTCTTGGGCTCATACTCCCAATACTTGAGCAAACAGCTTTGCAGCGATTCCATCAAGCTCGCCAGATCCGCAACAGTGACCGTATAACCAGCATTACCAGCATTATCCGGCTTTTCCTTTTCGAGCAGTTCCAATTGACGATGCTTGAACGTGAGTTTGTTCTTATCCATCTCCTCATCGTGCATCTCCTCAAAAAAGCGCTCAAACTGCTCACAAAGAGCAATATACAGTGTCCTCAAATCAGCAAACCCGCTAATTCTGAGATCGAACTTCACAACAAAAAAGTCCTCTGTCGCCAGAACTTCTCTCAAAAGCGCTGTTTTGCCCACGCTCGTAGCGCCAAACATTACAGTCAACTTTGGAGTGTTTGATAGGACCTTACGCAGAAGCTCCTGCTCGACTTTGCGGCCATGGAAACCAGGCAATTTTGAGAAGGTGTGTTTTGGCGGGATCTTCTTCGCTTCATTGTGCAGCTCGGTTTCCTCTTTGGCCTTCTGTAGCATATCCTTGGACTCCTTGAGCTGGCGCAATGTCTCTGCCGGGTTGGTGAGGACACCGAGGATCTCGCCCATTCCGAAGAAACATCTTCGTTGTGGCGTGGACAGCCGGAGGCTGCTGATAGGAACGCGACAGAGCTGGCGCCTGGCGACGAGGGACGCCATCTTGCGATATCACCTGGACGATGCGCCTTGCGACATTGCGCCTCTGCTTACGAAAGTCTTTGTCTTTGTTGTTTGCTGCATCTCGATGATTTTGGCTCGTCAATGTTGGACGCGTCGTGATGACGACGTGGAGCGGGCGGTGGCCCGTTCCTGCACAGAGTCGTCAACATTCCCATACAAACTAACAAGAACACCAATTCGATAGCAATGGAGGCTTCTCTCATACGGAGAGTAAGATCAATCACCAACTAAGCGAACATATAGCAGCACGGCTCCCCAGCCAGCATGTCGAAAATGAGTTTACTGTAGTGCTTCGTGTCTCAAATACGAAACTCCCACCAATACCACAGCTGCCATCTGCCAATCAAAGTCCACGTCCAGCCTAAAGCTGCTCTCAATCTCAACTATAGCCCTCCAATAGCCTGGAAAAATACCTCTCAGAAAAGTTCCGACATATTATCCGCAACGCAGATCTTCTCCTTCAGCTCTCCGAAAGCTACAGTAGCCAGCTCTGACGATCCCTTGGCTCGCAGCAGTCTAGCCCAAAACCGCAGGAAGAGACGACGCTGCATCAATTAGACACAGATGGTCGACCTTTGCTCCCCGTAGTCTGTCTTAGACTCGCTTCCTCTGACTGTCGATCGTTCAATGTCTTCTCGTATAAGAAGCAGCAGGTTCCTCTTCGTCGGAGCGTAGTCAACACCATTGACACCGGTTCCAGCTCCTTCATCCATCGCGAGGAGCCTCAAGTTGTTCACGAGCCCAACTCCTCACGCAATCTCCTCCAGTACCAGCTGCAGTCAAGCCACCATGAAGTTCTTCGACACCAGCATAGTCGCCATCGTGGCTCTTCTCTCATTCAGGTATGCCAGTACCTTACTTAACATCGTCACCATTTCTTAGCACAAGCCGGCCACTGACAAAGAAATCCTCTCCACAGCACCCCAGCCCTCGCACAAATGAAGCTCTCCTGCACCGGACCCGCCGGCGGAAGACCAGGCTGGGTCCAACCCGACGGCCAATGCACCGAGATTTTCGCCAACGCCGCCTTCTTCATCATGCGAGCTGATGGACTGTTGCAACGGGCATGAGAATATCGACGATAGCAAAGCAGAAAACCCATCTCATGGGAGAAATCCCATAGTCCGACCTCAAATGCAACCACTTCCACCGCGGTCTCAAGTCGTAGCATATTGCCCCCAAATCGTCCAAAGCACACACCCATTCTTCCCATTACTCGACAACCCACCCCCCTTCGTCCCACACTGATCCACAATACTCGACAATTTCCTCTTACATTCCTCTCCATGCGTAGAAAACGGCTTTGGATTCGCACAACCAGATTGTCCCTGTTCATTAAACTGCGTCACAATCTTCACCACAATCCCATTCTTGACAAAATTATAATACGACCTCCCCTTCGGAATGTCCACCAAAAACGTATCGCTAGCTGGGATATAATCCGGTGAAAGTTGTAAATGAGAATTACAGTATTTTGAAATTCCTTCTGTCATGATATCGAGTGGCATAGAAACTGCTCGTGGATAAGGGTCGCCGCCGCAGGCGATGAGTTCTTCGGGTTTAGTTTCCATGGTGTAGACTCCACAGCCAGAGCTAGCTGTTCCGCCGAATTTGCCAAGGGAAGAAGATGGGGGTGTTGTATCGCATTGGTCGAGGATACGATAGAAGGCTTGTTCGCAGGCGGATTTACTGACGGGGAGCTGAGCATCGTTGTCCAGAATGCAGGCGGTGTCGTAAGTTTGTCTTGTCGTGGAATATGAGATTGTCAATTGGAGATCCGAGTTGCCTTGAGATGTCTTGAAAATGCCCGTTTGGTTCGTGGAAGGTCCGAAGATGCTGTTCGCGGCTGATGAGCAGAAGCTAGAGATCAGACCTCTTGCTTCATGGTAGTTGACTCCAGTGCCGCCGAGCAGAGGCCCAGCACAAGATAGGCCGTTCATCTCTGCAGATACCTTTGGTCCAGTAAGTTGTGCAAGAGAAGCGCTTCTGTACGTGGGAACCACCTCTCTCAGTCTGCAGGAATGCTAGTCATATCTCGTGTGGAAGTCCAGTAGTCTGAGACATCATTGGAAATAAATCCCAGTCTTCAATCTTCACACCATCCTCGCATCCCACGTTGTCGAACGCTATGCCGAACGAGGCATCCTGAGATTGATATAAGACTCGGAACCAATTGCATAAAGCTGTCAGTTGTACGACCCTTGCCAAAATTGCTACATCGAGTCAAGCGGCATAAGCAGTAGTCATTAGCGATGCTGCGGCTACTCCCTTTTGAGTGCGCGAAGAAGTTATAGTTGGCGTGCATGAAGCCCGCATGTTCCGAGATTTGCGAAAGTCGGCTCATCTCTGGCATCGGAAATCCAAGACTTCAGCTTTAACCTTGAATATCAAATTCTTTGCACCTGGTCCCGACGTCATAATAATGGCGCAGAAGGAAGAACAGACGTGAGATGTGTGAGTTCTGCTGGTAGCAAAGGGCCTGTACATAGTTCAGCGATGTAAGATCATTAATTTTCGTGGTCTTCGTTACTGTGCGAATTATCAAAGTCCGTGTGCTGTACGGCGAAACCGGGCATTGACAGAAGCGCAAATGCGTGGCCCAGTCAGACAGGACTCCTCGCCGCGACCCGGAAAGGATGCGCTTCGGTATTGTACACAAAGTGGTTCACCTTGTCATCGCCTGAGATCACGTCCCAGATGCCTTGTTTCGGTGATTGAATCATGAACTGATACTTTAGGACTTCCGCCAGCATGTAACTTGCCATGAAATTTCGCTGCTCGCCTCCATCTTCTCGCAAGACATTGGTGATACTGGCAAAGCCTGATCCAATCCTCAGAGTCTTGTTCTGCGCAAGCGAATATGCCCAAGCCACGTCTCGCCAGTATTGATCGCCTGTGGCTTGATAGGCATAATACCACGACTCGACAGCTTCTGGGGCCTGCCCACCTCCAAGAGCGAGATTCTCTGGGATGAACCAGCCAGCTCGTTGGTACTGATCGGTCTGATTGGTGTAGTTTACGTTGCTCAGTATCGTTTCATTCCAACTGTAGATTGAAGGTCCAATACCGCTCGCGGCATAGCGATAGCCGTTTGCGCAAAACTCTGCGAACTGAAGTCCAGGTTCCAAGTAGCGCTTGTTCTTCAACACAGTGCTTCCGAGGATGAAGCTTCCGCCGATAAAACACGCCAGACCTTCAGAATAGTTCTGCACGACATTTCCACTGAAGGCGCCAGCCATGGTCAGGTCCGGTCTGGAGCTCGGATGGCTCAGGAGGTGTTCAATTGTGGAGTCGGCGGCAGCGATCCAACGATCACTGTAATTGGAGTAGCGTTCCGGATCATAGACGTACATCTTAATGAGGTACTCGTAGGCGCTGTCGTTGCCGGATGTCCAGCCACCATAGACATCAATCACTTCGCCAGTATCGATGCTGAAGTTACCTCCTGTGAGTCCGGGCCAGATTTCGGGTGCTTTGAACCAATATGATTCAGTGCGCTGCGCAAGCTCGCCATACGAAGGGTCGCCAGTCAAGTCAGATAGGTGCTGCCACTCAAGAACCAACGTCCCAACCTCGGCAAGGCCAGCACTCAAGCTACCATCTTGCATGAGCGATTTGTCGGTGAAGGTCTGGTTGTCAATGTATACAAGATTGACAGGAATGCCCGAAGGAGTTTCGAAGCAGAACTTCAATGTGTCGGCAAGCGACTTGGCCTGCTCAAGCAGCGCATCCACTTTCGTGTCGTCTGACGCCATGTGCTTGAACGGACCCTTGAGCAGGTCATAGGCTGACAACAAGCCTCCCAGGTAACGAATGTTGGTCTCGAACAGACTGGTCGTTTGAGCATCCTGTGGACTCTGGGCATTGTTCTTGGTAAAGTCGACTGTGGGGACAAAGTCGAGTACGATGTCTACAATGTCCTGCTGCTCCATGATGATCGCAGTGTCGAGGCCGTCAATGGCAGTCAAGCCCCATCCATTTCGCGAGTTGCGGAAGGAGTTGTTCTTCGGCAAGAGGTCGTCGTTCGGGAACGCGTACGTGTAGTAGCCGTTCCAGGCGTGGCGGAACATCTCCACGATTCCATCAGCTCGTTCCTGCTGGTCTTTTGTGAAGCCGGTGTAGTCGTAGCCCATCCCGCATTGCGTTTCGTAGTCTGCATCTGGGCATTTCGGACCATACTGGCGAGTCCAAAGAGTACCGCGAGGTTCCAGCTGTGCTTCTGGCGCTGCGACTGCTTCTGTGGCTGCGAGCAATGTCAAAGCCAATGCTGTCCACGAAGCCATCTCGGCGGCGACTTTGCTGGGCCGAGTGACTGGCGTTTGTCTTCAGAAGGGTTGCAAGTAGCTAAGGTGTGCCTTCAGCGAGTGTCGAGTGGACAGTGTCCAACAGCCATTCCACCGTTGTCGAGCAGTCGCAGACCAGCCAGCCATCTGGGTCATCCGACGACCTCGATCGCAGGTGCGGGATTGCCAATGGTGACTGCCCGCATGCATCCCTGGTGTTTCCTTGCTCGCCAGCTTGGCCCTAGGGCTTGCCTGCTCTTTTCCGCATCCGCACCTTGATCAATCATGCGCGTATCACTGTGCGGTCTATCCTGCCGAGTAGAGGCTGAGGTGAAGCTCCATTTTGGAGTCGTGTAGTCGCGAAAGGTTGGGTCATGGTTCGTGGTCGCGAGGTGGCGCGTTTGAAATCGAGCTCGCAGCAGGCGGGCGAATGCGCAAGTGGATCGGGAGATTCGTGAGTAGGACGGCGGCGGGCGTGTGACGATGAAGCTGCAGGTAGGAGGTACGCGACGGCGGAACCAGGCGGTGCACAAGGTGGTGCGCGAGTGTGCGTCGAAGTTGTCTGATAGACGGCGGAAGTGTGCTCGGACATGCTCTTCTCCAACTCGCAGCCTTGCAGGCCGCGAGACTGATGAAAAGTTGTGTTCGCGTCAGCAGGCGGTAGTGGAAGGCCAGCGACACGGTGCCACTGGACATGAGCAAGCTCAGCGGCCCAGCGACTGGTTCAAAAAATAAGAATAATCTTGAATGTCACCGTAGTGACGTTTCAGAGATTAAACTGAAAAGAACAGATACCTGGGCGAGGCAATTAGCAGGCAGCTAGATCAAAGGATTTCAAATATCGCCACTCACTACACTTGATCTGATTTCGCTGTTAGCATGTTGTCGAGGCTGAAGAAGTGTTGGAGGTTGACATACCTAAGCCAAAAGGCAAAGAGAGCTAAAGAAAAAAGAGAGGAAGTTCGAAGGGGAAGGAGGAAATCTATAGAGGGGCCGCGGGCAAACCGCGCTAGTGGGATCAATGCTTGGCGCGTTCTCATTGGCCGACAGCTTGCGGCCTCAGGATGATCAGGAACCACGACTGTGGATCACAAGTGAGAAGCAGCTGCTGCCTCCAACCACATTACACCGTCAACGCACATTCACTTCAGTTGTCTTCGGATAGTGGCCGCCCACCTGCGTCTGCGCCGTTCTGGTTGCTTCGGCCGAACTCCCCCAGCTCTTGGACGATGAACCACGAATGCGTGGCCGATCAAGTGTACTGATTACGAGCAACAGTGCGGCACTGACAGACTGAGGCATCGGAAACTCCATTCTCGAAGTGCTTACCCAACGTCCGAGTCAAACGTAACAGTGAGCCGCTATGCCACATGAACTTGAGCTACTTCGAACAGCAGTCACTTACCCATGATCATCCACTTCCAAGATAGACTCATAAGCCCACTGCCTCCCTCATGCGGTGATACACAGTGACATTGGGTAAGACAATGCGGAGTTGGCTCGCCTCTGCCTGCCGTTTGAGAACCGCGACAGGTTTGATTCGTCTTCTGAGATGCTGCCTAGTAAAGTGGCATTCGGCGTCGAACTGCTGCGGAACGAGTCCAAACGAGGCTCCGGAGTCAGACATTGTGTCCCCAGTGTCCCTAAGATGCTGACAATTTGAACGGCAACGAAAGTGGCAATTGGTGAGAACAGCATCAAGTGGGTCGCTGGAGATGGGAAGCCTGTGTCAGGATGGAGTGAAAGCGAGTCCACACTTATCGTCAGAGGCAGACCGAGACGAGCGATACACCTCAGCCCACCACCTGCAGGTCCACATGGATCGCAGATACCATGAGCTCGTGTCTGTTTGGCAGCGCCGCATGGAGATGGACTTCCTCGACGGCAACGTCTACAGCTGCCCGTATTGTGTATCCGCTGACTTGGAGGACGTCTTTACTTCGCCCAAGCGCCGCATCGATTTGATGGTCTAGCATATTGCCAACAGCAATGAGCGCAACACTTGTCGCGTTCATGACGAATTCAAGGCTGCTGATGGCTGAGTGCACTCGCAGTGTCTCCGTATCGCAGTCCATATGGCAGGCAGCAAATGTAGTGATGGACCATGAGCCCATTCATGCGTCCCGCCGGAGACAGACAGACAGCCTTATGTATCTCTGCAAAGCTGATCGGCTTCAAAGGCAGCAGATGCAAGAACGGAATCCAAAGCAGCTTTGTAAGACGAACAGAGTGTTCAATATATCTCTGTGACGCTGTGGAATTGAAAGGCAGCAAAAGTAATGGCCAATCGAGAGCGCACAAGGACTGCTGGAGACCAGCAAACCGTATAGTATACCTCTGCCGCATGTCTTCAATTGGCATACGTGTCCGGTTCGAGGCATCACAAGCATACGTCTCCTGGTCAGTCACATCCACCGCAATAGCTTGCTCGAAAGTCGAAATGGAAGATCCTGCAATACAGAGTCCTCCTCCAGGACAAATGCATCGTCCGAGCTTACTCTAGGCCATTTGTAGTCATCACATTCTCAGACAGCAACCTGCTCGAAAGCCCGCAACAATACAATTCGATACTGCGACATCAGTAAAGTAGATGTCGGACACCCTCAAACGCTTGCGAAGATACGAAGTCCTTCGAGAGACCATGTTAGTTCTTACCCGCTGTGTCTCAGCGCTGGAAGTGACCTTGACTGTGTGTCGAAGGCTTTCAAATTTGCCTACCAGGGTATGTTTCCGCTGGAAATAGGTCACAGCTCGAGGCACGAGCGGAATTGACATTAAAGTAACAAAGGAGTGAAAAACTTAATATTGAGCTACCTCAATCTGTTCACATCCGTGGTACTGGCTTTCGTGGTGGCAACAACGGAGCAGCACTCTCCACCACTCCTTCACGGCCCCTGGTTGCAGAACGATTACCATAATACTGAGTATCGTGCATCGTCCCCAGGCCTACTGTCTCATTCACGCCTGATTGATCTCTCCTGTAGGTTCCCGCGTCCTGCTCGACTTTCGGTGGCGAATACGCAGTATACCGAACAGCTCCATGGCCATAACCATCGGCTTCATAGTGAATACGTGTCTCACCAGACGCGTCAATGCGCTCCACAACAGGTGCAATATCTCTCTGGTCGGCGGGGGATCGAATTGGCGTCACCTTATCCTCATTCGTCCACTGCGCGTGACCGCCGTTCTGAAGAGCCATGCGAAGGAGCTGCAGTTTGCCATCCGCGATCCATGCGAGACGTTTGTGTCTTTTTTCACCACCGGAACGACGATTCTTCTGAACGCCGACGCACGTATCGATGACCCAGGATGTAAGTATGATGATGCAGCTGACGATAATGACGATGAGCAGGCCAGCCATGGAGAACGACTGGTACTGTGCCGTGCTTCGCATGAGTTGCTGATGGCATAAGTCTTTCATTGCTTGGGCGCCGGTATAGTTGAGCGACTCGACTGGGGTGTAGAAAGGCGAATTCTTGTCCATCTCGCCCCATTTATGATTTGGCATTTCTGCGATTCGGAATTGCAGGTTCGCGAGCGCCGTCTGATACCACCTCTCGACTTCGATCTGCCACTGATTGTCGGGTAGAGGGCCAGAGAATTCTCCGTAAATCTGATCGTACGCGGATACTGCCCCTGGGCCTTGCGGGTAGATGACTCTGTAGATGTCGGAGGCCCAGCGAGCGTGAATGATTCTTTCTACAGTGGCATTCTGCTTCTCGTTTAGGTCAAGGGAACCAAATCGTATTGCAGTCGCGCCATCCAGTGGAGAGCATTTGCCTGTTGCTGAGTTGCAAAGTCTGAGTTGATCAGTACAGGCAACGGTTGTGAAGTAGTGGTCTGATTGCACGTATGTCTGATTGTACAATGTATCCGAGATGTTATACGTGCCATTGGCCGAGAACATTGGATCAAAGACGGGCTTAGTGTATACGACCTGATTGGCGGCGAGAAACGCAATGGTGGTGTCCGCATCGTCAAACTTGAGCTCGTCAATTGGCTGCCAGGTGGGTTCCCCGTTGGCATTGTGCCAAAAAGGTCTAAAAAGGTTAGCGAAGGTGCTCGGAGCAGACCATTGCTCACACCTACTGTATAGTGTACGCGATGGAATGCATAGCCTGCACGTCACTGTATTCCCAAGTGAAATTCTGTGACCCCACACTGCCCAAATTTGCACGTACGACAAACCGGATGGATGGCAGCTCATCATAAGGATTCCGAACAATTTCTTGATAATCAAAGTCTGCAAGAACAGAGCAAGTCGAGACAATTTGAAAACCAACCCGGTCTTCCTCCTTGGCATTGATCCCCAGATGGACGTGTGAGTCCAACAGTCCCGTGTCCATGCGCATGGCACCGGCGTTGCCTAGTATGCAGAGCCCGGTGAATGGACAGCTCGCGGATGTGTCAGCTTCGTACGGCAGCTGCTGTATTGGGAGTTGCGAGCAGCCTGAGGTTCCATTTGGTCTGCCAAAGCACCGGTCAACGTATGCGCGGCTTTGACGGATGTCATCTGAAGGCTTGCTTTGGAAACGGAAGAAGGTACCGGGTTCTGTGTAAGCCGTCAAGCCACAGGCAGTTGGTTTGAGCAGCACTTGATTGCTCTCGTATGCCGGCACGGCGACCTTGGCAACCAGAATACCGGCCGCAGTGAACGAGAGAACAACGGAGAGCGGGAACAGCGCAAGCACCGTTGCCTTTGAGAGTGCCTGTGGGGAATTCTTTCGAGACGCCCATCCCGTATTCACGATCTCAAGCACGCTTGCAACGGAACTGCCAGCATTTCGAAGGATGACTTGAAGTTGACGAAAGACGGCCGTTTCGGGTCCGCTACGGGCGCGATATTGATGCAAAGCACATGCTATAATGGTCCATAGCGACTCGCCCGCCACTCTTACGAGGAGTGCGAGCACCGCGATGAGTATGGCACCACGTTCTGCAGTGACGGTGATGGTCCAGGCGGATAATGGGTCCTTTGAATGGTTCATCCATGGCCTGTTCAACAGAACCGGGTACTCTCCAGTCCTGTTGCCGCTGACATAGCTTGCCATCGTTGGATCAGCTTGGTGAGCCGGCGAAAGTTGCGCCTGAATGAGGAGAAGGTCTGCGGATCCGTACTGACTGCCTGGAAAAGACGAGGGCCGACGATGCCTCGACCTGGCGCAGCTGAGCGTACATATGGTGCGATTCGCGGCTGGCAAGTCATGCCAATGCTGTGGCGGCGGCCTCTTCTCGCATTCGCTTTCATGCCAGGCGGTATGTTTGCAGCTCAAGAACTGTGGCAGACAGCTGTTTTCGGGCCCGTGCAATAAGGTAGAAGCGTCGCCGACCTCACCCCGCTCGTACGAGTCCACAGAGTTTGAGCAAGCGTCCGGAACAAGGCTGACTACTGCATTTCCTCCAGTATGGAATCGAAGCTGTAGCCACGCCCAGCAAGCCACCCAAGTGCTCTGACAACTCAGCACTTGGCATCCTCGCATTCGTGTTGCTGTCCATCGTACGTATCAACCAAACACGAAATGAGGTCGACCACCATGGTGAGGGTTCGGAGTAAGGACAGAAGACTCAGGGGCTGCTGACAGTGCTTGTGACAGACTGGACAGGTGCTGACCGAGGACACAGGAGTGCAGTGGAAGTGGAAGGTGGAGGCGGAGGCGTCCGGACTCGGCGGAGCCGGGCCGGGACTGTGCCAGAAAGTTTGATCCGTTCTGAGAACCTCCATCACGAGTTTGTTGAGACACGTACCTGATGACTTTATGCGACTTATCGCAACTTCATTTCTGTCGCACGCTGCTATCCCTGGCTGAATTCGGCAGAAGCCGTCAGGACCGGTAGCACGAAGGATCTCCCGGAACTGTTGCATGCCACATGCTGCACCAGTGTGACTCAGCATTCCACCACCTCTCGACACTCGCACTTCTCAATAACGCAAATGGGCTTCCGCATTGTCTCTACCTGAACGTATCAGACGCCAGCAGAACTTAAAAGCACGCCGAGATCACTAACATGTGCACCCCAAACATGACCGGCAAGTTCATAAGCGGAGGCGTCACAGGCGGCGTCTTTCTGCAGGACGACGGAAGCGTACTCAAGTACTCATGGCCAGAGAAAGAAGGTTGCGTGGAGGAACTGGCCCATGAGGCTCGCGCTTACCGTAGATTGTTCGACCTTTTCGGCCATCACCCAAGTTTTGTCAAGTTCCTCTCGTACAATGAGACTGAACATGCTATCAGCATGGAATACATGGCCAACGGCCCCCTCAAGTCGTATTTGCAAGCCAACAATAACTCAATTTCCAAAGTACAGCGGCTTTCCTGGATCACTGCACTGGCTGATGGGTTGGCGCTGCTGCACTCTGCAAACATCGTGCATTGTGATTTTAGCCTAAGAAACATGCTTCTTGACAAGGACCTGAATCTCAAGGTCGCCGATTTTGGGTGTAGTGCGATAGACGGCGGTCGCTCAACAGGTGGCGGCAGCACTAGATTCTATCCACTCAGAGGTCTGGAGTCCGGACGAGTCGAGCCAGTAGACGACGTGTTCGCCCTTGGATCCTGCATATTCGAGATCGTGACAGGAAAACCTCCCTACCACGACCTCGGATCCCTTTGTGTCGAACGGCTTTACGGCCTTCGTCAATTCCCCTATCTCGTCGGAATGGACTTCGCAGATGTGATCCGCGACTGTTGGCTTCTCCGGAAGCAATCGGCACGAGAAGTCCATCACAGACTCCTGGAGGCTTTATAGCTCTTGAGCTCGGACCCTATGCGTATTCGAGGCCTTCCTAAAACGACTAGTGCGTTTGGCTCATAGATCTGCCCCCACCTCCACATCCGCAGAAGCCAGCCACATGCAGGGTCTGTCTACCAAAGATGAGGAAGTCGATGGAGAAACATTTGTAGAGACAGCCACAGGCGACATCCCCGCGATATCATCGTGCTTGTCTCTATCGAATGGCAAGCGCCTGCGTCCAAATCCAGCATCCATCGCATACGACACTCGACTGCATGACCGAAATCGACACCACAAGAGCCTCATTCCAGCGTCTGAGCAAGGCAGAGGACTGCAGAACGACACCGACACTACGTTTATGCCTCACAATCTCCACAATGTTCAAGAAAAGATGCGCCGGTCGAGCCATAAGAAATCACGCCGGGGCTGTGTAGCATGCAAGCAAGTCATACCCCGAGAATCTGCCACGCAGACTGGGAGGCTGCCTTGCCGCTGATAATGTACTAACTCCGAATGTACAGGCAGAGCCACCGTAAATGCGACGAGAACTTTCCTACATGCCTCCGCTGTAAGAATGCCAAGCGCGAATGCATTCGAGAAGTGCCATCAGCAGTAAAACCTCGTCGATGGCCAACCTTCCGCAGATTCCAGCACTTTGACCCCAAGATTCCTCAGCAAAGTCCAACGCTGTCTGCGAGTCCTCCGCTATTCGCAAGTCCGCCGCTCCCTGCGAGTCCACAGCCATGTCACACTGCTCTCTGTGGAAGCGATCAGCTCGCTCTCGAGTATTTCTTCACACGCACACTGCCATTTCTGAATACATGCCGGCCAACGCCGCTTTGGAATCAGACTGTCGCCGCGCTTGTACAGTCTACTGAGACATTTCGCCACATTGCAGCTGCGATTGGTGAGCAGCACCGCGCTCTTTGCGATCGACGGCTCAGTGAGCACGCCCCGGGCTCGATTGCACGACTTCCGACTGCTCTTTACGCCAAGGCAATACTGTCCGTCCGTCGCTCGCTTGATGGCTGGTCAGATGACAACGCCACGATCCCCTCTCTGGCTTGTCTTCTCATGATCGTTTTAGAGACTGCACGCGAATCAGGATCTGGAGCACTTGTCCACTTGAATTGTGGGATCCGATTCGTGTGCAGAAACCGTTTGTACACAACTTCCTTCGACCTACTTGAGGTAGCACGTCTACTTCGAGCATACGGAGTCAATGTCATTCTCCACGAACCCATCGCGCCCGCCTCAACTGCCATTCAAAAATTGCTGCTGGGGACAGACCAGCTTCCCACGGACCATGAGGAAGTCGAGAACGTTATATCAGAGTTCTACAACATAATCATAGAGCTCGTCCCAGTACGTCGCGAACAAGAACTACCTCATTTCCAAAGCGAGGCAAAGTCAGCATTCGAAAACATTTCAACCATTACGAAATTACACACTCGTTTTGCCGAAGCCCTCGATCGACTGGAACAACTCCAAGCAAGCAGGTCAGAGGCAGCACCTGAAGGCCGCCGCTTGAAAATACTTCGGGCTCGAAAGATTCTTTTGCAGCTCGAACTGCAACATAGCCGGCGGTCGGTGAAGCAGGACATTCGGGCCAATAGACTGTATGCTGAGGCTCTCGAACTCATTGACGCTTCATTACAGCAACTATGCCGCAGCATCGGAGATGTTGTGCCGCCCTTCCTCTTTGGCGTTGGATTGCTACCAGGCATTCGGAGTGCGGCGATTGAGTGCCGGGACCCGGTAGTGCGGCGAAAGGCCCTGGAAACTTTCCGCCGCTATCCTGTGCAAGAAGGTGTTTGGAATGGTAGGACACAACTTCGCGTGTGTAACACCATCATTCGCTTCGAAGACGTCACACCTGGACAGATGGTGATCCATCACCAGCTTGGACCTGAACATACTGGACTTGGCGAGCCTGATAGCTTGACCGTCTTCTGCATCTCGACTGGGAGTCCTCCAGAACACACCTTACATCAAATACCGCTTAGTCCAGAATGAGGAAGGATGCATGCCTCTGCAACATGTGTAGCGACACAATTGTATAGCCGAGAAACGTCCGGCAGTTCCAACTTGCTACCATGGAGTCATTGTCTATTCATGCTATTATGGATTTCTCAACGAAGCAAACCAATCAATCAACCTACTCCGCGACTCGCACATCGGCAACCCAAATGCGTAGTCGAAAGCAAGGTGCACATGGACTTCTCCTTCAGCAACCACGATTTCAACTTGCGTCCCACCATGCTCAGCGTCCTTCAGGACTCGGCCCAGCTCGACCCCATCATCCAGCAGGCATTCAATACTTCCGGCCGTTACGATCACCTTTTCGACTGGCAAATGCGCCCAGAATTTCTCGCCTGCCGTGAGCGGATCGGCCCAAACATCGTCTTTGACAGGATCGAATAGATCTATAATATACTGGACTCGAGCAATACTCAACCCATCAATCTGATCGTACTCGCGAAAACTGGCGGAGCCTGTCTGCATGGCCGCCCACGGAGAGATCAGGAACATGCCTCTGAATTTCGCTTTGCTGGTCAGGCTCTCGGGTATCGGCTGAATATCTGGATGGGGTTGGAGGATGTGTGCCATCAGTGTGACTGCGAGATGCCCGCCTGCAGAATCGCCGCCAAAGACGATTTGCGATGGAGAGAGGTTCCGCGTCTTTAGCAGATATTGGAGTGCAAGAACTGCTTGCCGCAGCTGAGTGGGATACTTTGCGCCAGGTGACAGGGAGTATTCCAGCACGAACAGTGCTGAAGCACCAAGAGCCGTTGCATAGTCTCGGCAAGACAAGAGATGGGCCTTGGGATGTAATGGCATGGTATAGCCACCGCCATGGAAATATAGTATTACTGGTCCACCTTTTGAGCTCTTGAACGAGCCGATTTCGTGCAGATACGCATCAGGACAGCTTTTGTCAGACAAAGTCTGAGCAGTATGCGGCCAGCCGTTCTTCGAGCATGCTTTTCGGATTATCGCGCCTGATGACTTTTTGGTTCGAAATACGGGATTCGAGGTTCCGGCGCGGAGTAGGCTTTGGTAGAGGTTGAATCCGAGGGTTCGGCGCCAGCCCCAATTGTACTTCCCGTAGACTGAAGAACGGAATAGAAATCCCCAGACAGTTCGTAGGACTGGTGTAGACTGCTGTCAGCTTGCGCAATGGAATGCGCATGGAGGATTTGCGTTCTCATACCTATGAGTATGATGTCTGGACCCATGCGTACATAATTGAAGAACGCCAGCAGGGCTTGCTTCACGTTGGACATGGCAGCATAGTGAACAACTTGATGATTGTCGCGTGGCTTCCTACTTGTAACCCCAACGCGTCGTTATTGATGCCGCGGTTGTCGCAAGTTGCTCCACAGTCTCGTACCGCTCTGAACGAAACCTAAATCACGCGTTGATCTTTCCCCAAGATCTCGACACACAAAGAATCCGGTTCATCGTTCATCCAGATTGTCCCAAAACGGAAACCCCCAAATACGAACGCACGTGGCAAATGCACATGGGTTTATCCCTCGGCACAACCTGGCTTACATCTTACAGCCTCAAAGCTCCATTCAACACTGCAATGTCCCAACTCCAGAGCCAAATTCTCAACAATGGTTCAACCTCCTGAAGACCCCGTCCTCATAATCGGCGCCGGCCTCTCCGGCCTCGTCGCAGCCTACGAACTAACAAAAGCCAACAAACGCATAATAATCCTCGACCAAGAACACCGCGCAAACCTCGGCGGCCAAGCCTTCTGGTCCCTAGGTGGGCTCTTCTGCGTAAACTCCAAAGCGCAACGAAAACAACGCATCAAAGATTCCCGCGAATTGGCTCTTTCGGATTGGTTAAATACTGCAGGATTTGATCGTGAAGATAAAGAAGATTTCTGGCCGAAACAATGGGCGAAAGCCTTTGTGGATTTTGCGACCGATGAGTTGGAGGATTATGTGAGGGGATTGGGGCTGAGTTTTTTGGCTGTGGGGTGGGCGGAGCGGGGGGCGGGGAGTTCGCAGGGGCATGGGAATAGTGTTCCGAGGTTTCATTTGACTTGGGGGACGGGGCCGGAGGTTGTGAGGATTTTTGTGAAGGAGGTTTTGAAGGCGAAGAAGAAAGGGCTGGTGGAGTTTAGGTATAGGCATATGGTTGAGGAGATTATTGTGGAGAATGGGGTTGCGAAGGGTGTAAGAGGGAAAGTTCTGGAGCCTTGTGATCATGTTGAGAGGGGCGCGGAGACTTCGAGGATTGTTGTGGATGAGTTTGAGGTCACTGGCCGAGCTGTGGTGATTGCTACTGGGGGGATTGGAGGGAATGTTAAAGAGGTTAAGAGGAATTGGCCGATGGATCGACTTGGGCCAAAAGCGCCTGATAGTGTTGTAGTGGGTGTTCCTGCTCATGTGGATGGAAAGATGGTAAAGATTGCAGGCAGCCAAGGAGCCAGCGTGATCAACATGGATCGGATGTGGCATTATACTGAGGGACTCCAGAACTGGAACTCAATCTGGCCACTTCACGGCATTCGAATTATCCCCGGACCTTCCTCGCTGTGGTTGGATGCGAACGGGAAGCGCATGCCTCCTTTCCTCTTTCCAGGAAGCGACACTCTCGCAACACTAAAACACATCTGCAGTACCGGCCACGATTATTCTTTCTTCATTCTGGATCGATCGATCATCGCTCGCGAATTTGCTCTGTCAGGCTCAGAACAAAATGAAGATATCACGAGCAAGAGTTACTGGCGCACAGCATACAGATACTTCACCACGCTAGGCACCAAAGAAGTCCAAGCCTTTCAAAAGAACGGCAAAGACTTCGTCGTTGCGAACGATTTGGAATCTCTGGTCGATGGCATGAACAGGCTTGCGAAAGAACGCAATGGCCCTGTTCTCGACTATGCAGACATCAAACGACAGATTGAACTCCGCGATATGCAGCTGGACAATCAGTATACGAAGGACGCCCAAATCATGACGATAAATAATGCTCGAAAGACAATGGCCGATAGTCTTCGTATCGCTCCGCAGCACAAGATCTTGAACAACAAATCTGCTGGGCCTCTGATCGCTGTAAGGCTGAATATCCTGACTCGTAAGAGTCTGGGAGGATTGGAGACAAATTTGCAAGGTCAGGTCCTTCGGTCAGATGGAAAAGTCTTCGAAGGCCTCTACGCAACTGGAGAGGCTGCAGGATTCGGTGGTGGTGGTGTTCACGGATATTCGGTAAGTACTGTCTCCTTCTTACTACTTGTATCATCTCAGCGAAGTCGAAATACTGATTCATTCACAGGCATTGGAGGGCACGTTTCTTGGTGGCTGCATTTTCACGGGCAAAGTTGTGGGTGAAGACTTGGTGAAACGTGCTTCTCCAAATTCTGCCAATAGGAGGAATGGAGCAAGACTGTAGCATACCCGATGACATATCCCCAATGTAGGATAATGTTCGTGTATGAGGAGGCTCGAGTCAGTCCACAAAAAACAAATAAACCAAGCCCAGTAAGGTTCCTTACGTAAGCTCAACGGATCTGTGGCCTTGCCATGCATGCTGCCGGAGCTCACACTCCACTTTGCAGGCACTACTAAGCCATTACAGAAGCCCATACGAACCATGTCAGCCATATCAACAAATTTGAGCTCTCTCATAGATCACCTTCGAGAATCAGAATACATCGTGGCCCTAGTCGGCGCCGGCCTATCAGCCTCCTCCGGCATCCCAACATTCAGAGGACAAGGTTCTCTCTGGCATGGCCACGAAATCACTTCTGTCGCTTCGCGTGCCGCCTTTGTCAGAGATCCACTGCTAGTCTGGCAGTTCTACGAAGAAAGAAGGCAGAACGCTGCCATTGCTAAGCCTAATGCTGGACACTTTGCTCTTGCGAGATTAGCAGAGCAGAAGGAAGAGTTTCTTGCTATTACGCAGAATATTGATGGTGAGGCATGCTCAAGCTTGTAGATGTAGCAGCTGATGTGGAGATGTCGCAGATCTCTCGCAGCGAGCTGGTCATGATAGTACGAAGCTGGCTCCAATACATGGCTCCTTGTTTACTGCGAAATGTTTTGATCCGGATTGTGGGTTTGAGATCTGGAATACTCGAAGCTCGCCTTTGACTCCAGCATTGGATTCTACACAAGCAGTGACAGATACAGGGCCCGAGGACTACTCCGCCATCCTTCCAATGTGCGGAAAATGTCGACAAAACTTTCTGCGACCTGGAGTTGTGTGGTTCGGCGAGCAATTACCATTGGATCTCCTCGATCGTGTTGACGAATGGCTGGAAGATCTTCCTCGCATTGATCTATTTCTTGTCATCGGTACTTCAAGTCGTGTATTTCCTGCAGCAACATACATTGAGAAGGCGAGAGAGAAAGGCGCACGGGTAGCGCATTTCAATGTCGAGCCTGATGAGGATTTTATAGATGAGGACGATTGGTTTGTTCAAGGTGATGCTGCGATAACATTGCCGCAAGTCATAAATCCGGCTCTTGAAGATAATATGATATCCTCAGCATGAGTACGAATTACAGTATTAGCAAAAGCTCTACTGCGAAGCCCTCTCAACCTCATGATTCATCCCCGGCTTCGCCTCCAAAGGATAATACTCCTGCGATCCCGAGCCTTG
The DNA here is from genome assembly GCA_005356885.1 of Cercospora cf. flagellaris. Lineage (NCBI taxonomy): Eukaryota > Fungi > Ascomycota > Dothideomycetes > Mycosphaerellales > Mycosphaerellaceae > Cercospora > Cercospora cf. flagellaris. Next base: position 344,929 of record RJLU01000013.1, on the reverse strand, counting down.
TCCTCCGTGCTGCCCATTATAGCTCCCACATAGAGAGTCTTTCCCGATCCTCACAGACTCATCGCCTTTGATTCTCGCCCAAACCGATGTCTTCGCAACATCGATCTCATTGTTCGCTTGACTCCGCTCTGTCGTAATCGCTCGTCCCGCAGAAGTCTGGTTAAGCATATGTCTCAGTATCCCCAAACTCAAGTTCCTCGTCAAGAACATGACGAGCGACCACGCGAATAATGCGACGTACACGCAACCAAACATGAGAGCAGGGATAGCGTAGCGCCAATCGTAAGATATTCCGATCGAGTACTGCGCAGCAGGTCTCATAGCGTATGACGTCGAGGAAGAAGTGTCACGACGTTGCATTTGATCTTGGTCGGCAGCCGCGGAAAGCGTGCTTCGCGCGCTGACCAGGTTATTGGCCATGAGGTCCGTCCAGATCAAATCCACGATTTTGCCCGAGTTTGCTCCGTTCGCCAGAAGTCGTTGCCATTGCAGATATAGCAAGTAGTTGCTCGCTCCCGTGTAGTCTTGCGCTCCGGGAATGACATCGTTAAAATCTCCAAAAATATCGGCCAGAGCTGCGAAGGGCGCTCGATTTCCTGCTGCAGCATCCTCGATTAGTGTAGTACCTCCGAAAGCTGAAGCGGCATTTGCAGGAAGTCGAAACTTCGATTGACGGACTGTCGAGACATTGGCTGTGTTTGCTGCTTCTGAGGAAATGAGGCCCCAGTAGGGGTCCATAGCGGCGATTTTGCGGTAGGTGTTCTCTATTGCCCAGGTAGGCAGGTCGTTGTCGGAGGCGTACTCGACGTCTCGAACGTTTTCGATGATGAGATTGTCGAGATTGGCAGTGCCGTTGATCTGGAAATCGACGAGTTTGATCGATGCCGACACGCCCGAGACGCAGGAGTAGATCGGTTGTTGCCAAATGCTGCCAGGAGTGAGCTGGAGGGCGTCGCTGCCAGGAATCGGATTTCCTTGATCGTCTATTTGCGTGCCAGTGCCTAGTACGAGGCCTCCTTTTGCGCCAATTCGTGTGATGTTCGTGGCGTAGCTAGAGTTGAAGCCGTTGATGAGATCACCTGATTCGTGGTCAGCGAGCCTGTGCACGGATACGGCCCTCGCAATTCATACCTATTAGAACAATGTCAGGAGCGACATTTTCAGAGAAATTGGATGTCCCCAGAATTCTCAACGGGCCCGGCAAATTAGGACGTGAGCGATTAGTCGCATAGTCGTACTTGCCAAAGGCCGATAGAACAATGTGGTTTGGTTCAGGATTGCTCTGCAAGGAAGAGCTGAAAGTCCCGTTGTCCATGTAATCCTCCATTAGATATCGCTTCCCCATTTCTGCAGTGCTCCTGGTGACATTCATGTATCTGCCCAAGAAGATGTTGGTGGCAACTGCTGCCACATAAGAGCGCTCAAGAAGTTTGGGATCTGCTTGTGTATTACTGAGCTCCGGAGTTTCGAACGTGGATGGTGAGTCCACAAATCCTCCGCGGTCTACGATGGCTTGGTTGATATTGTTATCGAGTTGGAATCCTGGCGCTGGAATGGTATACTCGTAGGTCAAGTTCAAATTTGTGCATCTGTGCAAGTGGTCGTCAGCGATAGAATGGCACGTTGCGTCGCACATTACTCACGCTGTGTCTGGCTCTAGCCAAAGAATATGCTCGGACCAGGAGTACCCATATTCTGATGTCGGAGGCAGAGTGTGGTTGCGAAAGCCGATGCCAGTCTGGTTCACTTGGGTAGACACTATCAAACCTTCCACGGCACGAGTCTTGTTCTCCAGCAGGAATTGCTGGTAGTATTGGAACTTGCCCTGCGTCCGAGGCTTCCCAGCATCAATCCACTCAGCCCGATTGATTCTCGCTGGCTCTGTCTGGTTGTCTGTGGCGGAGATTTATCATCAGCAACGGCTCCATCCATCTTGACATCTGGCTGCTACCCACTGTAGTTGATGAAAGATCGATACTGGATGTCAAAGATATTGGCAACTGTGCCTCCGAAATCACTATCGGCGCTTGAGAACACCTGTGTCGTGTTCTCGGGAATGTTCGCTACAGACACCACCTCAGTCAGTCATCATCCTTGGTTGGCAAATTGGACCGACAACTCACTCGTGAGAGTAGCGTCGTCCCTCCCGGGGCTCGTGAGCAAGCCTCTTCCAGACGCGTTACGAAGCATATACACTCCATCATCGTTGCCCGGACAAGGCTCATAAAATATCCCATCGTTGCACAATCTGTCTGGTTTGTACCCAACGCGAGATTGCGCAGCCATGCCCAGGGCGCTGGTGTCCCGGACATATTCAAAACGAATATCTTGAACTTCGCCAGCACGTAGTTGGCTGCGTAGCCCTAGTGGCGTGACGACTGCAGCAACAGCGAGCAAAAGTGTCGTGAGTGTTGATGTGATAGCAATTCCTTGAATGCGCTTGTCCACCTTCTTGCCATTCACAGCATCGGTCTGCAGGAGGAAGGGCCAGTGCGAGTGGTTAATTAGACGTCCAAAGACCGACCATGTCGCAACATTTGTCCTGCGCTTGACGATTCCGACAGCGACCAGCGAGATAAGCAGAGGGTAGGTGACTTGTACTGCAATCAAGTCAGAACTGTCGCAGAACCTCTCGCTTGTGTTGCGAACTCACCCAGGACGATGACAACGTTGAGTACTGCCGCCGCCTGCGCGACAGTAATGTGATCTGTGATCATATTTGCTCACCTGCTGCCCGACCGACGGGACAGCGCAAAAAGTCCTCGAATCCTACAAGTGGGCATCTCGCAGTAACTTAGTATTTCAAGCACAGCACACCAGCACGCGAGACGCGCTGTGTCGGTAACGCAAGTAGTCCCTGATCAGCACAAGTGATCCGCGTGCCCAACCGGGAATGTGTACTCATACAGCTTGTGTCGATCACGAAAATCCGCTGGATAGGCACTGTGGGGGGCGTCTGGGCGTGACATCCTTCCATACCGGAGCTGTATTGCAAGTGGCTATGCCAACGCTACAATATTGAAGCATGCCTTGCAGGATTCCAGGTTGGAAGTTGCGGCCAATAACTTCATGTTGCACAGCATAGCAAGAAAGCATAACCAGTATGCTTGACGAGCTGCAGCCTGGTGGCTGAACTTTCGTCTCGCGTTCGCTTCCAGCGACGGATTGGGAAAGGTCGTGATGCAGATCTTTGAGGCCGCCCGTCAGGATCTTTGCCAAGCAACGTGTGAAGCACCTGTCTGCCATATGCTGCATGCCGTGCCTGCTTGTTGCCGAAGTGTCATGCTGCTCTCAAAGTCTTCAGGCGTGTTGCTTTAGCAATGGATACTTCTGGGCCCGCCAGCATGCTATTCCGGGCGCTTCTTTCTTGAATATGCGTGATTTAGCTGCGGTCGTTGAGGCATCATCGAGGGCCGCACATCTCGAAGTCGCCGGCAACAGATAAAATCGTGTCTTGAGATAGCTCTTACCTGCGCTAAGAAAGTGGACCACAGCAGATTGAATCATCACAAGGGGAAGTACGGAAAGGAAAGCTTACCTAATACGACGCATGCCATGAGGCAGGATGCCAGCCATCAGGCCTGAAGAAGTAAAGGCATGCTAAAATGAAGCAGTGTACAAAAGTCGACGAAGAGGATCCGTGTGTATCATATGCTATGCCACTGCGTTCAAAGTCCCCGCCAACGCCCCACGCCACGCTAAGTTTCAAAAAGTCCATCGTCTCTCAAGAAATAAACTCATTCAAACCCGTCGGACCTCTGCTTCTCCCTCCTTTCAAGGACGGGGCTCAACGGCGGAGGAGGCAGGTCACCCATACCAGGCGGGTTCAGTTGCCCGGGTTCGCTGCGTTCGTACACAGTGGGCACTGCACCAAGAGGATCAAAAGATGCAGCGACTGGCGGAGGCGCCCCTGTGCTTATACTCCTTCTATGCGCATGAGCATGTCCGAGCGTGCCCATTGGTGGCCCACTCGTGCTTAAGCTCTTCCTGTGGCCGTGTCCGGCGGCAGCAGAGGCCGGCTGCTGAACGAGCTGTTCGCTTTCTTCCTGCATAGGCTCGGCATCATCGACCAGGTCATCCTCATCCAGATGGTGCACTCCCCCACGATTCGCAGAGACAGCTTCCTGAAGCGACAGCAAAAATGCAGTCATGTTGTCAAAGCCCATCGAGCTTTCTTTGTGGTCCAGACCATACAAGCGGAGGGACTCTGTAAGACATCGATCAGCTTGCGATGCCTTCTCCAGCCGAAGCCAGGCATCTGCCGCAAGTGTATTCCAGAAAGCTGATTTGCGGCGCCTATCAATACCCAGCAGGCCGCCAACAGCTCTGCGGTCGTTCAAACATGCTGCGATACGCTCGGTCAGCAGAGCATGGCCGATGGTTCCTACAAGACGGTCGTCCAGAATGCGGTTCGCCCAGCGAGCTGCATCATCCAACGCGTTGCCACTTCGCATCTTCAAAAGTTCCATCCCAAGAACAAGAGTTCGCAACGCATTGTAGGGTGCTCCGACTCGTGTCACATACGAATAATACGCGGTCTCCAAATACTGGTCGATGCCTTCTATGCGGATTTTGTGGTTCACACTGGTGGCCAATAGCAAACTCACGGCAGCCATTTCGTTGACGCCAGCGTAATGTCGCCACGCTTTGTCATTCTTGAAGTCCTGGCAAAGAATTTCGTACGTGGAGTGCGCAAGCTTGAAGTCGCGCAGCATAATTGAGTAGTCTGCAAGCTTCCGCATCACAGCCTCCGGAGCCTCGGGTCGATAGAATCCCTGCAAGCTGTCATAATTGCTGCTCGCGCCTCCAAGCAAAGGCGTCGAGGAATTACGACCTCCGCCAAAAGCGGTGAACCTTTTTGACATAGACATGAATCTGCCGCTGATGCCTCGTCTGCGAGAAGCCACTTGATCGTTCCAGGTGGCTGATGCTCGCTCCATTGATGGAATAATTGATTGTGTTACCATCTCCCGGACGAATGCCCGGAGTGCAGTTGCGTCAGATTCGAAGATATAAGGCGTCGGATCCTCCTCATCCTCGCTCGTTTCTCGTCGTACAATTTCTGCAAGCTCTTCTCCAGCCGCGGTCCACTCGACTGGGGGTAGCCTCACACTGTCATCGTCCGAAGGTACACACTGCGTACTACGCAGTCGCAAAAGATGGCAGTGCAGGCCAAAATGCCTCTTCATCTGATCATACAATGCCATGGATTTCGTAATGTCGTCGTAGTCCTCGTCATGTATCAAGACATAGTATCGTAAAAACTCATTGTGAACCCACTGTGGTAGCCGGTGCTCACCACTATTCGAAGAATCATACAAGTTCCGCAACTCCTCAATGGGCGATGGTGACCGCGATGATATGGCAATCACCGACGCAACTGGATGCGAAAAGGTCTCAGAAGGTACCATCGGTAAGCCGGAAAGCAGGCGACGCAAGTACAAGGTGTAGAATGGGGATGTCGCATGCGCATCAGGCACCGCTGCCGTATCTTTGAGTGTCATATAGCTGGCCTCGATCGGACCCGAATTTTCCTCGTAGAAGGTCAGATGCCGCTCTACCAGTTCTTCTATCTGGCCCACATCTCCTCCGGTTCGCAATCGGGCAGGCTTATATTCAAGCAGCGATACACCTCGTTTATGACCTTGTGGTTTAGTCGCAGATTCGGTGCTCTTACGCTCGGGGTTCCGCGGGTTCTCCAGCCCATCTCTGACGCCAACGAAGCGCACGGAGAAGTCGTCATGAAGCTTGCTGATGCCCGTGCTGTCTCGAATGGTGACTTTGCCTTGTATCTGCTCGCCAAAAGGCCGCAGGAGATCAAGAAGTCCACCAGCGATGCCTTTATGCCTTACAAGCTCGTCGGTATCTTGCGAGGCCAGCACGGACACATGCGGCGCAAAAGCTCGCAGAATCAGATCGCGAACATCATTGCTGACGATCTGGCCTGACGGCGCTGGCGATGGCGATCGCACTGTCGACCCAGTAGGCGAAAAGACGGAACCATTTACTCTCTCTGTCACCGGCGTCGATCTGCCGGACTGGCTCGGCGAGCCTGTAGGCAGCGCGGTGGTCGAGGTGAAGAGGTTGGACAGCGAGGCATTGGAACGGCGATAGGGCAGCGATGAAATGGACGACAGCGGCGACTTGCCAAAACGTCTCTTGTGGACAGCGATGGGTGACTGCGATTGCTGCTCGGAATCCGACTCCTGCGGCGATTGCAGTCCCTCATCCGCCGTCGGTGGCATCAGCGAGGTCGGCGAGGGCGAACGGTAGGCAGCGTCGACGGCGGGGAAGCGCGGGCATGAGCGGTGGTGGCGGCGTTATGTCTCGAAGGAGGGGAGGGCGGGCATGTCCAGGGCGGCGGAAAGGTGTCGCGAACGTGTCTCGGCCACGTCGTGAGCGATGTTACGGAGTACGAATGATGTCGCTTCCGCAAGCAGGTCTTGGCACCGCTTCTGGAAGAAGTCTACAGCAATCTATCTGATGCATCTTCACAATTCCGTTCACTATCCAACACACCTCCGAGCTCAGGGAAGACCAGACTTGGCACTACTGTTGTCGCTGGTGATTACATTGTGCAGCTCCGCCATCTCATCTCACCGGTGAATGCACTCAGCCACGCGCAGACTGACTCACTTGACTCTTTCACGACAAAAGTACCAACCTTTCCGCATCTGCAGTGCTGCCATCCAAGTTCAATGCCAGATCCGGCGGTGCATGTCTCCGGCTCGACTGTACGCAAAATCACCTGAAGGTACCAAGCGGAGACGACTCGACAGCAACAGTCCTGGTCCCGCCAAGCGCAGACATCAATCAACCATGTCGCCTCTCGTGGTGAAAGAGGTCGATGATCAGGCATCGGGATCAATCTCTGGAGGGATCTCCTGGGAACCCGTCGAGACCACTCTCAAGACGCTTCTTCTGGATGTGGCCAAGTACATTGATGAGAATCCAGCGTCTTCAGACGACCCAGATGCCACAAGTCATGTAGTAGTTCCAGACGAATTGGCAAAGCAACCCATCATCCTCCGCTTCACCGGCGGCTGGGTCCGGGACAAGCTGCTTGGGAAGAAGAGCCACGATATCGATGTTGCCATCAACAAGATGACAGGCTACCAATTCGGACTGCGCCTCAAAGAGTACCTCGAAATTCCGGGGAACCTCGAAAAATATGGTCTAGAGTCTATTGCTTCCAATGACAAGCAGAATCAAAAAGCAGGTAAAAGCGACAAGTCCAAAGCAGTGGGCGGTCTGCACAAGATTGAAGCCAATCCCGAAAAATCTAAGCACTTGGAAACTACCACGATGCAGATCCTCGGCTTGGACATTGATCTCGTCAATCTGAGGAAAGAGACTTACACAGATGAGGAAGGACGCATCCCACAGATCGAGTTTGGCACACCGGAAGAAGATGCAGAGCGTCGTGATGCGACTGTAAATGCCATGTTCTACAATCTGAATGAGGACAAGATCGAGGACTTCACTGGGCGAGGACACGACGACATGAAAGCCAAGATCATCAGAACGCCACTGCAGCCATATCAGACATTCAAGGACGATCCTTTGCGAGTTCTCCGCTTGATTCGCTTTGCCAGCCGACTTGGCTACACGATTGAGTCGACTGCCTTGGAGGCCATGAGGAATGTAGAGATCAAGGACGCACTTCGGCAGAAGATCAGCCGGGAGCGCGTCGGAACAGAAGTTGAGAAAGCTTTGCAAGGTCCAGATCCACACGAAGCTCTTCGTCTGATTTTCTCACTAGGTCTGTACGAGACAATATACTCTGATCCCGCCAAGGCTGAGATCGAACATGATACACCTGATGTTGAAGGCTGGGACGTTCTTATCGACACTTTGCAGGACATGATCAGTAATGGCAATGTGGTACAAGAAGAGCTTATAAGAGATCACGAGGAGGAAGTGCTAGCGTGGCAGCTTTCTGCGATGGTGCCATACCGCAATGCACCATTCCCGGAACCTTCACAGCCTGGAAAGAAAGCGCCGCCTCCAATACCAGTGCAGGTGGCAAGAGAGGGTATTAAGGCACCTAACAAGATCTGTGAAGTGATTAATGCCGCTGTCCGAAACCAGTCCGAGATCTCCGACGTGGTTGACAGGCTGTATCAGAAGAAACGTCGACCAGATAAGGTCATCGAAGGAGATGATCCATCTGCAAGAGATGTGCTCGGCATGGCCATCCGACGATGGGGACCAAGTTGGAAGAGCCAGGTCATGTACTCACTGCTAGTCGAAGTGGCCAACGCACAAGACCAGGTCGAAGGTGAGCAAGGCTTTGCCTCTCTTTTCACTTTCTGCAATACTGACGCTCAGCAGCAATCGAACGACGATACACTACCTTTGTCGAGCACCTGCGTCAACTGGAGTTGACTGATGTCTGCGCCTTCAAGCCGCTCATGGATGGCAAGGAGCTCGCCAAGGCGATTGGTATCAAGCCAGGACCGTGGATGAAGGATGCCCTCGACGTAGTGATGGCATGGCAGCTGCGGAACCCAGGCACTGCCGACACAGCAAAAGCCATTGAAGAGGTGAAGAACCACCAAACAAATGGTGAGCTTACTTCTGATCTTGTCCAACACTTTTTGAAGCTTACCATTCGCCTGCTTTTCATCAAGGCCACCCCAGCAACGGTCACTGAGCAAGGCCGCAAGGTCACTACCGAACGACTACCGGAAAGGCTCACGATGAGTTCGATGGACGATAGCGTCAAGAAACCATGGAAAACTGCCAAGGACTCGTACTCCCTCGATGTGTTGGCCTGGGTCATGCGTAGCTTAGACGAGAAGCTCGTAGCCCAAGTCTGGCCTCTGATTATTCCGCCTCTTCTGACACTTGTCGACGACTGGGAAGCGAAATACAAGTGCATCGGCGCCGACTTCATCGGTTTCCTCCTCAAAGCTACACCTTCCGCCCTTCTCGAACGCACAGGACTTGGAGAAGTCTTCGAACAAGCTCTCATGCCCTGCCTGACATATTTACCCACCATTACTGAGGAAGAAGAATCTATTCCGCTCCTCTCATCCGTCTACCCAGCCCTCCTCACTCTATCACGAAAACGCTTCCCCAGCGAGGAGCCCCCACCACCTGCCACCACTCCTCTCACTCCAACAGCTCGACAAAAAGTGCAAATGCTGGATACCATAATCCGCAAAGGTATCATCTACGGCTACTCTCATTGCGGAACTTCAAATCCCAAAATCACAGCAGTACTGTTCTCCAACCTGGCTATCTACTTGCAAGAACTTGGTATCGACTCTGTCAAGCACCTGAAATTCCTCATTCCAACCCTAAGTGAAGCCTTATCGTCTCCATCTGGTACGGCTACGATTCCAATGTTGCTCAGTGCGACGGATGCTTTGCAAGCGGTAATCAAGAATGCCTGGCCGAGGATGGCTGGCTATCGTGGAGAAGTGCTGAAAGGAGTGACTTTGTGCTGGATCAAAGTGATGGGTGGAACTGGCGATGAGCTGGAGCAGCTGAGGATAAAATTGAAAGAGACAGTGAAACTTCTCGGTGCGGCTGTGAAGGAAAAATGCGATTTCGATGCAGAGAAACGACTTCTCATCAACGCAGATGCGAGATTAGAAACCCTATTCGCTTGATCGAAGATCAGAAAAATCGGAAAGAAACAAACAATAAACTCTTCATTCGTGTACCTCACTGACAGCTACCACAACTCTCAACAGAAAGCACTCGCATTACATTCAGTTCAAATTTCTCCACACACACATCACTACCACTACCACTACCACCCATCCTCGACCCTGCATCGACCACAAAGCCTTCCTCGCCCAGACTACAAACTACTACGCCACCGGATCACGCGCATTCCCCTCACACCACATCACAGGCCCATACCTAAAAACATACGAACACGGACCCGTCTGCGGATTATTCCCGCCACCTGGCGTAGGAGCCACAGGCGTTCCAGTCGGCGCTCGCGTAACCCTCACAGTCGTAGCAGGTAAAGTCGTCGTCACAGCGTCTCCTGTCACGGTACTCGTCGGACCTGTGGCGGTCGCTGTAACAGTTTGGAATGTCGTGGCGATTTGAGTTGCGGTTCCGCCGTTTTGGGTGCTGATTGCTGTGGTGGGTTGGGTGGAAATTGCGGTTGTAGTTTGGACGAGGGTTGTGGCGAGGGTGGATTGGGAGGTTGTGGTGAAGGTTGAGGTTAGGACTGGTAGGGAGGTGGAGGTTATGGTTTGGCCTGGATGGGGTGGGGTGTTAGTGGACGATTCTTGTGTTCTTCTTCTTTGGTGCCATGCTTGGCTGGATAAAGGCTACGAACCTGCGATTGTGCTGACGGCAGTTGTCGTTGCAGTGAAAGCGGTCGTGTAGGTTACATCTTGGGTGCTGACGATGATGGTTGTTGATGGGTAGCTGGAGACTGCGGTCGTTACTTGGGTTGTAGCAGTGGTCACTGTGACGGTCGATGTTGGAGCAGTCAGAGTTGCTGCATTTTGTCGCTTCTCATGCCTTTCCGCACGGCCGGCGATTTTTATCAGTGTCGTCTGCGATTGTGTGTCAGTTGATTCTTCGTAGCGCTGAGGCATCACATACCGGAGAGGGGCCAACGATGTCGTCGAAAAGTTGCTGGGTCAGATGTTAGCCTAAGTTTGAATGGAGTTGGCCGGTCAAGGTTGACTGTATGTTGCATTGGGAGAGGATTCAGAGGTCGTGATACTTACAGCAAGACCTGCATCTTGAGCAGCTGGAGCCTCCGCGTCGACAGCATTCGCTTGCTCCACCGCGGCGCCCTCAGCACTCCGATCAAGAAGTTCTCCAGCTTCTGCTAGGCTCCGTCGCTCGTCGGCATTAACATTGTTGAGTTGGGACTGCTCTTGGGATAAATCCGCGGCGTGGGCGACAGTGACTAGGCAGCAGATGACAGCTGAGATCAGGCGTTTGCCGTACATGACTGTGGGTACTGAGCGCCGTGGCACAGTGCTGAAGACTTTCGCGAAGGGGCGGTCTGTGGGATGTGACGAGGACGCGCCATATCATGATTAGCCGTGGCGGCGTGCACTACATACCAAAGCTCGTTCGTTGCCATGCGGACGACTCGGGGCGATGCGCGGTTCTCGGCCTAACCGAAGTACTGGGTGAGGAATGTTATCGATGGGGAAAGAGTGCCATTAGATCTCGCCTGTACTCTCCATACATCTTGCAGGAAGTGCTCGATCTGCAATTTGAAAATCAGTGATTACATTCCTCGTTACCGCGCACTGTGTAGGAATGCAACCCAATATTGGAGAGCATAGACTCTGTCAGGCGGTTTCCCGCCATCTATGAGCGTTCGTCGCGCTTCGAGGGCGCTGAAGTCTCCAGATTCGCAGAGATTCACTGACGCGGCCCTGTGGTCTCCGCTGGGCAGCTGCCAGGCATCGCTGAACTGCCACAACACATCGTGGCGCCGTAGTCTCGAGACTCGCAGAGATTCGATTAGCACGTGTCATCATTTCCCCCAGCACAGAAGACACAGTTTTCGATGTTCAAAGACCAAGCCTGCATCGGTAGACTCAGACACTGCTTCTCCTGCGGATCGGTGTAACCTACACATAGCATCACGTTAGCACAACCCTCATACTCCTCAAAGCCAAGGGAACCGGGAACTCACGCCTCGGAAGCTCATCTTCACAACTTGGACCTCGATAGAGACGAATTTTGCAGCCTCTGATCAACTGCCATCCCGTCCTTGGAACACGCGGATACTCAAAGGCTATACTGTTGAACGGCCACTCGAAGCTGTGACAGTTGTATCCCCTTAATCCTGCGATCTTGAAGTGATTTTGCTCCATCTGCGTGGTGCAGTTCCCGTCAGTGTAGCGCACGAGAGCCATTTTCTCGCCTTGCTTGGAGCGTCCATGAGAATCCCAGGGGTCGATGACTGGCTCCCAGGCTTGAGAAAAGCTCAGTAGTGTGCCGAGAGCAGAGAGAATGAGAAGGGAGAAGCGCATGCTGGTTCGTCTCTGCTTATGAGACTTGAGTGGGTTGCGGGTAGTTGCTATGTCTGTGACCGTGGTGTGTGATGTATTGGAGGAGCGATATGCTGTGCGTGAAATGATTGTTGCGCTATCTCGTACGAAGAAAATCGCTCATTTTTCAGGTTGTGCGCTAGGTGGCATTTTCCCTCGCTGCGAGTCGAGCATTTATGCTTATTGTACTTACCAAAGTATGCAGCGGACATCTATGCCGCTGGTTCACTGCGGCCCCATACCATACAAGGCGTTCAAGTCGAACTGCACTCACCTTTCGGCCCTCGAGAAGTGTTCATGGCCACCGAGGGAATCGTCGAATGTGGCCATTTCTGATCAACTGCCGCGCTGACCGGCATCCTGGTCGGACGTGAGGAGGATGGAAGAGCGCGGACTGGCGATGTCGAGCAGGCCGAGTAGCAGTATTGCAGGATCACGATGGCGCTTGCGCGTGTACGAGCAAGTTGCAGGCCTGCTCCTTCTCCGCTCACGTTGTCGTCCTGCTGAGGGATACGGCTATCCGGTTCTTGCCGCTTTCCTCCCAACATCTTCGTCCCAGCAAACTTGGCCCCAGACCATCTACAACGCACCGATCTAGATGTGCCTACATCCTCCGTCGACGAATACGCCTGTACAGCCACCTCGCCCAGCGTATAAGGATATTCCCCTTCTGGATCTTGGTGGCGGCGGCAAGTGCCTGAAATATCAGCCCACAGCAACAGCTACATCCGGAAGGCAAGCCTCGCGATGCGTACAGGAGGTAGTCAACAAACGACCAGTAATCTGATCTCGCGCAGGCGTACTGCATCTCGCGTGTGCAGCTGGTGGCAGTGCGCGCCAAGAAGAAAGTCTCCGCCAGCCGAGGCGTTCGCTGGTATGCGTGTTCGGGGGTGCCAGATTGGGCAAGATACACGCTTCTGTGACTTTGCAGCCAAGAAGATGGTGTCCTACAGACAACCAAACCGCGTCTCTCGTAGCTGGAGTGCGAGTGCTGAGTCGACAGCTGCGACTGGAGAACTCGTTCGATATGGAGCCCCTAACTGATGCTTTTGCGTCATGCTCATCAACCTCGTTTGACCTCGTACCCGTTGAAACACGCGACTCGTGCAACGTGGTCGCCACACTCAAGGCGACATCTTGACCAAATTGGCTCCCGCTCGCTGAGAGACATGGCACAGAGAAGTATTTCATGCTTGTCTTCTGGAAGACCATGTGCCTGCGGTATGGCTTTTGGTACAGGAGATTGTACACATCTCGCCTGCACGACCTGTCCAATCACCCGGGAGACAACAAAGTATTTCCAAGAACCATGAAGCCTTGGCCCAACTCCGAAAATGTGATGCAGGACCTCAGTCCGCCAAAAACGTACGCTGATTGGCTCGTTTTGTGGCGAGCTCACAACTGGATCTCTCCAGATCAACAGTAGAGTTTGGTCTCCGCTGCTTGGCTGCATGGCCGACTTTCACCTGCGAGCCGATCTGGGGAAAAGATGGCCATCAACGCTACCGAGGAGCTTGGCGAATGACAAGTTCGTTATACATAATGCTCCTCGTGGTCGTCGTACCAATCTCGTCCCTCACGGCCACAGGAGGTTACCCTGTCCTTTCTTCATCAATACAGAACAGCAGCCGCCATCATGGATCACGAGAAGCATGACGTGGAGAAGCTCGAGGTGGTCGAGGCCAACAGCGACACCTTGAGCAATGGGGACGAGGAGCGGGAGAACAAGGTACGACATGAGAAGCGCACACGTTTTCACGACACTGACCGGAGGCACGTAGGTCACCTTCGGCTTCTTCATGACGATGTTGGGAATGGCTATGGCATTCATCGTGGCAGAAGTCACTCCGCTTTTCTTCGTCACCTGCTTCACCGTCATTGCGTTCGATCTTGGAGCCATCGAGAAAGTCATCTGGGTCTTGGTCGCGCCCTACATTGCCACCGGAGCCGTTGCGCCATTCGTCGGCTCTCTCTCAGATCTCATGGGCCGCAAGGGTCTCATCCAGTTCTCTCTGGTTCTGGTCATTGTGGCCTTCATCTTGCAGGGTGCCGCACCCAACTTCGCCTGCTTCCTCGTTGGCGGAACATTGGCAGGCGCTGCTATCGGTATACAGCTTCTCTCTGTCATTGCCGCAGCTTCTGAGCTGGTCTCTGTTTCCAAGCGTGGTGCCACAATTGGATACATCGTGATGGGCTTTATCCCATTCGCGCCTGCCTCGCTCTATGGCCAGCTCATCGCAGAGCACGACTGGAGGTACATCTTCGCCCTTCTCGCTGCCTGGTCATTCATCTCATTCGTGGTTCTCCAAATCTGGTATCACCCTCCACCACGACCAGCTGCCCTTGGCGCAACCAAGAAAGAATTGCTCATGCGCATCGACTATGGCGGAAGCGCGTTGTCGATCCTTGCTGTCGTCCTCTTCCTCATCGGTATCAACTGGGGAGGTGCTGACTATCCCTGGAAATCTGCCCAAGTCATTGGCATGCTCGTTGCTGGCATCGTTACCTTCATCCTCTTCATCCTGTACGAGATCTATGTGACGAAATACCCAATGTTCCCTGGAAGACTCATTCAGAGCAAGAGACACTTCATCTCCGTCTCTGTACTTTGCTTCACGTCTGGATTCAACTACATCCCGTAAGTCGTAATTCACTACAATTGTCGCTTTTCTGGCACACGAACTTACACTTCTCAGATTGACTGTCTTCTGGACCATTATGACCTACACCGTCTATGGGGCGTCCTTCAAAGAAGCTGGTATCTGGCTCCTCCCGCTCGGCTTCTGCATCGCAGGAGGTGCCATCGTCTCCGCGATCGCGATCACGGTTTTCAAGAAGCAGATCGTATGGGTTCTGCTCGTCTTCTGCGTCATGCAGGTGGTTGGCATCGCATGCATGGCACTCTACGATCCAAACAATATCAACACTGTCTGGGGCCCTATGATCATCGGCCTCATCGGTGTCGGCGCCGTCCTCTTGCCATCGCAGGTCGTCTTCTCCGTCATCTCCCCAGATGACCTCATCGGAACTTCTGTCGCGCTCTCCCTGGTGATCCGCATGATCGGTCAAGTCATCGGAAAGTCCATGTTCTACAACCTTTTCCGACAACAAGTTACGAAGAAGGCTCCAGCCATCATCGGTATCCCTGCCGTCCTCGCTGGCTTTATCGTCCCACCAGGCGAGCCTAACGCTGGTTTGCCGGATGTTGCACGAATTACAAAGCTGGTTACTACGATGACTGCCGGACCTCTCGACCACTATCTGTCTCTATTCCCGCAGATCGACACTCCCGAGGAGTTGGCTTCGATTGTCGCTGCAGGTCAGGAATTGTACTCGAAGTGCTTCCAGCTGCTGTTCTATGTCAGCATCCCATTCGGAACTCTGGCTATTGTCAGCTGCTTTGGGCTTTGGGGAATTGAGAAGTATATGACCAAGCGTGTGGCGGTTCACTTGCACTAGAGATTTGCAAGGTGCATACAGCATGATTATCATGAGAAATGAAAACGCCTTCATGAAGGCTATGAACTTTACCCGTCTCTTGAGAGTGCCCTTCGCCGGATGTCTCGAACTTCACAAAGCCTGTCGAATGCCCCGGGAGCGATGTAGACAGCTCGCATGAGCCAAAGCTCAATGTGGTTTCTGCAGGGTGGCCCACCCGAGAAGTGGGCAAGCACATCGGCGACTCGATCAGCACTTGGAGCCTCAAGGACCATAAGATTCTCAATATCTGGCGCCTCATGGCGTACCAGAAAGGTTATGAATTGATTAGAAATCTCAGTCTCGAATGGCAGTTTCTCATACGACTCCCAAAACAACGAATCATAAACTACCAGACAACTGCTCTCTTCTAACCTTATGACTCCCCTGTTTCTGCCAAGCCAGTTGTACAATATACGTCTCACCATGAGGATTCTTCGCACCGTTAAGCATCGCCGCTGCTTTTTTCGCTTCACGAGCGTTTGCCAAATCGACGAAACAGTAATGGCCTGTTGGGAAGCCGGGTCCTTGTCGACTGGGTGGCGGAGAAATGAGTTTGCTGACGGCTTGTAAATTGTAGTCTTTGAATAGGGTTTTCATTTCGAGTTCGAGGGTGTAGTATTGGGGGATTCGTGGGAGGCGGCCGACGAAGAGTCTGCGGCCTTCTTCGGCGGGGGTGGTCCAGTGGGTGTGAGCGTCGTTGCGGTGCCAGCGGTCGAAGACGTAGGGGGGTTGGTGGTGTTGGATTGATGTTGGGGAGGGGGTCGGTTGGGTTCGCCAGTTGTTTTGGGTTCTCCGGGTGTGGTTGTCTCTTCTGTCACTGGAAGAGAAATTGTTGTTTTGTGGCGTTGCTGTCCTTCGTTTGGTGTTGAGATTGATTTTTATTGGTCTTCCTCGGACATTCTCGCCTTGGAGGGTATTTAGCACATGCTGAGCTGTTTCTTGGTCGGTAAAGTCTACGAAGCAGTAACTTGGATTTCGTCCGGTGAAGGGATCGATTGAGATGTCGATGTTTTTGCTGGTAATCTGTCAGAACTATGCAGGCAAAGACGTAGTGAGATTTTACTTACACTGTAATATCATGCTGCTGGAACAGTGTTTCAATGTCCCTTTTCTGAGCAACGTATGGCAAATTGCCTACATACAGCCTGGGTGTTTCTTCCATGCTGTTTCTCTGTGCCAAGTTGTCAAGTCGGGCGCCACTGTGATCGTAGTGTCAGTATCTCAGCAAACTCACTCTCAACAAGAGCGCTGGAATGGAGCTCTTTGTCTGTCCTGGAGATTTGGTAATAATCTGTTTGCGTAAGGTATGGTACAGGGATGCCCACGTGATGGGCATGTGCTCTTGGCGCGACCAGAAGCTTCCTTTTGGGAAGCATGAGTCGTTTGCAATACCTTTGTCGTGTGGTGGGAAATGGATGACTCCCGAAATGAGGTCCACCAGTCATTGGTCCATTCATGACATCCTTGGCCAGCGCCTGGCGAAGTGCTGAATATATGTAGTGTACACAGGAGAAACTTTTATACACTGCACAAGCTCATGAGGTGAGTGGTCCTGAATGCCGCGGCCATGCGCGTCCCAATCCCTGTGCAAACGCCGCTGCTATGCCTACAACTGTATCTTTTCATTCACATCTGCCACCTCGCGCATTGACGTTCATCCCGTTCACGTCCCAGCACATCATCGTCTCTTCCATCCGATTGCAATCACCCTGGCTAAGAGCAGCTGCTTGCTAAGCTCTTGCTGCTGTACCACCGAGAAGAACGAGTGATTCAGAGATCAATTCTTCCCAGGCATTACGGTCTCCCTCGTGGGCGCATACAATAGTCGCGAGCGAACGTCTTCGCCTATTCGACGTTTGCGGACTCTCCAGCGTCCGAGCTCGCACCAGTAACAGATATGCTTGGGTCGACGGCGATCATCTCGGCGAGGATATCAAGGATTGGCTGTTCACAAACACATTAGCTACTCCTTGATCACGCCCTCGTCCATCTATTGGGAACTTACCTTTGGCACTGTCTTGTCATAAATGCTAATCAACTCCCTCGGCTGTGGGTAGACCTTCAATGCCTTGTAAAAGCACAGCGCAGCCTCTACGGGATCGCTTCCATCCTGGCACATTCCCTCACCCCGTGCAACCTCTTGCATGAAGTACGCCTCTGTCTCCTCGGGGTCTCGAGGGAAGCCCTCCTCGTTTGCTTCATCGACAACGGCCCGGATCTTCAGTTTTTGCTCCTCCTCAGCGGCCTTGGAGGATTCGTTTACTTCTTTGGCGACTTTCTTGTGCTGGCGTTTGAGGTATTTCCTGAATTCGGGGTCGCTGCGGCGTCGGTAGTCGAAGTAGAATGCATAGCCAATGCCGCTGACGGCAAGGAGGGATGCGATGCCAGCGACTATGGTGGTTGCTGAAGGACCAGATGAGGGTGTTGTGGACGCCATTCTCTCTTTCTCGATTGCCTGTTTTGTAATGTGTATCTCGGCGATCCTAGTTGTGATGATTCTGGGTGTTGTGTCGACTGCTACAGAGCGAAGTTGATGTTGAAGAACTTTTGGGGCGCGTCGAACTAGTCCAGTGATGCAAAGCTGGGAAGCTCTCGCGGTTCTTGGCTTCGCCGTCGTCACTGCACGGAGGATCGGCAGTCCGACCGGGCGAGAGCTCACCCACACCGGAGCTCCCATTGTCGATACAACAGTCCAGAGACGTCGCCGTCATGAGTGAGAGCAAGGGCATCTCGCTGCGTCGTAAGAAGACGACGGCGGCGCGTCCCATCATCTCCGGCCCCATCCAGCAAACGCCGCGCGATCCCTCCACCGACAGGAACAACTCCACCTACAGCAGCGTCGCCGACGCGAAGTCCACCAGGAGCGATGCCACCTCGCGCGAACGACCACGGCTGGGCGGCGACCAGACCAGCGACTTGGTGAAACGGCGGTACAGCACGCGTTTCACCGCTGGCATCCCACAAGATGGCCCGACTCCGCCCATGCCGGCCATGCCGAGCATGCCCTCGCAATATCGCAGCGATGCCGCGAGCCAAAGGAGCAGGTCGCGTCCTGGGCCTGGCGGAAGGGAACCGTCTGCTCCAGCGAGTGGGAGGACATCACCGGACAAGGGTGGAGAGCGTGGCCCCTCGAAGCTGAAGATTGATATGCGCGCGTTGAAGGACCCCAACCTGCAGGCCGAGAAGTATGTGCAGGCGATACTGGCCGATGCCACCGAGCAGGATATCGAGGCCTACCAGCGAGACTTGCAGGGTGTCAAGGCACATACAGATGCAGATCTCCAGCACAATGTCTTCCAGAACCGCACCCAATTCATCAAGATCTCCAAGGAAGCTGACAAGCTCAAGACGGAAATGAGAACTCTACGGACTCTGATGAGCGACTTGACAGGCGCGTTGGGCCATGCTGCCAGTGCTGGTGGCGCCGATTTCAACACCGCTGCAAGCACGCTCAGCTTGGCGGACAGGAAGCGCGCCAATAGGAGTAGCGTTGCCAACCTGGAGGCCATGTGGAGTACGCATCTGCAGACATTGTGGAAGAGGGTGGAGGGCAGTCAGAAATATTTGCCTGCCTTGCCAGGGCGACACATCATCATGGAGAGCCAGCGATGGGTCGAGCTCAATGCTGCGACCTGGAAGCCGCGAAGGCGTGTAGCACTGGTTCTGCTCAACGACCATTTGCTGGTCGCAAGCGAGAAGAAGCGCCCTGCCGAGGCCGCACCACAGAAGAACAATCGCCAAAGCATGTATGGCGGGCCGCAAGGCTCATCTCAGACCACGCTCGTGGCAGATCGCTGCTGGCCTCTGCACGACGTGAGCCTCGCAGACATCTCAACCCGCGCCTCTACTACGATTGGACACTCCAACAGCAAGGAGAATAAGGCCATAGCCAACGCCATCAATGTGAGGGCAGGAAACGAGAGTTTCACATATGCGATAGCCGATAGTGGCGACAAACTGGGCCTGATTGTGGCTTTCCGCAAGGCGCAGGAAGACCAAAGGAAACTGCTCGCCCAAGAGCACAGCAAGCGTGAGAAAGAGCTGGACCAGCTTGCATACCTTTCCGCTCGAGATCCACGCTCGCTCAAGAAAGCTGCTGCAGCGGGTCAAGACTCAAGTGACGCGAACTCCTTCAGCAGTCTGTCTCGCAGCAACTCTGTACTGGTCGATGTCGATGGTCGCCCTCAATCGATTCGCTGGGTCGAGTCACAAGTCGACGGGCTTGATATCGACATTGCGCTTCAGCACTTCG
The DNA here is from genome assembly GCA_005356885.1 of Cercospora cf. flagellaris. Lineage (NCBI taxonomy): Eukaryota > Fungi > Ascomycota > Dothideomycetes > Mycosphaerellales > Mycosphaerellaceae > Cercospora > Cercospora cf. flagellaris. The sequence continues at coordinate 325,204 of RJLU01000013.1, read as the reverse complement.
AAGACGCCGTCTCCCGAGTCGAAAAGTTGCGCAAAATGGCGCGAGGAATTAAAGGCAATCAGACGGCTCAGGATATCATTCAGGCAAAAGTCAACGAGCGCGCGTCCAAGCTTGCCAATGTTGTGGCGAGACAGCTTGGCTACGAAAGTGGCGGTCAAGAGGCGACACAGCGGTCTGTATCCTGGTTGCTTCGTCTCGGCTTCGAGGAACTCGCTCGCACGACGTACCTCGGCGCACGAACAGATACCATTCGCATTCGCACTCGCTCCTTGCCCTTCACTGGTGCGCTTGAACCGTACGTCAAAGCGTTGTCCTTCACGACGTTCACACTATTGCTGCATACCTTTCGAACATTCAACGTCAGCTTTCCTAGTACGAGCGGTAGCGCAGTGGTCAAGTGGGCGAAGGAAAGAGTTGACGAATTCAATGCTACTCTGGCAAGACAGATGAGTAGTATTGAGAAGGATGGCGAGTTGTGGAATGCTTGTGTGAGCATCGTGAGAGAGAATGCCCAAGCGTTGAGAGAGGTTGGTGTAGACTTTCACGGAATTGTGGCGAGAGGACTCGAAGAAGGTGGCGTGAAGGAAAGGCATGCCAATGGTGCTCCTGGTGTTGGGCTTGGCGTGACTACGTGAATACCGGCACCAGCTCTAGATCCTAGGGTCAGGTGAAGTCAAAACAGCACAGCTAGGATATGGAAATCAGCTGGCACAAGCAGTGGACGTGGTACGGGGAACAACATGCCAGTGCCAGGATAGGCATTCTTTCAAAGCGACCCGGACGACCATTTTGCAATTGACATTTCTATGTATCCGCTTGCCCGCTTATTCACATTGAAACTCCAGGCGCATTTTGGATCCAGAAGAGTCACGCTACGATGAACGATAATCCCAAGGGTCTCGCAAGTTCAGCCATTTCCGGGCCGGCTCACCGTTGCGCAGACTTGCATCGGTCGATGAGACATTGGGTACCATTGTATCTAAGGTACCGATACCTCGCCAATGCCATTTCCTGGGCATGTCGAAATCTGCGACTAGAAACTGCAGGCTTCCGCCCATGCAGAGACCCAGTATGATTCACTGCATTACCTGCATTCGACGCATGCCCACCGCAGGGAATGCTATCATCAGATTCCCGGGCAGGAGTTGGGAGATCATGATACGCGTGGCGGAATAGGTATCCAGACATCTCCTACGCCTGATCTATCATCCTGGAAGAGACCTACTCGATCAGGCTCGTGCCATCACGTCACGCACGCGAAAATGGTCAATGCAGGCGAGGAAACCTTTGCGTAAGGCTGCGCACGAGCGATGGCAACCAGGTACCCGCGTACCTTCAACCCGGTCCATTGGCCGAACAACGATATCTGTCGACGGAATCACCCTTCATCCGCACAAGGCGCGACATTCTGACGCAGGTACCGCGGACCGCCCGCGGCAAGCCGGAGTTCTCCCGGCCAACTTTTTTTCTGGGCTGCTTGTGTTGAGGGTAAATCGCGATATGCAAACGAACGGTCTGACGAACGCTGACGCTCGGTTGCCGATAAGCGGATTGTGTGGGATTGTAGAAGTAGACAGGACATCCCACGCAGGACATTAACTAGTGTATCGTCTGCGACGTGCGTTTTCTTCCAATTGCTTTTCTCGGATTGCGGTGAAGAGGCTTTGGCGTCTGCATTGGATCACGTGAGTGGGTTCTCGTTACCAAGGGAAGGGAAGAGAGGGACTTTGGCTGCATTTGTTACGTCGGACATCCCGCGTTGGGCGGGTGGGCTTTTCGTCGTTCCACGAACTTGGGACTTCTGGTTTCGGGTTGGTTTCATCGGAAGAAGGAAAGTCGACAAGGTACCTAAGGTATCTGGCAACACCTCACCAAGCTCAACAATCCTTCTCAAATCTCAATCGGAGCAAGCAATAGGCGTTTTCGAAGACAAAATTCTGGCATAGCAGCGTATCGTCACTATGGGCTGGAATACTGTTCTTACCCTTGACAAAGACGTCACACCGGTTCATCGATCGACTTCTACGACAGAGCAAGAAGATACATACAGTACCCAACACAGCACTGCATCCTCAAGCAACAAAACCTCATTCGAAATGCCACAATCACAGTCACAATCCCAAGATCCTCAATCATACAATCGATCGCGTCGACGCTCCTCCACGCTCGCCAACCTCAGCGACACCGAAGAAACCCACCCTCCCAAATCCCGCCGCCGCTCCTCAGCCCTCAACACAGCCCAACTCTCCCAACTCCGCCTCACCCAACGCCAAAAATCTCTAACCTCCCGCCTCTTGACCCTCCCACCCGAACTCCGCAACCAAATCTACATCACCTATTTCACCCACCCCACCTACTCCGAAGACTGCCCACCACGAATCCGACCCTCATATACTCTCCCACCCCTCCTCAAAACTTGTCGCCAAATCTACAACGAAGCGATTGGATTATATTATTCTGCTACACCTGCTTTTCGATGCTTAGATGAGGATTCTACTGTCAAGTGGTTGGTGAATTTGCCTGAGAGGTGGAGGGGGATGGTGAGGGAGGTGAGGTTTGATACCCGTTGGATTATTTTTTCTACGCCGTTTATTCCGGTTCCCGGGGCGGAGGTTTGGTTGGTGGGGGATTTGGTTGGGAAGTTGGAGAGGAGGGGGTTTGATTGTGACAGGTGGTTGTTTAGGGAGGGGCAGGGGAAGAGGGGAGGGGATGAGGAGGATGAAGAGGAGAGGGGTGTGACTACTACGACGGGGAAGTTGAAGTGTAGTTTTTATCGGAGGGGTGGTGGAGGTCAGGAGGGTGCGATTATTTGGACGGATAAGCCGGGCTTGATTGAGAGTGTTACTGCTGTTGTGTAGAAGGTTTGTTCTTTGATACCCTGTGGGAGGAGCTATGGTTGTGCGTTTTCTTGGTGCGTTTCTGGCGAAGCGTGGTACGGTCTTTCTTCGAATGACACGAGCATTTAGCAAGATTTGCATGTGCACTCACACAGAATGTTGAAGAAACAAAATTGGACAATCCTGAAGTGTACTTCTCATCAGTTCATCCACATATCATCCACTCATGCTAAACATCCAAGATTTCCGCTCTGGTCTCTCTCCCTCATCTAATACCCACAAATCCTCCTCTCCCCCGGCCCATCCAACGTAGGCACAACCTTCCTAATCAACCCATCCTCCCCAAACTCCAACTTATCAACCGTCGTCTCCCTATGCGTCCCATCCCCATCTGGAATCCTAAACCTATGATACGCAATAAACCACTCATCCGTCCCCGGAACATTCACAATCGAATTATGCGCCGTCCCAAGAATTCCTTGACTCTCATCTTTCTCTAAAATCACACCTTGATAAGTCCAAGGTCCTGTAGCGGAAGGTCCGGTCGCGTATCCGACGCGGTAGTTGGGGCTTCCGGTGTCGTCGATGGAGTAGGTGAAATGGTAGTATGGAGCGCGATAGACGACGAAAGACGCTTCGCGGAAATCGGTTAGGCCGGAGATGGATTGGAGGGTTGAGGGGATTATGCTCTTCATGTCTGAGGAGAGTTCGGCCATTATGGGGTTTCCGTTTCCCCAGTAAAGGTAGAATTTTCCTGTGAGGGGATCGTGGAAGGCTTGGGGGTCGATGGCTTGGCCGGAGGTTATGGCTTCGTTGTTGAGGATCATGGCTTGGGGTTCAGCGGTGAAGGGACCCTCGGGAGAGGAAGCTACGGCTACGCCGATGGTTTTGCGGTCGTAGGTGGGGTTTTGGCCGGAGAAGTAGAAGTAGAATTTTTTGTTGCGTTCGATGAAGCCTGGGGCCCAGGCGTTTCCTGTGGCCCAGGGGACGTTGCCGTTTGTGCCGTTGAGGGTGAGGAAGGCTGTGGAGGAGCGGGTCCAGGAGACGAGGTCGGAGGATTTCCAGACGAAGAATTGTTGGCCGCCCCAGCCTGGGAAGCCGTCAGTTGTGGCGTAGATGTAGTATTCACAGCCGACGATGGCGATGTTGGGGTCTGCGTAACTATGGGTAGAGGCGATGATCAGCATATGCTGTGGTATGTATAAAGCTATGCTACAAGTAGATGTGTTACCTACAGGCCTGGAATCAAAGTGCTGCGCTTCTGCAGCTTGTTTTCCTCCCGCTTCGCCAGTGCGCTCGTCAGGCGCTGAAGTTCGGCTGCAGTTACTGGGATGACAGTGCCATGGCGAGGGCTCGTTGGCAGCTTGTATGAAGGGGAGACCTTCCAGTCTGGGTTGGCAATGTCTGCTGTCTCGAGTGGGATATACCCTCGCCCACCATATTCGTCCACGAAAAGGTAGAACTTGTCGCCATTGACATCGCCGGGATTTGCACGGAAGGAAGTTGGACCTTCAATCGCTTGGGTTCCCGCGTCACGGCCGATGCAGCTTGCCACTGTCGTCCACCCATCGAGTTGGCTCAGAAGTGTTGGTGAGCTCTCTTGAATAATGTCGGTGCAGCCGGTCACTCCACCCTCGTCCTTTGTGAAGCGGTAGAATGTATCGCCAGATTTGAGGACAGTGGAGTCAATGCGAGATGTTCCAGCATCTTGCCAGATCTTTGCTTCGCTGAAAGTGACAAAGTCCTGAGTGGTGGCGTACATCATTCGGTGGTAGGTGTTGCCAGTGTGATTGGTATCGTCTTCGGCATAGAGACTTGATGCCCAGTAGACCACGTAGGAGCCAATGTCTTCATCGTAGTATGCTTCTGGTGCCTGGAGAGAAGTCAGCAAAGGTTGGTACTGGCTTTCCGGCTGTTCTCCTGCCACGTACCCATGTGTTGCCAGCAGTTGGAGGCGATACGAGCACGTGTCTTTGCTCTGACCAGTTGACAAGGTCCTCACTCTCCCAGATCTCGAGATATCTGCTCCCTGTCCGCACTGAGTCTCCCCACGACGTGCCTGATCCAATTGACAAATCTGTTGCAATCAAGAAGAATTTGCTGCCATCGTTTGATCGTATAACAAATGGGTCTCGGAGACCTTTCGTGCCTTGATTTGAAGATAGCACGGGTTGACCTGGGAGCAAGTTAGAAATGGACGCGATGGATATCACAAGTAGGCAGCATGAGCTACACCACATCGAATTGGAATGTGGCTGATCGACTTACCTCCATTCAATTCTTGCCAATCCAGAGCATTGTTGCCATTACTGGCTGCAAGGTAGATCTTCTCGCCCTCGATGGAGTTGCCTGTGAAGTAGGCAAATGCGTAGCCTTCATATTGTGCATCCTGCCTCGTGTTCAATATAGGACTGCATTGTGTCAGTGTGGCAAGGCCAGTCGCAGCTGTGAGCAGCTGAACCGCAAAAGACCGCATCTTGAAATGAAGACTTATGCCTTAGCAGGAAGTATCGACCAGAAACACTACACTGGCATCGACGACAACCTTATGTCTACGCACTGACGTCCATCTTTGGGTGACATCGTGAACAATTCTTCCGGCGCAGGCATATCCAGGTTGCAAGTAAGACCTTGGCAGGGCAATCAGGGCACTTTCTGGTGGCGAAGCAGTCTTCATGACGCAGTTCGGCATGTGCTGGAGCGCTGCCGAGAGGTTGCATGATGGTATACGGCATGTGGAGCGAAGCTGTAGAGGGAAAAGGATCAGAAAGATTGATGGAGAAATGCGCCGTCCCTCCACATCTCCGCATTGCAGTCGGTCTCGGCATCTTACCGTCCGGTTAAATGCTCCTGCCGATGCCCAGCCGTGAGGGAGGGACAACCAGTCCGGTCACGTGGCGCTGTCTATTTCCGTCTGTCATTCCGTTTCGGACCGTGGAGCACTGAGTTGACGATCTGCCTTTTGTCCAGGTCAAACTTCCTGTTCTTCACCGGCATCTGACACCTCTGACACTTCTGCGACTTCTTGGACGGGAGAAGACAGCCACAATTGCGTTGAGCCGCTCTCGAATCCCCTCCGTCTACGAGCATGCCTGCTCCACGACTGAGAATGGGAGTTTCTCCTCCGCGATGGCGCAACCTGTCATGGTTTCTGCAATCTCGACGGTGGAGCGCAGCTTGGCAAAGGAGTCATGAAGTGTCTGCCCAAAACAAGGGCACGCCAACCTGACCTGACAGACTGGGCGGAGGGTCTGGGAAATAGTTTGTTTGCTGGGCGGCAGACAACTTTTGTGATTGAGCGGTATCAAAGGTCAGGAGCCGCGAGATGCACCCACATGACTGAAAGCAGAGTCGACGCAGAGCCATGCGCATCTTGCCGCCGGTCGTACCGCGTTTGCAACTGCGCGTGGAACGCGCAAAAGTATTCATATCACGCGGTTCGAGCAGCCTTCCGCGTACGGACCCCACACCTCGATTCCCCGAGACGACATTTTGCGTGGCCCATTGAGAAGCAGCCAAGAAGGATGATCGCCAGGACAATGCACGCGCGGTTCACTTCACCACCCAGCCTCCACGTTTTGGCCAGAGGACCCGAGGACATTGAGACACACGTTGAAGACATGCTACATTCTGGACTTGTCGACATGCATGAGCCTAAGGTGCGGCAAACTCTATCGCGGGTACAGTATTGCAGGGGCATGATGCACGATGCCTAAGATCCACTCCCGGAACTGATCATCTCATCATACATTCACGGGTACACGCAGTGTGCACTCTACTGCGCTCTCAATGCTGCCGACATGCCAGAGTTTCCAAGGCAAAATTGTTGAAATTCGCGCCTCCAGCAATCATGATGCATGCTTGATCGTGCACGGTCTACGACGGCCACGACCACGCGAGCTCTTCCATGATATCGGAGCTAGGCACGATGCTGTGTGTAACGCGAGGCTGTGTGACTCCGGGTGATCCCTACTCATCCTGGATGCAATAGATGATTGCCTCTGTGCCGCTGTTGCGAAGTATGGATGAACCCGACGCCCGCCCAAGCTCAGATCGCCCTTCCCAGAGGTTTGAAGGGTTGTGTGTGGACCTGGAACCAAAGAGCCTCCTGCTGCATGGCTCCGTCTCCTTTCGAGTATACATGTGGCCATTGCTCGCCTATTCACAATTTCTTTGATTCTTTGTCTGCTTCGTTGTTAGCTTGCCCGCCGGTGCGATGTCGTTGATCACTGTTTTTACGCTCTTTACTTGTGCTAGTGCTGTTACGAGGCGGTTTGCAATTGACGTGCAATGGGGAACGGGCGCGCCAGATGGCTTCGAACGTCGGATGATGTTGGTCAACGGCACTTCTCCTGGACCACCGTTGGTCGTTGATCAAGGTGACAATGTTGAGGTATGATACTTGAGTACCGTTTCAGCCACGTGCTCACTTGTCTGCAGTTCTATGTACGCAATGGCTTGGACGTGGAAGCCACAGTGCACTTTCATGGCATTGTGTAAGTGCACATGGTCTCGATCCATGTCACGCTATTCCTGACGTTGGCAGACAACAAAACACACCTTGGTCAGATGGTGTGCCCGGACTGTCGCAACGACCTATTGCTCCTGGATCTGACTGGTTATACAAATGGACTGCTAATGAATATGGAGCATATTGGTAAGTCTGAATCTTTGCAATGCGCAACACATCTGCTCATCACATGTTGCAGGTATCATGCACACTATCAAGCTCAAGCCAGCGATGGATTTTATGGACCTATCTTTATTCGGCCTCGGAGATCGGAGCCCAGGCCTTTCAGTGGCATTACCAATGACCCGCAAGCACTAAGGGCGATCGAACGAGCCGAGGACAATCCACATTTCATCATGGTTGCTGACTGGCAGCATGTGACTTCAGAAGAATTATACGACATCGAGAACCGCACTAATATCGATGTTTATTGCTCTCAAAGCATACTGTTCAACGGAAAAGGCTCCGTTCCCTGCTTGACTCCTGACGAACAACGAGCGGCTATACCACCTCCGTTCCAATGGCTTTACGCACCGGGTGGACCCATGGCTGATCAAAACCTCACTGCTAATGGCTGCGCCCCCTTCAATGGGTTCACGAACAACCCCGGGCCCATAAACCCGTCCGGACTTCCGAAAGAGGTAGTCGGATGTGAAGCCACTCAAGCCGAACTGTCCGATTTCAAAGTCGACTCCGCGGAACAATGGGCTAATTTCCACCTCATGAGTTCCACCTCCATATTGGCACCTGTCGTCTCTCTGGACGGGCATGAAATGTGGGTTTATGCTGTCGATGGTCGATACATCGAGCCCTATCGGGTACATGGAGTGCAGCTCTACAGTGGCGAGCGCTACTCGGTGATGATCCCACTCAACCAGGCTCCAGGCACTTACACGTTCCGCGCAAGTCACCTTGGCTTCAATCAGATTCTCAGCGGGTATGCGACTGTCACCTATACGGGTGGCGATGCGGACGACAACGATCAAGGTGGTGGTAAGCCTCCTTCTTACGGACAACATTTTCCCAGCAAAGGTCATCAGCGCCACAGCTATGGCGATCAAGGTCCCAACACTGAAAACAATCCTGCACATCCAGGATCGAGGTTCGCTTGTTTTGAACACCCGCCATCAAACTTTGCCCACGAGGCACGAAACTGCATCAAGAACGGGATTGACTCTTGGCTTCCAGGTCTTGGGCGGAAAGGCCTAGCAAAGCGTCAATCAGACAACGACTCACAAGCGTACTTTACCTACGGAGGTTTCCCCGTTTCGCAAGATGTCATCCTCCTCAACACAACCAACATCGTGCCATTCCCAAACATACCACCCGCACGAGACGTCGACGCCACCCACATCTTCTACATGTCCAGATTCCAAGCCCCATGGCTCTGGACCGTAACAGGCCGAGCCGCATACCCAAGCCACCCAGAAGAATACGCCGAAGACACTCCCCTTCTCTACTACCCCAACAGCGAAGAAGCCAACAACCGCGACCTCGTCATCCGCACCCAAAACAACACCTGGATCGACCTCGTCTTCTTCGTAACCGACATCTTCGGCCCACCACACCCCATGCACAAACACAGCAACAAAGCCTACGTCATTGGCAAAGGCGTCGGAAACTGGACTTGGGATACCGTCGCAGAAGCTGCTGCCGCCCAACCACAATATTTCAATTTCGAAAACCCGCCTTTACGAGATGGATATGCGACGGAGCCTTCGGCTGGTCAGCCGGTTTGGTTGGTTATAAGATATCATGTGGAGAATCCGGGGGCTTTTATGTTGCATTGTCATATTCAGACGCATCTGGCGGGTGGGATGGCTGTGGCTTTGCTTGATGGTGTGGAGGATTTTCCGGAGATTCCGGAGGAGTATGCTGTTGATGGGAATGGGATGTGATGGGTTTGAGGATTTATGATTTAATTACAGCACAGACTGGACGGCAGATTGTCTTTCTTCAGCTTTCGTTTTTGGGTGCTTGGTTGGAGCATTTTCTTGACCAAGATTAGCGATTTTCTAGATACCTCACGCCAGTGAACGGCAGGTCTTTCATGTTTTTACATTAGAAGTTACAATTGTCAACCACTTCATATGAGTGAGTATAATGCACTCTCTGGGTGTATACCTTTGCAACAGCGATCCTGTGAACTCCCAGAGAAGGTTACAGATTTACCTCCTCGATCGTTTCAGACCCGAAAATGCAATCAAGTCCGGTTTTCTGTTCGCCAAGTCAAACAAACCAAACTCACAAGTTGCGTTTCTTAAAAGCTTCTCATGTCATTTCATTCAAATTTCGTCACATTTGATTCAATTCCTCTGACCCAAGGGCTACAAGTTCTCCCTCACGTAAATCTTAATCAATCTCAATCCCCACCTTCGCAAAATGCTTCTGCTCCCACAAATACTGATACGCCTCAGGAACCTGATCCAATTTCCACTTCTTCTCATCAATCACAGGATGAATATCATTCGCTTCAATCGCACGATTCATGTCTTCAAATTGATGTCTCGAACCCACCAGAATTCCTCTCACAGTACAATGGTGTGTTAAAGCATCGAGCATTGTGGGGGCGTTTTCGGCTTGGAAACCGCCGATGAAGCCTATGATGGTGATTATGCCGTCGATGGCGATGGCGGCGAGGGATTGTTGTAGTGTGTTGGGACCGCCGACTTCGACGATGTGGTTTACGCCGCGGTTGCCGGGGGTGAGGGATTTGGCGGTTTGGCCCCAGTTGGGGTCTTCTTTGTAGTTGAGGACGTGGTCTGCGCCCAGTTTTTTCAGGAGGTCGGCTTTGCTTGATGAGGAGGTTGTGGCGATGACTTTGGCGCCTGCGGCTTTGGCGAATTGGACGGCGAAGATGGAGACGCCGCCTGTGCCTTGGGTGAGAACCCAGTCGCCTGGGAGGAGTTGTTTGGAGCCGTAAAGGGCGTTCCAGGCGGTGAGGCCGGCGCAGGTGAGGGTTGCGGCTTCGATGTGGTTGAGGTTGGAGGGTTTGTGGACGAGGCCTTGTTCGTCGTAGGCGCCGTATTGCCGGAGTGTGCCGTCTACTACTCCTCCTACGCCGCCTTGGAGGGAGTGCTCGTCGAGAGAGCCGGCGATGTGGCCTTGGTTGAAGAGTGTGACGACTTCATCTCCTTTTTTGAAACGTGTTACCCGAGAGCCGACTTCTTCTACGATGCCGGAGCCGTCGGAGCCTGCGACGACGTTGGAGGCTAGAGGGAAGGGGTATTGGCCTTTGGTGATGATGAGGTCGCGGTAGTTGAGGGAGGCGCCCTTGACTGTATGTTCTATTAGTCTCGAGCTGCAGCTTGATGTAGATGTGAGTACTTACACTTTACGAGAACATCTTTGTCTCCAAGCTGTGGCTTGTCCTCATCGGATTGCTTCAGATCGCCGAAGCCATTCTTGCCAGTAACTCTCCAAGACTTATTTCCAGGCATTGTGATGATAGACTGGCAGTCAGAAAGCTCGCGTAGATAGTATAAATTGTGATAGAGAAATTGATAGTGAGGAACTGATCAATACTTATGCTCAAGACGAGGAGCAGCTCTATTTCTAAGCTGCACAACCTTCCAGAACAACCTACCTTGCTGGCGAGAGACTCGGACCCACGTCCTATATGCCATCATCGCTGATGGCATGCGCAGTCGGCAGAAAAGAGGGAATGACGTTTCCTTTGTGATTGTTGCTAGGAGGTGGGGGAAGCTTCTGTCGGAAGGTTACTGGAGGCGATACATCGGTACGGCAGCGATGGCTTGGCGATAATGATTCAATGAGAAGCGTTCAGTGTTCACGATGACATTGATGGCAGCATCAGCTTCGTCCGAGTTCTGTCCGACGACTTACCAATCTGCTGTGATGTATGCACAGGGAAGCTCTCTTGCCAAAGCGAATACTCTGGGGAGCATTCATTTCATTCTCGGAGGCCTGGAGGGTCTGTCCGGTCTTTAGCGCAGGAACGAGCACCAAATGGAAAGAGGAATGCATATCCTTGGAAGGACCAGAAGGTGGAAAGAAGGTGTGTTCATCACAAATTCTATAGCCAACAGCGTAATCATTCTTCATCCATCTTCCGGAATATCTAAAAAGGCAAATTCTCCCCATCATAAAGCTCGCTCGCCCCCAACAACATATCCAAAATCGGCGGCTGGATATCTATCCCCGCAATCTGTGTCGGAATCGTAGCAAAAGCTTGCACATTCTCAATAAGACATTGTGAAAGATCATATGTCAAGTATACATCCGCGCTGAAAGTAATTGGGAGCGCGAGGCCATGTAACACTCCGAGTGTGACATTCGTGGTAATGATTGTCGTTCCGTTGTCGAAATCAGTGTAGAGGCCTGTGACGCGGGAGAAGACTTGACGGGTTGCAACGGCGAAGTCGTAGGATGTGGTTCGGTCGACTGCTACGGGGATTGCGGGGCCGCCGTTGGGGTTTCTGCGTTGGGACGTTAGGATCTAGATGTTAGAGATGGTATTGAAGGACTGATAGCTTACATTTGTATTTGGCAGTCGTCTCGGAAGGGTACACGTTGGAATGCTTCTTCGGACTCAAATGGTTGGATGAGATTGTATGCGAACACAACTTGTTGCGCTCCTGCTACGCGGTACTCTGAGGTGCAGTCTCCAGGTCCTGTGCCGTTCGGTAGGAAAGGGCCGGAGATTGGGCCATTGTCGACTGGGTCTCCGCTTTGAGGAAGGGCTGCTGCTGATGCTACTGCTGCAGCGAGAACGAAGATCGTGGAGAACATGGTACAAATGAAGGGAGTACGAGTCACAAAGAGGGAGTGAGTTGCAGGATCAGCAAAATCGTGGCTCCTGCGTGGTACTTATGGTCACTGGAGCATGGCGGCGTGCATTGAAGCATACCGCTATCGTCTTCTTGACGGATTCTCGTCAATCGCTACCAGCGAAAACGGTCATCTTGGATGTGAGGGTTGCTCCACGACCCGTTGAAATGGTCATCCAGAAGTCGCTTATGCGTCCAAAAGTTCAGACAGAACGTGTGTCTGTGCAGCGCTGTGCCATATCATCCGCTTGAGTGCTATGCGTATGGTAAGGACCAACACCGGGGTATGTCCACTTTCGTCGCCATTGCAAGTGGACCGGACCAGTCAACACTGTCCAAAGAAGGCAATTGATGAGCCGGAGAAATCGGATGCCAAGCAAAGTGCTGTGAGGCTTGCACCACATACGCTGACGAGAACTCCGGAGCTATCGGACTGGCTAGGTGCAGCAATGCGAAATGGCGCGTTAGGATCAACTCCACAGCCTGTGGTGGGCAAATGGATCGAACAATTTCCCGCCTCTGAGACAGTGCTACCCGTCTAGTCCTGATGCGCGTTGCATCCGGTACGCTTGAAGCCAGTATACGTCGAAGCCTGTCAGCAGATGAAATGTTGTCGTTCCGCTTTGCCTTTGGCGCGGCAAGATATGCACGTCCCCGGTCTTTGCCCGAGCCCTGCATATCTAAAAGGATCGCATGCGGCTCAACGGACCAGTTCGCATCACCAGGTTCTCATACTCGGGTTGCGAACCGACGAGCTTTCGGTTTGATGTTGTCGACTAGGAACAAGACTCTATTTCCGCGCGGATTGCCGGGAAGGACATGCTGCGACGATATCAGCAAGGCCATTCGAGATACCATGAGTTACTAAATGCAGGCATCATCAATTGTGAGGCTCAGACTGCTTAAGTGTTGTTTCTTTGCGCGGCCTGTACAAATTCGCTAATCCTGGCAATGCACTCGGCTCGTAGCTATATTTAAAGCTTTGACTTATCCTTGATGTACGAAAGTTGCTTGTTGATCGTGTCGAGCGCTTCTTGTTCAATTCTGGAGACCAGCACTTCGCATGTTGGAATATCCTTGATGAGCCCAATGCAGAGACCTGCGGTCCAGACCTATGGAATTACGTTAGCGAAAACACGTAGCATGAGAAGGTTTTCAAACTTACGCCATAATCTGGATCGCCATTCAGGAACACTTGTCGCCCTCTTTGTCCGCTGACCAGTGGCTGTACCTCCTCAAACTTTCCAGTCGTCGACTCTCGCTCAATCTTCAGAGCTTCATCGGTAACCTTATTTTTGAACAAGCGATTTGTATTCTTCCACCTTCGGAGGACAAGCTCGGTATCGTTCTCATCAGCTTTTACAATCGTCTCCTTGATGTTATGATGGATTGGCGCCTCGATGGTGCACATGAATCGTGTGCCCATGTTGATTCCGCACGCGCCTAGTGCCAGTGCGCCGGCAAGTCCTTGGCCGTCTGCAAAGCCGCCAGAAGCAATGAAAGGTGTGTTGCCCAGTTCTTGTCGTGCGCGGGAGACAAGGATGAAGTTTGGAATATCAGTCTCTCCGCAGTGACCTGCACACTCGAAGCCATCAATGGAGAGGAAGTCCACGCCCATTTTGATAGCGGCAAGGGAGTGTCGGATTGTTGTGCACTTGTGAAGAATTGTGATACCAGCTTTCTTGAGTTTGGGCACAACTTCCTTGATCAAACCAGCTGTTTCTACGATCTTGATTCCTTCGGCGATGATAGCGTCGGCGTACTCTTGGTACGGAGGTGGGTTGACTGCTGGGAGCATGGTAAGGTTCACAGCGAAAGGCTTGTCGGTCATCTTCTTGCATCGTCGGATCTCGTTGCGCAAGTCGCCTGGAGTTGGTTGTGTGAGAGCTGTGATCTGGCCAATGTTAGTACAATTCAGAATGCAGGCTGGCTGTAAAAAGACGCACAATTCCCAGTCCTCCAGCATTTGAGACCGCAGATGCCAGCTCTGCGTATCCCACCCACATCATTCCGCCCTGGATGACAGGTACCTTGATCCCCAAGGCCCTGGTCAGAGCAGTATCGAAAGCGCCCGACATCTTGCAATCTGGATTAGTAGTTTGACAGAATTACACGCAGATTCAAAGGTCAGAAATTAGATACCGGAAAAGTGAACAGCACGACGTAGTTCTTTTGATGTCAGTACAGCTGTGGTTGTGTCGGCGCCGATTAGTGATACTAATCCAGCCTTAAGCTCCGCTTGAGTCCCCTCGATGAAAGTGATAGCCGAGATTGCCGTGGGAATAAGGTCTCGTCAGCATCACGTGAGTGTACAGTAGTGGCTTTGTTGCTCGATCTTTGTTTAAATCCTGCTTAATGCCGAGGCTTCGAATTGTGTTCGCTGCATACGTAGTAGCATGAGTTACAGACCCGCGTATGAGAGCCTGCTATGGTCGACATGAGGCTCTCACAATCTGCTATGGTCATCGAGGTTCTTCGTGAAACGCAGGACGTGGTCAGAAAATCATGTTCCGTTGCAGACTTCGATGATCGCGTGATTTGCACTCCCAAATTTCGCTACGCAAACATCTCGTTGCCCAGGCCGGACGACCAGCGAATATTCGTGATGCGCAATGCAGAGCTGCTGCTTTCGTCTTCGCTGCCATGTCGTTGATGGAATGAAGAAGACAAAGGAGAGCGGGAAGAATCGCTTCTCCTTGTGAAACGGGCCATCCCGTGTCTGTTCTTGGCAATACCGTACCTGCTGCTTGCTGCGTCAAGCGTTTTCAAAATGGACAGGTACATGTACGCCATCGATCTTCTGTATCACTTCGCCCATCAATGTCTGCATTGAACTCACACGCGGACAACAGCGACTACACGAGTGCAGTACTCCTCACTGCCCTATAGCCATGATGTGAAGGTGGCAAAAGGACGGCTTGGTAACTCCTGGGTATGCCACACTGGCCAGAACTTACCGAGTTCACGGGTGACCGCCCATTCATCGGGAAGCTATGGAAGACCTCCCCGTGGGGATTATGCTAGCTGGCAGAAGCGTCTAGGTTGGCAAAATTGCTTTCGTCAGCTGCAAGAGCCAAGTTGCTCATCTGAGGCTCCATCACGCAATCTCGCGCCATAGCACGAATGGTGAATTACTGTCGTGAAGGCGGTGACGTGCGTGCAGTGCAAAAAACCACTTGTTCCTCAATCACAATGCCTCTTGCAACACACTATCGAGCAGATACCTCAAGAAACGGATCTTGTACCATCACGACCGCACGAAGCATTGCAAGATCGAGTCCCTGAATCTAGGGAACCTAGTCCCAATGGCGACCCTGGTGCAAGCAATTGGCCCCGACAATACTCAATTGACAGCAGCGACCAACAAAGAAGACTTCTCTCACGTGGAAGTTATTGAAGTCAACAGTGCTGGGTCGAGTCCTCCAACACGCAGTCCAGTCAGCAAGGCCGTCGACGACAGGAATGGCTCAGATATCGCAGGAGATACCCTCCTCAGCACTACAGAAGTCTCTCCCGTACTCACACCTCTTGACCTAAACGCAACACACCTCATCAGCTCTCCATATGACGACTTCGCGAACCAACTCACACTCCACGACCTGGAAACTCCGTACCGGTTATTCGCCTTCGCGCTCACAGCGCTTAAGCCAATCCGCGAAGATTACGCCACAGCACCATATCTGGAATCTTTCAATTGGTCAGAAGTCTTTGCGCTGCTGCGAGAGTTGTGCAGACAGGAGCGCTTTGAGTGGAAGGAACTCAGCTTCTACACTGTGATCTTCCGTTCGATTCTCCTGCCTGGCATCGATCGTGACAGACTTGGACTTCTTGATCAAATGTCTCATCAAGAAGCTTGTGCGAGTGGAGGGCTACTGAAGTATTGGTTCGGGAGCTGTGACGGGGAGCTGCGAAACCTGGCGACTTGTAAGTACATTCAATGCTGCTGAAACGAATCTGACTGACAAATGATCTCAGGTCTTTGGCGTAGCCGAGAAGACGCAGCAGCTGGAGGAGCAGGACCTTGGCATGCTCAGGCTCGTGCGGCGGCCAGAACGATGTGAGCTTGACTTGATTTGTTGAAATTAGAACATGCGCTGACTTCTGCCAGGTACAAGCAGATCAGCTTCCATACGCACAAGCTGGTCGTGGAGGATGGTGCCACATCTTGGCGCCTGGATGCCCACGTCGAGGAACGTCCGAGACGATGATCGGACAGCGAGCACGTGGACCGCACATCACGGACTCGGAGGCCGCGGCGTCTGGCTGATTCCCTGGCACTGATATTCAGCAAGCACTGGTCGATGCTGCGTTCCAAACGCAACTCTCTGGCCGGGAACACGCTGTCCTGCTTCGATACCAGATCAGGTTTTCGGAACCTCTCACAGACTGAGGCTATGAACCTCGCGCATCACCCAGAGCGCCAGTCGATCTCAGTCCGGTCACGATCTACGCACTCTTGAAGATTTTCGCCTTCCTGGTCAGAGACACGACCCTCCCGCCAGCCCAATAAGAATCCGAGTATGCCCTAGAATCGACATTTAGCCAAAGGAGCCTGCCAGAAGCGCAGGTTCAAAAAGTATGGCGATGCGGATGTAATACTGAGCAATGCTGCTTCTTATCCGCTCGAGCCCAGATCACATGTCGTGGACGTAAATTGTACCATCACAATATCGAGCATAGAATGGCAAGCTAGACAAGAATGTAGCAGGACTTGTCTCGCAGCAATTTTGTTGCCACTTGCGGTACCTTTGAAGTCGATCTCATCTCTGCAGAAAAATCATCCTGCAGACAGCCGGCCTGTAATCTTTCCGTACTCAAATTAGCACCAGGTCCTTCTCCTCAATTCGGCCTTCCTCGTTGAGTTTGACAGCTTCTCCATGCATGAACCCGTACAACCAGCAAGGTCCAACCACAGTGAAAGTCCCGTCACCCTTCGGATGGAGGGCCATTACGAAAGGACATCCACGCGGGACGAACAAGAGATCACCCTGCCGTGCTGCCGCAGGCGCGACTCCAAGGGCATCAAATCGAGCGTTCCTAATCCATGTTCGATCCCAAAATACCTGCTTGACTCTCCGCATGAGAGTCCTATGCATCAAATCTTCCATGATCTGCAATGCTGCACCACTTGGCGATCTGTCACCTGGGATTCCATTGAATGAAGGATGCAGTATGCTGTTGATAGCGTCTCGGTAGTGCATGTGGAAAATCGGGCTTGCAGAGTGAACTACAAGTGCAATTTCGTCAAGATGATCGCCGACGAATCTGGAACGATTCCCATCCCCTGCACTGTGCCGCATCATGCTGTCATCCAGTAACAAGCAGGCTCCAATCCGAAGGACTTTTTCGACATCACTGAGAGAGCTCTCTTGAAGCAGAGAGACAACTTCATCGATTTCTTTCCAGAACTTCTCGTTCTTATCATCGGGACTTTGGACGCACTTGTTTTGTCCGCCACCGACATCAATTTTGCCAATCATGAAGCCTGACACAACTATACTCCTCCCTGGACTCAAGACGCGCCAGAGTGCAGTGGTCGAACCTCCAGCATTGATAGCATCTGGTGACGGCGGCAGTAGTGTTGCAGGTATCCTCATAGTCGCAAAGTTCCGAGTGTCAAGTGGCTTATTATCGGAAGATAATGGCATGGCAGTACTCCTGATTGGTATGATCTGATGTCTGGAATCCTCTGCAGTCCAGTCCACTGCCCAGGATGGTAGGTCTGGAATCTTCGACTGCTTCTCAGTCAGCAGCTGCCAAATCTGCCAGGACTTTGACGTCTTGACTTCGTACTCAATATAATCACAGTACACTTGAGACACGCTGCGACCATAGTCCACGATCAAGTCATCTCCGGGCTCCCGTACGATACATCCATACAGCGCATAAATCATATCATGCGGCAAGCTGGTCTTTCTCGCACGATTGATGCACATTATCTCCCGGGAACTCCTGGCACCAGAAATCTCGAGATCACGAGGCCTGCGCGAAAGATCGCCACCGATTTTAATCGGCGCCGGTCCACCTCGCACAGGAGAGGGCGGCACAGTCTTTGCTGAATCGCATCTGGCATACTTGGGATCTCGCACTACCATGCCTTCGAATTCGTCCCCAAAATGTGCTCGCTGTACTTTGGCCATGGAACGGGCATGCATTTGCCTCCTTCCGCACCAGACACTGGCGTGTCGGATGCTGAAGGCTAGTTCTTGCAGTGCTCCTAGCCGCGACCAATATGGATGATCGAACAGTTTCTGAACAGCCCTCCACTGATCAAGATCAGGCATCGGATTGGACCAAGCAGCGAAGTTGGAACCTCCCACGGGCTCCTGGAACATATTTACGATGCGATCTTCGCCAAGTTTCATCCGGGCCTTTTGCAGAAATACCATCGCCTCATCGCTCGTATCAGTCGCGTTTCCCAACCAGATTATGACGTGCCAAGCCTTCTCATAGATCTCTTTTATCCTCGGTACATGGTAATTGAGCTCAGCGATATTGCTCTGATCGATGCACAGTGCATCGATCCAGAGGGGCATATTGGGCGAGAAACTTGGCTCACTGATTTCGCTCTTCAACAGGTCCTCTTTTCGCATGAATGTCTTGTAGAACTTGGACAACTCAACTGTGTCGAACATGGGACGGCCGTCTCTTTGGTCCGTTATGCATTCGCGGTATCTTATCAAGAAGTCGTACAGGTCCTCGCGAATCTGAATTTCTTTTCCGTTCACGGAAATGGCCTTCGATGGCGTTGAGTCCCCTGATGCGTATGATAGCGCAAGGTATCCCTTCTCAAGCTTGTCCAACGAGACATGGTGCATCTCTGCTCGAAGTATAGGCGACTTCAATGCATCATCGCTGGAATCCAGGAGCTTTATCGTCAGCAAACGAATCTCGCCAGTCACCAAGTCCAGCGGGCGGTAGAGAGGCTGTTCGTCAGCCATTTGGCCGGGGTATGGCCCCCAGTACGTATGGCCCCCAGTACGAGAAGGAATGCTGAAGCAGACGAGCACAGTTTATTATTAATGATGCACTAATCAACAACACTAGGTACTAGCTCGCTAGCAAGGTTTCTCAAATCAGCCCATGCAAGCATGTAGGCTCTGAGCGGCTGAGCAAACATCCTTTTAGCGCTTAGTCCGCGCTGTACATGTCAGTAAATCCGGGGAAAGAGTCAGGAAAGGCGCCACCCGCAACCATAAAACAAATTTCAGGGATCTCTTATGCCGGTCTGAAGAGATCTCGATCTATTGCCAAGGGACCTACGTTACAGCTGCGTAGCAACGGCTGAGTCGATCATATTATGGACTATCTCCTTTCCATGCTTTTGTTGAGTCGAAAGCCGAATATGAAAAGCTTAATCAAATCAAACTGCATTTGTTGCGTTGGCTCTGCAGGGGTATTTTCCTTTGATATCATTACAATGCTCGTTGAAGAAATTACAAAGGCGTTACTCGATCCATCCCGGATGATGCAAAGGAAGGCTGCGATCTCAAGAATGTTGCAAGCTCAGCTCGCACGCTAGAGCGATGAGGAGGTGCTTGATGCGAATTTTTGCGAACGAGCGCCAGACTTCTCATGTATTTTCCAATAGCGCAATGCAGACACTCCATCTCTCCAAAAACCTTTCGACAAGAAAATCTATTGCAAAGGCTTCGCGAAATCAAAGGCAATCGATCGAAATCTGCCGCATCCTTCCCGTCACGTCACAGGAAATCATGCTGGGGCCTCAACTTCAACCCTTCCTCAACACCAGAGCCTCATCCATCCTTGCTGCGTTATTTCTCTCTCTCAAGCAGGTGCCAATCCCGGTTTGGCCTTCACCCAAGCTTCCACCGAGTCCTCCCAGCCACCAATCAATCTGTTTCCCGTCTCCCAAATACTCTCCGCCGTTTCCTTCGCCTTGTCATCCTCCTCCGCAGCACGCTTGAAAGCGGCCCATGCACCAACTAGCTTTATGGTCGGCGCACCCTGCTCGTCGGGATTGTTCTCGAGCCAGTCCTCGAGGTCTTCGTACCAGTCTTCGAATGCGGCTTCGCCGATCTGGGCAATCTCTTCCGTAAGTTGGTTTGCAATTGGTCCTCCAGCACGAATGTTGTGCGCGTATGCCTTGAGGAGGGCGGTTCGGGGAGAGATGACGACGGAGGTTCTTCCAGTAGTGGTTGACATTTTGATTGGGACCGCGTGACGTACAGGGTGGTTCCGTCGAAGATGTATGTAGCTCGTGATGGGGTAGGTAGCTGCTGATTGTGTATCGATGGTCTGCCGATGATAGAGCTCTGGATCTGGTATCTTGGTATGTTGAACAAGGGAAGAGAGTATAAGATTGGGAAAAGGTGGGTATAAGTGCTAGCGCCAAAAGTGGTGAATGAAGTGTGGGGTCGGCTGGGACCCAAGCATTCGAACATGTGAATCGTATTTCACATGCATTTTGCATCTGACGAAAGTCTTGGGAAGAGCATATGGATTGGACCCCATGAAAAATGCTACTCGTGCAAAGCGGCTAAACACCCAGGTGGCAGAGCTCAGATATATCTATCGCACCGAACAAAGTGGCCAAGAATTGCTTGTTTGCTGGGTGAAAGCAATCGTTTCTGTACGGACGTGCACAGAACTCGGCAGAAAATTCTCTTTCCATGCGTCCAGGTCATCGCCTTGTGTCCTCGGAAAGGCGGTCCATAAGATCGAAAGCCTCATAGTTTGGCACCTTACAATCAATTCCAGGCTGACATCCCATCTGCTGCTCCAATTCTTGCTGTGACAAAGTCGGTCGAACATATCTGATGGCTTCTGCGACGTCCCTACATGATCGGTGTTGAGCGTCCCGAATTGTGTTCTGAGGCCACTGCTCAACGTTCTGAGGATGTGGCCAGTCCTGAGCGAAGCCGGTTACATGGCGCTGGTCCGGGTATTGATCGTATGTCTCGAGCGACGGGACTTGTGTGAAAGCAGTTCCAACATTAGGTGTATAGGCATTCTTAGCCAGCGGGCTGACCACAGTGCCACTCGCGGTAGCCATCCTCAGCTCGCTAGGACCAACCGCAGAAGGAGAAGGCCGCAAGTTCGCCAAATTCTCCCTCGACCATCTCCTTCCTCTTTCAGGCATCTGACCATGCTGCTGCCTCATTTCCTCGAGCGACTTCTCGCAAGACTCCAAATTTGGAGTCGCATCTCTACTGCCTGCTCCGCCGCAACTTTTCCTCCTTCCCACCAAATCCTCTAGTTCTCTGGCTTTCTCCGCCCCGCTCCCATCTCCATCAACTTCGCTTACTGCAATACCATGCTTCATCAACAAAGCTCGAAGCCGCCTGTTCTCCTCTGCGACCTGTCTCGCCACAGCCTGAATCTCCGCACTGGCTGCGATTCCCACGAGTTCACAATTCCGGTACTTGGCTTCGAGATCATTCATATATTCTTTCCTTCTTTGACGACTTCTTCGCTGGTTATCGCGTATTCGTGCAAGATCTACTGCTCTCTGTCAAGTAGAAGTGGTCAGTTTGTGTTTCGCGATATGTTCGCATTCGTGGGGCGCGATACATGACGATCAGCGGTGGCCGCCGCTTTGCGTGCGCTTTCATCAGACATCTCTCCGAGTGTCAATGACTTCTCTCGATCCGCGGCTGTGTCACGATCCGGGATACGGTGGTTTTGGTTTCGCGATGAGGCACTTCTTCTTATGGATCTCTCTTGCAGTGGAGACGGATCGACGGCGTGGAGGATCTCATCATCGTAGCGCAATGATCCAGTGAATCCAAATACCGCGGCACTAAGCCAGCAAAAGAAGGTCAATACTACAATTATCAGATCCGCTGCAAGTCTCAAGTCGTTCGATGTCATGACTTCGCCACGAACCAGGAAACTCCCCAAAAGCTTGGCAGAAGCTTCCGTTCGGCCAAAAGCCTAAAATGTGAGCGAGCAACATGAAAGTCGAGCTACACAGGGATGACGATAAGCAGTGTGCAGACAAATGACAGGACTAGGCAATGACAAATCTCATTGTCTACCGATCCTCAATTTTGTGTATACCAATATATCAATCATAACTTCATAAACATTACCACTCAAGCCGGGTATTATGTACACGGAGCGAAGAAATCGAACTCCCCTTGCTGGTCAACATGCTCTACATGCTAGACGCGAACATCACCGAAACCTCCCGTAGCTTTCTTTCGCAGGTTGCATCTCATTGATACCATTCATTCTCGTCATAAGCCGTCGCCATGCTATTATATGCATTCATCGAGCTCAACCAGTTCGCCATGCCCGGATCAGCAGCTACAGATTGAGGCGAGGTCGAGTGAGGAGGGTACGCGACTGTAGTCGTGGTGAGAGGTAAAGACGTAGCTGGCGGCGGAGCAGTCCCGGGAACCATATGCTGCTGCTGCTGCTGTTGCTGCTGTACGGGACCGCCTACAATGCCGTTGTGCATGTCAACCGGGACGTGCATTGGAGCGTTTGCAGCATGAGTTGTGACTGGAGTCTGCTGTGTCCATGCTGTGGGGTCGATGTCGAGTTGGTTCCAGTTGCCAAAGCCGGCAGCCATTTGAGCTTGATCTCGATATGCCCAGTCTTGACTATCTCGGATGAGCTGTTCGACGCCGCCAAACATGTCACTAGAGCTACGTCCGGTGTTCGCTGCCGAGGCCCAATTCCTAGCTCGAGGGGCTTGTGGTGTATTTGTACTTGAAGGGTGTTGTTGTGGCTGCATGCTGTATGCGTCCTGAGGCGGCGGCTGATAATTGATGTTGTTGTTTTGTGGTGCGCCAGCCGATACGCCTATAGTGGCCGGTGGTCGTGTCACTCTGGCATCGTTGCTCGGTCCTTGTTGCTGCCATCCCTGGGCTTGGATGTCTTGCGGTAGCATTGGCGGTGCCATTGATGCATCTGAAAGGCGGCGCCTTGAGCTGCTTGTCTGGCTTGAGGGTGAGTGCACTTCGCCGATGACAGTTCCGAACTTGGCATCTGTCCTTGTGAGAACGCTCGTGGCTTCCTCTGGCAGTTCGACATTCCACTTCCTGGCCAGTACGCCAATGATCGCGAGCGATCTTCGAGCACATAGCCAGCCTTCGCCAATCTCTTCCAGATGCTTGACGCCATGCACGATATCGCGCTTAGCATTTTTGTCGGGCAGATTGAGCAAATGTATTGTGCAAGCCGAGTGTGCAATGTAGACAGCAATGTTGCAAATTTGGCGCAAGCCATGTGAGCGCTTATACAATCGCATAAGTTTGGAGATCATGGCAGCTGCTTGTGTGCAGAGCTTGCGCGGGCTGACATTGGCTGGTAGCGGTGATGTCGCATGCGTATACTTGAGGAAAGGTCGGAACAAGTGGATGAATAGCAATTGGAAGAACATGCTGTGCACAGTCAGTACTACAACTTCAAGCAAGTCCACCGCCGAACACTTACTGCATGACCAGCACGCTTGAAAGTCCACCTTCTTTCGGCTCCATCTCCTTGGGCAAATCTCTTCGCCATGCCTCCAACCGCGTATGAATATCTGAAAGCTTCTTGAGCTCAGCTGCTTTGCCCTTCGTCTTATCCATGTCGGTAGGGTTGTAGAAATATTTCATCAAATCATTACTGATCTCGCACAACTTCGTGAGCTGTAGCGCAACAGCTCTAGTCCGCGAAGGCTGTGCATGAGCTTGCGTAAATCCAGAATCAGTATATGGACTCCACGGCGCAGAGTCCTCATCCGGAAAGACTTCGTATTTGGAGACTGTGACGATGGAAGCAGGTAGCTGTGGTAGACGTCCGAGATAATTCGACCAGCACTTGTCAAACAGGAAACAGCCCCAGAAGGTCACCCGTCGTACATCCTCTTCATTCTCATCCCCACTGACATATCGGTTGCCTGTAAGTTGGCTGGGATCCAGGTTGAGACCCATGTCGCAGGCCATTCGGAACGACATGCCACTGTATACCCAGCCACGACCTTCTCTGCCACACCCAGCTTCCCGGACGGACATGAGGGCCAGTGCTTGGACAGTAGTCAAATGAGGTTTTTCATGCTCGTCGTTTTCCATAATCAAGCGTTTTGCCTCACGAAAGAAGTGGTCGCCGGCAGTCGCCGAGTCTTCTGGATTATCTCTTGCACCAGCATGTGATGTGAAGTGGCACCCCAGCGCCAGGATAGCATTGACCAGCAACGACGTGCAATAATGCGTTTTCCTTCTCGCATAAGGAGGAGGCCGGCCAAGCATGAAATCGCGGAAGAAGAGTTGTTTCGAAAGCGTAGTGAAGAAAGTGTAGTGCCAGGTGAAGTACATATTGACCAGATGCAAGACCAGCTCGGGATCGTTTGTGACGTTCGTCCACGACGTGACTGGATTCTCTTGCTGGAGATACTCGTCCGTGCCATCGTTGAGTGACTCCTCTTGCCCCAGGTGGATCAGATTTGAGGTCCCTCCGATATATCGCACTGAGCCTTCGTCCAGCCGTAAGTCTCCCATTTTGCCGTAGAGATGTGATTCGAACATTGATGTCGGCTCTTTGCCATTCCCCAGTGTTGGAGACACATCTTCGTCCTCTTCTTCCTCTTCCAATTTGCCATTCTCTCTTGCAACAATCTTCTCGGCTACCACATCCAAGCTCTCACATGTCCGTATGTCCCGCACCAGACCTGCAACCTCATCTTCCGGGTAGTTCAATATCGCCTCGATGAGTGTCTGCAATGTCGAGCTCCGCGTCTTCAGATTGTCCAGGTCATTTTTGTACACGCCTTTTCGTCTGTGGTCGGAATTCGGATCGTAGATACATTCGGTGCCGTAAACCTGACAGCATGCCGCGCAGGCGGGGAGATTGCCGTCACATTTCGATTTCCGCTTCCTAGGATTCGCAGGGCTCTGTCAGTGCTGCTCTCGGCTATGTGCATGAAGCTCTGCCGCGTCTCGGCATGTAAGTGAATGATTCAAAAAGGCTACACACCGACATGCCGTGCAAGCCGTGCTCACACATCGTCTCTTGGACGCGTCCTCGGGATCTTCGACCTGATTGTTCTTCCGTCGCCGCTGTCTGGGCTTGCTCGAGGGAGCCGATGCACCCGGCGCCACCGCTGTGGTCGAGACATTGGCAGCAGCAGTACGATTCGCAGCCGCGGGTGAGGCAGAAGAGGTCGCATTCGATGTGTCACCGGCACGACCAAAGGAATGGGATTGTCGGACGCCCCCTGCTGCACGGTGCACGTTTCCGGTCGTGGCCACTTCCATTGATCGATCGCGAACGGCTCACTCGCCTTCCCTGTGCAGTGCTGAGCAGTGCTTCACCATTCTCCCCGGAGATGCTGGAGATGCTGCTCTCGACGCTGCGCCAAGGATGGTACGCAGCTGTGCTAAGCTGAGCTTGTCGTCGCTGCCGTTTTCACGCCTGCGGGATCCCGGGCTGCTGGTGTCGTGCACACTGCCAGAGGGTATACGGCGTGTCGTTGTGTTCGTTGAACGCATGCTGAGCAGCTCAGCATCGCCCACGATGAGGAGAGATGCAGCTTAAGCGGTTATCGTGAGACCCCAAGCCTCGATATTGGCGGGAGCCCTTCGTTAAGCGGCGTCAGCCTCTGATGGGCGACCAGGGGCGGAGTACTCTCCGGCCAATCACCGCAGATATGATTCAGAGGAGGTCGCTTCAGATACGTCTGTGCAGATTCGTCGTTTCAATACATGTTTTCACAGTGTACAAAGTACGCATGCAAAGGCGTTTTCTGATGATGATCATGGCGGCAGGGTATCTTCCATGCCATCGCGGAGAGATATGGAAGAGCACAGATGGGGTAAGGAAAGATAAGGCAGAGCATCAATGATCAACCAATGAGATTATGAGGGAGTGCAGCTCTCGAGTCAACCAATTATATTGTCAAAGAATGTAGATCTACAAGCAACTTTCCTCCCGCCTCTCCTCGTCACATCTCATTCAAGGAGCGAAGATCGGGGACCTTTCAACCAAGTATGTAGCGATTAGTATTAAAAGTTATTGTCTTATATGGATCAAGAGAATGACTGGTTAGTCATGTAACGAATCTGCTAGACAGAGTCAGTCATGCAGCATAGAGAAGTGGCCAGCAGGTGTTGTACATACTGATGAGGGTATAGCCTTATTGACTCCAGACGCCTTCGCTCGATTGAGGCCACGTGTGTCTAGAAGAAGAAGGCAAACACAACCGCCACGAGTGCGAGTGAAGATGCCATCTTCTTGCTAGCTGCGCCCGTATATGGCGTCGTGCTCGGAGCCGGTGGTGCATAAGTTGGCGGCGAAGAGGCCGGAGGTTGGACGGGATATGTTGGCTGCGTCGGAGGGGGCTGTGCGGGATGGGTTTCAACAGGGGGTTGACTTGGTGCTGGTGGGTAAGTCTGGACGGGCGGTTGCACTGGATGGGTCTCGACGGGCGGCTGCACAGGATGGGTCTCGACAGGCGGTTGTACTGGGTGAGTCTCGACAGGCGGTTGTACTGGGTGAGTCTCAACGGGAGGTGTGACCGATGACTGAGCGGGGTAGGTAGGCGCTGGCTGGGTGACTGTGCCGTTCGGGTATGGAGTCGAAGGCTTTGGTGGTGAAGGCGGCAAAGTCTGCACCGGATTGGTCGGCACTGGATAAGTCTGCACTGGAGTTGTCTGGTTCTTGGCTGGAGAAGTCATGACCGGCGGCGGTGCAGTGGTGTTTGGCATGCGGTAAGTCTGCATCGTTGTTGGATAGGACGGCGCAGTCGTGTTCTTCTGAACGCTTGGGTATGGCACAGATTGGGTGTAAGTCTGGGACGTTACCACAGGCGGTCCGTAGTGAGGAGCAGACGAGCTTGGTCGTGCGTAGCCTGTTGACACTGGGGCAGAGCTCTTTGCCTTGGAAGTGCTAGATTTGGCCTGTGTCGTGGTTGCTGCTCCATATCCATTGCCTTGCGTACCTGTAGCCTTTGAAGAAGTCGAGCTGCTTCCGTTCTCCGTGAATGGATTGTATCCCAGGCATTCGGCGTATTGCGATGCACAGAAAGCACGGTTTGCATCTGGTGCGCCGCGACATTGATCGAAGAGGTTGTCACATCGTGGGTTGCTGCCAGCCGTGCCGGTGGAACTCGATCCAGATGAAGTCGCCGTCACCGAGACGCCAGGACCTGGTTGTCGAAGGAAGTAGCAGCCATCTGCAAGATCACAGATCTGGCCAGCTGGGTACTGATGGGCCGGGTTGCAGCTGTAGCGGCCCTGGCTGTCGCGAGAGCCAGGAGCTGGACAACCAGTCGAGCTCGAACCGTATGAAGATGCGGTCGCTGAGACGCCAGGACCAGGCTGTCGAAGAAAGTAGCATCCGTCCACAAGGTCGCAGATCTGGCCAGCTGGGTACTGATGAGCTGGGTTACAGCTATAGCGGCCTTGGCTATCATAAGAGCCAGGGGCTGGGCAAGATGGTGTGGATTGAGCAACAGCATCACGTTTGTGGTGAAGAAGATCGTCAATACCAGGAGATGCAGGATTTCCCTCCTCAGGTTGGCTTTCCTCAGGTGGAGTTTCAGGCTGCTCTACTGGCGGTTGCTCGGGTTCTTCCACAGGTGGTTGCTCGGGCTCTTCGACTGACGGGGTCTCGGGCGGCTCGGTTGGCTGAGGCTCGTGGTGAGTTGAGGAAGAATGCTTAAGTTCAGTATGCTCTGTTGGCCAAGTGTTGTGAGTTGCTGTAGAGTGATGAGGCTCATACTCTATTGGCCAAGTGTGGTGGGTATCATGTTTGCTGGAAGAAGTATGATGGCCATAGCCTGAGGAGTGATGGCCGTAGGGCGATGCACTGTGCGTTTCGTGGTATGCATGCGCCGATGATACCACGTAGGTTGTTGGCTTGCCATATGTCGTGTGGCCGCCTCCAGGGAGCTTCTCAGTCACCGTCACAGTAGCCTGAACTGTCTGCCTGATCGTTGAGAACGAAGTGCTAGCCGCAACGGCAGGGAGAGAGCCGGAAGAAGTTGTCGATGCTGCGGAGGCCGAACTAGCACTGACTGCCGCGATGCCAGCAGAGCTTGCGCTGGATGCAGAGTTAGAACCCGATGCGGAGCTGGACTGGGAGGCGGAGCTGGACTGAGAGGCAGAGCTGGAGCTAGATGCAGCGCTGCTGGAGCTGCCAGCGTTGTTGCCAGCCGTCAAAACGGTGACTGTTGCGGTAGAGACAGTGGCCGACGCTGCAGCAGCTCCAGAAGGGACCGATGCTACCGGAACGGTAACCATCGTTCCCTGCCCGCCAGTGACCAATGTCTGCGTACTGGCGAATTGTGTTGCGGCGCCTGAAAGGACAACCACAGAGACAGACTGAAGGCCGGGAGTGACAGGCAAGGAGACCGATGGTATCGCCGCGCTTGGCACTCCGCCAACTGTCACTACCGAAACGCCTGCTGGTAGCTGCACAGAGCTGAGCGAGACGGGTAAGGAGACGGAAGGTGTTGCTACGCTGGGCACTCCAGGCAAAGAGATCGATGGTGTTGCCACGCTGGGCACTGCGCCGATCGTGAGTACTGGCACGCCTGCTGCTGGTTGAGATACGGCAGAAGTGCCGGGAATGGAGACCGATGGCGTTGCTACACTGGGAAGCCCCCCGACTGTAAGCACCGGGACACCCGCTGCTGGCGCGGAGGAACTTGAAGAGCCAGATGAGGAGACTGGTGGTACCTCGACACTGGGCAGCCCACCAATCGTGATGACTGGGACACCTCCTGCTTGTTGAGCGCTAAAGTAGAAAGGTCAGTCATGAACATTTTGACGATTGAAGCTGGATGGTATACCTCGTTGTTGTTGTGCCAGCAGCAGTGGTACTCCCAGACGTGGTTCTGGTTGTGGTCACTGGTAAAGGAAGAGGCGTCGTCACTGTTAGAGGAAGGTCAGGTAGCTGACGTCGCGCTCGCCGGTATCTTTCCACTGCTAACAGTCAGTCGAGTACTCCGTCGCACTCGTGATCTACTCACAGGCTTCTGCTCCATGGGCCAAGGAAACGGCCGACAGTGCGGCCGAGATCGTAGTGAGCTTCATTCTGCTACGAAGTACCTGATCAACTAGCACAATAGAGCTCAGGAAGCAAGAAAGAAAAGCAAGCAAGCCCGACCTTTTGTGTATTCAAAGTGCACGCGCCTCAGACAGCATCAGTTGAGCCCCTCGTGGACATCTCTGGTTGCTCTGCTCCTCTATCGAAATCTTGTGATAGAGTCAAGCTGACCAAAGAAGATTTCGTTGGTTACTTTACTCCATCGAACATGCGAGCATTCCGCAGGACATCGGAACAGACCCGCCAATGGTGTCCTCATTGCCTTGACAGGCATTCGAGCGCGAGTTGACCTTCTGCATTGACAATCGAAGATGCGAAGGCTGCGTGCTCGGAATGCTCGGATCAGTGAGGGGAGGGGAGTGAGGCATTTTGTATGTGTTGAAACTGTTGCCTCTCTGGTTGTAGCCGTCTAGTTGGCTGTCTGAATATATTAGAGTCATCTTGGAGTCATTGTATTTGTGCGCTCTCTTCACGCTCTGTGAGAGACAGTACAGTCCAGTGCACTACAAGTAACACCGGTCAATTCACAACTTGATGGCATCTCAATAGAGACGCAAGGTTTGTTGTTTCCGGGCTCCGGGTCTTGCCAATGGCGGCCTGACCTCTCTGCTAAGCACGTTAAACGGCCTGGCTGTACCACAATTTGGAGCTGTCATGCTCAACCAGAATTTCTCATTCGCTGCTTGTTGTGCAGCTCGAAGCTCATCGATCTGAGCACGTCGATCATATCCATGGCGATATTCAGCGCCATGTTCGGAAGTGTCAACAGAATACATGCAATGATGATGTTGAGAAAGCGGAGTTGAGAATGGAAGGAAGTCATGGAAGGCAGCGCCAAGACAATCACCCCTCGCGATCTTTTGTTGACGTGGGATCAACAACACAGCAGCTTTGCGCCACGCGCACCACTTTCGACAGCACTACCACAACAACATCGCACCCAGCAGCGCATAACTGCAGACGATGCCGAGTATGGACTACAATCCTAGAATGAGCATGGCCGGCGGCAGAACGGTATCTAGCCAGCAGAAGAAGCAGAAAGAGCCGGATGAGGATGCATTCATGACACTGGTATGCGCATACACAATCGAGAGCAGTGCCGGGCAGTGCGAACTGACGAGAGTATAGCCCGACAAGGAAATCGCAGGATGCATCAGCGACATCGGAATCAACTTCACACTGGAGGACCTTAGGAAGCCCAATCCACAGCAGATACAGAAAGTGTTCGAATGGTTCGCGGAACTGCTCACGAACACGACGCGCGAAGTCGTTGCGCCCGCGATGCGCGCAGCAGCAGAGGACATGTGCGGCGACGACGCAGAGCGGATCTTCACAGCAGACACGCGCGAATTAATGGGCTTCTTCATCGTCATGCGCAAATTGCTTCTCGAGTGCGGCATCAAAGACTTCACCTTCAGCGACATCTACCGACCAACCCATCCTCGCCTGGTGAAGATTTTCAGCTACATAATCAACTTCATTCGATTCCGCGAAAGCCAAACCAACGTGATAGACGAGCATTATAACAGCTCAGAGCGCACGAAGAACACCATCGAGCAGTTATACCATGCGAATCAAGACAAGGAAGACCAGCTACAAGAAATGCAACAAAACCGCAAAAACGTCGAAGCCGCCCTCCAGCAGAAAGAGCAACGATCGACGGAACTCAAGACCCGCCTCCTCGAGCTGAAGAAGGCCCAAGAACGCGTCACCGAAAAGCTCGAGCGCGTCAAAGGCGAACAGTCCCGCCTGAAATCTCTCCTCGAAGACAAAACCACCTCTGTCATGCAAACACGCGCCGAAGCCGCCAAACTTCGCCCCTACACCGAACAGTCCCCGGCACACCTCGAACAATCCCTCCGAGACCTCAGCTCTAACCTCGCAAGCGATCGAAACGAAATTGAGCGTCTCGACAAACGCGCCCGAGCACTCCAAACATCCTGCGATACCTTCTCACTTCTCCAGACCGACATCTCGTCTCTAACGCGATTACTCTCGGATCTAGACCAAGAGCTGCAGAAAGAGGAAGAAGAGCAACGAGCCGCGGCGAGGAATCGCGATGCGTTGACGGAGAAGTCAAATAATGTGCGGGAAGTGGAGAGACAAGAGAAGATGTTGCGGAAACAATTACAGCAGTGGCAGGACCGGACAGAGAAGCTGCGGAAAGACGCGGAGACGAGGGCGCAGAACGCGAAAGGGAAGATGGAGGCATTGCGCGCGACGCATAGGGAGTTGACGGCTGAGAGGAGAGAACGAGGAGAGGAGGTGGAGAAGAGGAGGGTGAGGATTGAGCAGACGGAGAAGAAGGTGAGTTCGAATCTGTCTATTGAGTGTTTTGTGGAGCCCGAGATGCTAACTTACCTGTGTTCTAGATGGCCGACTTGAAAGAACAAATCGAGCACGAGGTACAGGCTGCGAGAGAGGAGTATATGAAGATGGAAAGCCATATTCGGCTGTACATCACGGAGATGGAGCAGAATCTCTGAGCAGGATGATGGATGGCATTTTGGAGTGAAGCGTAAAGCAGCAAGGCTGCTGGTTGTACATATTTTGACGATACCCAATGACTCTTTTTCTGTTCGACACACTACAGTACATGTCTACTCTACTTGCGATGTTGCACTCTGCAGAATTGATGAGTCCTGTTTCACAGTCAGCGACCACTCTTGTCATTGAAAGCTGCAGTAAATGATGTGGAAAGTATCGTGTTCAGATATAGAGATCGTGTCTCGTGCAAAGCTAGTCCGCAGCAAAAAGAGTACAAGTCTTTCTCAGACTGGTGCCAGCTGGTGTATCATCATAAAAGGGGCGACGGGAGGATGGAATTGGTACTCACATTTGGACTGTCGAATTGGACTAGGGAGGCTGGACGGTATCGTGGCTTTGGTATCTGCTTTGAGCTTGTTAGCATGGGCACAAGCAACGAATATGCTCAGTGTATGGGTGATGATAGACGTAGTCAGGAAGAATAACGTATTGCTCCACATGATTGTTAGGAACAGGTCTGTGAATTTAACTGTTGTTCTCATCATGAAAGTCAGTGTTAAAGAGAAGAGCAGACTCACCGTAAATCAGTAGCGCACAGGTTGCGGCAGTTGTTCGAACGTGCACCAGCGCTGAGCAACTGTTCGGGCCTTGACAGTCCGACCAACTGATAGGTCACCTAAGCGCTTGGTTGTCATGTTAAGTATTGGGAGTTCTTCGTCCCATGAGCTCGGTTGCCTCTGGCCATGCGAACTGCTGAGGTCTTCGGTCTGCGGTTGCCATTCGGCTAGGATCAGCTTGCTGTTCGTGCTGTGCGCCGCCTCGACAGCGTTAGAGAGAGTTCTGTTAAGTCCTTGAGCAGAAAAAGCCGAAGTCGGTCGATGCAACTCGAGAGGATTGAGAATGGCCAGGATAGGCTGTGCATCTTTTCGACGCAGAGCAGTGTCCGTCTCTCCAGCTCGTTTCGCCACGTTGACGCCGTATACAGCCAGATAGGCGCGAAGATGCGTAATATCTGGACAGAAGGCCAGTTTGAGCGTGCGTGAAGTCGATAAGAGCCGGAGAGTCGGTATCTGCAGCCAGTCGTCCAGGCCATCCATGCTTCTCGAGGCCGTCGCCGGTGGTTCTCTGAAAGCCATCAAGAACTCTTCTTTGGAGGCGCAGATAACCAGAGTCGATGGCGGAGCATGCGACTTGAGAATATGCTGTACAAACTCCTGCACATTCTGGATCTCCAGCACGACGTGACGCGGGGATGCCATCTCTGGTGCCGATTCGCAGCTCAAGTCATACCCATGCACGCGTTTATGATGGGGCGCAGAACATTGCGTAGTACGAGGTGCTGCGACATGTGCACCTGTCGTCTCAGATGTAGCGTCGCGTTCTCGCACGACATGCGTGTGAAGTTGGTAGTAATTGGTGCAAAAGCTGAGATCTGAATCGGAAGCTTTTTCTCTGTCTTGCGCACGAGCCTCAAATGCTTGGCATTGCCGGCCCGATGCGCTTACCTCCCTCTGGCGACTTCGTTGTATCGCGGTCTTGATTCTGATTCTCATCACATCACATTGTACAGTGCGGTGTCGATCCCGAAAACAGCTACTATACTCATTAAAGACTCCAACACCACGCCATGACTCCGTTCCACGTGCTCGGCCGCCATCAGCGCCGCCGCCTTGTCCCAACGACCAGCGTTTCCGGGCGACAGTCAGCGCTGCCGCTGTAACGCGAAACAAATGGGGCTGGGTTCGAGATGTATTTTCATGAGTACATAGTACTTTACACATGCGCAGTGGATCGCGAGAGAATGCCTGAGCATTCGTCTGCCAAATTTTGAACAGCCTATATACCTCGACGAAAACCCTATATTCCTCATGGCCAGACACTTCTGCGGCCCTATACTAAACAACATTAGATGCGACGAGAGTATGGCAAGACTCTTAAGCTATCTGACGGGCGCGAATCGCTGCTCGTAGCACTCTTAGCTGGCAACTCTGTGACTGCAACATCTGTCCAGTCGACATTGAAGATTCGGATACATGTCGGCAACATCAGAGATGATGGAGTTTAATGAAAGCAGCCCTGCATCGCTGGATGATGCGCCATATCACCTCCGCTTCACAATCGTAGATGACGCAAGACGTGTCATTGCACCAACATGCACAAGTTCTTGAGCCCTCTCTTGCTTTGATGCGACCAGAGCATGAGGGAGTGGTACTCTTCAAATGTCAGCTCGAACTTTCGCACCTTCGCTTGATACCAACTGTTTCAATGACGGACAAGATTCTTTGTCACAAGGCGTTTGTCACTATGTGACACTTCACGTGCTGCCTCGGCAGTTCACTGAAAGGAACAATGCGCTTGTCCATCTTTGTCTCCGTATTGGTCAATATGGCTCTGTCAAAATCGTCGTGGAGACATCAGCAGCAGACAATGTGATTGTGGGAGGCATCTGCTTAAAGCTGGTCTCCAGCGTCCGCTCCGGAATATATGCCAGACGCTCCCTCACACTCGACTCGCAAATCTTGGAAGAAATTGCACAAGCATCACAAGCACTCGATACGCGCTTCACCGACACTCGAAACGACTAGCTGCAGGACAGCAAACCAATCCGAACACGAACGCGTAAACCGCATCAGACTCGACACTATGAATCCGACACTTTCGAGAGTTGTTCTGTTCAACGAAGAGGATTCGTTTCACCGTATGGAGCATTTCACCTCTAGCGATGTACGGGGTCCGGATCTCACTTTTCCAATCCACCCGCTCTTCCAGACAATTGAGGGAACAAAGGACGATGAATATCGATATCCTGTCACGGCCTGTCGATTGGCATCCTTGCTGCTGGAAAAGGCTCTACCGTTTTTCCATTCTATTCTCGTGGTAGGCGACTCTGTCGTAAACTGTAACAATGGTACACTCGAGCACATTTGCCCCGAACCAAAAGCTTCGCTAACCATTGTCGAGCAGCAGATGACACGCGCCAAGCTGAACGAACTTGCCACTGGTGTTCGTATCATCCCTAGTCCGCCGGACAAGAGCAATGTGGACGCATTGTGCGACCCACAGAGCCCTGTCACATTTCGGCAGCTGCCCGGCCCGGGTAGTGTTATTCTTCTGAACGTCGACAGGCTCGATGACATTATGGAAGCGGAAGACGATGGACACTTTGTCGCCATGCTTTGGTCTACGATCGTTCTAGCCACCACTCTCGTCCACGAGCTGGTCCACGCGGCAGTGTACAGCATGCACACATGTCGCTGCACCGGCATATTCGTTGGAGGATCGCAAACCTCGGAAAATGGCTTCGATTTAGAAACCTTCCTATTCGGTGGTATTCTACATCGGTTCGGAGTACCGGATGACCTGCCTTGCTACTTTATCGATGAAGAACCAAGCTCTTTCCCGGGCATGATCTGTTGCGAAGAGTATCCAAACTTCACCAGAATGAATAATCTTGCACCAGGGATTCAAGCAAGATTCCGAGGCCCTCCGCTCGCTGACACCTATGTCTATTGGAGTACGCCTTTCCCGTGGGTCCATAATCTGTTGCAGCAAAGCTTCTGGGACAATGCACTAATAGGTGGTAACAACGCGTTGCATCCGCCACGGACTTCTGGGGTGATCATGGCAGAAAGTGCAGATCCAGCGGTCAAAGCGCAACAGCAGCAAATTCGTGCTATACAGCTCATGGCAAGTGGTGAGTACGAGTTCAACGACCGTGGCATCATTTCCCTGAGCCCAGCCGCTACTAAACCAGAAGACGATGACAGTGAACGGATCACGACCTGGTCTGAAGAAGAAGAAGAAGAAGAAGAAGAAGAAGAAGAAGAAGAAGAAGAAGAAGAAGAAGAAGAAGAAGAAGAAGAAGAAGAAGAAGAAGAAGAAGAAGAAGAAGAAGAAGAAGAGCAACAGGAGTAAGAGGTCTGATGGCCGCTGACCGAAACACAGCCGTCTGTCTTCGAGTTTAGGCTTCAAAGAATCTCGACAGGATCACCCACCAAATGCTAGTGCCCATTGATAGAAGCGCAACGACTCAAATCCTTCAAGCTAGACAGATGCTCACCATGTTACAATGAAAGATTGTCATTCCACTTCCGAACCCCTCTCTTTTCGCTTCGTATGCCCGCTTCCTTCGTTGTCGACCACGACTCCATGCAGGGCGACATAAATAGCCTCATGACAAGCGTACACTTGTATTTGACAAGCGCTCACCCTATGTAATGTTATTCGATCTTGAGTAGACACGACTCATCGAAAGTGACTAAAACCTCGCTCCTGCTTCACCGCGAAGGCTCCGAGTGAGCAGCTCCCCGCCTTCTCCAGCAAAATTCAAACCCACCAGATCCTGCGTGATATGACTCGAAATCGCGAGAGCACTCACCGCCTTAGACACAGGAGTGCGACTGCCTTGCCGCTCAATGACGATTAGCAATCGTAGCAAACACATTTGGTGTCTACAAATCGACACTAACCATGAAGGTTGCACACCCGATGTAACATCGCTATCTGTCGCTCAATCACTATCATGAAGACGAAACTGCGCTGGGAATCCAACAATCCGTTCGAGAGTCTCGATGGAAAGGATGGTGAAGGCAACGAGGTACGTGAGCCACTTTCCGTCCAATTTGGAGAAGATGATCAAATTGACTACAGCACAGATCGAGACCCCTCTCAGCCCTGCTGAGAAAGTCTTCAGCATCTTTGAACTCGCTGAACAAATCTTCCTCGACCTTCCTCCACGCGATATCCTCGTCAACATCCAACGCACCTCTAAGCAATTTCAAGCAGTCGTAGACGGTTCTAGATCACTCCAACAAGCCCTCTTCTTCGAACCAATTTCCAGCATCCGACTCCAAGTCGCTCGTTGTTACAAACGAAGTCGATGCGAGGGTAGATGGATGCTTTCTACTCTCAAAAACCCATACTGCGGAACGAAAGGCGATTCCTACTGCATCTGGATCCACCCAATGATCGGTAAAATCAGAGAAAATGACCCAGATTACGAAGCTCGGTGCACTTTCACCAAAGCTTCATGGAGAAGGCAATTGGTCGCTCAACCTTCAATCTCATCGTGTGCATTAATCGACGACGATGTTGGCGGGGTTGTAGACGACGAGGAGGAAGTCGTCTTCGCAGCAAATTCGAAAGGCATGCTAGTTAGTGAAATTGCAAAGCTTTGCACTGGCTTTGCAAGGGAGAGGAATATTTACATGGACGGTTTGGCGTATCGGTATCTTGACGAAAGCTGGGCGTGGCATCATTTGCCTGCAGGAGAGCTGTTGGAGGAAATTCGGGCCAGTCTAGATCATCATGATGGAGATGCCATCAACCGTTGGTGCGAGAGTGGAGGACATTATAATCATTCTTTCTCGATTGCGGCCAAGGAAGAGAGGGAGGCAAGGCTTGCAAAGCTTAGAGCGGGATGCGGAGTTATACCATAGTTGTTTCTGCACCATCTAGATGTCTGGCAGAAGGTGTTGAGGAGCTGGTCCCGTTGGCGGAATGGTGAAGATGGTCGATCTCAGGAAACATGGTCTTGCTCCGGGTACCTGAGCTTTGTATGATCCGGAACGATTGCAAAGACGACCGCAGACTCCAACCAAGGGAGCATGGTGCCCTCAGTAAACATGTCTCAGTAGGAGTAGGAGGTAACTTAGAGTAGAGAAGCCTGGGGCCAAGAAGACAACGCTTAGTCAGCTGTTGCACCCCACATCATCGTCACGCGAAGAGGCAAGTCACGGCTTGCAACAGGTCACTTTCCGCAGAGCGACACACGGTTAGAGCAGCAGGTTGCACTTGCCCAAGAGCTGATTGTGGCACGATGGAATCCATCAGCAAGATCAGCTCGTTGCTGGAGCAAGGTATGCACCCCACCAACAAAACCTCAAAACATGAACAGCGAACTCCCCAGCACAAGACGACGACATCCCCGTACTCTAGCTGATCGGTCTGCTACAGCACGCGACCTCACGCTCGAAGCCGCCCGCGATGCCGGACCACGAAGAAACACGAAGGCGCTGCCGGCAGCGCAGATCAAAAAGATGCTGGACAGTAAGCACGAGCGAGAGGTGTTAGATGGGCTACGGAAAGTGGTTGCGGTAGGCCAGGATCACGAACTGTACATACCCGAGGAGCGACATAAGTTGATCATCAGCAATGTAGATGCAATATGCCAATCCTCCGCAACCGACTCTCACTTTCTTTCCTGCAGTGCTCAAGACCTTGTCGAATCCATACCCTTCCACGAGACCACTGGTATACAATTATCTGATTCATCATGCTGAAGCAGATCCGGATACTGCGTTACTGGCGATCAATACGATACAGAAGTCCCTGTCAGATACTAACCCGCGAGTGCGAGCTATGGCGTTGAAGACGATGTCTGGTATCAGGATTCCCATGATTGCACAGATCATCAGCCTGGCCATTAAGAAGGGCGTCAATGATCTGTCGCCACTCGTGCGAAAAGCTGCTGCACTAGCATGTGTGAAATGCGTACAGCTTGATGAGAGCACGAGACCACAGATCGAAGACTACATTTCTACTCTGCTCGGAGATCAGCAGTACTACGTGGCAGGCGCTGCTGTGCAGGCTTTTATGGAGATTTGCCCGGATCGCTTGGACCTCATACATCCTGTCTATCGCAGGCTGTGCAAGATGATTGTCGATATGGATGAGTGGGGTCAGCTGGCTGTGATTCGACTTTTCACGATATACTCACGCAAGTGCTTCCCGAAGCGGACCACGCGAGTGAAACGAGCAGCAACCCAGGAGCAGCGAGCGAAAGATTTCTACGAGGATCTGGAACCGCAGGAGGAGACAGAAGAAGATTATGAGGAAGTCGACGCGATGGATCCAGACCTAGAGCTATTCCTGAAATCGATACAGCCGCTCCTGTCGTCTCGCAACTCGGCCGTCATTCTCGCTGTCACCCGGGCATACCTCTATCTCGCTCCTTCGACACACCTGGCAAAAGCAGTCGGTCCGCTGATGGCATTGCTTCGATCACCTCACGACATTCGACAGGTGGCTTTGTACAATATCGTGCAGATGTGCCTGATCGACCCTGCCCAATTCGTACCATACTTCCGCCATTTCCTGGTTCGCGCAACAGAAGCCCCGCAGATCTGGCGACTCAAGCTGGAAGTCCTGACATTGATGTTCCCGCACAGCGGTAAAGAGATACAGGAGCTCATACTGGCCGAATTGGAACACTTCTCGAAAGGTCACGACACGAATCTGGTACGAGAAAGTGTTCGGGCTATTGGACGATGTGCGCAAGCTTCGAGTGATAGAACGTCACGTCGATGTTTGTCCCTCCTACTCAAGCAGATCCGCAGTCCTGATGCGATCTTGGTTGGCGAAGCGATGGAAGTGGTTCGACATCTCATTCAAAGAGCACCAGAAGAACATCGCAAGACCGTCATCAGGCTAGCGAAGAACCTCGATACCCTTACGTCGCCTTCTGCACGAGCGAGCATTGTCTGGCTGACTGGAGAATTCGCTGGAGTCGATCCGGAGAACAACATCGCTGCTGATATGTTGCGCATTTTGGTCAAGAACTACGCGGATGAGAGTGACGAAGTGCGCGCTCAGACAATTCTGCTCGCTGCGAAAGTTTACTTGCATTTCTTGAATGCTAAGAATGAGAAGCAGAAGGCAATGGATGCTTTGAACCCGGAACAGAAACCCGTGTCCTCCAGCACTGTACTTTCGCCGACTGAAGAAGAGAACGACGGCTTTCGGGAAAATGCGTTCTCAACACAAGATGATGCGTTGCCTCCAGATGAGCAAGACTCAAAGCACCCCATCGAAGTCCTCTACCAGTATACTATGCTCCTCGCACGCTACACGCCCTCGTACTCCCTCCGCGACCGCGCTCGACTATTTCGATCTCTGCTTTCAGTGCAGAGCAGCACGGAACTTGCTTCACTGCTTCTCCTGGCACCCAAACCCGTCCCACAAGCGCCCTCTCCTTCCGAAAGTCGCAAGACCTTACTGCTTGGGACAACTTCTCTAGTGATAGGATCGGAAGCTGGCACAACTGGAATGCGAGGATACGAGGCACTTCCCGACTGGGTGGAAAGTGGCCGAGAACCGGATCCGAAGTTGAGAGATGATGGTGATCGAGCTACGCAGAAGGGTGCGTATGTTCCTGAAAGGGAGCTGACTGCTGCGCAAAGACTGGATGAAGGTTTGGAGAAGGATCCTGGCTATAAGAGCAGTATGATCGGGGGGCCGAAGAAGGAGAAAACATTGGATGCATGGTTGGATGAGGAGAGTGAGAGCGAAGAGGAAAGTGAGGAAGAGGAGGAGACGGAGAGTGAAGAGGAGACCGATGAGGAAGAGGAGAGTGAGTATGAGACAGACAGCGAGGAGGATGAGAGAGCGGGTTTGGTGAAGTCGTAACAGTCTACAGTATGACATTTGGATATGCCGAATAGGTAGCGACATCTCAATGAGTGATGTTGCATAGTGGACCTTTCACACAGCCATTCTAAGCTGCTCTGATCCTCATAGAAAGTCTGCGAGTAACTAATACATCTTGGCCACCGTGCTCTTCCAGCCGTTGACGGAGGCGCTCTGTGCCTTGCTGAATCTTTTGCTTGCCTCCTCATTTGGTAGCTGATGAGATTTATCGTATTTCTGGGTGTAAGCAGGTCACGCCTTGCTATCGTAGCGTCCGCGATCACCGGGCCTTATCAAATCTATCCCAACTGCTGCTGCCAAGTGCTGGAAGAATGCGCACTGGAAGCGAGAAACCGCTTGCGTCGACATGTGCCCGGTGACGGAGTCTGCTGGCCGAACATAACATTTGGCATGACCAAGAGTCGTCTAGTCCAGGTCTAGAATTGCAGTCCCCGTTCTCGGCCAAGTCCTAGGTCCAGCATACTTTCACGTCCTCC
This sequence comes from Cercospora cf. flagellaris, assembly GCA_005356885.1. Lineage (NCBI taxonomy): Eukaryota > Fungi > Ascomycota > Dothideomycetes > Mycosphaerellales > Mycosphaerellaceae > Cercospora > Cercospora cf. flagellaris. The sequence continues at coordinate 284,676 of RJLU01000013.1, read as the reverse complement.
AAGTCCAGTTCGTTCATCCTGTCATGGTGACATCCTTGCCTTTTCCCTTCGTAGCTGCAGACGCAGCGGGCGGTGCACCATTCGCCGCGTCAGGCATCTTCTTGAGCTTCAACTCAGCAGATTCCTTCACAGCCTCTGCAAGCACTGTCCTCGTCAACACAGCAGCTTTGACAGCACTGTCGATCAACTTCTCACTTTCCTCTCCAGCGTCGCCTTTCATCCACATTTCTGAGATTTCGTCTCGTGAGTGCATGTAGCCCACTACACATGCCGCTCTGATGTCTTCCTCCGGTGGTGCAGGATCCAGGACAAATTCGTTCTCGTTCGCACCTGAAGCTGATTTTCTTTCAACCAGGGCCGCAACACCCCCACTGACCAAGTCCACGCAGTCAATCCCCGCATCGCATAATGCTGCGCTTGCCACTGTGATGCATCCCGCTAGAACACTCATAAGGCCCCATCCTGTACCCTTTCCACTCCTTCCCGCATCTTGCAGATCCGGGAAGCCATCCTCCTCGCCTTCCAGAATCGTCACGACAACTTCACATCCAGCTTTCGGCCAGCGCTCCCCGATAATCACGCCCCGTAACGCAGTCTCTAAATGCTGCGCTAGGTCCCTCTCGCTTGCATCCCGAATATAGCCTCTCCTTACCCGCGTCGCGAATGGCGCGAATTTGATGTGTGTCGTCAGGAGGAGATTGGGGCTGAAAGCTGCGGTGCGAGGGAGTGGACGGGGGCCGTGTACTGTGCAGATGATTTTGAGGGAAGACGTCAAAGGTGTCAAAAGGGCATTTGGGTCTTTCGATTTCGATGATGTGTCTTGGGGCGAGATTTCATAGTACGCACTTCCGCTTGCTGAGGGAACTACGCCGGTGCGGAGGAAGATTTTGCGGTGTTCTTCTGCTTGTCGTGTCCTTGAAGGTCTTGTAATATGTGATGGGTATTCGAAGATCGGAGGAGCAGTTCCGCCTGCTGGAGGATTGAGACGGCGGCGATCGGATTGCATTGTTCCTGTCCTTGTTTCTTGAGATGTTGATGTTGATGCTTGGCATGGACTTTCTAGAAGTGAAGTTTGGCTGGAGATGAAACGCCACAAACGCCGCAAGGGTTCGATTGGTTGTTCCTGCAGATGCGTCATTGGTTTGTGGCTGTGCGCTTTCACACTCACGAGACCTCGATAGCTGCCGATCCCAGGCGGCGACATTTCGATTCTGTTCTCTCTTACTCCTCTCACACCAACGCACACGACGAGAACGAAACTTGACGCCCACCATGTGCGGCAGCGATATCTTCCTCGGCCTCATCGCCATCCTCTTCCCACCCATCGCCGTGTGGGTGAAGCGGGGCATCTGCTCGGCCGACAGTCTGATCAACATCGCCCTCTGCTGTAAGACTCCACTCGCATCCACCTCCATTCTCCCCATACTAACAGTCCCACCAGGTCTCGCATACCTCCCCGGCCTCCTCCACGCCTGGTACATTATCTCCATCTCCCCCGACCCGACCTACGAGCAAGTCGCGCAACAAGACGCCGAGCGCGGCACAGTGACATACTACTACGTTCAAACAACCGGCCAGCCACAGTATGCTGCACCACAACAAGGACAGCAAAGCTACGGGACTGTGAATGCCAGCGCGCCGAACGCACAATTCCCGCAACAGCAGACGAAGCCTCAGCCGCGCCCTGCACCGGCTGATGTGCAGCCTCCGGCGTCAGCGTCGCAGGCAGGACCGAGTAATGGAACAGATGATGCTCCGCCACCTTCTTATCAGCAGGCTACTGGGGATAATAAGATTCAAGGGCCATGAATGGAAGGACATAGAAGAGAAGACTTGTATACGATGAGACGTGGCGCAAGTGTGGATGTGGGCATATGGCGTTCGGAGGGGTTTGTTTTGGCATTACAGGTTCTCAGGCATGAGTAGAGGTTGTTCTACAGTATTACGGTTGTAAGTATGTATCGACAGGAAATGCGACAAGTTTTGATCTTGTACCGCCACACATCGAGGGCTTGGACATCTCTGGGAACTTCCATCTACGCAACATCTGACAATGTATGCCCGGCTTTTAATCTCTACCGGATTGCGAAGATGTAGCTCGCTCCAGACTAAATAGGATGTACATGTGCAGAGTCTGAGAAACGATCGAAAGACTGTGCTCGAGGAAATTTGACCACTTCACAGTGAGACCTTCGTTTTGTGGCAGGTCATCGTGTTATAACATTCAAGACTGTAGCGCAGCCCGTCATTTGTATTCGTTCCGCCTTGATTTGGCAGAGAGAGGTCGAATCGCAAGGGGAAGGACGAGACGACGACTGACTTTCGGAAGCTGAGCCGAGGCGCTAGCAAGGATTCTTGGTGGGCTGCTTCTTCAATGACTGTAGTGTGGTAGCGTTGTTTTCTGGAAAGTGACATCGTTCGTCGTTTCCAAAGCATTTGCACCAGTCGCCAAACTGAAGACTCTTCGCTCCGTTCGACTGCTCGCGAGGGCGACAAAACGACATCCATCCATTCAGCACATAGAGCGAATTCGCCCACAACAATTGCAAGCTCGAACTTTTGTATCCAGCCGAATCGCCAATATGGCAGCAACACCTCTGGACGACAAGGCCAAGAGCCTTATTGAGAAGTCATACCCTCAAGCCAAAGGAGCAGATAGCGATCCAGCCAAGCTGACTTCAGCCATCTTTACAACCATCGAAGTACGGCACACGACCAATACCGTTCCCAAGCACTACTGACATGTTCGTGCAGTACTCCCCCGCTGAGAAGACGGACATCGATCAATGGTCCACCACTGCCGCCCACATTGCGTCGCCCAACGAAGACGCTGCGAAGACGGCCGAGCGCTTATCCCACCTGAACACCCACCTCGCATCCCGCACCACCATTCTTGGTAGCAAACCTAGTGTCGCAGACATCGCGCTTTACACAAAGCTTGCTCCTTTGGTCAAGAGTTGGACACCAGAGCAGCGAACCGGAGAACAAGGCTATCACCATATCACGCGCTTCATCGACTTTGTGCAGAATGCTGAACTGTTCGGGCTGAAGGTGGAGGACAGTGAGAAGGTCGAGATCGATGCCAGCAATATCGTGTCGCCGATCAAGCCAATCGACGCCAAGGCTGAGAAGGAGCGAAAGAAGAAGGAGAAGGCAGCAGCCGCGGCGGCAGGTGCAGACAGTGCAGCAGCAGCTGGAGGGACAGTCACATCCGCGGCCAGCGACGCGACAAAACAGGCTGAGAACCAGAAGCCAAAGAAGGAGAAGAAGGATCTTGGCGACAAAGTGGCAGATGCTGTTGGTGCAGCAACACCTGGAGAGAAGAAGGAGAAACCCAAGAAAGAGAAGCAGCCCAAGCAGCCCAAGAACGCGCCTGCCCCAGACAAGCCATTCGGCCCTGCTCTTATCGATCTCCGGGTGGGACACATTCTGAAGGCCATTCAACATCCAGACGCTGAGAAGCTCTTTGTCAGCACAATCGATTGTGGAGATGCTCCAGGCACTGACAACACATCCGAGTATGAGGGCAAGACCGTGCGAACCGTGTGCTCTGGCTTGAATGGACTCATTCCACTCGAGGAGATGCAGAACCGCAAGATCGTGGCAGTCTGCAACCTCAAACCTGTCACCATGCGTGGTATCAAGTCATGTGCCATGGTCCTCGCTGCCTCACCACGGGGCGATGACGACCATGCTGGCCCTGTCGAGCTGGTCAACCCTCCAGCTGACGCTCCAGCCGGTGAGCGCGTCTACTTTGAGGGATTCGAGGGTGAGCCCGATGCTGTGTTGAACCCAAAGAAGAAGGTCTGGGAAGACAACCAGGTCGGCTTCACGACGACTGCGGACAAGGTTGTTGCATACGAACCGACCAAGGTCGAGAAGCTCAAAGACAGTGGCAAGACCGAGGTCGCCAAATTGAGGACCAAGCAGGGCGAGTGTACCGTGCCAACTCTGATCAACGCCAGCGTACGATAGAAGACTGCGATGGATTTGGGAGAGCGTGTTGCCGTTCCGGCGAAGCGACATGACGATAGCGACTCCGCCGTGTCCGGTTTCCCACCCTCAAGTCGAGCTTCATCGCCAGATCCTGATGCCTCGCAAGGTCCAGTCGTCATAGGCTGGTCATTCCAGGACAAGGACGGAAAACTGCAGCTGCAGTATGCAAAGGACCAGTGAAAGCAGTGTAAGTGTTGGCAGCGAGAACAGAAGACTTGTGAAGAGTACGATGAAATGACGATGCATGAAATGGCCGATGCAGCATAGAAGAGAAGATACTCAGCTAAAAGGCATTACTGAATGAGGGATATCAGCTTCTGCTCAAGTGTGCCATCCGTTTTCCTTTCACGCGTGCTCGTTTCAATGGCATAAAGACGACCAACACCTCTGATATTTAGTTGGGCGCATTCGTTCTGCACACTCACCGAATTTGTATCGAAATGGGAAGGGCTAGCACGTTCTTCGAAAGGGCAAGATCCCCGAAAGTGGCAGTTTGCTCCCAATTTCATCGTATCATCTACTTGCGTCTGGTGCTGCGCCTTGTCGCAACAGATCCATCGTCTCGGGTGCCTCGCTGTCGCTATCATCACTAGCATAAGCCCTACCGTTCTCCATATTCACACTGGTCGGAGTTCTGCTTACACTCGGCGGAGGAGCATCCGGCTCATCAGTATATGTTTCCAAATTAACGGCCACACCAGCCGCAGCCCCCGTGGCAGGATCTCTCTCCGCAATAGTCTCAGCGTCTTTCCCTTCCTCTCGTCTCCCAATGATGACTGATCCTGCTACGAGGAATGAGGCGCCGAGCCACCACAGACCTATTTATTACACAAGTTGTTAGCCCGACATGGTTTCTTTCTGATGATGAGAGTTGGGTTGTGCTTACCTGGTAACGATTCTTTAAAAATTACCCATCCCAAAATCGCCGTAAGCATGAAATTCGCGCTCGTATTGATCACGCTGACGCGGACAGTACTTGATGCGAGACGCAAAGCGTTTGTGAAGAGACCCCACATTACGGCGTTGAAGGCGAGGTTCATCAGGAAGAAGAACTGTACATCGTGAATACATGTGAGCAATACTGAACTTGCACGTCTTGTTCGCAAAAAGCTTTTTCTTTTATGTTCATGGGGGATAAATCAGGGACGTGGCGAGTGACTTACACCACGCACGAGACCTTCCACAATTACACTTTCATCTTTCATGCCGAGGAGGTGTGAGATGGCTGTTGCCCAGGTTGTGGTTAATTGCGTTGTGGTGAGTTTTGCGAAAACGCCATTGAGGGCTGCACAGCCGCCGGATGCGATGGCGTAGGTGAGCCACTGAGGAGTTGGACGGGATGCCATGGTGGATGTGAAGGTCTAAGTGCCAATAGAGGAAGAGGATGGAAGCGATGCTATGGAGTGAGGTGCAGGGGTGGCTTGGCATGTGCTATGTCTTGGCAGCAGTCGAGTGATGCGATACTGTTCATTCAGCTTGCTGAGAAGCACATTACAGACGAGTTATGTTGGCAGATTGTTGTTGAGATAGACTGAGAAAACTCTCGAGTATGTGACATTGCTGCATGTCTACTTTCGGTCTGCTGTGTCCGAATCTGGGCTTGTGATATGGCTGCTATCGCATGCATGCCTTCAAAACCACCAAAGCCTTAGTCCGTGCCTCCATATCCCAATGGCCACTCTCTCTCGACTTTGTGCGCCCTCTCAAGCACGCGCATTGACGTGCTAACTCTCAATAAGCACGCTTGCGTTTCTTGTCATTCCGTTCTCGTGGATATCGTGTTGCAACCTCTCCCAGGCTGCAGGATTGTACTGTGGCATGAAAGGCCTTGCAATCCTCTTCAAGTTTCACTTTCACTCGTGGTTCATGTTCCCATCTGAATTTAGGCCAGTTTTGATGTAAGGATTTGCGCCTGCCATCACACCTGGAATCGTCTTTCTACGGCGCTTTGTCCTTGGACTGGCAAGCCACGATCTTGACCTTCTCCGCCTCCATCATTTGGGAGTTGTCCATCTTGAACTTGACGTCCTTAATGACGAAGGTCCAGACTTCGTCGCAAAACCGGTACACATCGAGATGTCCCTATCAGATGCGTCAGTCTTGCTCCAGACCAACCAATATTGGACTGTCCTCCTCTGGCTATCGAATGTCGTACCTTGAATGTCATGCGTGCCTTGACTTTCTCTCCGAGAACTTGCGCGATGTGCTGGTCGAAGTTCGCCATTATGCGCATAGCAAGTTGCGGCTCAATCCTCCTCGAACTGATCAGATCGTCCAGCGTGTCGGCGAGAGCGAGACCAATACTGCGTGAAGCGGTCAGCGATTATGCCCCTACCTCTTCTTTCATGCGCATACGATGTGCCTCTGTAGAGCTCATAGAAGCCCTGTTGCGCCGGTTGCGCCATCTTTGATTGCGGTTTCGAGCGGTGTTCGCAGTCGAGCGATCCCAGTGCCGCTACTGTCGGCGAACGCGGAGAGCGGATGAGACGTTCGTGAGATCACCCCTAGCAAATATCGTTGTCGAGGTGTCTGGGGCGAAAGAAGGCAGGACAAAGGGCAGATTGGAAGTGAGTATACAGGGCGGCACATGCCAGGCGGAGCGGAGCCGCGATCCGAAAAGGGTTTAGCGCAGGTTGTGAGCTCGCCGATGTCATGCAGCCACACAGCTCTCACAGGCAAATGTGCAAGTGAATCTTCGACGTGCCTTTCACCTGATCCATCACCGAGGACGAGCGACAACGATGGGCGGCTTATACTGGGGCGCCACTGGCGCGGGCACCGCCCTCACCGTTATTGGTCTATGTACGCGAAGCACAGAGCGCTACAGGAGGCGGAAGAGGCGAAGCTGACGAGATGGGAAAACAGATATGCTCTTCCAGGGCGAAGGAGAGGCTTTCAATGTCGGCGCCTTCCTCGAATCGATATCGCCGTACGCGTGGGCTTCAACGGGGATTGGGCTTTGCATCGGGTTATCAGTCGTGGGAGCAGCATGGTCAGTACATCTGGTGGACGCCCGCAAAGAGTCGCGCGAAGGAGAAATGTGGGAAAACATCATCATGGACAATTGCTGAGACGCGAGCAACAGGGGAATTTTTATCACAGGCACATCGATCCTCGGAGGAGGTGTAAAGGCACCACGAATCCGGACGAAGAACTTGATCTCGATCATTTTCTGCGAAGTCGTGGCCATCTACGGTGTCATCATGAGCATCGTGTTCTCTGCGAAGCTGGAGAACGTGTCAGGGCCCGGGATATACTCTGCTGGCAACTACTTCACAGGATACGCACTGTTCTGGTCAGGGCTATTGGTCGGCGCGTGCAATTTGATCTGTGGCGTGTCGGTAGGCATCAACGGTTCAAGTGCAGCGCTCGCCGATGCTGCAGATGCGAGCTTGTAAGTTTCGTTTTGACCTGGGTACCAGAAAGCTCTACTAACATTACATAGATTCGTCAAAGTACTGGTCATCGAAATCTTCTCGTCCGTACTTGGGCTGTTTGGCCTCATCATTGGACTGCTTCTCAGCGGAAATGCCGATCCCTTTACAGCGCCTGGTAGCAACTAGATGTCCGTATAGGAAAGGAAGGTGTTGCGGCGTCTTTCGCTGTCGCAGTGCCTTCGACGAAGCAATCGCACTGAACCCAGGGCCGCCAACAGGGAAATATGCATTCGCAGGCGCATCAAGGACACACATGCAATTAGCGGGACTGGACTGAGAGCCACAGCTAGGCTTTGTATGTACGTATGTGTTGTCACGAAACGTGGGCAATATCACACCGAATCACTGATCTGATCCCATCAACTCATCGTATGTCCACCTTTCATCTGTGCCTGTGAAGCGGCGACGCCTCCTGAGAGCAAGGACTTTCAAGGTGATCCAATCCGCGATGGTCACACTTCGGAAGCAGTTGACTGGCATACAGGGAACTCTACGTACCCGACACGCTCGAGCGATGAGCACGTTCCGAACATAAAGGAAGTGTTAGCAATCGCCCGCAAATTCGAGGCGGGACTGGATGGCAGATATATCATAAGATGTGTATGGAACGGTCTCCATGCCTGCGAACTGGAATTGCCAAAGCAGGGCCCCGCAAATGACTTGAGCCGCGTCACAGTTTTGAAAAGGCAGGAGTACTTTGGCAAAGCCGCGGCATTACCTGCGCTCCACTTACCTCGTCACAGGAAGTTCTGGCGCGCGAACAAACTGAGAAGATAGCGTGTTCGGAAGGGAGGTGAAAAAGGTCAACAGAGCAACAATCTTAGTCCATCTATCCTGACAAAGGAAATCTATCTCTACACAAACAGTTCGAGGTGTGAGGCCCTCATTTCGCACTTCTATTGGTGTCGGATATTCCTATCCAGCATGTTATCCACGAAGTCCCTGAAGAATATTCTGGCTACCTGGTCACCTGGTCCGTATGCCAAGAGGCGTTTACCAGGCGTGGTACATCTAGTAGTGCACCTTGTTGTTCTCGACCGCATCAGCACTCTGATCGCCCTCTGGGTCCGCAGTGGACAGCTCGCCACCGTCACGGCGCACACGGAAGTGCACCTTGTTGTTCTCCACGGCATCGGCACTCTGATCGCCCTCTGGGTCCGCAGTGGACAGCTCGCCACCGTCGCGGCGGTGGTTCACCTTGTTGTTCTCGACAGCATCGGCACTCTGGTCTCCCTCAGGGTCCGCAGTCGACAGCTCTCCTCCATCGCGGCGGTGGTTCACCTTGTTGTTCTCAACCGCATCGGCGCTCTGTTCGCCCTCTGGGTCCGCAGTCGACAGCTCGCCACCGTCGCGGCGGTGGTTCACCTTGTTGTTCTCAACCGCATCGGCGCTTTGATCGCCCTCTGGGTCCGCAGTCGACAGCTCTCCTCCATCACGACGAACGCGGCGAACACGGTAATGGACTTTGTTGTTCTCGACCGCGTCGGCGCTTTGATCACCCTCAGGGTCAGCAGTGGACAGTTCGCCTCCATCCCGACGCTCATAGGCACCATGTTAGAGCGAAGGGCGACCGCTCCTCCGTTGGCTCTCTATGAATCGTTTATCAGTGGACATCCGCAACTTAGTAGCGACAGACTTACCTCCTGGACGGGCGCTGCCAGAGCACTAGCGGCGAGGAGTGTGAAGATGCTGAAAGTAGAAGTCTTCATGGTGACAGCTTGACCTAGCGGAAAAGTTATGATGTTGTTTGTGGAAAATGGTGCAGAAGTGAGATCGAGCTTTGTTGTGTTTGCTTGGATGCTGTAGATGGAGGAGACCAATGTGGTTCACTTCTGCTCTTATATATTGTACGTCGCACGTTTCAACTTGTGCGATCCTCTGTGCAAGACGAGACACTGAGCCGGTGCTAGAGCAGACCAAGTACAACCCGGAGTCCGCACGCTCCTTCAGGCACTTGAACTCGATTGGGATACCCAGACAACCCAGAATTGGCAAGCATGTGAACCTATCGCTATGCACTCTTACGGCAGCGTACGAACGGATCCCGGTCGCTGCGGGAGAGCGAAGACATCGGGGCGCGAGCGCGGCCGACTTTGTATAGTGGAAGCAGAGGCTACCATTTCCATTGGTGCTGACGTACTAGTGGTTCAGATCCGTATGTGCTTGATTCCGACACAAGACACACGCCAACGGAGACCGACCATCACGACATCTGTCTCCGAAGCCAAACCAACTGACATCACGTCCAAGCACAGAGCTCGCAATGGGCAACAACGCTTCCGAGTAATGGGGGTTACGACTACGATCCTAGTCTTCTAGATTGTACGAATCATTTGCTTCAGCTGCCTAAATCGGTGATCACACAACCTAGCTACTGCATTCTCGTTACTTCCAAAGGAATGCTACAAGACTGAAACCCAACGGTCAAATGAAAGTCCAGCTCGTCCCATTTCTTCAAATCCGTATAGCCATTTGCTACCACTTGTTGGCAATGGTGCGCATGAGTGAAATTCAGATCTCTATCAGCCAGTAACCCGACGCCGCTGGAGCTGCCAGTGTAGGCTGCCCCTCCCAGAGTACGGAAGAATTTCTTCTGGTAATACGCACAATGCCACCAGTGCTGCCCATGCGTGCTCCACAAACCATTTCCTTCCCCTTTCAGCAGAATATGTAGGGGCACAGCGTCGTCCCAGGTTGGCGCAATTCGCTTCGTAAAGTAGCCCCAGCCTTGCCGTTCATGCTCGCGGGAGTACATCTCGAGGAAATCTTGATCCAGGTCGGCGTCGTAACAGGGTAATGGCGTCCAGGAATACGACCATAGTTGAAATCGGCAGCCTAGAGAGCGGGCTTCTGATGCTGTCCTTCCACAACTAAGAATGGTTGCTTGAGGGCTGTATGAAGCTTCAGAAGCGATAGATGTTGCGAGCAATCGATCATCGATGCTGGCTGTAATCCAGTGCAGGAAAAGTAGAAGCAGGCATCCTGCAATCAGGCCTCCCGCAAAGACCGTTGTCGCTCGCTGCGTCATCGATCGATATCGTCCAGAGCTTGTGGTGCAGGGCTCGTCAGAGCTAGACATTCCACTTCCTCCCAGCTCTTCTTCTGGAGAGGGCTCTGCCATCGACAGTCTAGAGTAATTTGCTTTTTGGTCCCCCATATTGGTTCTCTGTGCCAAGTTGCAATACGGCCTTCGCGGATGAGATGTCGTAAGTTGATGATGGTTTGATCTGCATGCAAGCTGGTGACTTTTTCCCCATACGAGATCTCTGCGGAAAAGTATAATTTCACAAAGCCGCGACGAGTCCATCATCATCAACTGTCCGACTTCCACTTGCATCAAGCCACTTACTCGAAGACTCATTCCCGAAGTTGATCTATAGGACCGAAGTAATCTTGACTGGTGAACTCCGACAAGTCGCTATCCGACAAGCTCGCGCGCGCAAGTCCTGGGTTCAATTACGTGAGTTGGAACACCTCAACCGGGGACTGTTGACAACAAGGAGGACCGAAACGTGTACTCCGTTCCACTTCTCGCAGCCCCACGCTAATAAAAAGCTATCAAGAGAAGGTTCGTCGACAACCAGGCATGTATCAGCTAGATAGCTGGTACTGCATTCTCATTATCATAGACACAGATCCAACGGGGGCGAAAGATGGATAAAGAAGTGACGCACATGGAGGGGAACGCGAACAGTCATGATCTGGAGCATCAGAAGCCACTGCTTTTCAAGGAGACACCTAAGCATGATCAAAACACCGCACCACTTCCACTAACTACTTGGAGGAACGCCATTGTGGTGCTAATATTCATGGTTCTTCCTTGGACCACGGCTTTCCTCGCCTGGCGACAATCCACCTTTTCTGCAGGACCGCAATATACCTACGACGAGATCGACCTCCGCAAGCATGAATGCGGGTCCTCGGTATCTGAGGCCAGACTCAAAGGCTGCCACTGGGATCCCGTGAGCTTTGCATGGCTTCCCGAACGATGCCTGGACAAGGACCTTGCGCACGATCTGCTCACCAAAACAAACTGGACACTACATGCAAACCTTCAAGGCGCCATCACGAAATCAGACCATGACTTCTCACAAGACGAGAGCAAAACATACTTGACAAATGCCAACCATGCGCTTCATTGCATTTACTCCTGGAAAAGAATGCATCGATCGCTTCTTGCTGGAAAACCTTATCATTCGGGGTTAAGCTATCAGCATACCATGCACTGCTCCAAAGTCTTGACGGAGAGTTCATATCTTGACCCTGATGAGATCAAGACCAGGGCGCTGGTGACTTTCCCTGCGTGTTAGGATGGAGAGACTCGGGAGAATTTTGTCCATTTACCCCTGACGGACATCTACCAAAGACGTGGGTGAACCCACGCATAATGAAGCTTGCGAGTGATTCAGCATACGCGGATTCAAGGAATATAAGGTCAAGGTCCTCTCGAGACTCTCCTGCCAATAAGCTGCCTCGAATCGACTGCCAAAAAGGTTGCAAATGATTAAAAATCGAGAGGTACCCTGCTAGCCGTTCCCCGTATGCAGTTGACACACTGTAAAAAACATCCTTGCCGTGGGCTCGCCGCGGTGATCACGAAGTGTACATCGGCTTTTCACCTCCTTCGCAACCATCGTCCGCTAACGCTAGATGCTAAGAGTCTTCTGTAAATGGATGCTGGATTGACGGTTAGATGGTCACCCTAGATCGGCTGTATGATGACAAGTATCGAGTAGACCTTCAGAGGTGGTCTGAACGTTCTGTCGTATCGATCATCACGCGTTCGCAGGATCACGAAATGACCAAGTCAAAACATTCCGATTTTCTCCTTGGTTCCTCTCACACAGAACAGCCGTGTCTCTCTCAATGGAATTCGTATAAAGGGGAATGCTCACGCCCTTGACCCGCATAGATCGTATGGCCACTGTTTCCATCGACGACTTTATACATCGAAGTTGCATTAAGCCTTTGCGGCCGAAGTTCTTGCGAGAAACGATTCGTGATCATGCCTCCTGGGTCAGACAGGCGCTTATCCTGGTCGGTGAGAGAAGTAGGTCTTTAGAACCTAGCCACAGCTAAGCACCCTTGTTCATCGAAACCTACCGTGCAACTTCAGAACTGACCGGAGAATTTGAAACGCCCGGTATCCCGAGCCTGGTCCACTGTCACTCTGACGTGATGTACATATGCTTTTCTACAGACCATGCTGACATTACTTATTGCGTTCGAATCAAGTAGCCTGATTCCAAGGATCTTGCCCTCGTTTGCGGTCCTGTGATCCGCGGGCTATACAATTGCAGAGTGTGATGTAGAATGCCCCCGTTACACCCCGTCAAAGCGCGTTGTTTACTAGGCACTCCAACACATCACATCGCAAGCACTGATCGTTTTCGATATGCAAACAATGTATTTCTCATCGAGAACCAAAGGGACCACACCCAGTTCCACCTATGAACGCCGGAATAGCAATGATCGAGGACATTTTTCGATCGCGTTTAGTTACTTCCTCGTCGTTGCAGTTTTCGCACTATCGCTCTGGTCCCTGAGACACGAGCGAGCATCAAGGAGGCGTAAAACCACAGAACTCGACATCACTTCCGACAGGACTCTCTACAGATCAACAGATTTCGGTAAGAGAGACAGAAAGATCTAATGACAAAAGTCCAACTATCTAATTTGAAGTTTTTTTTTTTGCCGATAGCCCCAGCACGTAAAGCTCTTGCGACAGAGACGGTACTTTTCACTGGAGGAGCTGCTTTCGATGAGGATGGTGTGCCCTATCGTACATTTCCCGAAGGCTCTGTGCAGTACGTCGGACCTCCGACAGCAGAGATCGATTCTGCGTGGGAATACTTGCTTTCAGGTAAGGCTGCGCGTTGGAGAGATTTGATTGACTTGGCTGACTTTTGGTTTCCTTTCCTCGGGATTCAGGACGGTATTTCATCATAACGGAGCAGGAAGCAAAAGAGGCCTTTGGGTCCCGCTACAAAGACTACTATGTCGAGAAAGACTTCTATACTGGGTATATGGTAGGGTGAGTACAGTATTCAGGTTTATCACAACAATAGAAGTTAAAAGGGTTCGTTCGTTTGCTTACTTTTGAATGCGTCAATAGCTTAGATTTGTTCCATGTTTTGCATTGCACGGTAAGCAAAAGCACTTCCAACTTTGCCTGTGCTGCACTCGATGTCAATTCCGACTGACCACTTATGCCCCAGAACATGCTCCGAAAGCTCCTGGATCCCGAATACTATTTTCCCCAGGGCACGAATCGCGAATGGGAAAGATACCACGTCGGTATGTCGTATACGCACCGCAACGTCTTCAAAAATCAGACCCATTGCATTCGTCAGACCTAAGTGAAATCGCCATTTTGCTGAACTAACGACCACGCCTGTAGATCACTGCATCGATATGATCAGACAAACCGTCATGTGCCATGGCTCACTGACTCCAATACCATGGAAATGGTTCGAATCCGCGAATCGAACGTTTACGGATTCTGATCAGTACCACGAGTGTAGAAATTTCGAGATGATTCGGCAATGGTCGACTTCGAGGTTCAATGGGAGCGAAGCAGTCCAGAAGCGTAAATACAATGGGATATTTTAGGTGATGGGGGCAATTCGGTTTTTTCTTGGGGCCATTTGTCATGTAACCTAGATGAGAGTATAGAGATTGTCTGCTTGAAGTACAATTTTCGGTTGCGATAAATCGATATAATAATTCACCGAATCAATCCTGATATTGCAGCTCGAACCTCACGGTTCTCTGACAGTCCATCTTGGCCATCCATGCCCTCGCAGCGCAGACTTCAAAGGTGTATTGGCCGGGATTGGCCCAGAAGCCGTCTGCTAGCTGACCGCGCCAGAGATAATGCTTCGAATCCGCTCGACTCATACCACCAGGCTGTGATGTGCTTTCGTCTGCAGGATAAGCTTGTATCTCGGATCGTGCATGCATGCCGTCCATGGATCCCGTTGCATCGTCCTCACGAAGCACGTAGACTTTAATTCGGGGGCTGAACATAGCCAGCTCTACGTTGAGAATAGGATAAAGGGTTGTTGACGCTAAAGTCGGAGTTGAAGCATTGGCGTTAGGCAGTTTGAATAGTGTGTCGGCTTGAACAGGTTTAAATGTGGTGCCAATGAGTTCGATAGTGGAGTAGTTCCCTACGGTCAGGTAGGTGCCGGGATGAGGGAGAGGGGCAACGTCTTCGAGATTGCAGGCAAGACCGCCATACGAAACAATCAGTGATTCGTCGCGACTGCTTGTGATGTTGATGAAGCCACTGTAAAGCGGGCAGCGATCACGTGATTCTTGGAACTCTGTGATGTCTGCGACGACGCTTATGTTCCTGGATTCATAAGGGGGGATCTCGATGGTTTCAGGTTGCAAGGTGATGGCAGCGTGCATTGGAAGAATGTTGTTCAAGAATCCACGAGACGCGAAGGTAGAGCTGCGTGGGTCTCCGGTATCGTTGGCCACGTGCCAAGGGACAACAGAGCTTCTGTTACCTGATCCATATATCGCGACAGTGGCTGCGAAAATCGATGTGATGTTGTAGATGGCCGTCGCATCTCCAGCATTTCGAATCGTGATATGCGATGTCTTGCGAAAATGTTCGGTATCGTTGAGAGGCAAAGTGACTGGGAACACGTCTGTCTGTAAAGCGGTTGCAGCAGACACGTTGAGCAGACCATGACCTTGTTGCCATACCGGAGCAAGGATATCATACGCCTTTTCAGTGCCGTCATTGAATCCGATTGGCGTTGCAGAAAGCTTCAGACGGCGCAGTATCTCTGAAGCACGAAGTTCGGGATGAGCTTGCTTCAGGAGAGCGACTGAGCCTGAAACGTAAGGGCACGCTTGAGAAGTGCCACTCTTGGTTGAATAACCACCCCAGCTGCGAGGCACTGTTGACCAGATTCCATTCCCAGGTGCCATGATGTGCGGCGCTATGTCGAGCAGCCCTGTGGGTCCCCAAGAGCTACCAGGAGACACGGCCCCTCTGGGACGATCGTTGTTCTGCGCTGCGATGTACGGCATCAAAGTGAAGTTGGAATCCATGGAGATGCTGACCTCGTGACCAGATCTCAAAGCATCCACAAGCTCTTTGCCAGTGTCTGCCGAGACACCGCCGATACCGCTAATGCCCGGGAACTCGTTGTCGAATTCGAAGATTGGCTTCTCGGCGCTTGTTGGCTCATTGTCATAGATGAGCGCATACTGCACCTGCGTTGCTGCGACCACGTGCGACATTTTTTGATCGAAAGTGCATCCCCCGCGACGTACGAGCAGGGCAGAGGTCCGCAGAGAAGCGCCATGTTGCGAGATATTCCGGCATGCCTCCCCGTCAATGGAATCATTCGACGAGAGTGCAGCGAGCCCAAGAGATTCTGGAAATCGCGATGGAGTCCCTGGCGACCAGGGTATGTCATGCGGGAGAGACTCTCCGGAGGTGGAGAACTGGGCATGAGGTTGAGATTGCAGCACTATATGATTGTTGACAGAACCGACGGCGAGCACACCAGTCGCAGAACCGGGAGAGTCGGAGGAGAATGGCCCTTGACGGCCATTATTACCCATGGCGACCACGATGACAATGTTGTCCTCGGCTGCGATGCGAGTGAGAATAGTCGAAACCGCTTCGTCCGGATAAGGGCCGCCATTAGTCTCCAGAGAGAGGGATATAACGTCGACGTTCCGTTCATGAGCAGCGAGAATGGCCTGGATCACAGCGTCGATATCAACGTGCATGTTTTTATCGCATCCTGAGATGCGATAATGTTCAATGTGTGCTCCGGGGGCCACCCCAACGAAGCCAAGTGCGGGATGTTTCCCAGCAACGATGCCAGTAGTGTGAGTGCCGTGAAAGGTGCACTCTGAAAATGGATCGCCGGTCATGTTCGCCGCCGCAGTCGCTTCTTCCGTGACATTCGCGAGGTTGACACCGTAGGTCACAGTGTAGTTGGGACCAAGACCAGCACCAAAAGCCGGATGTAGATAGTCGACGCCGCTGTCAATCATGGCGATTCGCACTTCTTGGCCATTAATGCCAGCATCGTGAAGCTGCTGCACACCCGTGAAGCTGTGTGGCAGAATCTCGATTGGGATGGGAATGCTAGAATGACTGCTAGTCTCATTGTGGTCTGGGACCGCATGCCCCTCCGACTCACGGCCGGCAGCAGCAGGTGATGAAGAAAGGGAAGACAGGCGATAAGTAGGAGCCGACCATACAGCAATTACGCCGGGAACGGACTCAATGCGCTCTTTCACAGATTGCAGACCCTGCGGCGGATTGTCAATCTCCAATGAGAAGCCTGAGAAAACAGTGCTGATGAATTGGCGCCGGACGGAGCAGGAAACGTTGTCTTCAGAGAATGCATTCTGCAATGCGACTTGCAATGAGCTCAGGTCCTACTTGGCGTCAGAATAGTCGCCAAACCGCACGTCTTGCCTTACATCTCCTGCCGACTGGGATGCTTCCACAATCAGGCGTAGACAAGCGGCAGTCTTGGCGAATGAAATAAAGACCGCCGCCAGGGCAGATATGAAGTGATGCAAAATCAGAACGAGTCGTGAGTCGGTGTCGCGCTAGGTCGGTTCGTGCAGTGGTGATCAGACACGCCTCTGTCCTCTATAAATCGGTCGTGGACCTGTTGGTTAGGGCCAAGTCCTCCGCAGGGCGTGTTCGGCACCATGCTGGGCCTTCTGAACCTTCGTCTCGAGCTGACTTCCATTTCGCTGCCCGTTCTGTCTTGCTCAGCGCATTGGATGGAGCTGCGAGGCGTCGGCGTGGACGGCGGAGGTGGTGAGATGGTGAGGGGGCTAGCAAGCATCGCGGGCAAATGGTCCACATCCCGAAGTCGCGGCGGTTCAGCCCTGCGCCCCACCGACGAAACGTTGGCGGGAAAGTTGCGGTGGTGAGGTGGTGGTGGAATAAATAATCATCTCCATTGAGCTCCCCGCAGTCGCTGTCTCCTCGCGATCCACTCGCTCCTTATTCAAACACTCTCACTGCAGGCAACATGGTTGTGGGATCGGTTCTCGTTACGGGGTACGTGTGGTCCTGCGTCCAACAATGCCATTGTGCATGCCCAGAGCCTGTCAACCTGGACACCTTTCCCCTCCGCGCCCTGCACCGCTGACTGTTTCCCTCCGAACAGTGGCACCGGCTACATTGGCTCCTTCACCGCCCTCGCGCTTCTCGAAGCCGACTACAAGGTCGTCATTGTTGACAACCTGTACAACTCCTCCGACGAGGTCCTCAACCGCATCGAGCTCATCAGCGGAAAGCGACCAGAGTACGAGAAGATCGATATTACAGACGAGAAGTCGCTGGACGCAGTCTTCGACAAGCACCCAGACATCGACAACGTCATTCACTTCGCCGCGTTGAAGGCAGTGGGAGAGAGCTCCGAGATCCCGCTCGACTACTACAATGTCAACGTCTACGGCACACTCTGCTTGCTCCGCAGCATGCAGAAGCACAATGTCACCAACATTGTCTTCTCGTCCTCTGCGACCGTCTACGGCGATGCGACCAGGTTCCCGAACATGATTCCGATCCCGGAAGAGTGCCCATTGGGTCCCACCAACCCATACGGAAACACGAAGTTCACAGTTGAGACTATGATCACAGACTACATCAACGCAGAGAGGACAAGGGCAAAGAAGGAGGGCAAGAGCGTCGAGGCACACAACGCTGCGTTGTTGAGATACTTCAACCCAGCAGGAAGTCATCCAAGTGGAATCATGGGTGAGGACCCTCAGGGTGTGCCATACAACTTGCTGCCACTTCTGGCTCAAGTCGCTGTTGGCAAGCGGGAGAAGCTGCTCGTTTTTGGAGATGGTGAGCCACCAATGCTTGGATGAGAGATTGCAACCATGCTAATACGTACCAGATTATGCTTCCAAGGACGGCACAGCAATCAGAGACTACCTCCACGTTGTCGATCTTGCTGAGGGCCACGTTATCGCACTCAACTACCTTCGCCAGAACAGCCCTGGTGTCCGAGCATGGAACTTGGGAACTGGACGTGGCAGCACCGTCTACGATATGATCAAAGCATTCAGCAAGGCAGTCGGTCGCGACCTCCCATACGAGGTCGCTCCTCGCCGTGCGGGTGATGTGCTTGATCTGACTGCCAACCCAACTCGCGCAAACACTGAGCTGCAGTGGAAGACCAAGTTCACTCTCGAAGATGCTTGCGCAGATCTTTGGAGATGGACCGAGAACAACCCTCAGGGCTACAGACAGCAACCTCCAAAGGAGTTCATTGATGCATTGAAGAACAAGAAATAGATGGTCTGTTGAGCTGCGAATCTACATAGAGGAATGCGGGTTGGCAAACAGTGATAGAGTAGGCTAGAAAAGCGATTGGATACCCAGTAGATGATTGAAAAGGATTTGCATATATTGAAGTCTTGCTTCACTATCACATTTCAGCGCGTTCCCTTTACGTTGCTGCTTTGCTCACTTCGATAATGATGCGCGTGCATGGCGGTTTCATCGGCAAGGTGGCCCCACTTCGGAAGCTGTTCAACTTCACATTGCACCTTCGCCATTGACCACACACCATCAAGAACGAATAGCCGGAACCCACCAAGAACGAGGAGCCAGAAAATGGCCGAAAACGCATCCTCCTCCACCTTACTCCCCCGCTTCAAATTCCAAAAGGTCCTCAACACCGACCAACAAGGCCGCCGCATCATCCTCCAAGGCACAATTTCCAACGAACCAGCCCTCCTCCTCGCAGAAAGAGGCGCCTTCCCCACCCCAAGCACGGCCACTTCAGACCAAGACGAAAGCAACAAGTCCATCACAGCCTTCTACTCCTCTTTCTCCCGTCTCCTCAGCCATGTCCAACTCCTTGGCGAAAATGATATTTATCGCTGGTACCTCGCACATTCCCTACCGGAAAACAGCGCCGACGAACCGACGCCGCCGGATCTCAAGATTAACCTGATCTGGCCTGCGACGGAAAAGCATTTCAGAAAATATGCTTTTCAGCAGACGCGAGTTGTGATGGAGACGAAGGAGATTTATGAGAAGTGGGTGAGGAAGTATATGGAGATTTGTCGGGAGGAGGGGAGATTAAATTGGGTGTTTAATATTATTGAGGGAAGGAAGGAGCAGGAAGATGTCCTGTATAGGAGTTCGGATCTGGATGCTGCGAAGGGTGATGATGATTTCTTGTTATTGCCGGATTTGAACTGGGATCGGAGGACGTTGGGAAGTTTGCATCTCTTAGCTCTCGTCGAGAGGAGAGATATTTGGTCTGTGAGGGATTTGAAGAAAAAGGATGTGGAGTGGTTGAAAAAGTTGAGGAGCACGATTGCGGAGGCGGTGGAGGGGTTGTATCCTGGAGTCGAGAGGGATATGCTCAAGTTCTATGTGCATTATCAGCCGACGTATTATCATTTTCATGTGCATGTTGTGCATGTGAATTTGGATGCTACGGGAACGCAGGCTGTAGGAAAGGCATTGGGGCTGGAGGGGGTAATTTCGCAGTTGGAGAATATGGCGGGTGGTGAGGGTGCGGGGATGCATCTGCTGGATTTGAGCTATACTATTGGGGAGTCGAGTGAGTTGTGGCAGCAGATCTTTCTGCCATTGAAGGAGGGACGGGAGCCAACTGTGGGCGCTTGAAGATTCATCGGACGGCATCGTTTAATGCTTCCATCGACACCTGTGGAACGGCTCAGCTGATACAAGAACTGATCCTGCGTTGGCACCAATCGCTACTAACAATGAGGAACAACTTGCCCATGATAGAGTTCCGGCAGTATCGACCTTAGTGACATCTGATCACGAAATCTTGTACACCTGGACACATGTTTGGACAAGCACGCAATCAAGTCCTCTGGGGCCAAATAGACCGACAACACATTCACAGCGACCATGAAATCCTGCGGATGGCTACTTCCCGCATACTATACGACATGAAGCCTATATTGCCAAAGTTGGTGAGCGATCATCATGGTATAACGTCAGAAACTGCAGTATATCCTGACCACGAGTCCGCCTCACCAATGCGCCATCTACCCCATCACAAGCCTCCATCTACCCCATCACAAGCCTCCATCGTGAAGAGCAGGATACTTCTCCATTCTAGCCACCTTCACTGTAGTGCATAACCAGCCAATGTCTACTTCACAGCAGCATATCTCCGAACGACTGGACGACGACTCCCAGCATCTTGATCTTGAAAATCCAATGCATCCCAGGACCATCGAATCCCTTCTCGGAGGCCGGATGGAGCGCAGCAGTCCGCAAGCGCCTCCTGTCGCCAAAGGTAAAGATCGCTCGGCGTCCACCACATCTCCTGAATCTGGCTATGTTTCTCGGGACACCACTACGAGCAGCTACGATGAGGTTCATCGCTCTTCCGGCTCGAGCAGTTTCACCGAGGTCATCTCTATCCAGGATCTTGACGACAAAGGTCGGCCATGGTGGAAGAGTGTTGTTGCATACCAAGTCTGGCCCATGTCGTTCAAGGACAGCAACGGTGATGGCATCGGCGACTTGCAAGGTATCATCTCGAAACTTGACTATCTTAAGGACCTGGGCATCGATATGATCTGGATGTCACCAACATACAAGTCGCCGCTCGACGATTGGGGTTACGACATCTCTGACTATGAAGACATGCATGAACAGTTTGGATCGCTCAAGGATATTGAGACCCTGATCAAAGAGGTTCATGCTCGTGGAATGAGGATTATTCTTGATCTGGTTGTCACACACACCAGTGTCCAACATGCGTGGTTCAAGGAGAGTGCGAAGTCGAAAGACAATCCAAAAGCAGATTGGTACATGTGGGCTGACAAGCGCCATGGAAATATGATCAAGGGCCAGCTTGTCGAAGAACCATCGAACTGGCGTGCAGCTTTTGGTGGAAGCGCTTGGACATATGTGCCTGCTCGAGATCAGTATTACATACACCTGTTCCTCGAGTCGCAGCCTGATCTGAATTGGCACAATAAGGAGATGCGCGAGGCAGTCTACCAATCTTCCATCAAGTTCTGGATCGATCGTGGAGTCGACGGCTTCCGCTTGGACACCGCAAATCGCTTCTGCAAGAACCCAAAGTATCCTGATGTCGAAGTCAGTGTTCCAGGCAAGTGGCAGCCTGGCAGCCAGCACTACATCAATGGTCCCGAGATGCACAAGTGGTTGAAAGAGATTCGTGAGAAAATGGACCGAGACAGCAACGGCAAGGACTTGATGATCGTCGGAGAACTCCCACTAACACCGTATGAGGAATTGCTGAAGTACGTGCATCCGACTCAGAAAGAGCTGAGTATGGTGTTCGATTTTGACATGGTGAAACTCGGAAACAACGACAATCCAGATGAGTATGCAAAGCACGAAGTCAGCAATTATATGGACAAGAATGACAGCTATACTCTTCCGAAGTTCAAGGATGCACTGGGCAAAGCACAGTCCCTGATCACAGACAGCGGCGCCTGGGGAACGGTGTTCATGGAGGTAGGTATCCAGCTCTCACTCGACAGGTGTCTCCGCTGACATTTCTTCAGAACCATGATCAACCACGCAGCATTTCCAGGTACGCCACACCTGAGCTCAAATACTGGCGCAAGGCCGGCAAGCTCCTCGCACTCCTCCAAACCACCCTCTCCGGCACAGAGTTCATCTTCCAAGGCCAAGAGATTGGTATGCTCAACATGCCCGAAAGCTGGGGCGTCTCCGAGTTTCGCGACCCGGACGCAAAGATCTACGTCGAAGACTACTGCAACAACTACCGCGAGACCGACCCGAATGCTCGTGAGAACGCCATCCGCGGCGTCTTCAAAGTCGGTCGCGATAACTCTCGCACTCCCATGCAATGGTCAAACGAAGCCAATGCTGGCTTCACAGGCAGTAATCCAACTTGGATGAAAGTCAACGATAACTTCGGCTGGTTGAATGTCGAAGCGCAGAAAGCTGATCCGGACAGTATTTGGAATTTCTGGAGAGTTCGTATCGCTATGCGAAAGGAGTTTAAGGAATTGTTCATGTTCGGAACATTCGCTCTTTATGATCACGATAACTCGGAGACGTTCACGTACACGAAGATGGCAGAGGATGGACAGATGGCGTTGGTCATTTTGAACTTTTCGAATGAGGAGTTGCCTTTGAACACGCCGCAGAGGCATCTTTTGGGACATACGTACCGCTTGATCGCGAGCAATGTGCAGGAGCCGAAGGAGAAGTTGCAGGCATGGGAAGGAAGAGTTTATATCGTGCGAGAGGGCTTGGAGGCGAAGGAGGGGAAGACGAAGAAGGTCAGTGACGTCCAAGATCGGAAGGTGAGCAGTAAGGCGAAGACGAGTGCGTATTCGTGGTGCATGTGAGACGACGGAGTGCCCCTGCATCAGCGGAAGTGTTGGATTGCAAGCGTAAAGCTTCGTCTCATTGGAAAGAGGCTGCATAAAAGCGTTTGCTTGTTAGTACTTCTAGTTCTCTGTACGAATGTATTGATCCTTTTGTTTAGATCTTAGCACAGAACAGGTGCAAGCCCAGAATGGATTCTGCGCTCCGCACGTAGAAGGCCTGAAGTCATCGACAATCCTGACACTTCGCTCTCGGACCGTTGCCAAGCGCAATGAACATTGTCCATCGCCAACATCGCTACTAATCGAACATTGATGCAAGCACGCCATCACACGATGGACGCATGATGTGGGCCTCAGGATGCAATTCAGCTGCTTCGTACTCACTCTGGACGGTATGTCGGCTGTGATCGCGGTGCATCGCCTATGGTCCTTGGCGAAGGATTAGACAGATATGAGAAGGAACATGTGGGTCTATACTGTGGAGTCACGTATCCTTGCCCACGAACCCATTAGACTTAGTGTGAAGAGAGACTGATGTACGATGCATCCTGTCTTGCTCAATACGAGCTTTGAGATGCAACATAATGGACACTGGTGCGTCATTGGCTTTCGGCTTGAACTGAGAAGTGGAAAGAGGATGGAATGAGGATTTGTGTTGGTCTTGAGATCATCGATCGATGAGACAGTCGATGATTGAGGCGATGATGCTTTCGAGAGTATAAGTATGAGCACATTGGCCTCCAGTGTCTGCCACATCAAGTCAGCAAGGCAATTCAGTTCCCCAACATCGAACGAAGAGCAGCTTCTCCAACAACAAAACCACCTCCAACAAACCACCATGCTTCTGTCCTCCCCTCTCAGCGTCACCATCGCAGGCCTCGCGGTCCTCGCCAAAGCAGATTTCCAGATCTACGTGAGCAAGCTTCGTCCCTCAGCATCCCGTCCACACAATTGACACGTCTTGCTCTCAGATGGTCGACATCTTCAACATCGAGCAGGGCGTGACCGAACACACCTTCGTCCTCAACGGCGAGCCAGACTGCAACGATGTAGGAAATGCCATCCCGATCAGCATTACCGACGACGCTTCCAGTGGTGGAACTCGTTACAAGATCGCCGATACTGCAGTCCCTGTCGCGGACTACGATATCGAGGAGCTAGAGTTGAACATTGGTGGTGACTGGGGACATTACACTATTTACAGTAAGCTTCGACTACCTTTGGAAGCCCCTCGTTTTGTCGTTGTTTTGATTGAGCTGACCATTTGGCTTGCGTGCGCGCAGAGGATCGTGGGTACGTTATGGAGGAGGCTGGCGGCGGCCCAAATGGTGGAACTTGCACGAGGGATTCGGGAGATGATTTTACTTGCACGACTAATATCCAGACGGCGACTGGTGTGAGAGTTTTCACTTGCAGTTCCGAGCTTGGAGGCCGTACTGGTTAGGATGTGATCCAGATTGAATCGGCTGAGTCGCTCGAAAGACACAGGCGATGAATCATCGCTCTGCGTAATTGTCATATAGATGAAATGCAGCTCTTGGTAGCGATGGAAGCTGCTTAGTTATCATCATCGGTCCTTCTGCCCCTCCCTGCTGCATATCACTGGAAGGTCGTGATAGAGTGGCATCGTTGCTGGCTGAATCTGTGAAGATCGCGATCGATCGCGTATTATACAGCCTGGTCCCGTTCACGCATATTTCGGGAACATACCCTTACCTGCAGCTCCAGCCTTGAGGCACTCGGAAATTCGTGTTCAGACCTCCTCACCCTTCTTTGGCCATAAAGTTGTCGCCACTCCCCTTCTAGCATCGAGTAAGCGTAATAGTCCCAGTATTTCCCATCATGCCAAACCTCATCTCGTAACTTCCCTTCGAGCACGAAGCCCATGCTTTCGTATAACCTGATGGCGTTCGCATTGTACTCGCAGACTCTCAAACCGACTTGTTGCATTGCAGCGCGACGAAAAGCCCAGTTCAAAGCCCATTTGACGGCTTCTCTCCCGTAGCCTTTACCCCAGTGGTCGCGGTCGATCACTATGCCCAGGCTCGCATGGCGTAGGAAACGTCCATTTTATATATTGTTGTCTCTGATCGACATCATGCCGATAGACGTGCCATTTGACGTTTCGTCACCATCGGTAGCAGGGAGATAGATGATTGCGGACAGCATGCATTTTGATATCAACTGCTCCCGTCGTTTCTTTGCATTGTCTTCGCTGAAGGGTATTGGTAGCCACAGGCCTGTGTTCTGGTCAATTTTAGGATCTTGATGGAGGTGCAAGATAAATGTGTCGTCAGTTTCTTTCATGGCTCGGAAACCCAATCGCTCTGTGTGGAACATGTTGGTCATGATCAATGGGTCGGGACAGAGGAATGCGAAGAGTGACTGGTGATGTTCGTATCGTTGCCAAGATACCACTTTAACTCCACGCGCCTGCCCCACGCGTCACAGAACGCGTTCGCGGTTTCCCTGGTGACGTGAGCGTGAAGCACTGACCATTCACCCGTCCCTGGTTCTCTTCTAGAACGTCACAGTTGAATGCACCACATATCTGGCACCGCCAAACGATAGTACAGCACAATTACACCGAGCGCATCCTATCACCAGCATGCCTCCCAAACGTCGATCAACCGCGCCGCGCAGCGCCGGTCCACAGCGCACCAATTCGCAACAGCAGACACTCTCTTTCCATGGCAAGAACAACAAGGGCAACAAAGTCACCAAGGCGCAATCGCCCCGAGCAGCGAAATCGAGCAAGAAGGATCCCGCATTACTAGAAGATCTCGTTGCGCCTGAAGCGCAGGATGTGAAAGTCGAGGACCCGGAACCAGAGCTTGCAGAACCCACAACAGCAGAGAAGGCTATCCAGCAACAAGCGGAGGAAGAAGCGGACGCTCTTGACACAGTCGCTTCCAAGACCTCAGACGTCCTCGGTGGAATCGCTCCAGAGTCCTCACTTGGCGCCACTAGCGGGACCAACAACGACGGCTGGCTAGGAGACGAAGAGACTCGAGCGCGCAAGATCCCGCAGACGCAGATCAATCGCTACTGGAGAGCAAAGCAGCAAGAGCGCAAGGCACCGAGAGTACATCAGGAAGACCTGAGTTTGCATGAGAAGATTCTACGAGAGTGGGACATGCAGAGTCACTACGGGCCTTGTATCGGCATTGCGAGGTTGAAGAGATGGAAGAGAGCGAACATGCTGGGCTTGGAGCCGCCGATTGAGGTTCTGGCCGTGCTGTTGAAGGAGATGGATGGCGGGGTCACAAAGAGCCAGCGCGCACATGTGGATGAGTTGATGAGTTCAAGGTTTATTGAGACGTAGTGGGGAGAGCGATGGTGCAATCTGGGGAAGAGGGTCCTGTTCAGATCTGTTAATCTGGGCATTATGAAGTGGAGATGGAGTTCAGGTTGCTGGGTTCTGTACTGGCGTTGCATAGCAGGGATGGCTATCAATCTCGCATGTCCGCATGATTTGAGCGTAACAGCAGCTCACAATGAAAAGTCCTTGAAGGACGGTAATGCACGTTTCACTGAGCCAGCTTGACTTTTCTTGCAAGATTGAGGGGTAACGGTGTGCCTGTGGAAAGAAACGGTGCATGTAAAGCACTACGTTCCATGGTGGAGAGAACCACTGTTCTCGAAGAGCACAATGGCAACAAAGGATGCAGAACATGACTCGCATATGTACAGCCAGCCTGCACGACATCCGGATCAGGACGCCTAGCAGCTGTGGCACCTGTCTTCAGCACATCCAACGTAGTAAAGCCCCAACCAGATCCGATTGTGATGGTTGAGAAGCTCAATGGGATCGCTGTAGCCAAGGCGGTACAACCACCAACGGGCATTCCTGCCGCTTCAGGCGAGAATCAAGCCTCTAGTGCCAGGTACACAAAACGCGCGTGAAGTACAGTAGCGGTGATAGGTTCCGAGAATAGTAGTACACCAGTAAGGCCAGAGCATACGTTGAGAGAGCAGAGACAGTCCCTGCGTCGTGGTCGCAAAGCGCCCAGCACGTGTACGCGGCGTGTGTGTCTTGCGAAGAGTGATCGGGTTGAGCGAGGTGAAAAACCGGAAGGAAATTTCGCTCTGTCACAGGCTGCCGTCGTGGCCCGTGGTCTCGACCGAGGGGCGATGGATGGTACTGTCACAGCGACACGAAGGATTTCAGCAGAGCTCGTGGTTGAGTAAGCGGACGTCGTGGGATGCTTTGTTCGACGCGCGTGGGTGGGAGCGAACAAGAAGCGACGATGTGTCGCACAGAGAGCTGCAGAGAGAGGGGAGACAGATCTTTGTTGCCTCTGAGGTTTCTGGAACTACCAAATTGAGCCTCCCGACGATCATCCAGCGTCACAGTAGTACTACTGTAGTACGTGGGTCATCGTCGAAGTCTATCTGCTCGTGAAGGGCGGCGGTTTGGCGGGAGACATCTTTTCCTCACTGTCTCTCCCCTCACCTCGACGCAAACCACTTCTGCCGCCCATCGCTGTATAAGCTGACACACGCCCTGCAAGCCATCGATCGCCGTTGCAGCACGTGTGGCCCGTCCGGAGGAGCTGGAAACTTTTGCTTGCTGAGAGCTTGTTCGCCGACGTCGTTCATTTGGCGGGGAGCACGCTCTGTCATCACTACTCTCAGACTCCAGAGTCAGAGTCCACCCGCGCCATCCATCCGCCGCCGCGCTCACGCCTCGGTAGAGATACACCCTCCGTTGCTGCAAGAAGCGCACTTGCACTCCTGGACATCATCCTCCCGCGCGCGCACACGACTGCCGCCCTACCCACGATCGCCGGACCAGGTTGAGCTCGACTCGACACCGCCATTGAACGCGCCCGCCGAGACCGGGAAAAAGCCAGCCAAACAGCAGTGCTACAGCTGCGCAGCAGGCACACCACCGCCTGGCGTCGACCGCCAGCGCACTCAGAGGCCGCCAGTTGGACGTGGACTGGCGCTGGGAGCCCATATCCCGTGCCTGTGCAGGCACACCACCAGAAACAACCTTAGACAACCTTATCCGAGCCCGAAAGCGCCATGAACTCGATCAAACGAGCTTTCAAGGCCGATGCCGCCGAGCAGCACGCCCAAGTGCAGGGCAGCTTGCAGGGAAGCCCAAGTCAGCCCACTGACGCCGACCTGAAAGACGTCCAGCGCGCACAGCAACGGGACGACCTCCATCCCGAGGCGCAACAAGAGTTGGCACAACTGCGAAATACGCTGCAGAACAACATCCAGTCGTCGCGCATGCAGCATCATGCTTTTGAGCCGCTATCCCTGCCCGGCTCGCAACCAGTGTCACGAGTAAGCACCATCTCCTCTTCCCTCTGAACTCTGATCTCTTCATCCACCTAGCGTGCTATGACATGGTCGTGGCTCAGGAAGCTGACGGCACGCCTCCGCAAACAGGTCCCTTCGGGCTCCGCGACTCCCTCCCGGCGATTTGCCTCAGGATCCGTAGAGGCCTCCCCCAAGCCATCACCGCCGACATCTGCTGTACACTCACCGCCGCTGACTCCAGCTGCCAGCCGCTCTCGAGATGGCGGTAGAGCTCCCACAAGCGCCCCCGCCGTGCGGCCGCCTGGTGATATCATGACTCCTCAGCGGTCAGCATCGCCAGCACGGAACGACAATATCGCCGGTCCCGTCTCAAGTCATCCAAAGCAACAGCCATCTCATTCTCTTGGCCCTTCTGGCGACTCACAGCCTACGTCAAAGGACGTCTCCCCTAATGGCACCCCTGCGAACACTGCTCCCGGCACTCCGCGGCCCTTTACTCCCTCAGAGGGAAAGCCGCAAGGCCTACGTCAATCACAGCTAGCGCAATCAGAGAGCGGTCAATCAAAGAGAAACAGCTTCAGATTCGGCGATAGAGACCCCTCTGTCGGTTTCACAACTTCCGGTACTGGCCCGTCTTTGCCCGCTGTGCCTGGCGCTGCGAACCCAATGCCCATGGCACGATCGGGATCAGGTACGACCCTAGACCAAGCAAAACACGCTTTAGCGGACGATAGCAGCAACAAGCGATCGAGCTTCTTCGGCGGGAAAAAGGATCACAGCAGTAACGACAGCTCATCCACGCTTGTGGAGAAGGGCCACTCGCATTCCAGTTCGAAGTCGAATTTGAAGCGATTCTTCAAGTTTGGCGGAAAAGACAAGCATGACAAGGAGGAGAAAGATTCACATAGGGGCTCAAAGGACGGAACGAAGACACCCTCGCGCAGTACGACTGGCGATGGCCCGAGCGTACCGTTCGCAGATGACCACGGCATTCAGTCCAAATATGGCAAATTTGGCAAAATGCTGGGCTCTGGAGCTGGAGGATCTGTGCGACTGATGAAGAGGAGCGGCGATGGAACAGTGTTCGCCGTGAAGCAATTCCGCGACCGACACGCTTACGAATCGGAACGAGAATACAACAAAAAGGTCACGGCCGAGTTCTGTATCGGGTCCACGTTACACCACGGAAACGTCATTGAGACGATTGACATCGTGCAGGAGAAGGGGAAGTGGTACGAGGTGATGGAGTATGCGCCATTCGATCTCTTTGCGACGGTCATGACTGGAAAAATGGGACGAGAGGAGGTGACATGTTCCACACTGCAGATTCTGAGTGGTGTGCTATATCTCCACAGCATGGGTCTTGCGCACCGAGATCTGAAGCTGGACAATGTCGTGATTAACGAGCATGGCATCATGAAGTTGATCGATTTCGGCTCTGCAGTGGTGTTCAGATATCCGTTTGAGGAGGACATCGTGTTGGCGACAGGTGAGTGCGAGAAGAAGTGACAAAAATGATGAGAAGCTGACTTGTTTCAGGTGTTGTTGGATCTGATCCCTACCTTGCGCCTGAGGTATATGATCACTCACGATACGATCCTCGTCCAGCCGATATCTGGTCAATAGCCATTATCTTCTGTTGTATGACGCTCCGCAGGTTTCCATGGAAAGCTCCGAGATTGTCAGACAACAGCTACAGACTTTTTGTCTCGCCGCCAGACCCTGATCAGGACAAGCTGCTCGACCAGCATCGACGGTCCGTGGCTTCGAAAGCGGCGACAGCTCCGCCTTCGCGTAATCCTAGTGGGAACGACGAAGACGGGAATGATGGCCACAAGGACCACAAACATCATCACCATCACCACCACCGAGAAACGACGGCGGAGAGTGCTCCTGCCAGCAGGACTTCAACATCTGAGCAGCCGACAATCAAGGGGCCCATCAGATTGCTGCGACTGCTCCCACGAGAGACGAGGCATATCATCGGCCGCATGCTTGAGCTGGATCCGGCGAAGCGAGCGACAATGGACGAAATCCTGGCCGATCCGTGGGTGGCGAACGCGCTCGTGTGCCGACAAGAAGAAAATGGCGTGATCATCAAGGCGCCTAATCACACACATGCACTGCAACCGAGCAACGCAAGTGGGTGAGTGTGCAGCGCGCACATGACGACGATGATTGTGAGCGTGCTTGGCTCAGACAAGCGGGCAGCTTTGACCGGTCTGCCTCTTCGGGCCGTGGTTGATGATGCGCTTACTTTCGAGTGCTTACTCTGATGAGCAGACGAATGACTGCGCTCTGCAAATGAAACCAGCGACAACACAACTCCGACTCAAGTTGTCGAAATGAAGAAGAAAGAACGACTCCAAAAATTCTTGTTTATATTATTTTTTTCCCGCGTGGAATTTGGCTGAGCTTCAACAACAGCGAAGCAAAAGCGAGGCGGTATCTCGCAACAGATTGGTATTCTTGCGATCGTCTTTTTGGCTGTTCAGAGGAGGGGAAGCGATTCTTGTTCGTGGAACCACTTTGGCAGACTGTGAAAATTGAGATATCAGAGTAAGGAAGGAAGCTTTTGGCGTGCGTTCTTTGGATTGGGGAGAAAAGACTCTACACTCTGCTTTTGGGAAAGTTTGGAACGCAACGAAGGAAGGAATGCAAGCGACGGGATTATGAACTATGGAGCGACGGCCGGTGATGCATAGGTTTTGCGTTGGAATAATGGGATTGTGATGGGATGATAAGTGGTGGAGGAGAAGAAGAATCAGAGAATGCGAGGAGGTAAGAGAGGATGGAATTCTGTGATGTTGTAGTTTTTTCATGCAGCGAAATGTAAAAAGAAAAGAATGTTGAAAAGAAAGTGAATACTTTGACTGCTTGGTCTTCAAACGTTTTCGAACCCTGCTCGCAGTGAGTCGGTACTTCACATTTGTTGGCATTTGTATGGTTCTACTCAGTTTGAGCGTTCGGGTCTGCGAGGAAAGATGCTGTGGAACAGAAGAGAGGAGACTTGCATGTGGCATGAATGTCGGGAGCAGATGAAGTACATGTAGATTGTAGATGGATTTCTTGCTTGACTTGGCGTGATTAAGGCGTGCTGTGTGCACTGGATAGGACTGCTGTGTGTGGTGTGGGGTCTACGCGATTGACAACTTGCATGAAGGACACGATGAAGGTATGAGAAGGCGTGCTGTTGGTGCTGTGTGGTTGGTGTTTCAACGATTTCGTGGGGATGGCGCGAGCAAGTGTTTGGATTGTGTGGATGGATGTCGGGATCGGTTGTCGTGCAGTGGCTGTTGCAAGGGTGCATGTAGGGTAAGGAGCACGAGCGGCCGTTTTCTATACGATGGATGCCGTTTGAATTGGAGCAGTTGCAAACGTTTTATTTGCGGTTTCCTTTTTGGTTGGCGGGCGCGAGATGATATCTTGTTGCTTCAGTGATTGTGGAGATTTGTTGTGTGTTGTTTACAATTGGCGACATTTGATGGTGATCGTTGGGCAGTGCTCTATGATGCTTGTGTGAGTATGTGGCACAAGACAACGTGCAAATCCCATAGCTAGGAGGTAGAGCTAGGTGGCTGGAAGCTGCCGTGGCGTGCTACCTCCTATCAGCACCAATGGGCTGAAGGGCCTAGACGCTGGAAAGTTTCCGTGCGGCGTATGATATGCATGATACAGATACGGAGCTGTTGCGCGAGACGATCATGCCAGCCTTGCTTGTTTCGTCTCCTTTCACATGAGAGTGTTGGATGGATTGGGGGAGGTGCGTTGATAGCGAGTCGTTGCTTGCAGTGCTGTACGAGGATCGGGTGTGAGCTATCTGTTGGAGTAACAAAGTACCGAATCCTCTCCCTAGGTTGAAGGTGGGAAGTGCGCGTGTTGATAGGATAGATATGGCAGGGCTTGGCGGAGAGCGGAGTGGAAAAAGCTTGTTGTGCTCGTGGTGCTGATTAGTACTGCATTCTGCATTGGACGTGCAGAGTGGACAGTCCATCACTGGCAAAAAGAAGCGATGGAATCCTCAACCACAGACTGATGCAAAAGAGGATGAGAGTGAGCAACATGACCAACACCTCCTCGACCGGGCCCACACGAACCAATGACCGGAGACTTACGCATACTTCGGGAGACCCCTCGAGGTTCGATAGGTGAGCATGTAGGAAGTAGCTGTCATTGTGCTTCAGACAGCGTGTTTCAGAAGTGCAGCTTCTTTGCCTTTTGCAGAGTGTCATGTGTGACTTCACCCGACGGCGTGGCCGAGCAGGAAGGATGGCGCGTGAGAGCTCTGGATTTGCAGTGCATCGTGATTCGAGAAGATTTCCGCCCACCGGCTGCTCGTACACGACGACGATGATGACCTGCGAGGGGACGATGGGTGTTTTGTTTCGTATCCACACGTCAAGTCGTGCTTGGCTGCAACGTTTGAAACGGACTGGCGAACGACAGGTGAGGTGTTGCGGGCAGAGATCGTCGAGAGGCCTGCAGGCCGGCTGTCGTGGTGATGATGTGTTGCTGGGATGCACAGGCGAATCGCCCGCATCGATTGGCTGTGCACCGACCAGTCTTTTCGTCCAGTCTCTTCTGTCCGTTATCAAATCGCGGGCGTGCGTGTTACGTGTTGCAGAGAGAGCTCCCATGCGGCGAATGCAGCCCATGATGATGATGCATTGCGCGAGCGATAAGCAATGGATACTTCTCCTCGTGCAACACATCAAGCAGCGCGTGGCTCAGAAAACAAGAAGGCGCCAACCGCACGCCCGTCGTTGTTCTTTCCTCCCCTCGTCCACACGACCAGCCGTTTTCGCGCGCTGTGCATGCGCATGGCTTTTCTTTACAAAGTCTGGCGCTGATCGAGGCCCCATCCGACGGACGCCGCCAAACCTCCAGCCGCCTCCAACTGCGCCCTTTTTTAGTTGACCACCTGTGCCGCTTCACCACCACTCAAATACCCACGTTGTCGCTGCTCGCTGCTCTAGGAGAGTGCGCACTGAACTCTAGGTTCTCAAATTGATCCCACCTACAGCCCATAGATGCCGCCCCAGCCGACTGTCCGAGATTTCTGCTGCTTCCGGAAGCGAATGCAGAGATGATCATGGGCCGCTTCCACTCCAAAGGCCATTTCCTCGACATCCACCATGCCAACGCCGGATACTCCTCTACCACCACCACCACAACTACCTGGCAGCCTCACTCACACATCTACTCGGCCTCGACAAGCTACATCACTCCTTTGAGACTAGCGCCGAGGGAGGAAACGACCCGCATCTCACTCCAGCGACAACGATATCAGGAACAGCATGCAAAGACGCTGGTGAGCACGAGTTCCATCCCCGGTCTCAAAACCTCTGCTGGTAAGCATCCTTTTCCGGTCTTCCACGCCGCTCGTATCTCTCATCACGCGAGGCTTCGCAAGTCCAATCCTCCCACCTTGGCTCTCCAATGAGCACGGGACCGGCGCTGTGCCGCCGTTGAGCATGATAACATCATATATATTGTTGCTATCTTCCTCGCTGCTGTCGTGATTTTCTTGCAATCCTTTTTTGGGATGTTCGAAGGAACAAAACAAGATGTATGACTAGTGGAATATCTCTAACAATGGCTTTGGTTTCAGCTTTCTTCGCCTCGCTTCGTACGAATTTGAGGTTACACGACTCTCCACCCGCAAGCCCACTTTCCACGCCAAACTCCATGCGAGGATCGACCACAACCTTGCTGCCGCCGCCTTCACCTCTTGCTGGTCCTGTACTTACCGTCGACATGGACGCTCCGGATACGCCTTTACCGCAGGACAACCCACTGGCAGGCGTGCCAGAATTATCGTCGTATGTCGCGACTGACGAGTTTGAGAAGAGGGAGGCGTTGAAGTTGGTGGCAGACAGTGTGGCACAGCAGCGGCAAGCAGCCAACCGAGCATTGCTGTCGCATCCACTGAATGTGGCTGCCGTCGTTGGCTCGCTGGCGTTCCTGGCGAGATACATGCAGAATGCGCGCTACGATTGGATCGCAACGACGTTGACTTGTATGGGCATCTTGATGACTGCCATGGCGGGATGCCGCTATGCGACGCAAGAGTATATTCGCGCTGCGGAGGATATCAATTTCGACTGGTTAGGCGATGCGGACATCTTGGTGACGAAGTTTGGAGACGAAGTAATAGGAACGGTGATCGTGGAATGGGTATCTGGAGAGAGTCGAACAAAGAAAAAGAAGGCATGGAAAGGTTTCGTAAGAGCATGGACAGTGCGCCTAAAATATCGACACAAAGGAGTGGGAGCAGCACTATTAGAAGATGCTGTGAGTGCTGCGAAGAAGAAAGGTGCAGAATCACTGGAGTTCGCAGAAGACCATGCGAGTAAGTTTTCCTCTGTCTTACATCTGCTGTGAGACTTTTATTGACATTTGTTTAGACTCTCGGCGTGTGCTTCCGAAGTTGTATAATGGTACCTTGAACCACTACGAGGCCAAGGCGATAGAGCAATTACATGATTTGATGGAGTCCAGCCCGCGGAAGGGAGGGAAACGACGATTAACGAATTAAAGAGAAACGAATCACGGAATTGTACAGACATAGAATTCCAAATTAATACACTTTGCGCGGTTTGTGAGAGAATTCGCGACCACGACTGCGATGGTCTGGATGTGCTGAGACGTGTGGTATCGCATTAGTTCTTGAGCAGCGCGGTGGCAGTAGCTTGCTCGTTGCGTTTTGGGCGGAGTTGCACTGCAGGGGAGCTTCGCTGATCAAGCAATACGTGCTGACGTTTGCCAGTCCCTTTCCAGGAACTCACAATAACCAACATTTGGCTTCTCCAACTTCTCCAAGCACTACAATGGCAATGAGGCTGCGGATCTCCGAGAAGTGCGAACATCTGATAAAAGTGATGAAGCATCGTGGCCAAGCTTGCGGGAGCCCCGCACAATGAACGCTATGGAACTTGCCTTCGAACCGCGGCTTTTGTTGCGACCATGTCGATCACTGGTCAGTGGCTGCATCTTTGTCCCGTCCAAGATGGACAACCCAAGCACTCCGGAGGCCAATACCTCGAAGATTTGTCGAGAGCATCCAGAAACGGCCATGTTCTTCGGATGCCGGTAAGGACGAACTTCGACGAAGAAGGGCTGGCGACGAAGGAGGAAGTACAACTGAAGCACACTGAGGCCATTACAGTTATGTACTTCTGTTGTCAGCCGCTGCCAGTGCATACCTATGGGCAGGTTCGTTCCCTAGTGCCTTGTGCAAACCAACTCAAAGCCTCGTGCGGTCGCACAGTCGCACTGCTTTCCCCATACTACACAACTCAGAGCTATGTTCCTGCTGATCGGGAAACTGAAGTATCTGTCTTGGCCGCTAGTGACTACACCCAACTTGACTGAAGAACCATAGTGGCCTTTTTCTGCATGTCGATCACGCACTATAGGCAGAGGCAAGCCTCGGCCTCCACGGAAAGGGGAAAATCACGCAGATGATTTGATAGCTGGGGAGTGGCTAATGCACTCCAGACCATGGCCCTATGGTTGAGGTTATTTGGATCACACGTGTGATGAGCCGGTTTGAGGTGGTATGTGTTGACTGCATCTTCTGAAGATATATATCGCTTCGGATCCTGCGTGCTGTGGTACACTTTCGCCAAGTCATACTTCCATTGACGAGAGAATGGCTATCATCAAGGCATTGGCAGGCGTCTGCCTCGCGGCCACCGTGCTTGCAAGCCCAACACCAACAGAGAACGAGCCTGCAAAGATCGAAGCGCGACAAGGAACGACCAATGCTCCCATCACCAACCAGAATCAGCTCGACGCTGCTCTCCGAAGTCTCAGTGCTGGTGCAACTGTAGGAGCAGCCATCTTGACCAACATTGTCCCAGCTCCAGGTCCATCCAGCATCCCGGAATTCGCTGCTCAGATCCAGAAGATCTCTGCCACCAATCCACGCGACATCTTCCAGAACGGCGCAGAGATTCTGCTCGGAGGTCTGGCTGGTCCAGGAGATTTCCTCACGATCGCCAAAGCCTATACCATTGAGAGCAATGCCAACAATATCAACCTGCGCCCAGCTTTCCCACCTGTTTACCCAAGGAATGGTCCAAACGATGCGCCTTATTCCTTGAGTGAATCGCAGCTTAGACGGGCCATCTATATCCCTCCGGATTATACCTATGGCCGCAAGCCACCGGTTTTGTTCCTCCCGGGCACTGGTGCACGCGCTGGATCGAACTTTGGCCCCAACATTGCGAAACTGTTCCGAGAGCAGAATGTTGCCGATCCGGTATTCGTGAACTTGCCAGCTGAGAACTTGGACGACATCCAGAACGCCGCTGAGTATGTCGCTTATGCGATCAACTACATTTCCCGCATCAGCGGAAACCGCAAGGTGCGTACATGTCACACTCCTCCCACCTGCCACCATATTCTCTACTAACACTCTTCTCCCAGGTCAACACAGTCTCCTGGTCCGCCGGCTCCGTAGACGCCCAATGGGCCCTCAAATACTGGCCCTCCACGCGCCCCAACGTCGCCAACAAAATCAGCATTTCCGGCGACTACCACGGCACAATCCTCGCCCAAATCCTCTGTCCAGGTTTCCCCACACCAGGCTGCGTCCCAGCTGTCGCACAACAAAACTATAACAGCACATTCATCAATACCCTCCGCAACCGCGGCGGAGATACCGCATACGTCCCCACAACAAACATCTACAGCATCTTCGACGAAATCGTCCAACCGCAACAAGACCCGAACGCTTCTGGT
Organism: Cercospora cf. flagellaris; assembly: GCA_005356885.1. Classification (NCBI taxonomy): domain Eukaryota; kingdom Fungi; phylum Ascomycota; class Dothideomycetes; order Mycosphaerellales; family Mycosphaerellaceae; genus Cercospora; species Cercospora cf. flagellaris. Next base: position 247,876 of record RJLU01000013.1, on the reverse strand, counting down.
GCACTTCTCGGTGGTCCAAATATCGTTTCTAATACTGAGATTCAAAATGTTTGTACTGCGCTTTTGCCGGGTGGAGGACCGAATGTAAACCATGAAGGAGTACTATACAACTCTCTCGCATACGCTTTAGCCAAAGATGCTATCGTGAATGGAGGACCTGGAAGATTGGATCGCATTGATACAAAGCTGGCTTGCTCGCAATTTGCTGCGCCCGGGTTGACGCTTGCGGATATTTTGGCTACGGAGGCTTTGATTCCTATTGCGGGGGCGGCGATTGTGGCTTATCCGGAGAAGGTGGCGAATGAGCCGCCGATTCGGGCGTATGCGAGGGGGGATGTGCCGGCGGGGGCGTGAGGGAGGGAGATGAGAGGAGAGGGGGGAATGAGGGGGGAATGAGGAGGATTAAAGTAACGGGAATTTGTTCTTGTTTGGCCACGAAAAGCTACGGGAAGCTGAAATGATGAGTGAGATAGCCCGGGTTTCCAAACGAGTGAAGGGTAGCTATAGCGACAGACAAATTGATGCTCGAAACCCCATTGAATCGGATTTGCATCAGACTTGTTGCTCTCACGCAAACGACTTAAGAATCGGCGTATACGTGCTGTAAGCCGGACCATCCTTAGGCTCAAGGGAGAACATGTAGTTTCCCCACCATGGACCAGCAGACCACCTGCACGGATGGTTAGTAACCCATAACGAATACATTTCAAGTACAAGAGAACAACTCACCAAGCAGCTCCCGTCCAAACATCCGAATTCTGAACCATATAATCCAACATATCCTTCACAGCAGCTTGACACTGTCCATTCACCCCACCCGCAAACTCGCCCAGGAAACCCTGTTTCTTATTCGCTCGGAGCCAGTTCGTTGCGGCGACTAGACGTTCGCTACCGATTGTGGAACTGATACAATTTGGTGAAGTTCCGCTTCCGTCGGTGTCGAGGTATTGATGCATTTGGTAGATGAGTTTGTTTTCGGGGTCGGTGAGATTGCCCATTGTTTCGGCGTTGGTTAGGCCGTCGGTGCCTTTGGCTGTTGTCCAGGTCCTGCGTGAGGGGTTTAGTATGAGGGTTTTACATGGGGTGGGTGAAGGGGTGGTGCTTACCAGGCACCGGTCCAGGCGTTGCCTTCGACGTGGATGGTTTGTTTGGCTCCTGTGGCCTAGTGAATCGGTGAGTTAGCAGATGCTTGGTAATATTGAGTCAAGAACTTACGCGAATGCCATTGATTGCCGCCTGGTTCATATCTGCCACCACGCGTCCAGACATGCCCCAGAATCTGTTTATCAAATCAGCAAGTCGACGACGAGACTGTATCAATTCAATTCATACTCATTGTTCGTATCATAAATCACCTTATCGTTATTCTTATACACCGCCGCAACATTCTTCCACCAGGTCCCAAAATCACTCGTCGAAGTCATGATCTGTCCATTAAATCTTCCATAGTTGTGAGGTTGTATCATGGCATACGCGCCCTTGGAAGTAATTGCATTGACCGTCTGAGTCAAATTCGCCAAGTAGTATTTCTCGAAACCAGCCGTCAACCCGCCGGGCGTGAGTCTTTCCATCTGGATGTTGATGCGGAAGACATTGAAGCCTGAGTCGATTTTTCCTTGAATGGTGGTGAGGTCTGGCCAGATGTAGTCTTTGTTGTAGAGACCTGGGAGAGCTGTGCCGAACTCGGGACCGGCTTCGTTGATTCCTAGGAATTGGAGTTTGCGGCCTCGGGTTTCGAGGGCTGGGGCGCTGGTTGCTAGGCCTAGAAGGGCCGCCAGGGCTAAGATGTGGGTGGAAAGCATTTTGAAAAGATTGTTGGTTGTAATGAGCGAGATGGTTGTCTGTGTTTGAAGCCTGCTGAGCAGAGAAGGTATGTTGAGCAGTAAATGGTCAGATATATATGCTTCCGCGATCTAGGCTCCGTCAAGAGTAGGTCACAGTCATGAGTGCCTTCGTTGGACGCGACTCCGCATTTGACAAGCCAGTGTTACCTCTGCGGATCTTTTGTCTCCGTAGCAGAGATGGCGTTGTGTCTCCACAGCCTGCGTGGTGGTCCAGTGACACGCGCCAGTTCAGAGATCACTATACTTCTTCAGCCTGAAATTTGCCAACTAGCACTTTAAAACGAAGGCTCAGGGCTAAGCGAAGAACATAGATGTTCGGTGTCACGGTCCGCCAGGCCATACTATGCTGTGGTCAGCTAGCTACTTCAGCCCTAGAGGAGAGTCTAGGGACCTGCACAGATTAACGAGACAATTTGATGCTTCAAATGCTTGGTCGTCCCAGTAATTAGGTGTGACAGGTCGCAAGCGGCTCGGTTGTATACCGACGAGGCATCCTGCGCGAGGTCAGTTGACCCTGCGCTTGGTTTAATATATCTGATGCGATTTGCTGGTCGGACTGGGTCGTTTCCGAGTAGCTTATATGCGTGTTTAATTGCACGTCTTCGATCCTTCCGGGGTCTCGTGCCAGTGAGCCTTTGGCTCTCGCTGTTCTTTGTATGCGGGCAGTCTGTAGCATGATAATAAAGACGGAGTCTTTGGTCCACCCGGCTTTAGGCTAATGTGGAACACGTGAGCTGATGTGTACTCCGCCATATGGCAGCTCCCTGGTGGTAAGTCTTCAGATCAATCTCGTGTTGTTGTTCTGCCTTGAATGCGTGATAGGTGGCTGTCTTTGTATGATGTAGCCAGTCGACACCAACACAGCGCCCTTGTTGCTTCATCATCGTGCATGAAACCGTCGCACTTCAGTATAGAGTCTACGAACAGGCTGGGCCGGGCGTTCATGTCCCAGCAAGTAAACTCGGGATGTCGGATTCTACCTTTTCTGCAGAGTTATCTCGGTATAGCAGTCTGGACGCCGGCGTCTACACAGAATTAGTAAATTAGATCACGGTGGTTTCTCCGCCATACAGCATCGTTGCTGCAAGTCACAACTGTAGGCGCCTCGTGTGGTTGTGAACACGTTTTCAAAGACACCTGCGGGGATCGTTCCAAGGTCAAGCAGAGCCTCGACCGCATCGTTCAGCTCAGTGTCGCTTGCGAGATTACCATGGCCGTCGTATGTATTGTTCTCACGCTCCGCCGGCTTGTGACTCCGGTCCGGAGTGTGCTTTAAACATCACCCAGAGTGACTCCAGATACTGCCGAGTCGGGTAATGCTCCGGCAGGCCATTCCTGTGCTCGCGGGTGATGGCGACAATTTGTCTCGATTCCGAAGTACTCCAAGCTGCTCTTCTTCGATGACGACCGGAGGCACACGCTCTTTAAAGGAAGGCCTCGCTGCCTGATAGCGGAGACAGTGACTGTTCCACACGCCTCATGCTGCAGCTGAACTCCTGCCACCCGCTGGAATCAAGTTGGCCTTGGGTGATGCAGTTCAGTTGGAGCTGTGAGCGGATTTTCTTTCGGCTGCCAAAGACCAATTAGTCCTTGCCAATAAGTGATGCTTGAGGGCCCTATGTGTATATGAAATCTCCATGTGGTGACCCACAGTAGCATGAAGAAGACAGGTGAGATCGACGGTATCTTGTTTGTAATCGTGAATGTTGCAGTGGCCACAAGTGATGGCATACTGCCAAGACTTTCACGCCGCCGAGGCGGGCAGGGTCTCGTGCTTGCGACTCGGGCCAGATGATCAGACTCGGACATCACGTACACCTCAACGCAGTAGTCCGAAATTTGGCCAGGTTGGAGTTCTGACTGCTACACTCACTGCGCGACTTTACGGCGACCAGACGTCGCACAGCGCTGCGGGATCAGCGCCACATACAGCCTTCCTCGAGACCAAACAACCCACCCCTCCCCACCGGAGACGCCTTCCAACATGGCACGCGAACAGGACAGCGATGTCCCTCAGCCAGGGCCCGCGACATTATCTTCCCATGCCGGACCAGACGAATGGCTCGAGCAGGCGAAGCTGTGCCGCTACCTGCCCGAAGCCGACATGAAACGCCTCTGCGAGATCGTCAAAGAATGCCTGATGGAGGAGTCGAATATCCAGCCCGTAGAAGCGCCCGTCACAGTCTGCGGTGATATCCATGGCCAATTCTACGATCTCCTGGAGCTATTCAACGTAGCGGGTGGAATGCCTGGCGAGGTGGACCAACGCGCGGCTGAGAAAGCGGCGGCCGAAAGAGAAGCGACGAAGAAGGGAAAGAGGAGTAGTATGTCCTCTGGAACGACCGCCATCAGTGCTGCCGATATCGAACCTCCGACACAAATCACAGACCCAAAGGTGAAGAGGAAGATGAAGAGGAGATTCCAGAGAGATAGTGCTTACACATCTGCGGCGAGTGAGGATGGGAGTCAGGCGGGCGAGGAAGGCGAGGAAGAGAGGGGAAGAGTACGGAGTCGAAGCATGGGTGAGGCCGTAGACGATGGGGACGATGTCGAAGACGATGTGTCAGATGATTCTGGACTGGGCGTCAGGAGTCCTGGGCCAAGCCGGAGCAAGAGCACGACGAAGAAGGCCGATCACGCGAACGGGATGCAGAACTTCGTCTTCCTTGGAGATTTTGTGGATCGAGGATACTTTTCTCTCGAGACATTTACATTGTTGATGTGTTTGAAAGCGAAGTAAGTCCTGCTCGTGACACTTTTACTGTGACAATGGACTAACAGCGCCCACAGATATCCAGATAAAGTCACACTGGTCCGAGGAAATCATGAATCACGACAGATTACGCAAGTGTACGGCTTCTATGAAGAATGTCAACAGAAGTACGGCAACGCAAGTGTCTGGAAGTCTTGCTGCCAAGTGTTCGACTTTCTGGCTCTGGCAGCCATAATCGATGGCAAAGTGCTGTGCGTGCATGGAGGTCTGTCGCCTGAGATTCGAACACTTGATCAAATCCGCGTCGTGGCACGAGCACAAGAGATCCCGCATGAAGGCGCTTTCTGCGATCTTGTTTGGTCGGATCCTGAAGAAGTCGATACATGGGCCGTCTCACCTAGAGGTGCAGGTTGGTTATTTGGAGACAAGGTCTCTAGTGAGGTACTATTGTTGCTCATGCTTCTTCCCAATCCCTCGCTAACTTATCGCCAGTTCAACCACGTCAACGGCCTTTCACTGATCGCTCGTGCGCATCAACTCGTCAACGAGGGCTACAAATACCATTTCGCCTCCCAAGACGTGGTAACAGTCTGGTCCGCGCCCAACTATTGCTACAGATGCGGCAACGTCGCCTCCATCATGACCCTTGGAGAGGATCTGGAGCCGGACTTCAAGATTTTCAGCGCCGTGCCCGATCATCGACGAGCTGTCCCCGCCGGACGGCAAGGGAGAGGAGAGTACTTCTTGTAAGCCCAGCATGACTATGATGAGATATGAGCATTGGGGAACATATGAAAGGTGGTATTAGTGCTTCTGAATGATACCTAAACTTTTATGCAGACGGAACTCGACCTGAGGAGGCATGGTCGGCGAGGAATGGCACGCGCAGGCATGGTGGCGTTTTTTTCCTCTTTCATGCTTACTTGCAGAGACCTGTACAATACGCGTGTATGAGCTTTGCTCGTCATGATACCCTGACAACATTTCTACACGGGAGGAGAATTACGACGATTGCATATTTCGAGGTTTGGATTCATCTTGGATGGTAACGTAACCACTCTTTCTTCGACCCTGCTGACATTGCTACGACTTGCCGCGCAATGCACAAAGTGAAGTTCACGATAGCGAGTCAACAGCTCATATCAACGTGCGGCAGTTGGGAAGTTGGCTTCACTTTGCAACACGCTAGCGATCAGATCACTTGCTCGGCGCCTCCAGCCGCCTAATCTCAAACTTCAACCCGAGACACAAACACCGAACGCAACAGCAGTCATCATGCCCTCCGCTCGCGTCACAGAGATGAAGATCGGTCCATCGCAGCACGCCAACTATAAGACAACCAAAACGGCACCAGAAGATGCGCGCGGGTGCGCCAACGCCAACCTTTCGAGCGAACAAGAGTCATATCACGTGCCACTGGCTCCTCGATTCACTCCTTGGTTCGTATCATTGGTGCGAGCGCAGCGCGGACCCACTCCACGGGACACGAGTCCCGCAGTACTTCTCGGGCTGCTCCATCGACTCACCTTTAACTACGTGCCAACAACAACAAACTTCGCGTCACTGCTCGGGGGTCACACAGACAAGAGCACAACCGCAATGGCAACCAAAGAAGACTCGCCGCAGACCGCGAGTCCGCCGAGCTTCTTCAAATTGCCTCCTGAATTGCGGAATCGCATCTACGAAGAAGCGTTCGACACCACAGTCACTCGCACTCCACTCCACAGGCGTCTCGAAGCGAGCGAAGGGAATCACGGCATTGTCCTCGCTTGCAAGCAGACCTACTGCGAAGCGATCGGACTTTACTACAGTTGCAGCACATTCAAGTTCTCAGGAGAATCTGATGCCTTCTGGATGATCCAGCTCTGCGTCGAGTGGCTCGGCAACATGTGGAGAGCACATCGCGGGATGATCCAACGCATCGAGTTCGACACGCTTTCGATGGATATCGTAAAGGGACAATATCAAGAAGAGGCACTTAAGGATGCTGGAAGAGCAACTCGTGAAAAGTGTCTGTCGAGCAGAATCGCCGACACCGCCTTTCACATGATCGAAACTGTCCATCGCCACTTCGCTATGCGCATCGGAGTGCTCGAAGCTTCGATGATGAAGCAGACTAAGCCCGGCAACCTGAAGCTTCACGAGGTTGTTTACACAGGAGCTCCGATCCAGGCTCTGGATGATCATTGGAAGGTGGTCGATCAGTGTGTGGAGGGGGTGTGTATCCACGACCAGCATTACTGCCGCCGCACTTCTGAACCACATTGCGAAAAGTTCTGCAAGATCCTCAGGATCTGAGTGCCGGTGGACTCGCCATCACTCTTCGACAAGGCTTGGTATGGAAAGTCGTACGGCTTCGTGGCGTGCATCACGAAAGGCAACATTGGCGATCAAGCCTGGATACGCCTGTGATGATGCAGCGACAGAGGTATAGGAAATTGCAAGTTATTGAGATGAGAGGGCTGGACATTGCGTTTTGCAGAGTGCAACTTGAGCGTGAAGATAGAATCATTCCACGCTTTGCATGAGAGGGACGTTACCAACGAGAGCAAGTCCCTATTCAGACTGACAGTCACATGTAAATAATGCAATCAGACTTCGGCATGCGCTCACTTTTACTTTGCGGCGCTCAGCAGCGGCCATCGCAATTTCTCAAACTAAGACCCTTGCCGCAGTCGACTTCACTTGACGGTTGGCCAGGCAGCTACTTCTTGCACGTGCATGCGTCCAACTAACTTCTGGTTCACTACAGTTATGAGTCAGCCCAGCCGGCGCTTCCTTTCATCTTTCTCGTTCGCAACACAGAGCTTCGCCTCTTCCAGTTGCAGCATATTGGCCCAAGATGTTGACCACAAGTCCTTCGCACGAGGTCGCTGCGCTCGAGCGCGATTGCCAATCGACCGAAAAAGGCACGAAGCAGCTATTGCCGCTCATTCACGCCCCTGATCAAAGCGGGTCGTCACAGCAGGTCCTACTTGACAGCGATCCAACGACATCAGAGATGGCGGTAACACAAAAAGACAAGCCACGCTGTGTAGCACCCACGAAACAGAAACAGGAAACCAAGCGATGCCCGCACTTTCTTAACCTGCCAGCAGAGCTACGCAACCGAATCTACGAAGAAGTCCTCAGCGTCGCAGTGCCGCGCGACCCAGATTACGAGCTTTCCATTCACGGCCCCTTGATTGAGCAGGGATATTACAGCATTGTGCTCGCCTGCAAGCAAATTTACAGGGAATCGATTGGAATCTATTACAGCTGCCACACATTCGGTTTCTCGGACGCTCGAGATGCCGCAGCAATGGGAAATTTCTGTGTCGATTGGCTTCGCCGCATCAAGGAAGAGCATCGCAAGCAAATTCAACGCATTGAATTCGATACCATGACCCTCGGCCATGTAAAAGGGCATCTTTCTCGTGAGACCCCCTGGAATGGAGACCGACCTCGCGAACAGCTTTTCCCTAGCATTGTCGCTGAAGCTGCTCAAAGAACGATTGACACTGTCCTGGAGACCGCCGAAGTGCAGCCCGAAGTGCTGAAAGCTTCCATCATGAAGGAAACTGATTCCCGCGGGAGAGAGATTGTGTTCACTGCAACCCCACGCAAAGATATGGAGGAGCATTGGGTGCACATCGAGGAGAATTTAGGTAAGTTCTCTGATTTCCAAGTAAGATGGGTGGGACCGTTCATTGACATCAAATTAAAGTCAAGTTCATCGCATCACTGAATGCTGCGTTGCGTTCAGCTACGGTCGTGGAAGACGAATGATATGAAGAGTTTCCGGGATTGGGTCAACTACTCATGATATGCAGCGTGCGTTACGAGACACGTTCACGACTGCGGCATTAAGGATAGAAGGGTCTTAGGGAGGGCAAGGTAGCCGGATGGGAATACGTGGTATGACATTCGACAGGCTACAGCTGGGGCAGTGAGTAAATGGTCACTCGATATCGTGCTAAAATGACGAGACGCGAGCGAACTTGCACCGAAGAAGGTAATCCCCTTAGACCCCGACACACATAAGGAGAGGACGATACTGCACTTTGAAATAGGCTTGGAAAAGCATGTCAATATTCTAGCTACTTGACACACGTATGCTTCCGGGCTCCAATTTTGGTCATCAGTCGTGTTCCTCGTTACTCATGATCTCGTCCTGCTGGCATCCTACAGCTTCACATTGTTATGAGCTGGGTCTTGTGCTAGTAAACCACGCCTCGCCTTACAGACAGCCAGCCCTTTGACTAGATGAAATCTCCACCTCCAAAGCCCCCAAACGGATTTGGCGGTCTCCCACCCATGCCAGCGCCACGAGGATGTCCCATTCCAGGTCCGAACGGATCATCGTATCTCGCACCTGGCGGCGCTTGTCCTCCACGACCACCCTGTTGCCCTTGCCCAGCGAACAGAGGGTCGTCGAAAGTAGGATGCATTCCACCTCCACCGAAGCCTCCGCCTAAGCCAGGCCCTACACCACCACGCATGGGGTCATTTGGTCCCAGCCCTTGTGGATACAAATCTCGCTCACCATATCTCCCCAAGCCACCACCTGGCTGCCCCATGCCTCTCGGAGGCCGATTCACTTCATACTCATCCTCGAACCCAGGCATCGGATCTGGCAATGGTCCTCTCCTCGGCGGCTGCACAAGAGGATCTTGCAAAGGATACGGCCGAGCAGGAGGATCTCGCTCTTCTCTCAACGGATCATACTGCGGCTCATCTCGCTCCCGCCCAGGAGCAGGTTGTCTCCGACTCCCCTCTGCAATCTGTTCCTGTGTCTCCTCGTAACCCTCCTTCTGCACACCCGGAATCAACTTCTGAATCAACTTCACCCGCATCAGAGATCCAAAATCACTCAGTCGTCCGACATTAATGAAACTCGCGATTATGGCTTCCTCTTTTGATGCGTCGTCTTGCTCGGATGTGAGTTCGAGTGGTAAATTCCCGGCGCTGATCCATTCTTCGACTTTCAATTCGATCGTATGTGTCTTGTCGTCTCCCATACCCATTCCCATGATGATCGCCTTATTGCCCATTCGGGAGACTTTGACGAGGTATTCCATGCTGCTTTGTTTGTGCTTGTAGCGGAAAGCGTAGCTGCCACTTGATGCGTTCCATTCTGAAGGTAAGGGTTGAGGAGAGTCGTTGTCGGAAGTGGCTTCTATGCGGTGGTCTTCTCCGAGTCCTACGAGTCGGAAGCCAATGGCCAGCATGGAGGAGTGGGCTGCGAGTGCGATGGCATCGTATGCGTGTCGTAGCTGCGGAGATGCGTCCGGAGGGAATGAAGCGAGGATGAGCTTTGAGATTGTGCCGCCGGACAGCGCGTTGATTGGTGAAGAATCGGCCATGTCGATTTCTCGTGTACGCGATTGAGTTTGTGGTTGGGGTTGTGTTCTAGAAGATGAGATTTATGTCTATTCAGCTGCATGTATGCACGTCACCACGCCTGCCTGATGGGAAGGGCTGAAGCTGGCTCGGAGTTCGGACGAGCTTGGCATGTGTGGCGGTGCTATTTCATGGCCCTTGTTGGCGGCTCTCGGAAATTCTTATCAACTACAATCTTCATCCTAATTTAACTCATCTTCGCCTCATCACTGATAGTCACGAGCTGGCATCCCATACGCGTACTGGCTGTCGACCTGGCGCTCGACATAACGCACGGTCTGCCTATCTGATGCAGCCCTCCGCCCGTGAACGAGTTTGCGCAGCATACAACAAGGTAAGCAACTGATCAGACTAACAACGTTACACGCCTTTTCAACATTGCTCGCCTCATGCGTTACTTGCTATCATTTTCATGCAAGCACATAGCAACATATCGAGCGTACAATGAACAACGCTTAAAGGTACGCCTCTGCTCCAAACGTTCTACCGGAACTCGGAACGAGTAAGAGGCTCAAACAATCAGCGCAACAGCCATGAGTCCACAAATATCTCATTGTATACCTGCCAACACCTCAGCTTCGGAATCCAGCATTTGGATCACCGCGATCAAGCAGGTAGCTGAAGCGCTGGCTGTTGTCCAGGATGTACTGGGGAACATCTCTGTTGTGCTCGATCTTCTCATATCTCTGCCCTGGTCTGCCGAACAAATCCTGTTTAGTACGAAAGCGCTCAAGATTTGTGTCGGCGCGCTTATCGTCCAGCGTCTTTAGGTCCGAATGGGAGAAGCCCTCCACTTCTGACTGCGCCTCGGCCACATTCGCGAAGCACGACCTGCAATGCCATGCTGCATCCCACAATTCGCTCTTGTGCCACCACCGGATGAAAGCAGAGTAGAGTGGTATTCTTGATCTTTGGCCACCAATGCCATGGCGCAAGTCGACCGGCGAGAGTGTTTTGGCCAACCCGTGGAAGACGGTGGCCTGAGGATGAGCCCACTGTTTACCGAAATGTCGCCATTGAAAAGAGTAGTAGTAGAATTGACTTCGCAAAGTCATCCGATCTGGAATGTCGCAGCTCCGTAACACAGCAACAGTGTCCGGCTTGGGAATCTCGTCAACGTCGCCGACGATCAGCACATCGCCCTCTTTGGCTTCCATTTCCGAGAACATCAAGCTGGGGAACGCATTGTGTAGCAAGGCATTTCTCAAAAAGTCTTCCTGCGCCCGAATCGACTGGTCAATGCGCGGTTCGGGATCTTGAACTACGCGATGGATGATCTTGTGGTGGAAATCACGAAATCTCGACCAGTGCTCCTGCAGGTATAATGGCTTGTCAACACCCGTGAAGGTCACGTTGGACTCGACAATAATAAAGTAGTCGACGAAGGGGGCCAAGGTATTGAGCCGTATCTCCAGCCAGTCCAATTCAAGAGAGATCGAGGATAGGTCGTAGACCTTGTGGTGCGTCGTGGCGCCAGCCCGATATGGCCTGAAGTTGTATTGACGGCACAAGGACTCCACTCCGCCGGCAGCAGTAGCAAGCCCTGGAGTTCGATCTGGATCGTATTTGTGAATCAGTCGGCGCCGGGGAAGCAAATTATCCCTGCTGATCAGGAAGAGTAGTAGAAGTACTGTCGACGCTGCGAAGAGGCTGAAGCGTTTCGTCAATGCAGAAGCCATCCTCGCGTGTCCTCATTGTCAGTTCAGCTTCTGAGCGCTGTTATGTCGTGACAGAGCGGGAGCTGAACATTGAACAGCGAAGTGCAATGCGCACGTTCGAAGTGTCTCACGGAACGGTACATGTTCAGTAAACACGACTTTGAGTGACGGTGCGAGCCATCGCTGTTAGTGTTGAGCACCGCGCTTGCGACCAGGCAGCAAAGATTATTGGAAAGTGCTCGTGTGACAGACACCCGGTGGCATGTTACGCGTCGCACCCGAATTGAGTTTGGTGCTTGCATGGGATGAGAATGATCGCCGACTAACATCACAAGATCTGCATCAATTTTGCTAATAGATCAAAAGGAGTTGCTGCGAACATTTTGTGGACGGGAGACCGGTGTGGAGAAGACATTTCTCACCAAGGTTGGATGCCATCCTTGCGAATAACCCTTCCTACATCGTCATCACGCTTGCCTTCTACCACGTCCTTGACAAAGTGTCCTCCGACGGAAGGATCAAGGGCACCCATCTGGAAAGAGGTCAGTACAACTGTTCAATCATGACATGCAACGTTCCGAGAACTCACCTGCTTCAACTTCTCCGGTCCAATGCCCGCGAGACCCGTCGCCAAGAATCCAGGACTCACACCCCAGACCTTCACTCCATCTTTGCTCAAGATACGACTCCATTCGCGCATCGCCATATTCAGTCCCGTCTTCACAGTCCTGTACATCACGGCCGAGAATGGCGCCGGCGGCTTCGGCCATCCAGCTTCAGGACCACTGTTGATCGCCACAAAGCCCGCATGGTCCATTCTCAAGGTGTCAGCCAAGCTGGACGTCCCGCTGGCGATGAAGAGCAATCTTGGATCGGTAGACTTGACGAGCAGTGGCATGAACTCATTGGTCATCACCATGTTGCCGGCAACGTTGGTGTCCCAAGACTTGAGCCATCCTTCGCGAGAGCCGAGCTTTCCATCAAACTCTGCATCGTGATTCGCACCTGCGTTGTTGATCAAGACGTCAAGGTGGCCGAACTGGGAGGCGACTTGGTCTCGTGCTGCTGTAATGGACTCGTCCGAGGAGATGTCGACCTGGACCAGGGAGAGCGAACTCTTGCTGTCAGAAAATTCTTGCTGGACGCTGGCTATGGCACCTTCGCCTCTTTGCACGTTGCGGCTACCGATCACAATGTCGTAGGCTCTGTCGGAAGTGTATAAGGCTTTGACGATTTCGAGACCCAGGCCGGTATTTCCGCCTGTGATCAGGACAACTGTTTTGCCGGATGCCATTATGCCGTGGACGTAAACTTTCTGAACTGTGCGCAATAGTCTGGAATGCTCACTTATCGCTGTTGCGTCCCTTATGCATCAAGCTGGCTGCGAACATATATCTCACATCTATCGGCCGAGAGAGACCCGGAGGAGAGCGTATGCCACTTAAATCCGTTCCTGGCATACCCTGCTGTGCAAACATCAGATCTAGTCCCACAACAGACATACTCGCACTACGGCTCCACCGCAGACCGGAGGTAGACATCGAGACGTGAGTGTGTCCGTGGCAAGACAGACATTGGACCGTGTCTGGTACGCGTGAGTTTCTTGGCAATACAAAGAATGACTAGTTAAGCGACAGCAAGATCTTGGAGATCAAAGTTTGATACAGCGCGACCTCTCTTGTCACAGCTGGGCACGCGAGTCCACGAATACAGCATTAATCATTAATTGAGGGCGACACCCCTGCATCCTTACACTTCGCCACTGTAGCGCCAACGCCACAGACTTCAATGATCATATGTGACAGAGTTGACCACAATTCTGTCAACGGTCCAAGTCAATCCGCCATCAGCGGTCTTCAAGTCTCCCTTCGTGTTCCACGTGTCCTTCCACTTGGCATAAGACGGATCTGGAGAGTCGAGCACAATCGTGGTGTTGACATAATCATGGCTCGAAACAGCGCCGCACACCTCAAGCTGGCATTCGACTTGGGTACGGAATGCGATGGCACGACCGGCAACTGCATGATGTCAGTCCTGCTCTTCTCATTTGAAATGAAGGGCATTGGGGGAGACTTACGGAGATTCAGCTCATCATCTGTGACCGGCAGCTGGGAAATGATCTCGCCGTCCACGGAAAGAGTGTGATCGTGCTTCTTGGTGGCATCGTCATAGGTGACTGTGAGCAGCGTAAGTATGTGCCTGAAGGGGAGGTTGTTCTGCACAAAGTGCTGCTTACTTTGAATCTTCAAATTCGCGCCAACGGGAACAGGCTTGTAAATGACAGAGTTCTGCTGGTTTCCCAGCACCAGCCGAGCTGAAACACACCAGTCAACCACATTTGGCCAGCAGGGCGACCTGTACAGAGCTCCCGTTAATATTGCGCCAAAGTCCACCAGGCTGCAATGCCACGAACGACCTACCGATCATCAAGCAAAGTCAACGCAGTTCCTGTCAGGCTCGCAGTCTCATTCGTGTAGAGCTCAGGATAGATCTTGAGGAATCCTTTCTGTGTTGGGTTGATTGGCGGAAGCACCAACGTCGTAGTCACTTCGCGAATGAAAGGCGCATCGTCTGCGAAACCGACCAGCCAATAATTCGAGAAGACTTCCTCAGGAGGTGCGGCTTGCACGTATTCTGAAAGCGCCGAGGCGGCGAGGAGTCCGAGGAAGGTCTTCATCTTGACTTGGTTGTGATCGTGATGGTGGGAGAAGGGAAGGAGTTGTCGAGACCGCGCAGATGTTTTGCTGTCCAAGAGTCCAAGGCTCTAGCAGGTCGTTCCGCCGAATGCCGGTTTCAGTCATTTTTGGATGCCGGATTGGAAGCGGTCTAGAGCACTTTCATGATTAATAACCAAGATGGCTAGTTTGCGGCAAGTTGGTATTGCAAGTAGGAGTGAGCTCGCGCAAGAGCATGCCTTGTGAAGTAATAGAAGACCGCTTATGGTGAACGGAAAGGGCAAGGTAAGCTGCTGGATAAGCTGGCTGACTAAGTTCATCCTGGTAGGCGCGCGTAACATGGCTTTAGGTTTGAATACTGCGAACTGCTCAAGAGCTACCGAATGGTGTCGGAAATGCTGTTCAAATTAGCATCCACGCCTCAGCGGCAATTATATGACATCGAGGTCCTTCTCCGACTCAGTGTTACGACCAGATGCCGACGCGGGCGATGTTGATGTGTGAGTTTTCAAGCGAGCTCTGCCTCGAGAGTGACTTGTGGATCGTCGGGTACAGCAATCGATGTTTGCATGACTGGAAACACGATCCAGAGCCACTGCACAGCTCAATCAGCACACGACTGTCTCTGGCCAGCTCATGGTAGCATACCATTGAGTCCGGCTCTGCAACCCGCTCTTCTAGCACCACTCCAATCTCCAGCTCAACCTTTTCTCAACACATTCCCCTCTTCGGGCTCCTCTATTTCAACTTGCAGATGCACTGGCAAGTCGATCCTCCATCGTCGTTCGCCGTGGTCATCCGATAGGCCTCGTTCGGGTTTCGGGCGCATTTCTTGGTGCAATCGGGTTCAAGCGCATTACAGGCATCCAAGCCGCCATTGGCTAGCCAGTCGCAGTTGTAGGCTGGTGCGTTCAATCCGATGGCAATGTAGTCGCAGTTGCCGACATATTCGCGGGCTGTGGCGATGCCTGCGAAGAGGAGGGCGAGGGAGAGGAGCTTCATTTTTCTTTTCGATTGCTGTGAGGAGGGAAAATTCTCGCTGCGAGAGAAGTCCAGGTAGTTGGTATAAGAAGACCAAATGGTTCGAAGTCTGTGTATAGCCGGTGAGATTCTTATACTTATTAGCTCTCTGCAAGAACTGCGGGCGGCACGGAGATGAAATTCGTGTCATCTTTAGCTGACTTCTTGATTTGTGAACATGTTTAAGGGCGGTTGTTTCTCGCGACAACCTTTAACCCTATATCAAGCACTGCTTGGATTAGCTATTCTTGGAGCCCGACAGTATATATGAATGGCAGCACGTAACCGATGCAGTTCAATCTGATAGGGAGCAATATCATGTTGAGCGAGGAAGTCACTTCTACGCTTTTCCGAAATGCCTTTCTGCTCGATCTTCTTGCTCTTTGAGCTGCTCTTGCATCCAGTGCATGTGCTTGAGTCCGTACTCGGGCTGATCTAAGACCCTGTAAGCGCATACATAGCGTAGGTACGTTGTTTAGTCAAAGAATACTGAGTAGCTTCGACCAGGTGTTACATGACTCAGCAACCGGATCCTGGAACCATTTGGACTTCACTTGGTTACTTGAATACTATTCTGTAAGTCGATACGTGACATTTTATTCCAGAATTGTATGTCGTTCTGTTATTGAGTGCAGCAAATAAGTTAGCAGTAGTGTGTGTGATGAAAGGTCGGCATTGTATACACTGTCAAAGATTGGATCAGCCTTGCTTCATAGATGCGAGGTATGAATGCAACTTACCATTGGTTTGGAGCTTACGTTCCGCCGACATTCGTACTTCATTGAGCTGTTGAAATTCCATTTCCCGACTACATCCTTCCAAAATTTTCTTCCAGGCTCTTTCAACAGTAACCTTCTCCCGTCTCTTCTAGTTCAGCTTGCATCTGCACCGGCAAACACTGTTTCCATCATTCTCTGTTACAATCTGAAAGCCCGATTTGTCGTCCTGCGATCCGGCGCGGAAGCATGGCGACATGCAATTGGGAACAAGACCTTGACAAGCGTCCAAGCCGCCATTGTCTAGCCAGTCGCAGTTGTAGTAAGGCGCATTTTGGCCGATAGGAGAGTAGTCGCAGCCGCCGAAGTATGGGTTTGGCTTTTGAGCGCCTTGGGCTGCGGCGAGGCCGGCGAGGAGGGCGGCGAGGAGAAAGTTCTTCATCTTGATCGGAATTTCGTGGGTGAAACTGGGTCGGGAAGTAATGTGGAAGATCTTGATTTGTGTAGGTACGCCAGGCGAACTATGTACCTGAACCTCGCTGTGAGGTCCGCGCAGACGTTCTCGTATTATTCGCAACCATTCTTGATGTCTTGATAGCCTAAGGGCGCTTGTTTCTCGCTACTAAGAACTGTTAGATCTAATTTTACACGAATCGTACAGTAGTCTGGGTCTTTTGGCTGTGAGCTTTGCGACGAGCATTGGTCCTTCGCGATGGTTCATCTTCGTACCTACTTCGACGACAGGACTTCACGATGTTTACTGCAGCAATCAGCAACCAATGTTGGTCTCCTGGTTCTGTATTGACCTTCGCCAAGACGAATCTTAGGAGAGCTCCATAATATCCACTTCGAACCCTCGCTGATGTTGGACGGAGTGCTCACTAGGCACAAACGAAGGCTTCAGATTGGCACGGTCGGGTGGTCAAGCCGAACGCCGAATGCTGCCCACTCGGGAGTGGAAAGGAGATACGATCCTAGCACGGCCCGTAGGAGAAGTTGATGTCCGCAGGTTGGCATTGGCTGCTTGCCCGGTTCATGACTTGCGTACGCTCGGTCGAAAGCTGAAACTTAAGTCGAAAAGTGTCTCAAAGCAAGGACGTTCAGCCTTGGCGTAAGGCTCGGGAAGGTGAGTAAGCCAGAAAGTTATGGGATGAACCTGGGAGCGCAAGAGCCACGCGTTGTTGACCTCCGTTTTCCAGCGACACTACCTTGCATCGCAAGCATAACTCTGGTGGTGTTTTCGTATCTATGCCCTGTGAACGATTCGGCGGAGGGCTGACAGCATGTATTAGCACACGACTGCATACAGGAATTGTGTTTGCACGAACCGTATGTGGTCATCCTCTTTGCTTCGGCCTACTTCCCTCTCAGGCGCTCCCTGTCCACTGAACATGGAACTTCCGCTCCTGCAAAGTGTGTCTTTCAATTCCTTACTCTGCTTTAGTTCCGGTCGGAGATCAATTGCGGAAGCGCCTTGGCGATGTTCTCTGCTTGGCAAGACCATGACCCTCTTCCTCGTCGCTCTTCGATCACAACTTCACTCGCAGGACTTTATGTCCCGTTGACCCAAGGCGGGCGAAGCATTCTTGCTTCGTAGCAGCATCGATCGATGACATTCGAAGATTCAGGTGCCAGAAGTTTCCGCCATCGCTCCATCATCAAATCAATTGCTACAATTGGCCTCGGTCGCAGACGTGAAGATGCATCCGTTGTCCTGGTCAACACATTCATGGCCCTGAATACAGACATCATTAGAACAGCATATACGCAATCGGCAAAGGCTAGTGAACTTTATATTACCGGATTGCAAGAACCCCCAGCGATCATACTGTGATCATCAGATCTCTTTCTTGCACAGAAGCCACGCGGCCAGAGAGCTTTGTTCTCAGCATTGGCGTTTGTGGTGCATTGATTCTATACCACCGTAGAGTTAGATAATGCTGATCGACTTTTGTGCCCCTGGCGACGAGCGATAACCGTACATAGGTCTCGACTTGACCTTCTTGGCAAGCCACGCCGGCTATGAGAAGATGTGCGACTGCAACTGACAGTCCGATCTTCATGATGAATGATAGATGCAAAGAGTGGAGTGATGAAAGCTGACAGTGAAAGGGACGACTTTCGCCTTGATGTACTCAAAATCGAGTGCAGAAATTTGAGACTCGGCCAAACTGTGTAGTGTTGCAGAACTTTCGACTAACATGCTCTAGATCAGGTCTTGAATACTATCTGAGACCTTTATGATGAATGCGATGATCATCCGACGATTGACAACGATACGCTAGGCTACATATGATTGCGAGATCCTGCTCTCGAGAACACCACTATGCTTGACCAAACCGCAGAGGAGCGAAGTTGTTGCGGGTAATCACTTTGACAGCAGGAACAAGTCATTTCGCTATCTGGAGTGTACTCCCAAAATTGGAGATAATGACAGTGCAGCCCACGAAGGAGATTGTGGGATGATGTACAGGTGAAAACCGATAATGGAACAACTTGCACTTCTTACGAACCACTACACAGGAGTCGTGCAACCTTGTAGCCCTCGCGCTGCACCTCGAGAACAACAAGCGGCTCTGACGGCGCCATCTGGGTCTGTGATTCTCGCTAAAATGCATCGTTCGCCTTCGCCCCAACACTGACTGTTCTTTACCATATGTCAGAACCGCATTTTTGATCTATACGGTCCACACCTGCTTACCTGCGAGCAGACTTGTTCCGTAGACCCGAATCTACAAACGGTCTCCAGGCCGGCTCCGGGTCTGAGACTGGAGCCGCAAGTGCCCTAGCAATCGGGGAGTCAGCTAAACTGTGCTTTGGATTACAGTTCGATTGCTTCCATGGACTGACTTCTTGAGCAGATACGCACACGGCGAGGAAGAGTGCTATGTAGAGCGATTTGAACATTGTGATTGATGATGCCAATAGTTGATTGAGCAGAAAGAGGGTGTATTGTTCCAGATACCATGACTGAAGCATCTGTCGTTGACTGTTTATAGATACGCAGATTTTCTCCAAATCCAAGGCGTCTAGACCGATGAAACGGCCGCCCGAGGGATATTCCATCCGCATGAATCGGTATAATGTACCATCGTATGATGGGTGTTTCATCTCGAATGTCCGCCGCAAAGCGCGAAATCGATCTAGCTGTCTCAACAAGTAATGGTCAAGCCAAACGGGAAGGTGCAAATTCTCCGTTGGTCAACGAACTTGCCGAACGGTTGCATTTCATTGTCGCCAAGGAGTATTACTGATCACTGCATCTGCCTATCATTTCTTTAGCCGTCGCTAGCAAATCTCTGTCGCCCTGAAAAGAAATACGCTGTCTTTATTCTCGTCGGCCCGAAGATACGAAAAGCGCCGTGCTGTGGTCGAGATTGAAGCCCCCGGAGCACTACGCCTGACAGTATGCCACATTTTTGCTGGACAGCAGCGAGATGAGGTCAACGATGTGTTCCAAAGCGAAGACTTTCCAGCTTGGCAAAGAGTTTGATGAGTAAGCGAGAAATGTCTGGGACGAGCGCAATCTGAATGGGGAAGCAGTACCTCACGCTTCACCACGTCGCTCTTACCGTCGCAAGCATGTACGCCAAATCAGGTATTTCCAAGTCGACGTCCTGCATGCTCTCGCCAGCATGGAATCGATGAGGTGCCAAGTGGCGAGATGCCGCCCTGCGCCTTCCCCGATCTCAGGCCATCGCCATGGCCGACCAGGTGTCGGTGCCTGCCATAGCGACTGGTCAGTCTCATGTCTATGATGAGGCCGACATGCTCTCGAACTCTGAGGTGCCGCCTGCAGTGGAGTAGAGGTCATTCAGGTGTGTTGCACGAGGCCGCTTTCGCGGGTGGCTGCATGGCTTGCGGGCTGTGCACAGCTCAGCCTTGCGTACTCGAGGCGCACTTCAGCACCGTTGTGTAGCTTTCTTTCCATCTCGCGGAAGCTGCGCGATCAATATCACAATTTTGTTTGCTGGCGTCAATCCACGCTCAAGCCATAGCCATAAGGCATACTGACTTCCTGCCGACAGCATGGAGATAGCCCGCGAAGTTCCATGCGTCTGGACGCCACCTCCCATGACAGACCCGACCTCTCAAATCCGTCTGCTCTGGATTCACGCTGGCAAGTGGGAAGAAGAGGTCCGCTGTACGGTGTCAGTCTGGAACCTCGAAGATGCACCCAAATTCAGAGCGATATCTTACACTTGGGGCTCGCCACATCCCAAGGCTTTCATCACAATCCAAAACGTGCCTTCTCGGCCCAGAAGAAAGGCAGCTAGGCACCTATATGGCATACGAGTACGAGTACGCGAAAACGCTCGTTACGCTCTCTGGCAAGCTAGGCTGTATTACCCGGATTCATATCTTTGGATTGATTCTGTTTGCATAAATCAAACAGATCTGCAAGAGAAGACTGCACAAGTCAACAGGATGGCAGAAATCTATGCGGACGCCGACATGGTTCTCGCGTGCATCGGTCCAGGCGATGACTCTAGTGACGTTATACATGAGCTTTGTCACCATGCCGACAAGTGGTTTGAAGGTCATGGAGATCACAACCCTGGTTCCCTTGCAGATACTTCAATTGAAGAACCTGAACAATCCTCAGGTTCTGACGATGACTTGGATGTTGACTTCTTTTCAGATGTTGACAGTTACTCAGATGTTCTTGCCGACGTCGTATTAGTTTGTGGACACGAAATGACGAATGTAGTGATCGAGCACTGGACCAAGTTCTTTTCTCGTGAATACTGGTCTCGTTTGTGGATCATACAAGAGTTGCATGGAGGTGGAGATCAGGTCCAGATCCTGTGTGGTACTTTCTTCCTGGACTGGAAGGATCTCCTTGACTTACAATCCAAGTTGGACAGGCTTGGTTTCAATAAGTTGTGGGGAGATACAGCTGGGTCTAACCTTGCTAACCTCAATTACGTACTGAGGTTCGATGGCCCTATCCTACTTGCTGGAAATTTGGACATCTTCTGGCCTGGACTAACACACTTCTCGTGTGAAGATGTCCGGGATCGTGTCTATGGCATCCTCGGATTATTTCCGTGGGATCGGACTGATATACCGAGGCCCTCGCCCGATTATGGGATTTCACCTTTCGATCTAGCGGTTCGTCTGCTGCCAAAATTTGGCATTTTCGACATCGCGCGAGGTTCGGGCATCATCAGCGCGCTGAGGCTTGACGAATCTATCAAAGGTGACTTTATCGAGCGCTTCAGGGCGTCGAAGAGTGCAGAACAGCGGGCAGATCCGGGATTCGCCACCTGCACGATGGACGTTCATTCTGTCCACCTGATTCAGCAAGACTGTGAAGGACGATTCTGTATTGCCATCGACCGTACTGGGTCCGAGATCGGAGGAGCAGAAGAGGTGGGAAATTCAGAGATCTGTGCAACTTACAGCAATGGTGCAGATCACATGAAGTTACCCCAGACCAGAGGACAGACACCTGTTCAGATTCTGACAGATGGACAAGTCTCGGCTGTTGCGTGGCCTGCAGTGGAACATGGCGACATCTTGATAAGGGTACGTCGTCGTTTAATCGTCATTCGTCAAACAATGCCACCTACCGGATATGAAGTGATCGGATACGCCATCGGGGAGAATGCGCTGCTTGATTCAGGCAAACGCTGGTCCTCGTCATGCAAATGTCCACCAGACATCCGGAAGGAGCCATGGGGGCAAATTCTCAAAGTATCGATCGCGGGCTTGACCCGAGCAGATGTGTTGATGCTCTCCGCTCTCAGAGACACGGATTCTAGCATGTTTCCTACGGCGGAGTATGAGCTGTTAAACGTACCCGCAATTGGCTTGCACGTTGAAGACGTGTCCATGAACTACTGGCAACACAGGCACGAGGACCCATACACCCAACATGAAGCTGAGGTTTGTAACCGGTATCTTCGGAATCCCATACTCTTCGCCGCAGAATCAACTGCAGAACGCGTGTTCACAACACCGGTGGCACAGTAGACTGCAGCAAGACCAGTTTATCGACTAGCATCGCGCCGGCAGACCTCAGAATGATGGCTTGACGTCGATCAAAAATTGTGGCTCGGCAAGGTGGGAGATATGTGAGCACTACTGCCTCACACCTACAAGCAGAACTCCGGACAGCAGTCTCAATTGTGTGGCCTGAGATACAGTCCAGCGAAGCTATAGTGAAGACGGCGCAACGATGCTTATCATGCGTTTGGAGGGGTTCTGCTCTGATTGCTGCCAAGTCGTGGAACAAGCGGATCGTATTAGCCACGTTGCGTTCAAGTGGGCGCACTATTGGTAGCGTGACTGTTGACCGGAATACCTTGCAGGAGAATGAGAAAGATGGTGTATTGCAATTCTACATGGAAGTTGGAGCAATGTAGAGGCATTGCTATTGATTACGATTGTGATTTGCAGGTCACTTTTCTCAAGCGCGATGAAATGAAAGGCTGCATGAAACCTCGCGTGCCGCGTTTATGCCGGATTCGTCTGCGATTAGATCCACCGTCGGGGACACGACTGGCGAAGGCCAGTACGAAGGAGAGCTTCTCCTTACTATCAAGCGTGTGAGCACTAAGCATGGTTATGAAAAGTGCAGTCAAGTACGGAAAACCCTGTATAGTTCACGCTGGCGAATGTCTCTGGAACTACACCGAAAATGGCTTGCACGGACGATTCGGAAAGCACTACCTACGAGAGAAAGAAACATTACAATCCCGTCGGAGAGAATGAAGCCTGCCAATTAGTGGAACAGCCGGCCCAGCGGCAGCTTGCGACCAAAGAATTTCGCCGGATCGTGCTGCCGAGATCTGTTGGGGTTGTCCGAAGCAGGGTCAAAGATCCCATCGAGGACGGACTGCTGTCTATCAGGCGCGCAATACTGCGCTTCTGTCTGCAGCGTAGCACCCGGTTCCACAATAATTCAAATCCCATTCATTCGGCCCTGCCCTTGCCCTTTGGTCGCGAGCTCCCCACTCGCCTGTCTGCCGCATGTGGTGAGGGCCTGCCATCTGGAGTCGTGGCACTCGCCCTCGCTGGCGACTGCCGAAGCTCGCTGACAGCGGGAACACCGCGATGCATCTCGGAAGATGCCTCACGCTCCCTTTTGAATGGTACTGGAGGATTTTTGCTAGCCTCATCGAAAGCGTAGGACGAGATAGGCGGGGAAACATTTTCGCTGTCATCAAACAACGAATGTTCGTGAACTGCTGTTACGCATCGCTAGTGGCATCGTGGGACAGGAAACGTTGACACTGGGCAGGACAGGAGCGGCAGTGGTCGGCGCTCGAACAGCCAAGGAGGTCGTGCTGCTTTCCGGCCCGTGCCCACGTGGGCCCAGAGGGATCGGAGGCCCTTGTACGTGTTCCTCATCACGCTTGCGCTTGGTCTCGTTCATGGAAGGCAACCAATGCGGTTGGACAACAGAGGCTGGTGGGAGAGGTGGCGGTGGAGGTGGCGCCTGCAGAGGATGCCGCCACTGGACATGGCCCGAGGAATTGTTGATGAAGAAAGGCTGGTTTGTGGCGCGATCGTACACCTCGTCCCAGCCTGGCGGCAGCTGGCCCAAAGGGGCAGGAGTCGATCGATCCGGTTGAACGACAGAGGCTGACGGAAGGGGAGGAGGTGGTGGGCCGCTCCGAGGATCCCGCCACTGGACATGACATCCGAATTTCACGAAGACCGACTGGTTCGTGTCGGGATCGTATACCTCGTCCCAATCTGGCGGCAGCTGGCCCAATGGAGCAAGAGTCGGAGTTGTCTGCTCTGGTGGCTGGTCCAATGGAGCAGCAGTCGAGACCGTCTGCGCCGCTGACAGCTGTTCCAAGGGAGCAGAAGTTGATGCTGTTGGCGCTGGAGACGGCTGGCCCAAAGGTGCAGAGATCCAAGTCCTTTGCGGTGATGGCGACTGGTCGAAAGGAGCGGAAGTGGACATCATCTGCGCTGGGGGCGCCTGGTTCAGAGAGGCAGAAGTTGATGCCGCTTGCGCTGGTGGCAGCTGAGTCAAAGCGGCAGTCGTTGATGCCCCTCGCGCTGGGGGCGGCTTGTCCAGAGGAACAGAAGTGGACGTCATCTGCGCTGGCGGTGGCTTGTGTAGAGGAGCTGAAGTGGATGCCATCTGCGCTGGCGGCGGCTTGCGCACAGAAGCTGTAGTGCTCGTCGTCTGCGCTAGTGGGTGCTGGCTCATGGGAGCAGAAGTAGATATTGGCTGCGGTGGCGGCAGCTCAGAGGGAGCGGAAGTCGCTGTTGGTCGCGCCATAGTACGTTCTGGTCCCATGCTTGCGACATCTCCGCCAGGGCGCCGGCATTCGTCAGATCCCGCTGGGCTCTATGACCAAAAGCAATATCCATTGCCGGATCCCAATGGTCGCTGCCAGTCAGGACTCGATGCTCTCTGCTACGGAAACCAACACCCCCCGTCAGGTTTCGATGGGCTCTACTATCCAGACCACCATCTCTTGCCAAATGCCGCTGGGCTCTATCCCTGGAAGAAACTCCCCGTACTGGTCTTTGTGATGGCCTACTGCTTCCTCCGGGTATCCTCATTTCCTGCGTTGGAGCAACGGATTTGCATTCTGCGACATTCTGAACAATTCCCAGGAGTATCACAGTGTAGACGGCGTTGCACGCAGCGCTGACAGGGACCCCGCATGATGGGAAAGCTGTGTCTTGGCGTTCTTGAGAACCTGGGAGATGGCTGTTGGAAAAGGAAAAATGATAAGTGAATGAAGGTGAGCCCCTGAGATGCAGAACACAGGAGACATATATATACCTTCCTGTGTGTATTGGAAGCACGAGCATTCATTCTCCTGTGAGGGGAAACTTTATCGATATCCAGGATTTGAAAACCTTGGGGAAATGCATCAACAAGGCGAGAACAGTTGATAGTGAAATAAATGGTGGTCAATGGCCCTTTGCACAATGATTCAATCACACTCGCAATCCACATGGCAGGGTATGTATTGATTCCTGGGCAATCATGACGTTTTTGGCAGGCGATGCGGAGTGAATACAATTCTCGAAGAGCGTCCGGTTCCCATTCGCTGGAGGAAGTCAAGCAATCCCTGAACGATTGCCATATGCACATTGAGCGAAGTGAACTTACAAATGCTATGTCCAGTATTGAATCGGACTGAGGCACTGGATTCGCGAACGCAGGTGATCGACCCAATCTTTCCACAAGTCATTGTTCAGACGATTTTGACAATGTGAGTCGGCAGCTCTTGCCATCACGAAGACCATCGGGAGCACATTGCTTCTTCAACAAGAGGGTCGGGCCCATGAAGAGTATGGCGGACTGTCGAACACTGTGGAATGACTCGCCGCATGCCCTGGTCTCTTCCTCGATCCAGCAGGGTCTACACTTTCACTTTGTCAACCCGTAAGAAAGGCAAATCCACAGTCCATCTGGTGTAAAAGGTCTGGCATTCGGTGAAGGATGGATCTCTAGCTAGCGGACCTGACAGTTGCTACTGTACTCGATCCGTCCCTCTTGTCCATTTGACCAAATCTCATCGCACTGCATATCAGGCATTCATTCGGAGCGTGTGACACCAAACGCGATGTCTCACTAAGGGTCTCGGCTGTTCCCCATTGCGGACATGAGATGTTCCATCCAGTATTCAATACTGAGCTCGTTTCTCGATCTCGGCGTCTCTTCCATTTCAGCCTCTGCTGCGAGACCTCAAGCCAAAATCGCGCGGCTCCTCTTCCCTCACGGGTTCCTCAGATTTCACCAACTCCTGCTCGTCAGCGGCGCCTTCCTCCTCTGTCTTGACAGCCTCGTCGTGTGCGTTTGCTTTGATCTCTTCCAACCCCTCTTGCGACCCCCCTGCCTCATCATGTGCCGCCCGAGAAGGCAGAATCCCTTCTCCGCTCCTGTTGGATGGCAAGCTTGTCACGGCCCGTGAGTCACGCTGCAAGCCGCCGGGACGGCCTCTCGCAGGCGCTCCAGTGTACCGAGAACCACCCAAAAGCTCTCCTCTCGATAGAGGCTGTCTCATGTTACGAGGAGCGCTGGGTGGTCCACCAGCATTCGCATCGGTGTGCATATGAGGTGGGATGCGAAATCCCTGCGCTACGGGACGGGAAATTGTGCTGCCTCCGTGACCAAACGCGCGTGTTCTGAAAGGAGCTGGAAGATCCCGAGCGTCTTCTTCCCCTCGCTTGCGTTTGTTGTCTTGCGTTGGATAGGATGTGCCGTTTTGCATGTGTCCGGCTCCTGATCTTCCGACTGAAAATCCTCGAGCTTGACTAGGGAAGGTTTGCGGCAGTGGAGGAGGAATGGGGCCCTGTAGAGGGTGCTGCCACTGTATATGTCCCGTTGGACTGACATAGTAGTCCCTATCGGCCTGGGAGTCGTGAAAACACTGCCACCCTTGTGGTAGCTGGCCTGCAGGTGGTGGAGCGGTTGCTGGCGACTGGAGAATAGAGCGACCTGACTCGACCCCTCCGCCAGAACGATTTGGAGCTCGAATGCTGCCCCTGGCTGCAGCCTTTCGAGTTGCCGGTACCTCGTTGCCGGCAGGACTGCAGTTGCAGCCTTTCTTGCGACACTCTGTACAGCTACCAGGAGTGTCACAGAACAGACGCAGTTGCGTACAGCGCTGGCAACTCGCGCGTGCAGTCCGAGCTCGTGAGTTGCCTTTGGTCATGTTGTTGTTTCGATGTTGGAATCGAAACACAAGAAGTGACAGCCGACCAAAGAAGGAAGAGTTACAGCAAGATTTCTTGGCGTCGTTTGTTCAGGAACCATGCAGAACGTTCTGCGCCGCTTCACTTCACGCGTGAAAGTGATTCGCGGGCCACGAGCTGTGTCTGAGTGGCTCGAGAGTTGTCCAGCAGGACTGCGCACCGCGCACGTAGAAGTGTACTCGAAAATACTTAGCGTGAAGTAATGGCAAAAGTTGGAGCAGCACAAAAGAAGACACATTCTTCGAGCAGTTTCTGTCGAACATGGTCTCAGAACCACGGAGCCGCGCCTACTGCGGCCTGCGGAAGAGCACTTCGGTCAAGGAAGGAAGAGCTTGTCTGTGGCCCATCGCGTGACACTCCCACTGCCAACAAACATTGGAAGATGCCATCGCCAAACATCGCCAAAGCTGCCATGGCAGCTCGCTTGCTGTGTGTATCTCTGATCATCGTCTTCTTCTCCAGTGCGCTGCATGCTACCACTGATCTCACGCTGGCAAGTTGCTGTCTATTCAGCGCAGAACTTGCACCGACCGCACATGAGAATACAATTACTCTTTACCTTGAGCCTTCTTCCACCTTCATTCAGCCTGCCAATTGACCTCGGCCCTTGCCAATCTCCTCTCACCGCGCTCTTGGATGCGCTTCTGTCTAAGAGTCTCCTTTTGGGACGCCGCCATCATCAATTTCATCTCTTCCTTCTCCTTTTGCTCTTGACGGCGCTTCTTCCTCACATCTTCGTCTTTGTTTTTGGCTTTGGCTCCGGCCGCGGCCTTTGCCAGTTTGTCCTCTTTTTGGTCATTGACGAACCTCTCAAGCATTTCCGCATGGGCCTTGGCCTCCTTCTTCTTCTTGCGCTCTTGGATGCGGTTCTGCCTAAGAGCTTCATTCTCGGCTGG
The DNA here is from genome assembly GCA_005356885.1 of Cercospora cf. flagellaris. Taxonomy (NCBI): domain Eukaryota; kingdom Fungi; phylum Ascomycota; class Dothideomycetes; order Mycosphaerellales; family Mycosphaerellaceae; genus Cercospora; species Cercospora cf. flagellaris. The sequence continues at coordinate 220,292 of RJLU01000013.1, read as the reverse complement.
GGTTCTTGCTAATGCCCTCTCCCTGCGCAGACGTTTGCGCATTTGCCTCCTGGTTTCTCCGCGGTGACCTTGCTGCCTGCTCTTCTTTTCCTGCTCCTTGTTCTCAAGAGACCTTTCGCGCTCAACAATGATGACTGTACTTTCGTCATCGTCATCTGAAGCTTCTTCATTCTCTGCTTCCTCGATGCGTGATGTTTCGCGTCGCCTGTCAGTTCCCTCGCCATCGTCATCGACAAGCCCGGCCAAATTGGGTAGCCTGTTGCGAACGTGGGGATCCGACTGCGAATCTGTGTCTCCATCTAGAGGACGTTCTTCATTCCCGTCGTTGCTCGTCACCGGCAAGGCAGCTGCGTTCGAGCTACTCGGAGGTTGATCTTGCGTGCCAGACGTTTGCTCTGGAGTACGAAAGCTCCGACCATCTTCTAGACTTTGCCGGAGTATCGTTAGACGAGCTGAGATTTCCTCAATCTCGTCTGCATTCCGCTTGCGCTTGCTGTGACTCGTGGGCGGCGGCAGCAATTGGGCCTCCTCGTTATGTATCGCTGAGGATGCTTCAATAGATGATCGATCAACTTCTGATCCGGTGACTTGTGGAAGTGGAGGCGGCGGCGGACCTTGTAGCGGATGTTGCCATTGCACATGACCTGTCGGACTGACATAGTAATCTTTTCTGGTGCCGGAATCGTGGAAGGAGTTCCAACCAGGTGGCAGCTGGCCTATGGGAGGGTCAATTTCTGCCAGATGCAGGTCGATTCCTGTGATCGACTGCCTTTCAGCTGCGTGATTGTCGAACTGTATGTCGTCTTGAGTCACTCTCCATTGTGCTGATGCCACTGCACGTTCTGTTGGCTGACATAAGAAACTGTCCGTGCGGCATTTGTCGCCATCCTCGGGAACGTCGTCGAATTGCTTCATCTCTGCACGGCGTGCTTAAGTGTTGTCTGAGCCTTGTCTATCGAGCTTTCTTTGGGTCGAATCATGTTGGTGTGGGTGGTTTGTTGTGGTGGTGGGAGAAAAGCTGCAGAAGCGCAACCTCATGAGGTGCAGGGAATTGAGCAACCGTTTCTTGGCGTTCAACTTCACTTGCTGGACAGGGTTGTTGCCAGCCTCCCTCCTTCTACCCGCAAATCAGAAGACAAATCACGGCTTCACATTGACTTGAGATATGCATCTACATCCTGAGGCTCACACAAGACAACGATTGTGGAGCTTGACAATTTTCTGCAACCATCTGAAACTTTGTTGCGCCCCTTGACTGGAGAGACGCCGGCTATTTGGCTTTGTACAAGAATTTGCCGTTCAAAAGGCGTCATACGGTCCTCACCAACCCCTGTAACATAGCCTTGCATGCGTTGAAGGCGGTGGATTCTCCTCCGAAGGCCAGTCAGTCGGCTTCTCGTCCGCAAAAGGCTCATATGGCCGCTCTCCGACTTTCCCACCCAAAAGAGACCACCAGTCGTTGCCGCCTGCCCGCCCATGCTCTGGCTCACCACTTATATCCTCGTTGACTGGCTCCTCTTCTGCCACGGAGTCCGACTCATCATCGCTGCCAATTTCCGTGCTTCCGTCGTCCTCGGTTAGCGTGCTGCACGCAGTCTTCGGTCGCTTTGGCGTCACATGAGAGCTTGGAACTGGAATCTTGCGCTTGCGGCTTGATCCAGTTTCAGTCGATGATCCAGCAGAAGGTGTCTGAGAGGAGGCCCGACCACCTCCTGTTATTCTGGCGGGCAGCCCAGTTCCATTCGCTCTAGCGAACGCTGCGTCAAATGTGCCTGGGTCGCGGACGTATGGTACCGCCACCAGATTGAACGTGATGAGAGCATTGGCCGATGCCAAGACACCATTGTCATCCTCCTGGAGCCAGTTACTTCCGCCAGTCTGAGCTGCCGCGGCTTTGACGCGATTTCTCGTTTCGTTGCGAGCGTTGGTCTCTTCGGCATCGTAGACACCGCTCTCTGGGTCGATGATGCGGTAGTGGTCGTGTCGATGACCCTTCTTCCAGCGAGACATAAACTCTATTACGAGTCAGAAGAGCGATCACTCCAGGGGCCAAAGCTGTGCTTACCATTGTGGATGTCCTTGACTGTGTACTTTCTCCGATCTGAGTTGCGCCAGATCTCGCCGTAGATGCGGCCCATGATGTCGTGGATCTGGAATTTGTCGAGATCGGTTTGGGTGTGCATCCACAAGTTGTCGCGGCGCTCCTCAATCTGCCAGGCTGGTCGACCCATGATGACAGCGCGAAATGCGGATGGACAAGGTGGAAGCGGATCTCGGATCGGGAAATTGCAGTTGACTAGTTGCGTCTGTGGTCAAGCCAGTCTGTTTCGTGGCGGGCAAGAAATGGAGGCGGCCCTAGAATTGTGCATTCACTCAGGCAGATCCCATCAAAACCATTAAGATACCGATATCGAGTCCACACAGCCACCAGGAGTTAGCAGATACCCACTAGACCGTTGCAAAGGCAATTTCGCGCAGCTGACGAGCCTCACGCTATGTGGTACAGCCTCTGCGCCCAACAAGGCCTGCTGGGAATGAAGAACTCTCACGATAGTGTGAAAGACGTGGTTGGGTGATTGGCACAACTTACGGCCAGTTTGCAAGCTGTCTGGAACGGAGAATGAGGAGCGCAACTCTGACATTGCTCTCAAGTTACTTGACGGCCAATGATGTTTGTCAGTATCAAACAAAGAGAAACATCGGCAAGGCACTGGCATTGTCGAGAGGTCTACGACTCTTAGATGCTGTACAGCCATACATTCGAAGCGGATTCTTAACGCATTTACTTCCATGGCATCGAAAGCATTTGAGACATTCAAGGCATCTGGGGCATCTGGGGCATCCGGGGCATCTGGGGCATCCGGCAAGCATTATCAGACCTTCAGGAAGAATCAACGCTCTTTTCGCCATGGCTTATTGGACCCAAGACACTTGGCTAGTGCCTGACTATTATTCTACCTTGACCTGGGGCCAATGCAAGACTCGCGTGAAAGTCACTACGGATGTACCCCATTGCTTCAGCTGTTCTTGGTTTTACAGTAATAGCGATTCCGCCTCTAAGCAAGACAAAGTACGGCGTCCATGATCATCGATATTATGTCTAGTCATCCTAATCGATAGCCATTCCATCCTCGCCCGCCACACTGGTTGCGTCCTCAGCGTCTTCATCTTCTGCTTCGCCTGCCGACCCAGCAGCGCCGTCGTCGTCAGTATCAGTCCAGACACTCTCCTCCCCATCGGACTCAACCACATCATTTTCACCATAGAAGCCACCATCCTTGTGGTAGTCCATATCTCCACCATCACGCTCAAAGGTAGCTGGACTGCAGATAGCACAGCGTTCAGCCACACAACCGAGAACAGTCACCCGCATGTCCTCACCTCCACTCCTGCACCACATCTCCACCTTCGTGGTGTGCCTATGAGGCGGCACCGTGAACTCGCCGATCGATGGAGCCCCAGTATGGCTGAAGATATACTCTCCATTGCCATTCTGGATACTTTTCAGGCCAAGGTGAACAAAAGGCAAGCCATCAGTAGGACTGCGACGAATCTTGATCGCCAGCCCGCCAGATCTCCCACAGTCGTTACATTTGTTGCATACGTCGCCATCGCAGCGGATCAGATCATCGAAGCGTTGACGACGCGAATTCCAGACGTGGATGAGCTCACCGCCGTGCTTGTAAATTGCCAAGGACTTGTCGATTGTCTTGACGATTCGATCAGACGGCAGTGCCAGTCGGTCTTCTTCGATGTCCACGTCTTGGTCGTGAACCATTTCGAGCTTCTGGGAGGCACGCACAGCAGGATTACGTCCAGGGCGGGTGGAAGTGGTCGGCGTTGACTCCACTGTCGACTGCTCAGCTTGACTCGGCGGTATCGATGCTGCTGTGTTCCGAGCGGCGGATAATCTGCTTGTCCTAGATGAAGTGACCGTCTGTGGAGGCTCAGCCGAAGTGGTCTGAGTTCGTGCTGTAGCAGCTCGGCGAGGACGGCCAGTGGTAGTCGAATCCTGACCTCCTGTAGCGGTCGCTGGCTGCACTGCTCGACCTCCCGCCTTGTGTGCCTGCTCAGTAGCAAAAGCAGCATCGAAGGTCGTTGGATCCCGACGGTATGGCGTTGGGCTTGGGCGTAGAGATGTTGACATGTTTGGCGTTGCCAATGCCCCTTGTCCATCCTCGCGCAGCCAGTTCGAGCCGCCAGTCTGCTGTGCAGCGTTACGAATACGCTGATCCGAGAGTGCACGCTCGTGCGTCTCATCGGCATCGTAGTGACCATCCCCAGGATCAATGATCTCGTAGTGGCCATGACGGTGGCCAGCCTTCCAACGAGAACTGACCTCTGTTGGCAAAGTATGTCAGTTTGAAGACTCGAGATCGAAACAACCTTGAAGAACTCACCGTCTCGAATGTCCTTGATAGTGTACTTCTTGCGTTGCGGGTCACTGTTGCGCCAGGTCTCGCCGTAGATACGGCCGATCAGATCATGGACTTGTTCATCGGTCAAGTCGTAGTTGGTGCGCATGCGCAGCAGATCGCGGCGCTCCTCGATCTTCCAAGTGGGTCCTCCCATGATGTTCAAGGTTTGTAGGGCGGTGGTCAAGGCGGTGTTTTGATCTAGTGAGTTGAGCTTGTCGAGGTCGAGTGGCAGAGATGATTTGGTCGGCAAGCCGGCCTTCGATGTCGATGGAGTGTCCATTCACTCGACAGAGTTTGGCCGGGTCGGCGCCGATGACCTGTTCACCGATCCACCACACCGCTTCAGCACTCACTGCGCTACTGATAGCCTTGTATACAGTACCCTGTGATGTATTGTGTAGATGGACCTTCAAGAAAGGATGTATTGGGACGATGTTCGATGAGTATTGGAATTCAGGGGCCAAGCAGAGAAACGGGAACATTTCAATCAGCCTGGCTACACATGGGACATGACAACAATACCTGCGAGAATATGCTTGCTACCACAGAAATCAATGAACAAAGCATTGAGACTTGCAGATGTTTGTCACTCCTTTTGAGGCCAGCTCAACAATCAAGAGACAAAAGATCTTTCGAAGCGACTGCACAGAGAACCATATATGATAAAGACAAGGTTGCAAAGGTTGAGATGATAATGCTCAAGGCAACATGTGGATGGGTGTAATCAGGTCCGCAAAATCAACGCGTGCGTAAGAACTGTATGTGTTCATTTGGCGATAATTTGCCCAACAATGGCCACAGAAGGTCTACCTACCAGCGAGTACCCTCTTCCGTGGTGTCTTCTTCGCTTTACCACGACGCTTGTTCTGCAATGGCTCGCCGTAATCGCTGTCATCGGAATCGCTCTTAGCCGGCTCCTCCATGTCACCGTCTCCACGCTCGTCCGCACTGTCCGGCGTTTCTTCGTCTTCTTCTGCTTCATGCGCGCCTTCAACCTCATCTTGCATTCTGACAGCTTTCTCAGCATTCTCCGCCTTCTCAGCTTCTCGAGCCTGCTCCAGCTCTGGGTTGCAAACCTCACAATGCTCAGGCACGCATCCAAGAACCTTGACGTCTCTCTCAATCACCTGATCCCTCTTCTTGTTCCTGACCATGCAGCGTACCTTGTATAGCCTCGTTCGTTCAGGGAGGACCAGCGGTTGGTAGCTCACATCTTTCGCCTGATTGAAGACAAGTTGCCCTGATCCACCAAATGCCAATTCAACATCTCGCTTTATATGCACAAATGGCAACCCCTTGGTTGGCCCATCTGTGACCTCAACTCCAGGCACCAGGTCTGCGATTCGCTTGTCTTCCAAGTTGTTTACGCCAGTGCATTGATCGCACACCGCACCGGGACAAACCAGCGCGTCCTCAAACTCGATTGAACTGGAAGGATTATATATGCGGACCAGCTGACCACCAAATTGCCGGGTTCCACAGTCCTCGAAAATGTACTCGGGCACCTCGTTGCCCGTCAGCTCGGCACCTGACTCGAGCTGTTGTCGCCGTTCCAGATACCACTTTTCGTGGACCATATCGACGTGCCAGCCCGTCCAGTTCTCAAGAGGGCCTGGTCTCTTCATGTCGACTGTTGGTCCGATACTTCGTGGTAGAGCGGAGCCAAGCCTCTCCGTAGTTGTGTTGGGATCAGAGTGCTGCGTGGTAGACTGTTTGCTCGTTGGCGGTTGTTTCCTGGGCCCACTTTCCGAATCCCCCTGCTTGCGTTTGGGGGCTTTACGTTCGCCGCCATAAAAGTTGCGGTCGAACGTTGCCGGATCTCGTTGATACTGGGGTCTGTTTGCGAGGTCAGGAATTGGGATGACACTCAATTGCCTCCCCATAACGCCCTTGTTGTTGGTCAGGAGCCAATTGACCTTGTTCGTCTGCTGTGCTGCCGAGATAATCGTACTGAGGGTGCTCGCTTGTGCTGTCTGCTCTTCGTCACTGAACCCAGCCTCTGGATCGATCGTGTCTCAGTGTGCGTGTCGTTTCCCGGCAGACCAACGAAACTTGACTTCGTCTCGAAGGTCATTGACTCCGTACTTTTTGCGTGGAGGATCTGTTGCGTTACGCCATGCTTCGCCGAAGATGCGGCCCATGAGGTCGTGGGATTCCTCGTCACTGAGGTCCAGGACGACTTTTAGAACGAAAAGGGTGCGTCGCTCCTCGATCTGCCAAGTCGCTTTCGGCATTTTGGTGTTTACTGTTCGTGACTGAAGGATTTGTAGAAGAGAGACTCGAGTCCAGCGAAAAGGTGAGCGGCGGAGGGTGCTACTCTCGTTTCGGTCGTGATATCGCTCGATACGCTGGTGTTTCAATGGCTGGCGATCCGTATATTCGCAGTGGTCGCTTGTTGCCGCTTCCCAACAATGGAATCGAACGACCGAGTGCTATGTCAAATTTTTGTTTATAAAGGCAAAACGAAGCTCGAGTAGTGAATCGCGGCATTGCTAGAATGACGTGTTCTTTGTTGATTTTAGGCGTACTCCAGGTGAATGGCCAAATGCGGAATTTTCCCAGTTGCCCCTCACCCAAGATCAAGACAAAGCACAGTGTGCCCAGGAACAAAGAGATCTGACCAGTAGTTTCCCATTGTATGTTCGACCTACTTGTGCGGATCCATGATGCATCTCAGTGAGAAGGTACAGGATGGCAGCATCGATCACTCGTTGCGTATGATACACGCCGCAGCTTCGCTCGTCTTGGGAAGTTTTTGAAGCTCAGCAGAAGTTCACAATAGGAGCATTTCTTCCAATTGATGTTCCCCATTTGACCGTCATGACGAGGGACGGCCGAGATATCCAGTATCGATGTCTTCGCGGCCGTACATCTTGCCTGGAAGGAAAGCAGTTGTGAACGATTGGCAGTACCGCGAGGAGCCTGAAACCACAGCAGTCAGTAAGTAAACATGATCTGCAAGCGTGAAATATCAGCAGTGTCAAACAAGAAGCCACAACAGTCTAGATGTACCTTCTTAGTCTTTGATAAGATGACCCGTTTGCTGTGTCTCCATGACCAAAAAGTTTTCTTCCAGCACCAGCTCGAGTATACACTGCGTTTCCACCTCCTCTCGACTTCAAAGCTGTGAGAGGCAACAGAGATATCGCTCATGTCCACGATGATCGACCGTACGCCAGGGCTTCACTGGGCTCAGAAAGTAGAGGTAGCATTGCACGAACCAATCTTTCAAACCTTCCCACGACGCTTGACCTTGGGTTCCGTTGCAAAGAGATTTCATGGACATCCATGATGGTTGATCATTTACGAGGACCATCCTGAAAAGAAATAACGAGGGCTCCTGAAAGGCATCGCCGCGAGTCTGATCAAAGGAAGTTCAGGACTCATCACTTGCCCAAGCCAGTCTCTGATCCGTCTCCTTTCAAGTCAGGAACATGTTCTTTCCACTCTCGTATGGGTGCTTCGCTTCGCAATGCCGACCTGCCTTTTCCGCATTAGCATCAAGTCATCACTTTCCAGAAGCGTTGAGCTCGCATTTTACCTGGCTTCCCTCGATGATGGATAGGCTGTTGTGCTTGGGGAGGCGTGCTACAAGACGTTGTGTTCGAACTGCGGCCGCACCTGCCCACATATACTCATCAGTAACTTCCGCAATGCCACAAGTCCATGATAAACAGGAGCGATCAAAGACCAGATCCATCCTTTCAAGCTTTCCCATGTCAATTGATACATATTTCTACACCGGATCGAGGACACTCAATATCTTCGACCCCATCCATGCCTCCTCCTTTTCGAAGCTCTATTTTGTTGGTCATCCACGCTATCTTTGCGCGCCCAGAAACGCCGCCAGAATATGATGCAGACAACTGTAATATGTTCCTTCCCAGAACGAACAGCATCAATCAGAACACGCCCCCGCTTTGTGATAACTTTGCTAGTACACGTCGAACGACACCAACTGCTGGACTGCAGCAACTTGACCATGCCATGGCATGCCGAAGGGAGAAGTCCATCTACCTTGTCCCACCCTTCGCCTTTAACTTCGATTCCAGATGCCTCTGAATTGTGCTCTCAAAAGCCGCAGCTTTTCGATCACCGGTCAAGCCCACACCGGCATTTTGCATCGATTTCCGCTTCATGGGAGATATATCGCGGACTTCTTGTTTGAATTTCGCGGAGCCTTGATCGTCCTCCACATCGCCTTGGTCATCACTGGCAACTCTTCCAGAATCTTGCTCAGACTTCCTGGCGGAAGACCCACGCTGCTGCTGCGGCCTCTCCCTTTCCTTCTCCTTCGACTTTGACTTCTGCTTCTGCTGCGATGAAGCAGACCTCTGACCCTTGTCACTCTTTCCCGTATTTCGGTGCTTGGACGATGAAGGAGTTTCCTCGTCGTCGGAAGTGTTTTCTTCAACCTGCAGAACAGAATGCAAAAGAGCTCGAGTCAGAATCAAACATTCTCGCCGCGACAACAACAGAAAGCTCTTTTGCAAAGCAAAGAAGAGAAGATGGGTATAACAAAAAGCAAATGCGCAGAACGCAAGCCTAGCACGGATCAAAGTAGATATGGCGTTCGCGCCGTATCTCACTGGTCGACGTAGCAGCGCGCGTTCCGGGAGAACAACCGGATATGGTGTCAGTCGAGCCCGTATTGCTGAACCGGTCAAGCTCATCGTTGCGCAGGCTTCTTCGGCATATCCGCTTCCGTTTCGTCCGTGGGTGGGTCTGCTTTGGCGACAGGTTTGTCGCCATCAGACTCCTTTGCTGCTTTTTGTCGTTTGGCCTCTTCGGGGTGCTTTGCCGGCTGGCCATCGGCTTTCTGTTGAGGAGAAGGATTTTGCTTTACCTCTGATGAAGAGTCTTTTGCGTCCTTATCGTCATGACTCTGCTCCTTCTTCGTCTTCGACTCTTTGCTTCTGTTGCAAGGCGAACTTGTTAGCGAACTTCCTGCCCCTGCTCACACGTAATCGTAACAACGTCAACTCTCTCGCCTCTCTCAACAGTTCGATCGTTCTCCATTTTCCACTTACACTTCATCTGCTTTCGCTTTCTTCTTCGCCTCCAAGACGGCCTGCTCTTTCGCTGCTGCTTCTTTCGTCGCGCCTTGAATGGCTTCCTTGTCCTTCTCCCACTGCGACGAGCCCACCTCAAACTGGCTGTTGATCTTGTCAAGGCGTTCCTGCTTCTCTTTCTCTTCTTGTTCTCGCTGTTTTCGCTCTTGTTCCATCTCTTCCATGTGTCGGATGTCGTCTACTGAGGGCTCGTACAAATGCCAAATGGTGTAATGTGGCAGACCGACCACAGAGTAGCCCATTCGCTTGGCCATCTAGAGCAAAGTTAGCATATTCCACATTTTCTCCCGCGTGTTTCAATCCCACCTTGCCAAATCCTTCCGTCTCTGCATGCTTCTCGAACGAGAAGGCTGGGAAATGTACACCACTTCTGAAGACCTTTGCTTTCGCCAGAATAGAGACACCTCCCACGCCATCAATCTCCATCTCCATATCCGGGTCGCCATATGGGTCTCGAAGATATGCCAAATGAGGTCTCCAGGTCGCATACTCTGCATATCCCTCGACAATCACGGCATCTTCGTCCAGCGTATCCGCAAGTGCCAAAGCAGTCTCCGACTCCTGCCAGCTGTTCAAATCGTAGGGCTGCTCTCCTCCCAGCCAATCTGGCAGCGGTCTCCATACATTCGGCACAATGACATCCTTGTTATGTCTCATCAAATCCTCCAAAATCGTGAAGGGTGCCGTTTCGACATCGACATCTCGCCAGTAGACCCAGCTGTGTGTGGGCCGTAGTGCAGCAGAAAGGAGCCAATTGCGTGCCTGCGCCATGCTCTTCCTCCGGCTAGCCTGCGCTGCAAAGCCGTGTCGGCTCTCCACATCTTGGTTGACTTTTTGTCCGAAATCCTTCTCAATGACGGAGATCTCGCCAAATGCCATCTTGGGCTCATCACTTGCTTGCAGTTCCGCCAGCATGTCCGAAAGGATGTTCAATGTGTTATCCTTGCTGTCTCCGACCAGGAATGCCAGATCGATGAGGTGGTGCGGGTATGTCAGGTTCCGCAGATGCGAGAAGAACATGGGCATGTGCGGCGCTGCATCTCGCAGAGGAGCACATAGTAGGATTCGCTCTTCTCTTTCCCAACCTTTTGATGTGCCGCCAACATTGGCCAAGTCGTAGTATCGCACTGTCTCAATGTTGAACTCTTCTCCACCGCCCCAGATTGCCAACCCCAGTCCACCGAAGAGCCCCACCGGTCGTAGTGATGGGAAGAAGAACGTGAGTAGAAGGAAGAACAATGCTACTCCTCCGCCGACCCGCATTGCTGCTCTGCGCCTCCTTCCCCGTATTGATCGCGGCTGGTATTTGTCGTATTTGTCAGGCCTGATGTTGAAAGCGCTCCCTCTCCGCCCACCGCCGCCTATGGGATATGCACCAGAGCCTTTGGGCTGGCCATTGCCGAAGGGATGTCGATTCATCTTCTCGTGATGATCCGACTTCGTATATATGGGCAACATGTGGCCGGCGAGCTGTGGAGCTTATGCGAAGCCAGCTCGAGGCCCCGTAGCCACGATGGCGTGGTCGTGGTTCGTGATATCGTTGGGGGAGGGGCTGTAGATGGCTGAAGAGGTTGCGTGAGGAGGTCGGACGAATTGTTGTGGGCGTCTCCTTGGGTATTCGCTCCCTGGTTCGTTCGATCGGCCGGCGATTTATTCCCACTCTCGCTGAAACGTGTCGTTGGTCCTCGCGACTCAACCACCGCACAGGTACGGGGCGGGCAAGAAAAGCAGGGTATTCGTAGCAAGGCAGTGTACGGCGAGCGAGTGACGAGGTGTGTTGAGGTTGCGGAGGTGTTGCGGAGGTGGAGATTGAGGTGTCGTGTCTGCTTGCGCAGCGATTATTCGAAGGGAGAAGCGCGGGAAACGAACTCTAACTACGGACCCCTGTCGTGTTTCTCGTACTCCACTGGCTGAACGTTTCAAGTTGCATGAGACGGACATTAAAGCGTGCTATGGCTATCTACATACATCACGTCGAACATCCATAGCAGCTTCGATGAGGAACCGCACGCCCAGCTCGAGTCAGTCTCTTATTGAAGTTCAGGCTGGACAATTTTAGAGACACGCGGTCTGCAGGATGATCATCGTGCACGCCACAACCGCCCAGCCGCTTTGAGCTTTCAGATGACAGCCACGTGGGAAGTTTGAAAATCAGATGAAAAGATGGAATAAAATCATGGATCAAAGGATTTCGATCGCTATATTGCAAAGCTGCCCATGCACTTGTTCGACTGTGTTGTCGCTTCTGAGAAGCGCGGAGCTTAGCATTACGTACCGCCTCCCGGACGGCCGTGGCTCCGGTACCCCAGCCATGACTATGTGGCTGCTGATATTGGATGTTGAGCGACACCCATGGCTCGCTGAAAGCACTGATGTCGAGCTCAGCATCATCGAAGGTCACCAACTGAGGAGCAGTGGTCTCATACGACGATGTGTTGGTGCCGAAGTTGAGCTGCTCGCTAACAAGCATGTTGTAGAGCTAGTTGTTCGCATCGAGTTGGCCTGGGAAGTTGATCGCTACCACATGCTCCATGTACCAGCGAAAGATTGCCGCGAAAAGATCTGCTTTCCACGACTGAGCCAGGCGGCCGGAGATCGCTTTCTGAGTGTGTGGTGCGAGCACTCCGCTGTAGTATTTGCGATGTGCCATCCAGGAGTTGAGCGGTCGCTTGGCCCTCCGGTGTCAAGATCAGATCGACTAGGTCATCAACAACGAGATTGGTCGCGGTGTGCTCTTCGTCAAAGCTGTCGAGGGACGGCTCGAAGCTGCGCAAGAGCTGCGGCACTTCCTCCGGACTACTGAGCTGATCGGATGTCAGCAGTTGCGCTACAACGTAGTCAAGTAAGTGAATGCTGCATCACGAAAGTACTCAGAAAAGCCGGTTTTACGCATGCCCGCCTGCCGGCATCTCGCCAATGTCACCCAAGACGAATGACACGGTCTGATGCTCTGAAGTCGTATTACGCAGCTGCAAGCTCAGCCGAAGCCTCACCCGCTGCCACAACTCCACAACCGATCCTCCCATTTCAGCCAAAGCTTCGTTGGTACGGTATAGGGAGGACGACTCGGCAGACTTGGCTACACCAAGTTCGTTGAATGGATAGACTAGGTGTCATCTTTGCAGTGGGAGGTGTAGGAAAGACTGCTGAAGCTTACCTTGGTCGCGTAGCAGCCGCATGCGACGTCGCACGTGCGACGAAGCTCGTCACGCAGGGTAAAGGTTGCAGTGAGGCTTGCTATGAGCGAAGTCAGAATGTGGCCATGCTGAAATTGACGATGAACGCAAATGGTGAGATCGCTTAAATCAGACAAAGTTTGGTAAGATGGTTTATTATCGACATGATAGTTCGGAAGCAGAACTGAAAGAAACCATTCATCATAGAAGCGCGTGTGACGGAGAGAGAAAGCTGACGTACCTTGCGACTGGCGGATGTGTCGCGAAGCGCATCCTTTGCCGCGAGAGGGTCGCGAGTCTTGCCAGATGCCTGGCGCAAAGAAAATTTGCGCTGTTTCTTGTTAGTCAAGCTCGACATAGTCGTGATGTGTGCTGCAAGAAGACCATTGGGAGGAAGATCAGATGGTGATGCATGTTTTGTTCTTGGATCATGAGGATCACCGGAACATAGTTGTGAAGAATTCATCAGGTGAAAGGTGTAGGAGTGAAGGCGGGGACTTACTCGGGAGACTGCAGCAAAGGCATTATTGTGCCTGTGCAATGTACCTCACTTGCGTCTTGGAGCTCATTTCCAGCTTCGCGGCCAAGAGATAGGTATTGATGGCCTTGCAGCCAACGCGGACAGCCGGTCCTCGTGGGTGTAGAAAGCTGAGTCCATTGCCTCAGCGATGCGCTTCGGTTCACCCAGGGTTTGCCGAAGGTGCAGCCATGGTCAGGCGGCGGAGTTGATGTTGTTGTGAAGGTGAAGTTCAGGGAGCTCGGAGGAGAGAAAATTGGAGTCCGCAAGTGCCAAGCGAAAAGTGGGTCCGTGGTCGCGCCTCGTACCTGCCTCAGCAGAATTCGACAGCCGCCCACGCTTGCTTATCCCGTCCTGCATCAACATCATGAGCTGAACAACCAACAACGAGCTCGACCTGCGTGGTACGGGCTGGGGATCATCAGGTACGTGTAATCACATTCACAGTCACTCTTTCACATGATTAGACACTTTTTACAATCTGTCAATCCCCTGAAGCTACACGCTATTGACGAGAAAAAAAATGCTATGCTCTTTATGATATTTACTGCAGCTCGCGACTTTCACTACTCCAGTATGAATGCATTGAATGAGAAGCTGACTAGTGTTCAGATTTCCAGATATTTCACAATATGTCTGCCGCGGACACCGCCCCAACGGTCACCGAGCCGATTCCCATCTTCAAGCTCGCACATCGATTTGTGCTGTACGATGCCAATCACGTCACGTATCTGCGCAGAGAGCACAACATCAGTGGTGTGCTGATGGGCACACTGCCTCAAGCCTCGCAGCAGAATGTGTTCCTGGGCTTGCCTCTGGAGTTGATGCCAGAAGAGGCTCGGCTGCTAGTCGAAAAGAATGTCGCGTACATTGTGGACGACACTGCTGAACACAAGCGCAACTTCTTGGGCAACGGGCTGAGTGAGGAAGAGAGGCGAGCATATCAGGCAGCATTGCGAAAGCAAGGGCAAGCCGCGGCACTGGACGCGAGTAAGAGGAGTGACGACAGGAAGAAGGCTGCGCTGTCTAAGATACAAAGCAACACGGAGAACTGGAACGATATTCCGGAGGACATGTTCACTCCTGGCCCTAGTCGCAAGAAGAAGGCGCCGAAGGTAGAGACTGCTGCCGAAGCTCTCGACGAGGATGAGTCGTTGTTTAGTGCGCCGGCTAACGCGTCCGAAGGCACGGCCAATGTAACACGCACTCGGTCTGTTGCGAGCTCGGCTGTCGCATACGAGCCATATGGTGTCACGCCAACGACTTCACGACCACCTCTTCAATTTCAGAAAACAGAGAACAGCGAGTTGCCAGAGGTGCCCACGTCTTATCCGCTGTACAAACACTTGCATCAGAATGGGTACTTCATGGCACCAGGTCTGCGCTTTGGCTGTCATTACATGGCCTACCCTGGCGATCCTCTTCGTTTCCATTCGCATTTCTTGTGCAATGGCATGGATTGGGATCAAGAATTCAGCTTGATCGACTTGGTTGGAGGCGGTCGCCTGGGTACTGGTGTCAAGAAAGGCTTCCTCGTCGGCGGCGAAGAACAGAAGCCCGGCCAGGAAAGCACCGACGCCAATATTCGCGCCTTCGGTATCGAATGGGCAGGCATGTAGTGTCAGAATACAATCACAGCCACATGCTCAGCTCATTTGTCGCCGCTCTTTTCCTTCCCAAACGCACACGGTGACTCACGTTGGTGTCGCCTTCTGCTTTGAGATGACTGTTCTCCTTCGACGTTCAGGGCAGCGCGGACAGCGCGAGTCTTCACCCTTCTTTCCGCAGGATGCGCGTGTTGGCAACGATGACAGATAGCGTAGTAAGCTCTCCGTAACGGCCTTTACAGTCGTCATCAGGCAGTGCGACATCCTTCGAAGGAGCTGTGGCCAGTGAAGTTGGTGCCCGCCCACTCTGTGGCTTACGGCCGACAAAAGCGGAACAACACCACTTTAGAGCTCATGCCGAATGATCTTGAGACTGCAACCACTTCGCCAACATGTCCACTGGGAACGGACGTATGGTATCGACGTCAGAGAAACCAAGCAGCACCAGTTAGACGCGTCGCAATGCTTAGAAATACTCTATTGCGAGGTGCATGTGCGCGGTATAAATACAAAAGAGTTCCGCCATACAAAGCCACCTAAACAACACAATCACAACGACAAGCGCAGAAACTGAAAAGACCGTTCCAAAAATCAGTACAACATACCGGACCACCCTTCGCCTCGAAGAAACGCTACAATGTCCAAAGCAGGCGATGATTTCAAGCCCCTCCTACCAACGCAAAACGAAAAGCCCAAATCCCATTTCTATGGACCCGCTGCCTTCCAGTCCATGGTCCGCGACCAGTTCGCAACTGAGACTTGGCTGGCCCTCGGAGCCGCCACCCAAGCAAGCCTTTATGCTCTCCTAGGCACTTACGCTTTCCTTCCCGCCATACTCTACCTCCTCCTCACCGCCCTCGACACCGCCCTCGTAAGCACAGGTCTCAAATCCAATCCCTACATGAAAGACATCATCCCCAAGAAATTCTCGGCCCAGATTCCTGACGCCTCAGGGAATCATGGTTCTCAGCCCGCAAACCAAGACATCGTAGTCTTCCTCATCGGCACCCGCTCCAACCACCCCCTTGGAATTCTCGCTCCCGGAATGCTGACCTCGACAAAATACTTCCAAGGCCTCACGGCAACGCTCGAAGAACATGCCGAAGATTTTGGCTTTCTGGGCATGACATCCTGGCTCAACAGCAACCAACGCAGCAGCAAATCCGAAATCTTGGAAGTTGCCTATTTTCGCACCATCGAGGGACTTCATGCTTTCGCGCATTCGACACATCACCGAGCAGCTTGGAATTGGTGGAATAAGTCTACCAAAAAGTATCCCCATCTTTCGATTTTCCATGAGACGTATCATGTTCCCAAGGGGCATTATGAGAGCATTTTTATCAACAGTCATGCGTCGGGCATTACTAGTATTACGAATAAGGTGCAGGACAAGGAAACTGGAGAGGAGAGGTGGGCGAGTCCAATCGTGGATGCTAGTAAAGGTCTGTTGAAAACTAGTGCGTCGAGGATGGCGAGGAGTCATGGAGATGAGCATGATCAGTATGGAGAGGATCCATATTAGCGAGGGTACGAAGAAGAATGGAAGGCAGAAGTACGGCAGATCTAGAGTTTTGCAACGTCACGGGTCCGTACATAGCGAGGTGTTATGGGATAGATAGGCAAGGGAACCTTGCACCGGAAACTTGTATGCATGCATCGACGTAAACAGCAATCCTAATACATCGTGTCTCTCTCTCCGGCTCTTAATCCGGCCATCTACTGATCTCAGCCATCCACGAGCAAGTCCCGGAGCGCACTCACGCACACACCGCACGCACCGTCGGCCGGAAGAACGCTCGGAAGCCTCCGCGACGGAGGTCTAACTCTTACTCACATGCTTGCCACGCCACTTGTATATCTTCTCAGGCGAGCACGATTTCCTTGTCGCTTATCATAGTCCTGCCTTCCACTACCTCTTCCACGACATTGTAAACTCCGAGGTTTTTGCTATCCAGAGTGCGACGAACATGTCTCTAGCGAAGCCAGTTGAAGTGGATTATCTTGTGGCGGGCGCTGGGGCAGTGGGTCTCGCTTTCGTCGATACTCTCTTGACCTCGAAGCCTAGAGCCACAGTTGCCTTGGTTGACAAGTACGTCCTGAGGCTGGGCACTCCACTGACCACATCGTAGCCGGTGCTGACTGGCGACCATCTGACATAGATACGCTCGTCCCGGAGGACACTGGACGACCGCCTATCCTTTCGTTCGTCTCCACCAGCCATCGGCTTTCTATGGCGTCGAATCCAAACGCCTAGGTCAAGACAAGATTGATCTGGTCGGACTTAACAAGGGAATGTCAGAACTTGCCACTGGTGATGAGATCTGTGCATACTTTACTCAACTACTCTACGACACATTCCTGCCATCTGGGAGAGTGGAATACTTCACTAAATGTGTCTGGGATGGTCACCACAAATTCGAATCAAGTGTTACTGGCCAAGTGTTCGAGGTTAGCGCGACGACCAAGATAGTTGATGCCACGTATTCAAGGGTCGAGGTGCCATCTTTGCGTTCACCGGCGTACTTGGTGGCGGAAGGGGTGATGGCCGTGAGTCCCAATGGCCTTCCTTGGCTGAACCGACCATACGCAAACTACACTGTCATCGGAGCTGGCAAAACGGCAATTGACACTTGTCTCTGGCTGCTGAGCGTAGGCGTTGTTCCAGGCCGAATCACATGGATCATGCCCCGCGATTCTTGGTTTTACAACAGAGATGACTATGACAAGGCCCTGAGAGAGCAGACTCTGGACATATTCAGGGCGCAGACTCGAGAGACCATGGCGGCTACATCTCTTGATGACCTACTACGACGTCTTGAAGGTCTAGGTATCCTACTTCGTCTCGACAGAAAGATCTGGCCGACAATGTTCCGATGTGCAACAATCTCGAAAGCAGAACTCGGAGCCATGCGCCGCATCGAAAACGTCGTGCGCTTAGGCCGTGTGGTGTCAATCGAAAGGCAGCGAGTCAACTTGCAGCATGGAACGTATGTGCCTATTGCTGACACACTTTTCGTTGACTGTTCTGCGAACGGCTTAGAGAAACGTCCTCCGGTACCGGTCTTCGCATCGTCACGCATCACTCTCCAAGCGGTACGCTTTTGTCAGCAAGTTTTCTCAGCGGCTTTCATTGCCCATGTCGAGTGCATATTTGGTGATGAGGGCACTAAGAATGAGCTTTGCGGTGCCATACCACATCCCTCAACGCCACTCGATCTCCTCATTGCTGAATATCTCAACCACAAGAACCTACTTAGATGGAGCCGAGAACAGAAGACAATTACTTGGTTGGGAAAGAGTCGCCTGAATTGGTCACGAGCTCTCGCCCATTTAGAGGTCGAAGATCCGACGGAACGAAAGGTGGCCGAGGGGAGGTTTGAGGTACATACGAGTGCATTGCTCGAGAAATTTAAGAAATTGATTGTCGCAGCTAGCACTGAGGAAGCTGCCAAGCTGTGATGCAGGAATATTGAGACTGGAACGGTAGCACCATATTTGATTCGGGGTGAGAGCGAGGGTCGCCTTCAATTCAGTCTAGTCAACGAATTGACGCCTGCAAACGGGCGTAAATTGCGGCCGAGACGACAGGCAGATTTATGTACGCGGGGCTTGCACCTTCTCTCCCATTTGTCCTTGCCACTCCACTCAAATTTCGATCGTGCTCCCCACAGATCTCGCAGCATACACTGCCACCTGAACGTCCGAGCCCACGGCCCCACCGCTGACTCCTACAGCACCAATGAAGTGTCCATCCCCATCAATGATCGGCTGGCCTCCGCCGAGCGGTACAAGCCCGCCATTGGTCTCCTGGAGAGACCAGAGCTCGCCGCCGGGTTGAGTCAAGTTGTAGAAACCGCCCGATGGAGCTTGGCCGTTGAACAAAGTAACGATACGTGCTTTCTTCTGGGACAAATCGATGCTGCCTAAGTAGGCGTTGTCCATGCGTAAGAAGGCGACGAGATGAGCTGCGGCGTCGACGACCGCAATATTGAGTGTTGTCCTGTCGATGGCGTCAGTTTTTGTTTGTTAGGTATGATACGCGAATGGGTCTGCTCGAACGTACTGCAACTCGGTGGCACGCTCCACGGCTGCAGCGATGACAGTTTGGGCTTGGGTCTGGTTGATCGTGAGTCGCTGAGAAGGGTAGGATCCCAAATAATTTGTCGGTCCGCCTGGAGAGGTCTGCGCCCATGCCAACGACGCAACGGTCGCTCCGTTGAGAAGATTGCCGAGTCTCATGATTCTGATAGTAAAATGACCGACTAAGAATGCTTTCCAATGGCCAGTTGACAGTGCCCCGGCGTTGCTTTGGGCTGTCTGCTGGATTTATATTCTTCTCTGCCTCATTCTCGCATTCCGCAATTAGATATCCGATGCGGCATCATCGGATAGCACTTTGAGGAACATGCACTTTTCGGTGGAACTTCTGTTCCGGCCATCGGAATTATGACTACAGATTCACCGCCGCTGCCTAAGACGCTGAATCTGCGTCAATCAGGTCATCAGCTCAGCGGGACCGTGACATGCAGATACGATGAATACGACGACAGCAAGGGGTTGACGACGCATGTCACCCACTCTCAACGGGGTTGTCACTTTGGTGCGCCAGTTCTCGTTGCCACAGTCTGGGATCCGCTTGCCATACCCCTAGACTAGTTCTGTTGGACAGCCTGAACTAAAGTTGGCACGTGGCTCGAGACTTGATTGACTTCCCGAGAGTGTCCAGTCGACCCTATTCGTGGCACAGCGGTCTATCTCGTGGTTTTCGTACAGCCCTTCGACTGTCTTGCTTTCCCGGACGTGATCGGACCTTTGTGACAAACCAAGTCTCTGGATTCCGTCCGTACACTAAACTAAATTTGTGCTATTGACTGCAGAGGCGAACTGTTCTCAAAATGATCCGCCATGGTGCACGTTGCTGTTCCAAGTTAGTGCTGCTACGCCCGAATGTGTGTGCTTCAGGGATTGCATTAGTTGTGTTTTGCTGGGGACAAGGTTGCTGCTATCTATGCTTTGTACGATTCGATCATCCTCCTTCATTTGACGCACATCGCTTGAACTGACGGAGCAATCGCCGAGAATCGTGTGATCGGAAGCAATCTTTCACATAACCAGGGTGCACCGCATGGCTGTTGTCCCGCCAGAACGTTGGAACAAGGTTTGGCATATTGAACCAGGTTAATAAGCAAACGCTGATGATGAGTAATCATCACATAGAGGGTCTCTCGCCGAGGGAACACTAATCAATCCACTTCGATGGAAGGGCTCCAGTTCAGAGCGGAGGTACTATAGTTTCAACATCCGAGTGGATCTCGTTTTAGGCATCAGCTAACTGCGATGCGATGGAACATTCGGGACTGAATGCAGACCGCAACGTCCTTAGCGCCATAAAAAAGCATACGAGACACTCCTACAACAGCATCCACGCAGCATCTTTACGAGACTCCCAAATCCCCAACAAGAGCTCTTGGCAACTGTTCTACACCGATCCAACACATCGACCATGTCGCGCACACCAGCATTGCGAATTTACACATTCATTTCCGCCGCCGCGGCCAAAGAATTCAATCCACTATTCAAGAATGCTGCCGCAAGCATGGAACGAGACTACGACACACTTGTAAAAGGATACTGGGTTTCGAGGGCGAACCCAGCTCAGGTTTACGCGTGGCTAGAATATCCAGCGGGATCAGATCCTGAGAAGATCAGACACGATTACACCTCGTCGGAAGCATTCAAGAAAGATTGCGAAGGAAAGAATCTGATGGATGTGTTGAGTGGATTTGAAGAAGTCTTGGTTGACCCGATTGTTTCGTAGAATAGGTGGAGGCAACGAACTTCACAGAGTGAAGATGGGGGCTTTTCTGGAAAGATTCTGCGGTCCATCCTGAGCGCTCAATCCATTCAGTAGCCCTGACCACCGGATCGTATGGACGTCTTTGACGGGTTTATGGCTCAGACACTTCCCTTTGGTTGTGCGGCATAATTTTTAATTTACCTTCGAGATGTTTTTTCCGCTTCTCTCACCTGCCACAACGCAGTCACTACGCTCTTGATCTCGTGCCCTTTGGATGCAATCCCAGCACTCCCAGGAACAACCTTGAATGTGTCGATTGAAGCTTTCTTTGTCGCCTGTGTTCTAAAGCATACGGAACTCGTTTACCCGGCTGCGGACTTTATGAACCGGCAAGGCCGGTCATGAGAAATGCTTGGACACACTTCGGAAAGCTTGGGCTTACTTCACGGTAGTCTCAGTTCGTCAAGAGCAATGTATTACAGAAATTTCACGAAACTATCGCTATTGCTTGGTCTTGAGCCAGGCCTGGTAGTGATCCCTCAAGGTCTCTTCAGCCGGACGATACCGGATCCCCAACTCATTACGACTCCTGTTGTTGTTCACGTTGTATCCAATACCGATATTCCTTGAAACCCATTTCATTGGTAAGCCCATGAAAGGTGCCGCAGTCAATACCATAAGCTTCGGCAGATTATGGCAGGGAAGCAGCTTGGGGTTCTCATGGAAAGGTCTGACCAAGTTGGCCATATCCAACAAGCTGTAGCTCCTATCACTCGCGATGATGAACCGTCCACTTTTCGCTCGATCTTCTCCGGCTCTGACATGGGCCTCTGCTATTTCTCTCACATCTGCGATGGGATAGTGCAGCTCAGGGACGCCCATCTTGTTTTCACCCTTGTACATGGCCTCGAGCATGTACAGCGAGCCAGACGCAGACTCCGGAGACAGAGACGGACCAACGACCAAGCCCGGGTTGATGACCACCAGCTGCCAGCGGCTTTGGGCATTCCACATATCCCAAGCTTCTCTTTCGGCCACAACTTTTGAATAGCTGTACGGATTGTAGGTTACCGTGCTCGATTCATTCCAGTAGTTCTCAGAAAGCGTCTTGTTCTGCATCTTGAGGATCTCTGCGCTGTCGCCATAGGTCGCTGCGACTGATGCTTTCGTCAGTGGAAGGAACGCAATGATCGCAACACCACTTATTCGACGAAGTCAGCACCACGCGCGTCACGCTAGAAGTCTCATTGACTGAGATGAGAACATTTCTAGTTCCATTCAGGGCCGGTTCGACGCAGTCCTTCAGACCGTCCTTGATCTGTGCCGGCACCAAGAACGGCGACGCGATATGATACACAATGTCGCAGCCTCTCATCGCTTGACCGAAGGATCCACCTTTCATCAGATCTGCCTCGAACACACGAAGGTGATCGAGGTACTTGGATTGAAGCTCGAATAACGCCTTGCTTTTCTTTTTGTCCTTCAAACTACGGACAGTAGTGTGTACAACGTGTCCGTTCTCGAGAAGTCGCTTGATCACGTACATGGCAATGAAGCCAGTACCGCCTGTCACCAGAGCCTGCGACCTTGTTGAGGAAGTCATTTCGATAATACAGAACCGTGAAAAGACCTCAGAGTAGGGGAGTGCACTTTCAGAATCGTGGTATAGACGGCGGGCAATATCCGTGGCAGAGCTCAAAGTCAAGAAGCTTTATCTTGGCTCTATAGGACTCGTCAAGCATGCCTACGGACATTAGGGCACTCGGAATTGCTCGGAGATCTGGAGGGATCACTCGACTCACCGCTGATTCAGAACGGAGATAAAGGGGCCAATGCGTTACTAATTGCCATCGCACAACCTAGAGTCGTTAGGCAGCAATCTCCTCGATCGTCCGAGGCTTACTCAACATTTTTCGGCGGATCTTCATCGGTGGCTTCAGGACAACTGGCCCCTTCCTAAGATTGAGTTCTGTTCCAGGCACATGTGTTGGCTCAGTCCAGCTCTGCCTTGCAATGCAGCACTGGACTTTGAAACTGATTGTTGAGCGGTTGAGACTGGGCCTCCCAACGTAGTGGCAAAAGACATCCCATATATAGCAGGACGCAAGGCAAGGCCTGCACTCAAGTAAGTCACGTTACCCGAATAGAGAAGTCCCATTGAGGTCTCGCCAGATGTGAGACAGTGATCACTCTTCTCCATGTGACCCAACAACGGACACTATCAGGTTACTAGGGCGCCTCGAAAAACTCACCTGGCCACCAGATCCACGCGGGCATCGGTCGGGGTCTCTTCCCTGCTGTGCTCTTTCGCACAGACACCACGGCCGTGGTCGCTTCTCGTCAGCACGTAGCATCGTGTGGAAGTTGCGCTGGTGCACCACGGCATACGAAAGGTAGCGCTTTCGGGGAGCTCGATGAGGAAGACACACCCGGCCAACTGTCATGATCTCATGCTAAGATTATTGGCAGCTCCCATCGTCGATCCAATGAACCATCATGTTCGTCAGCAGTTTTCACGGTTTACCTGCTTGTCCAGATGGGCAGCACCCGAGGCTCAACCTGTCTTGCGCCACCCCTCAACACTATACAGTCTACCGTTATGTCGCCTCGATGGCAAGTAGCGAACGTGCATAGACCGATCCGAACGGAGGTCAATCGATCAAGCTGATGCCGATGTAACTGCCCGCTATGCATGCCAATGATTGCAAGCACGAGAAAATGCCGTTCGACAGTGCTTGGTTCAGAACCAGATCAACGAGATCAAGGCAGTCGATTGACAATCATGAATATGTATAAGTATGACCATCGAAGGTAGCAATTCCCGCTTAATTGAATTCACATCAGCTTCTCTGATCAACACTTCTCAATCACACCAACAACTACTCTCACGGAGCCTTCGATCGAATATCCATCACCATTAAACCCTCCCAGACTTGTCCCTTGATCGCAACCTCGGGTACTGGTACCCCTGCGGGGTCTCGATTTGGGGTGGCATGCGCCTGCGGAGCAGCGATACAGTACACGCGGCAGGTCTGTATTCGCATTTCTGCGTCTACAGCTTCGGTCATAGCGACACCACAGTCAACTCGATCGATGTCTGAGACCCTCTGCGAGTGGTTCTCAAGCTCAGTAGAATGGGATCGGGAATTGCTTGTGTTAGCCCTGAGAGATGAAGTGGTGGAGAGGTCAGCGCAGGTGAGAAATTCAGACAGGTTTACGAAGATGTTACATGGATTCAAGGCACCTTACACGAGGTCGATGAACCTTTCGGACCAATTACCGTTCCGTTGGTCATGATAATCGGCGGACAGCTTCCAACTGGAAATGCCAAAGCTGCAATCGACGCTGCGAAGGCCTATCTCGAGCTCGAAAAAAGGAGCTTCATAGACTTTGACCAGGTAAAATAGACCGCACGATTTGCAATCGCTGGATTGTCGCTAATCGGACTGATTGCAGGCCCGCAGCGCTCACTCCAGAGATGGCTGAGGACTCCTACGAGAAAAAAGCTTAATTCAGGCGTAAAGACTGTCGCCTGCTTAAATGGGCCCTAATCTTTAGCCACTGACAGCCTTTATGAACGCCCCATCGACATTGATTTCACGTGGGATGTCTATTACACCGAGTCAGGCGCCAGTGCTCTTCAGCGATCACAGAAGACACGTGCTGGCAATGTATCCACAGCCACAACTGTTTCGAGATCTACAGCGGCTACGTGGAGAACAAGGGCGATGGGGCTTACGAGAATATACATTCCTGGTGCGATATCGACACTGGGCCTCGAGACTAATATCTCGAAGATTGCTTTCTATGGCACTTGCGCCTACAGCAAGGGCACATATCGTTGCTAAGCACTGGTGTGACGACAATGACTATCTGGAACAATTTTAGCTGCGATTCGAGACCAACTTGTAAGCTCACATATCTGAGCAGGGGGTAAGGACTGGGTTTGGTGTACTGTGCCGAGACTGTCGCCACAACTCATCATCACGGTTCGGAAGAGTAAATCCATCAGCAAATGCAATGCCCGAATGAAGATAAAAACTCAACCTGATGCCTGCCCAAGCAATTTCTGCATGTCAACTTGAGGCTAGTGCGACATCCGATCTGCGTTGCAGATACTCAGCCAGACGGAGCCAGCACCGCCGCTTTGGTGAAATTGACGCTCATGAAAGTAGTGGCACTAACACTGGGCATCATCGCTGAGTTCTCCCGTCTTGTCGGTAGCTTTTAACCCCAAGCACGATTCATGCATGATAGAAACCTAACAGAGACTTACACCGGTGATCCTCGTGATAATGGCTCTGGATCGAACCGTCACCTCGGTCCCAGCGTGTGATGCAGATACCCTGACTTCGTCAGTGGCCCTGGAAGTTGGAGTCATCGATGAGGGTTGTTGTACTGGGACATATCGGGAGAAACTGCTGTCAACCGTGACCAGTTGGCAATGGACAGATGTCGCAGGAGAGATGAAGCAAGTCGTACAACATCGCTCTAATGTCGCGTAAGCGTTCGAAAGAAGTATTTGCATCAAAGAGATCCCATTACAGTTTGGATTGCCGATACTTGGTCGTTTGATAGTTGTGTCGCTTGCTATCTCATGCTTCAGCGACTTGCGGATTGATCCCGCTCATTTCTATGTCGCCTCTGATCTCTTCGAATGACCGATGCACCTTCCGAGAAAGGAGGCGGAGGTAGGAGCAGCAAACTCAACCTTTGCAGAAGTCACAGCAATCTTTCACAATCGCAAAGAATTGCTGGGAACCAATGACCAGACCTCTGGACGTGCACCGTTCAGACCCGATTCTTCCTGGTGCCGGAGCTTTCCCAATACCCACGAAACCATCGACCCCTTCTGTGGATGTTAGAAATTCTGAGGCCAGGCATCTTTCGATGCGATTGAGCTGCGGATCTAGTTGCTTCATAGCGTTCCAAATACAATCATCATCAACAGACTGTCCAATCGATTCCCGCTTCATTGGTCGCGTGCTCCGCGCAGGGAGAAATTGCGTGGCCCAATGTATCATCACTCCGAAGGCCTGAAGTACAGAGGTACAAATGAAAGCTACGAAACCTGACTCGAGACGTGGGGCGATGGTTGTGAAGATGTCAATGCGTCGGAGAAATTTTGTCTTCTTTGGTAGATTGCCGACAGTCAGCAAAGTATGACTAACTTCACAATTCGTGGCGACTTCGAGCGACCTTAATACCGACAGATTGGAACACAGCAAGGACCACCGAGGATAGGTCGTAGATACATGTGTACTTAGCAATGTTCTGTCTTTGCGGAACAAGGACTAGTTGTGGATCGTTGCTGTCATTTGTCATTCACTCGAAGAATGCACGGACCAATTTCTGCACGGTAGGCACGGTCCGCTGGAGTGACAATTGATTTATTGTTCCGAGCCTGCTTTATCCTTGCTGGAACCCACATGCATGACTTGTAGCTTGACTTCAGGTGGACTGACTGGTCTCGATGGGACTTTGACATTGGTAGTCCACCGCTCCGACTTTTAGAATGGAAGTGTTGTAAGTACCGGTATATAGTTGACTATATTGAAAAGATGAATCGA
The DNA here is from genome assembly GCA_005356885.1 of Cercospora cf. flagellaris. Lineage (NCBI taxonomy): Eukaryota > Fungi > Ascomycota > Dothideomycetes > Mycosphaerellales > Mycosphaerellaceae > Cercospora > Cercospora cf. flagellaris. The sequence continues at coordinate 194,135 of RJLU01000013.1, read as the reverse complement.
CCACGCCCTTTCAACTCGATAAGCCGAGCTTCTACTATTGCGTGGCAAGCCTAGAAAACGGAAGCTGTTCAGGACTCTTGATATGCATTCGAGAGCAGGTAACAATCCTGGCTGAAATGCTCATCTCACATCTTGGTCTTGACTCAATATTGTAGAATGTCCAATGCGAGGATGTCCTGATTCCCGTTTCAGCTTCTCATCAAAGACAATGGAGCAGTACCATGTTTTTTGTGCTCGAGACCGGCTCGATACGTGCATCGGCCAGTTGACGGATGAACTGGAAGCGATTGAACCGTGGCGAAAGGTGCGTATAAGAACGACCCTCGAAGTCCAACGATGCTCGAAATCTCATCATTCTCATAAGCATCAGCTCTTCAAGCTGCCACTCGTTCAAGCCGCGCCAGTCAACACTTTCCGAATACTCAGAATCTCCACGGACTGCCTAAGCTGCTCTCAAGATGCATCTCTCCAAGGCCTGCGTTTTGAGCATTCTCGCTCTTTCGGCTTCGGTCATGGCAGTCCCAATGAGTATGGACGAAGTGCCTAGACTCGCTCCAGAGGATATTGGTCCGAAAGATACTGTTTCCTCAAAGCAGGCAGTCTCCCAGGAGAATGCGGTCTCGCAAGCCAACGAGGCTTCGCTGGACGCGGTTTCTCCGGATACAGCATCTCAGGATGCGGCTTCTCAAGATGGAGTATCTCAGGACGCAACTTCTCAAGACGGAAAATCTCAGCATGGAACCTCTCAGGAGCACGCGGATTCGAAAGAGCATGCAGCTTCATTCAAACATGCAGCTCCGCCAAAGCATGAGAAATCTCAAGGACATGAAAAGTCCTCGAAGGACGCGGCCGTGAAGGATACAACCATGCCAAAGAACGCGGTTGAGCCAAAGAAAGTACCTTCTCCGAACGACGCCACAAATGTGAAGAACGCGGCTGGCTCCAACGCCGGGACTGCCCCAAAACATGCGACTTCCCAGGAACAAGCCAAGTCCCAGAAGCATGGAAAAGGGGTCGCTGCAAAGCATGATTCTTCCCCACAACATGCCAATCCTCAGAAGCAAGCAGCATCACCAAAGGATGGAAAGCATCCGGCGCATGCGGCTTCCACTGAGGTGAAGAACCATCCAGCTAGTCGTGGGCTCGTCGAGAGATCAGTGGATGTAAGCAATATCTGATCCTGTCTTCCAACAAGTAAAAATGCACAAGCTAACAAACAGAAAGAACTCTCTAGAGAAACGCTTCAGCCCAATCGCTATCATCCTCATCAAAGTAATCGGCGGACAACTTCTAGCAGGTGCAGCAAAAGCAGGTACCGATGCTGCAAAAGCTAGCCTCGAACCCGAAGGGAGCAAGTACAAAGATTTTGGCGAAGCAAGTTGAACATACTCCGCTGGAAAAATGATCGAATAATTCTGATTAATGTTACTTTAGGCTCGCAGGGCTTTCACACCGGAGATGGCCAAAGACCTCTGGATCAAGAAGAATGATCCTAAGGTTAGAGGGATTGCATGCTTTAATGGGCCGTATGAGTGGGCTCCTGGCAGTCAATATGATGGACCTGCTAATATTGAGTTTAAGTGGGATGTGGGGCATAATGTTGAGTAGGTGGTTGCAGAGGTTTCTGACGATGAGATGAGAGCGTTCGCTGATGGTCACTAGTTTCGACTGCTTCGAGATGTTTGCTGGCTCTACTGTGACGAACAAAGGTGATGGAGGATATGAGAATGTAAGTGGGGTATGAGATTGATGACGATGATGATGATACTGAGTCTTATTAGGTCGCCTTTTATGGTGTCTGCGATTACAACCACGGAACATACAGGTGCCAAGTGCTTCAATATTTGACTTGAGAGTTTATGGTACGATTCGTGGAGATATTGAAGATCAGGAATATTGTAATGTTGAAGATAACTGTCGCTACCGTAGAAATAGTCATGCATTCAGTCATGTTTCCACGACGCTTTTGCGTATTTGGTCTGAGTTCTTGGTTCGCTCAGCAAGATGCTCAATAACAATTTTTCAAAACCATGCACTTCATTTCCCTTTTTAACGCCACTGGGTATCTCTAGCACTTGCTATGCTGTAAACCAATCGCCACGTTCTCGACGTGAGCCCTTTCAAAAGTCGCCAGACAATGTTCTCTGTCCCATGCTACACCCTTTGGTGCAAGTCGTCAAGTCATCTCACCCTCAAACGCCTTACAAGCTCAATCACGCCATGTTCAAAACAATTCGCCCGCACCCAAACGAAGCGCCTCCACCAGTCTTGCTTCGTCTTGACTTATCCGGCGATTCCACCTCGCTGTGCCTGCCCAAAACCGTAGATCGGAGTTCCGTGGCGATTCAACACAAATACCACATCGCTCGTGCAAACGGTCTTGCGTCCAGAAACTTCCACAACGGCACAAATGTCCTCCAATAAAGTCTCCAATCGCTTCCGCAAGACGGTTCGAGTTTCCTGATAGATTGTAGCAGAGATACGTTTGACTCCACCACGACGTGCGAGACGGCGGATTGAGCCCTTCGTGATGCCAAGGATGTTGTCGTGGAGGATTTTACTGCGAGAAATGTCAGTGAAGGAAATGTTTACAGAGTCAAGTAGAAGATGACAAACCGATGCCGCTTCAAACCTTTGCCTCCTAAGCCAAGTCCTCGTGGTCCGCCAGCAGCTGAAGAAGCAGTCGTTTTGCCGCCGAAGAATTGTTTGCCGCCGCGGCCAGGAGTGGGTTGACCTGCTGTTCTGCTGCTGCTTGTCGAAGCTGGTGTGCGGTTGATGTGGCCACTGCCTGATGCCGCCGCAGGAGTGCGATTGAACGCCGTGGTCGCGGGTGTGGGAGGCATTCTGGCTTTGCCGCTCGATGGGGCCGATGCGCTTGGGAGATCGGAGCGGAAATGAACGGGCGCGTTGGATTCCCGAAAGCGCGCCATATTGTTGTGATGACCTTGGGTGAATGGAGTGAATGGAGTCGCGAGGTGTGATGCGCTCAGACGCGCGACATTGTTGTTCTCGTGAAAGTAGAGGGCGAAGTGAAGCTGTTTACTGCATTTGTTGATTTGCGGCGCGGCTGCCTAAGGCGCGTGGAGATGTGGATGGACGTTGTGGATTTGTGCAGTGCACTGTGTTTTTATGCAACTAGGCACAAAGCTTGGCGTACGTGCCTTCCGAAGTCTCTCCGTCAACAGCACACACACTTCATCCCATCAACAGACACTCCCAGGTCCTGCATGGACCTGCATCAACGACAACGTCCAACACCATGATTGCTTCTGTGGTCTACCGGAGACGGCTTCCTCTTTCCTCTTTCATCGTCATCGAACGGCATTGCGACATCGAATTGTCAACCCCAACATGGATTTCCCATCTTGAAGCGTCCTTGTTCGAATACAGGACGGGACAACATAGCAAGAAGTCGCCACACTCTTCTCCTTCTGGAAGCGACAACATGCCAGAACAGCGGACCTTTTGCAAGGCAGTGGCAACAACTCTGGCTACTTCCGCCGGCGCGGCAGTCTTCACCGCGATGGCAGTCGAGAGAACCATGACAGTGGCAGTGTAGGCTTCGGCATGATCGGACGAGTCAACCGCGATCAATCCGAGACCCTGTGGCGGTTGCCAAGGCCAGTGAGAGAGATCAAGGACAAGGATCATTGCGATTGACTACCTATTTTACCCGGACTGAAGTACTCCTCCGCCCGGTACGACCGGCCTGCCCGACTGGGAGATCCGCGTGCCTCACCTAGCGAATGCTTGCCGTTCGCAGCTGAGGAAGCCTCATCTGCTAGGCAGACTACGCGCATGCACGGGCGATCGACAAGCTCCGAGGCCTGGCCGCAAGCATGCACCTGCGTTCATGAATGCAGCCAATCACACGGCGTTGTTGAAGCGATGAAGCAACAGACCAGAGCGTAAGGCGACGGTGGTCCATAAATGGGGACTAGACGGTCGCGGTGGCAGCATATTGACGATAATATTCGCGAAGTCGACTCCGTGGCTGGACTGTACTCTGGTATTGGAGATCCGAGCGAAGGCGTTATCCAACTTTGTACCAGATCCGAGTTTTACGACGAACGTCCTGCTTTCCTCTGTACTAAACATGGATTTGCCAAATCTGCCAACAGTCACAAGTCGACGCCTTCTTCCCGGCAAGCTCTTACGTCTCTGTTCGACCAAGCAATCTTGCGATCAAGAGTGGTGGCCCCCCTGCAAATGGGGCCGCGCCGGGACTACGACGTGCACTGTAAGGGTCCTTTGCACAGCGTCGCCTTGGCCCACGGTCACGAAATCGGACTATTCTAGCTTAGTCGCACAGCTGGCTCTTCCTAGGCAATACCATGGACTCCTGACACGTTGGCCGCCTGATGATCGACATCCAAACGCAGTAAATTTGTCACTCTGGCACCGAGAAGCCCCGGAGTCCAGACCGCATCTTCTTTAGTGTGAAGAGCCGATTGAAGTTTGTTACCTTGTTGGCATGCTTAGGTTCAAGTTCGGCAGAATCTATCCAAGTAAACCATTGACAAACTCTAAAATGTACCTAACGTTGTATATACCCGATGCTCAGGAACTCAGCATGCAGAATCTCGGCCAGGCGCTCGGGCGATGTCCAGCAATTGTCTCGCACTGTGGACGACATACTACCGTATTCCTGGTGGCGGGCAGATGTATCCAATAACGACGCCGGTGGAGCAATGCCCACTTTGTGAAAGGCTGATTGGCGACGATACTCGTCCAGCTAGGTCGTCTCGATTGGAGCCAAGGCTACATGACTTTCATGTGATAGCAAGCAGCCAGATATACTGGTTGGCAATGGCATCGACTGCCTCGACGCCGCGGAGTACAAGGTGCTACCAAAGTTGCGGAGAGCTGCAGATGATCAGTAAACAATACCGTCAACCTGGATCTCAGCCGGGAAGCGGCGTTTTCCAAGCACCTGCGCGTACATGAGCGACAGAAGAGCACGCCGGTGGCGATGATGTTCACCTCAGGCGACTTTTCACCCTAGCCCGAACACCTGATGTTTGCAGACTTCACGCCATTCAGTGCACCATCCGCGACGAGGGCGGCGTAATGCCACAACGATTATCCAGGAGTGGCAGGCAATGAGGCATGCCAGTGGCGACTCTGCGGCCCCATAGCGGTTGAAAATGCTGCGAAGCTTGAGGTCCCCGGTGAAATTCATCACCAATCCAAAACGAAGGCGGGCGTTATGTGGAAGGCGTGTCAACGAATGACTGGCAGCAAGAAAAGTGTCTGGACATTCTTCGGGTAGCGAAATGCTTTCAGTATGGGAAGATGAGGCAGTCACAGACCCGCACACAGGACGCTGCTACGCCAGAGGGCCTCTCAACTTTTCATGAGCTCACCAGTACAGGGGCAACATTGCCGGCTCCATGCAATTGAGCAAAAACGCTAAGCATGTCCGAAGCTGCAGACCTCAGTGCACAACCGCCAACATTGCCGCGCTGTAGGAATGGCGATTTTACGCCCGAAAGATCTCCAAGGGACGCCTGGCATCGGAGCACGCCAGTATCAATAGTTCCCACGGCACGCAACTTGGCAATAGTGCTAAGCACATCCGACGCTACGAATGCCAAAATCTCGATGAATGATGTTGAGAATCCGCAATGTGACCGACGGTAGCCTGAAAATTGCCTGTGAGCTGACAGGCAAATATCAGCGCCAATGACAATAGTGTCGCCTACATGTCACGTCGCTATTGCTGAGCTACGCGAACCCCATGCTGCGAGGTTCAGGATCTTCAGTGGGCGACATTGTTCATCCGTAATGAGGACGGCGTCAAAGTGTCTACAAACGGTACAAGCGTCAGGAGAAACCAGTAACGGCGGTGGTTTGCGGCTGCTCGTAGGCTGACAAGCAATCAGCCACCCATGTGGACAACCAAGACGGGCAACGAGATTTGCCAGTCGGGAACGACGACGGTGTCGTGCCACTAACTATCGGAACAGGCATTAGGACTCAGCAGTGATGGGTTTGACCAAATGAACGCCGTACGAGGGCAGATAGCGACGCACGGCAGTCGACAACAACGACAGCATTTTAGCACTTGCGACCAGTATATATATGACCGTCGAGCCCTCCAGTCCTCGTCATCATCATCAGCTCGCAACAGCATCTCCGACCAAGACACTCCTTGAAGCCTCCTCACACACTCGTTTCAATTCGCCCCAACGCTCTCTCCCTTTCACTTCCATCATGAAGTTCTCTCAGACTTACCTCCTGAGCATCCTCGCTCTCGCCAACACGGCCGTTTCCCTCCCTACAGCAGAAAAGATGGACCTCGTCGCTCGCGATCCAATGGCTGTAGTCGAGCGATCAGCTGAAGCTGAAGTGAGTCAACATGCACACGACTTGCTGCACAAACATTCACGAAAGATCAAGCTAATCGATGAAACAACAGCCCGCCCTCCAAAAGCGCCTCCTCCCAGCCATCGCCCTCGGGAAAATCCTCCTCGGCCAAGCCCTCGCCGGCGTAGCGAAAGCAGGCGTCGACGCCGCAAAAGCTCATCTCGAAGACGGGATGATTCCAGAGAATGACCACAAGGATTTCGATTCGGTACACTAGCATCTTCTATTCCGCTTCTTCCACATCAATCTGCCGCTGACAATCTCAATTTTTTTCTGTTCAGGCCCGCGACTACTTCATGCGCAACGCCCCCAAAGACCTCTTCGACAAGAAAGCCGATGGTGTCGTCGGTATCGCTTGTATCAACGGTCCTTATACGCTCAATGACAATGCCAAGTGTGCTGTTGCTTTCAAGTTGGAGTTTAAGTGGGATATGTATAATACTGAGTAAGTTCTCTGAGCCTGAGCCTGAGCCACATCTCGTGGGTGAGCTCTTATATATGAAGATTCAATGCTGACTGTGAATTTGATAGTTATGATTGTATGGAAATGTACCCGGGCAGCAGCGTTGTGAATCATGGTGATGGAGGGTATATGAATGTGAGTTTTGCTGAATTCTGGCAGCATTTGACGGTGCTGATTGATTGACAGGTCGGCTACTATGGAAGCTGCAAGTTTGAGGGTAAAACGTATACCTGCTAGAAAACAAGATAAGATGAGACCTTTTGATTGGATGCATTTCTGGGCGCAATGGAAAGGGTCATGACAACAAACTGCTTTGGGTGGAGAATAATAATGTACGATAGATGATCTCGATTGTCGAAGTATACTTGGATGGAGTTCTCCGCTTTACTCGATCAAACCGTGTCTCTCAAACGTGTGCTCACGGCTTCCAATGCAATATTCATCCCCCTCTTTTACGCAGTATCATAACGACCCCCCGCACTGGTTGATCGACTGTCAAGACAACCACTCTCGAGGGGTTCTCCCAGCCACGAATCTGCGTTATGCGCGATCTCTATTGTTGCTCCATACATACGACCCACAGGCCACAGCACAAGGGAGCTGCATACTTTAGAATGCAAGGAACCATACAGGCTTGGTAATACCCTCAAAACTTGATCAAGACAAGTTGTTGCAACAACAACTCCGTTCAAGAGCTCTCCAGCCCCTCCTCGACCAGATAGAGACCTGAAGTCATCAGCTAGATTCCACCTCCGACTCAAACAAAAAGCTAACAAAAAGCTACAACTTTATGACAGACGCCAACCAAAGGTGACGTGCTTCAAAGTTAACGTGCAGCAACCCAATTCCATCCTCTTCAATTAACCGGTTCTCCCGATTTAAGGCTCGATGTTCTTGAGTCAGCGAAGAACTAGACTTCCGCGAAAATTGATTGCCACGAACATCAAACGACGACTTTGCCGTCTTGGGAGCCGCATAGGTGCTCGACGATCAGGCGTCGCTCTCGATGTTCTTTGACGGGATGACAAATAAGGGCACCTTTTTGTGTAGACGTCGACAGATTCAATGAGATGAGATACAAGCATGCCAAGAGCTGCACTTACGGCCAACCAGTTTGCATTCTAAGGTACGCCTCAACCGATGAATTGCAGCACGTAGTCCGATCAACCAGAATTATGTCAACATAAGCAGGCTTGCGCGGCCTCAGATGTCGATCAGCTTGTATCGAACCGGCCGGCGTTCACAGCGAGCACGACAAATCAGTAGCTCCGCCCCATGGACAACCAGCAGAACGAGGCCTGTAATTGGGTATCAAGGTAGTCTGCCGCTCCAATCGCGAGCCGCAGATGAACTCAATTCTTCCAGTCCTCTGGAGCGAACTCAGAAGCAGATGCAGTGCTGTATAGTGCAGTACAAACAAAGGCAACGCACGTCCCGCATTCGTTTCAGATTACTCTATACTTTCCTCATCCGCGCCCGAGCATCTTCAAAAGCTTATGTCCTAGATACTTACGCTCGAGTATCCGGAGATCAAGCTCGCGAACCACGGTTCTGATCTGTCGATTCGGCTTCTCCAGCGACTGGGTAAGGCGTGCGTTTACAAGGATATCTGTCTGGTTGCCGTAAGCGAGAGAAGAGGATTGCCGAATTTGAGGCTTGCAGCTTTCCAATTCTCGATCCTTTGTCCGAGTGCCTCTTCAGCTTCGGGCCCGGAGAACGCCCCCAAATGCTCACGTGCTCTGAATATCGGTTGTTTCCAGTCCGTTTGGACCGCTCGCTACTTTGCTCTGCTTCTCGGCTTTCGATCCGACTTGCCGTGATGTAGTGGTGGCTCGACTTCTGAGGCCCGCTGGCTGGATTCTGCAGCGATTTGGCGTCTTGAGCTCTGGATCTGTGGCTTGAGAGGTTCATCAGCTGCGCATCTGTCTCGGCACAGGCGAGAAAACAATGCCATTCTGCAGATTTGAACCAGTCCCGGGTGTCTTGGATACTGCAGTGCATTTGTCATCGACATCGTCTTTTGTGAAGAGTCTCTTATGCGGACTCGGTGATAATAATACATATGCCAATAGTCTTTCTTCTTCACGTCGTAACTCTCATCGTCCACTATTGTACAGATTAGTGATATTGAATTGGCTCCATGTATGTGACCTCGTATTGCAATCCACAGCTGCACCAGGCACCTGCGCGGCTAGTCGCTTTTTTCCGTGCCCCCTCCCAAACGCCTCGCCGATGAGTTTTGTACCGGGGTCCAGATCGATGTCCCTGATTCCGCGGAGCATCATTCCAATGCCGTCGTGAGAGCTCGCTCAATCCTTGTGTAAAACGTCGCCCAGGTCCAACTTCCGTCGCTTCCTGCCAGGCGACCGTGATGCGCCCGTACCTTCCTCGCCTGAAGCCTCGCCAGATCTTCCCGCGTCCCCAGCACCGAAGCTCGGAGGGCCGGATGCTGTCGGGTCACTGCCTGTCATCGGGGGGTGGCTCATGGGTGGTGCTGCGCCAGTCAAGATCGGCGGAAGCTGTATCACACCACGTAAGTCTCGCCTGGGAGGCGGCAGCTCTTGTGGTGTTCGTTGTGGCGCGTACGATTGTGGTTCGGGAATGGCTTCTGCAGGTGATGGTCGAGATGGAGGTATCGGAGGGAGTTGACTTGAGGAAGGATAACCCGAGGGCGGTAGAACGGGTTGCTGCGTTTCTCGCTGATACGGAAGCGGCGGTTGAGGTGGCGGGTAGGAGCGCGTCGGTTGATGCCCCGTCGTCCGAAGCGGGGCCAACAACGGCGCAGTCATCGACTGTTGCAGAAACGGTGCTGCAGGTGCCGACAGCGATGCATAATGCCGAGGTGCGGAGTCGCGATCTCGAGGCTGTTGAGACAGATCGAAGGAAGGCGGCGGATGTTGTGACAGCAAAGGAGGAGGCGGAGGATCGAGCGCGGGACGAAAGCTGGGCAGAGTGATTGCAATGAAATATGCGTTCGTTTTCGCAAGCCGCACGCGTGCAGGAAAGCTCTGAGTTCTATGCCCGGCTTTTGTCTGAGTCCAAGTATGCACGCGCTCAACAGATCCCTCTGTGTACCGATCCACGTCGACGAGTCTCGCACCGTCCAGAGAATCGTGACCAGCACGTACAATGGGAGGCATGTAGGATGGATCACGTCGCTCACGTTCGATCCTCATCGCTGCTCTGATTGCTTGAAAGCTTTCTCCGTCCAGCGGTCTGGCAATCTCGCTGAGCGCGCGACCAACTGCTTCTGCTTCAGCAATTGACATAATTTGACAGAACGGATCATTGGCCTCCAGGATGATCAAGTCCATGTCAAGGAAGGCAGTGGGCACCTCGTAATCCGGAGGCGGCGGAGGAAACTGATGCTGGACCGCAGCCGCAGTCGCTATTCCTGAGCCCGGATACTGCAGAGACAAATTCTCGCTTGTCCCGGGGCGATTGCCATCTTCGGATCGTAAGGAACGAAATGATTCGGCGCGCCGAGAGCGTGGAGTGGCCATCGTTCGAAGTCCCGGCTCAAAGCCTGCGTAGTGCATTGGAGTGGGAAGTGCACTGTCTGGCACCATTCGCTCAACCTTGAAGTTGCTCTCATCTCGTAGACGGGGTCGTCCTCGCTTTTTGTGCTGAACATCGAAGCAAGTGTCCTGAACCCTACGTTAGCTGTCGCACTTTCATCAGCCGTGTAAGCGAAGGCCACACCTGTTTGCCAGTGGACACGCATCTTGTGCACGGCCGATTCACATCACAGCTCAAGTGCGCTCTTTTACAATTGATGCATGCCGACGCAACGTGAGCTTTGGATTTACGCCCACGGCTCTGGCTGGAGGGCGCGTCTGTCGACGAGCTTGCGACGCTGGCAAAGGATGCCGGCTGTCCACCGAACGATTGCTGCGAGTGTGTCGTACTGTAGGATGAGAACGGTCGGGGAGGCTGCGTAATGGTTGCAGTTGTATGCGCGTGTTGGAAGAGAGCAGATTCCCGGGATGCATATGGAGATTGGCCGTATGCAGGGCTGAGGGCAGCCGCAATGGGCATCGGAGGTGAAGTGGTCGAAGGTGTCTGCGTTGCAGCAGTGATCCGTGGCTCATTGGAAGGTGATGCGGGTTGATCTTGAGGAAGCCTCTGCGGCGAGGGCGGATTGGACATCGGCGGTGAGGGATAACCTATGGCGATGCGCTGATCCGACTGAGACAGCAGCCGGACTTTGCGTGTAGGACCCTCAGGAGCCAAAGACAACAGTGATGGTCCTGGGGACGGGCTCGAAAGGCAGATCGATCTGCCTTCGTCGCTCATTGCTGTTCTGGCACTAGGTGGAGGTGATGCTAGCAGAAGGAGCCCTTCTGCTCAGATCTTTTCGCCGAGTGGTTGATGAGCCCATTTGGCCCGAAGCCTCGCGCGTGAACAATGGAAATGTCTCGCGGAGCGGGAAGACACCGCAGGACAGAGTTTGAGGATGCAAGAGATGAATGGGTGCGAGCTCAGGTGGGTTCAAAGGTAAGCTGTGTGGTGGTTTTGCGATTTGCCTGGCCGGAGATCCTGTCGGCTTTCCCAATACCAAACGGCCCGCAATAGTTTCGCAGGCAGTTGCAGTCTGTACAGTGCGTGTGGTTGTTGACAGTGTATCGCTGTCTGTGCGACAGCCTCAACCGGCGTGAAGTGTCTTGGGCCGATGACACTCGAGTCTGTGACGAGGCGGTAGAAAGAGAACAGTCCGAAACATGGCGGGAGGGAGCTCCATCCATATCCCCACAGTGTTCAGGCGGACGGGAATGGTTGCATAGCCTTTTTTAAGCTTTTTGTAAGCCACCCTGGCAAAAAGGCCCTCGAGGCTCCAATATGTTCCGAGTCCTGTCGCAAGTGGTCATGATCAAAGCGTTCGTAATCGAGGCTCGGGTGGCACGCGGTGTGGCCGAGCGGGGCGAAGGACATGGGCATTGCCAGAGACAGGCGGCAAAAGGAAATTCCCCCTCGTCATGCGGTGCGAGATCTGGTGTGGGAGTGCAAGGTTGCGATCAAAGAGTCTACGCTACGGCACGTGCTTTGAGACCTTGACGTTGGGTCATCGGAATCCCTGCGATCCAGGAAAAGTGTTAGTGCTTGGATCTCCGTGCACCCACCATTGTTGGAGAGCTGTGCGTTTAGCGAGACACATCCGCTGAACACATCCATTGGTCCTGCGATTCGACTGCAACAATTTGAATAACACCTTCCGCAGTGCAGTGTGGCTACTGATGCAGGCGCGCTGACTGAGCGGCGCTGCTCGTGGATCTGACGATGCGCGCATGCTGAAACGGGCGAAGGCAGAGACTGCAACGTCGTCTGCTCCTCCGCCATCCGGACTGCATCGAACCTTGATTGGAAGCAATGCCATGTGCCGGCGACCAGCGAGCCGCAGAAGGGCCATTTGGCTCGCAAAGATCAGATGGCGTTCGCAGCCGATGAGGTGACAGGGACTTTCCTGACTCAACCCGTTCACGGTTTGATCCTAATGGGAATATTACCGCGAAGTCGGCTGTGGCAGCGGTTCGCGAGCGAAGTCATCGCTAGCCATGACATCCCGCGAGCACTCGTACTCAGTCCATCTGTGGTCCAGGTTGGCAGTCCGTACGGGCGCGAAACCGTCAATGGACCATGAAAGTCGCTGCCCAGTAGCCGTTTGCAAGCTCAGGCATTATCGAGGAACACCCTGCGGCGTTGGAGGGCAGCTGCTGCAGGGTTCCCGCCTTCCAGATGAGTCTAAGGCGCACATGCCACGCCGCTGGACCAGAGCCAAGTATCGAGAGCGCCGACTTTAGCACGCTCCGGCCGGCGTTGCCATATGCGTGTTGCGTCAACTCAGATCTCCGAGCGCGCTACGGAGATGAGAGGGACCTGGTGCAGCGGGAGAGGAGCCGAAGGCTGACAAGGCCGAAAAGCAGCGCCCGTGATGATGGCGCCGCGGGCAGCCAACGACTCACGCAGAGAGAATGTGAGCAGACCAACCCGCACTACTGCAATGACAACATCAACGCGCTCTCGCGATGCTGGTTCCGCGGCGATGAATGTCAAGTGGTAGAGGTGAAGTGGTGGATGGCGGCTAGGGCTTGTCTCACGCCGGACCAGCAAGCTAAACTCTATGCGGACAGCGAACGTGATCGGCAACCTTGTTTTCCATCCGTGCCCTCTCTCCTGCCACTTCGTTCTCTTGCATCTTTCACCCATTGTCTGGACTGACACGGCGGGATCTACGACGCGTTCGGATGCAGAGATGGCGACTGTCGCCAACGGCCAACGACCCGCTCGCAGATGAGCACCTCGCCAGCGCGGCAAACGTCCAACAGGGAACGAAATGAAGCCGCGATCACAAACGTCGTCGGAAGCGACCACGTAACGAGTGCGGAACTCTACCACAGCAGGGCTGAACAACGATCCCACCACATTTCGGAGAAATCTCCATCGACCTCATCCCAGAAACAATGCTCCGAAGGCCTTCGCGGGCAATTTCCAACACCTGCGTAGGATTGCCAAATACGAGCCCTCTGTTCCAACAAAGGTAATCGTTTCTGCTGTTGTGGCGCAGCACAAAAGCGACCCATTCACCGCCACGACTAGAGCTGCACAATAATATCGCAACTCCACCGCATTGGACCACTTCCTCAGACAGTCGTCGCTTGCGGTCACTCATATTTCTGGCGAAGCTGTGTGACGTACAAAATGGGCCAGCCTGCAGCGACAAAACCAAATTGGCCATCTGCCTATTCCGCATCCAGCGCCTCGTCACGAGATACGCTCTCGCATTTGACTCCAAAACGAGACAACAGACAACATCTGCCAACAGACTGTCATCAATGACGACCGCATTTCTCTCCGGCCTGATGAGACGACATGCCTTTCCTGCAGGTACACGTCCGGCCCATGACTCTTAGCAGCTCCGCTCCAATCCGACTGTTTGACATCCCGGCGCCGAAGCGCTTCGCCACACATCGCTACTGACCAAGCAGAACAAGATCCCGGATCTTCACACAGGGCTGACAGCAACTGTAGCGACGAGCCCTCTGCCAACAAGCAGCGCGGGTGGAACGGAAACCCAAACACGATTAGACTTCACCACGGATACATGTCACTTCGGAACACCTGACACCTGACATTTTTGCTGCATCAAGTGCATTCCACGTGCATTTGAGGCTGGAGTTCGACACCTGTCTCAGCCTCATCATCTGCAGACGTTCGACGATCTACGATGAGACATCTCAACTGCATCGTTCGTTACCGAACTCTGCCCGCCTTCTGTGCTGCTTGCATATCTGAAGTTCAACTACACGCCATGGCATCATAACGCATGCTAGACCAGACGTGACTGCTCCATGCAACACACAAAGCTCCAAGTGCTACTTGCACAACACATACCAAACAGTACTTCGGAGTAAGCCACAGCCAAAATCCCCAGTCCAACATGGCAGAATACCAGTCAAAGCAACAAATCAACTACTCCGCCTGGTATCTACTGCGACTGCCCACTATCGCTTTCCTCCTTCTGCACCCACAACCTGCCCAAGCGCAATCAACGCCACCTCTGCAGCATCCTCTTTCGCATTCGTGATAAACTGTCCATCATACCAATACCTCGCATTATACGACCCTTGACCTCCTCCCAGATTCACAACCGCACTCCAAGCCGTACGCCCTCCCCTTCGATCCGAAGCAATACTATACACAGGCTTCTCTAGCTTCTGCTCACGGCAATAACTTTCCAACAAGTCTTGCCATTTCGTCGCCGCTTTCGTGTCGCGGTCGCGTGTCTGCCGTGATTCTTGGAGTGCCTGCTCTTGCTTTTCGCGTCCGAGTTCTCCGTCGTCGCTCATCGTGTTTTGGTTTCAGAAGAAAGAGGTTTCAACGTGTAATTCTGTTCTTGGTGTATGCTATGCCGCTGTTTTATACCAGAGATTTGACCACCCACAGACTGGTCGGAAGTAGGCACTGCGGAATGGAGTAGGCAGTCGAGCTCGGGGATTGACCACTGTTATAGCTGTCTCAATACACGAGATCAGGCCATTACTGGAGGCTCTCTGAGCTCTGATGCAAAGAGCTTTCTAGCCCGGCGCCTGCATGAAGCCACTTCGGCGATACGCGATGGGCTGGAAGTCTAGACACCGCACCTTGTTCTCATCAATCTCGCGAGCGCGATTGATAGGATCACATTGGCATACCAATGCTCACACAAGCATCCGCACTTCACAAGTTGTCATAATCTAGGCTGCAAATCACCGCGAGGACGTTAGACATCACAAATGGCTACGACTTGCAAGCACCATTCGACTCCTTCCTGCATTCAAACACATTACAATTAACAGCTCTCAAACTTTTCGCGCATGCCTCAGCTATCTTGCGATTGTCCTTCCTCCTCCTCCACATTCATGACTGGAGAGTATGGAAATATTTCCAAAGCTCCGTCCGCCTCTTGACCTCGTCTCTCGCGCTCGGTGTTCCTCATTGATGCACTTCTCCTCCCTTCAATCACCGGCCACCAGCTACGAAATTCGCCTGCGAGACTTATCAGATCAGCAACTGCAACTCCAACACCAAGACATCCAAAACCAAGCACAATAATTTCGATTCAGATCACCAGCTCCCATAGCCAATGACGAAATGCAGAGCCATGTCGAGACAAGTCTTCCTTTTTGAGAAGACACATGACTTTTGTCCTCTGATACGGACAGCCCTTCAGAAACTCGTGTTTGCATAACATGCGGTATTGATTGCGACTGCGTGGCACATTGACTTGCTCACGTCGAGCGTTTGACTGCCTCTTCCATGCTTTGGCAATGTCTCTTTCCATATTCTCGAGTCCCCGCAACGGGCAATGTCGTGAGTTTCGCATAGGTATGTTTGCAGGCTCATCATGATCAGTGAGGAGGTTGGTGGAGAGGTGTTTACCTTATGACTATATCTGATCGTGAGAGGTCTGGTGCCAGAGAAGGCGGAAGCAGGCCTTAAATTTCAACTGCGAAGTTGTCAAGTCAGCAAGTCCCCTTCAAAACTTTCAACCACCAAGTATTGGACATCTGTCATCAATTCAGTGCCACCAGCTCCCATAGCCAGTACCAAATGTAGAGTCGTGTCGAGGCAGTCTGGGTAAGACACACGACTTCTCTCCTCCTTTTGCGGGCAGCCCTTCGAAACTCGGTTTTACGTCCTTGTGGTGAGCAGGGACGGCTGACATTTGACGCGCCAGCTACGCTCCGTGTTTCAGAGCACTTTCATGATTTGGAAAGTCGACATTTGTTCCCGAATGCCTCTCGTTTGATCTCGAGTTCCGCGACGAGCGATGCCTTGATTCGCATAAGGTGGTGCAGCTTCATCATGACGAAAGGGGTGGGGTTCCAATTGTCGGTTGGTGCATACCTTTGCATTGTTCCAGTATTTGACGAACACCATGGGGGAGAATGGATGACTGTAGCCGCGAGGCTGATCTGCGAACTCCTCATGTCAGCAAGGCCTCTTCTCAATCCTCGATGATCGAAAATGAGACGTCTATCTCAATGTCAGAGCCCCTGGCTCCCGTAGCCAGTGACCAATGCAGATCCACGTCGAGGCAGTCTTTGTCATCCACGACCCGTGGCTTCCCTCCTCTTTCGCGGACAGCTCTTCGAAACCCGGGTTGTATATGCCTACCGGCAGCGCGCCCCGCCCTGACAGCAGCTTGTTACGAAGGAAGACCGACATTGCAGTGTTTGTTATATCCCAATGCCTCTGGTTTCCCTTAGGTTCCGCGACGAGCAATGTCCTTTTTCGCGTAGGGTGGTGCAGCTTCATCATGATGGGTGTCAGGGGTTTCGTGGGCTGATGCTTACCGTTCGATGTATCGCACGCCGAAAAGCGCTCTGGGCCATGATGTTCGTACTAGGTGTCAGCCCGGTGCTGGGAAAGCATCTGTCGTGAAGCCTAGAATATAGATAGTCAGCCATTTCTCTTAGCTCTCACGATCCACTTGTCGCCAATGGAGCTTTTCTAATATCAGACTCTTCAGTCTCGCAGCAGAAAGTTGCAGAGTCGAGTCGAGGCATGATGTGTGTACAAATGGAGCATGCTGATCGCATGCCCGGCTTCCCATTCGCACAACACACTCGACTGCTCTCCTCTTGACGGACAGCCCTTCGAAGCCTGTGTTGTTATTGCGACAACGTCGAAGAATCTGATCACTCTCATGGTTTGTATTCCTGCCTCTTGAGGTTACAAGCTTCGCGACGACCAATGTCGTGATGTCGTTCGGGTTGTGCAGTAGTCATCATGTTTTCGTGATGCAATTGGGGGCCTTGGAAGACTTACCCAAAGAGTCTGATGTGTCGTTGGAAGCTCAAGCACAGTCTGCGGATGTCGTGTTGCTCCAATGTGTTGTGATGTCCCCCTCTTGACCTCCCTCAAAGTGATTCATATCGCGAAGATAGTGTGAGTCATAGGTTCAATTTGATGACGCTGACCTTGAGCAACACAGGGGCTGCATCTTCGAAGTGACATGCAAAGGCACGCTGAGGCTCGACGAATTCGCGCAGAGATGAAGATCGAACTTGTCGTTCGATTGGTGCAAGAACCGTAGCTCAAGGGGGAACACGGTCGTGAAGAAGATGGCACATCAGCATGCTCTACTTACCAAGGACCAGCGCGCTAGCTTTTCGTTGTGATGTTCAGTATTGTCGTCAGTGGGAATATTTGTATGTAGCATCTCTCCATGGTCCCAGAGTGTTGCCCAACGCTCTCCTGAGGCCGGGGACCGACGCATGTGAAATTCAGACGGCCGATTGGCAGCTGAAAAGCCATGCAGCTGGGAAGGTCGAGGGTGCTCTTTCGGGTCTGTACTCGCTGTGCGTATGATCGTCGTGGTCGTCGAGAAAATCTTTGATCGGAAGTTTGCCGTGACGGGACGATGCTGCTGGGCCGCTGGCTGGAGAAAGGATGACCGCAAGACGTTTGCCGCCTACTTAGCTCGTTAGTTGCATTTTCAGCACAAAAACGCCATTGCCTGAAGTCCCTCACTTAGTTCCTGCTCTAGCCAACTCTTCTCTCCTGACTTGCCACCTACCTTCTTCTGCAACTTTGTCCACGCCGACCGCACCACCAGCAGACCTGCCTCAGTCACTCGCAAGCCGCGCACGCACCTGCCGCTCGCTCACTCTCACCCAGTCTCAAGACCTGCGCCACTTCCCGCCGACTTTGATTCACCTGCCAAGAACAACCAATATCTCACCCACTCGACTCCCTCATCAAGCAGCATCCTCGATATAGTGATTCCAGACCAGGCGCGATCACCTCCAGGAAACTCGTCGGCTTCCAAAGTCCTCCTGACCACCATGCCTGCCCTCTCCGGTTTCCCCGAACCTGGCCATCGGGCGCGCGAGCCAAGCGCAGCACCGAATCGCCTCGACCCGCGCCAGTTCGTTCAAGACTTCCGAACTATCCTCGACCAAATCCGCCAATCGAAAAAGGCAAGACTTGATAAGATGTCAACTGATCTTAATGTGGTCTTCGATCAAGGGGGAGTCGCAACCGACCAGGAGATCGTACTGATGGAAACCTTGGAGGACGACATCGAGCTCATCGAGGAGCGCTACAGAAAGTTGGGCAAGGTCGTTGCCGGCGTGCATCCAAAGACTGGCCGACCGACATTGGAGAAGATTTTGGACGTCGAAACTCGTAGCTGGACCGATGATGATCTGAAAGTGTTGGTTGATGACCTGCAAGTCTCTGATGGAACCATTAGTGGCAAGAAGGCGCGGTCAAGCAATGGCAGGCAGAACAAGACGATGCAGGCTTCAGCAAAGGAAAATCCGGAGAGAGGAGTCGAAGTCAAGAAAATGACTGAAGCCGGACCCACCAAGTCCCAGCGGCGCATGGAAAAGGGACCAATGTTCGACGTCGATAAGGTTCGAGTCTCCGAGGCCACAAAGCAGAAGGTGTTGGAGGAACGCGAGGATGGAGCAGATGAGCAGGGCGCAGACAGTGACGAGAGCTCTGACAAAGCGCCGAGCAATGCAAGCTCGTACGCAGCCAGGTTGGCCAAGAGGACCAAAGATGAGTTAAAGAAGCGTAACAACTCGCCCGAGGACATCATCGAGGTTCGTCAGACTGAGAGAAGAGCAGCGTCAACTGAGGCTGATCTGAATGGGAATTCAAAGGTCGACGGAAAAGCCGCTCTACAGCCGGTGCAGGAGAAGGCGGGCAAGGCGAAGCGCAAATCCGAGCAGACGAAGTCGAAGCGTCTGTTATCCAAGTCCGAGTCTGCGGGCTTACTACGCGGCGCACTCTTGTCAGACCCACGACAGAAGCAGTCCGCACCACAGCAAATCGATGCGAGTCGGCCGGCGGCTCCTGCCATATCGAGGCAGTCTTCAAGCGACGATGGCAAATCGTCACTCCACAGTCTCTTCTCAGCAGCCGGACACGAAGGCGCTGGTATACCATCCGAGTGGTTGAAGCCTGGTGCCTGGCCAAAGGAGACATGCGACGATGTTGACATGCAAGACGTTGGAGATGTTGAGGCAGGCGAGCCTCTCCACGACGCTGAGCAGCATCCAAGCCAGCCTGGCTCCCCTCGCCGTCGTCCTTCCAACGCCACGTCTCAAGAGAGTGGCAGCTCATCATCTTCTGGCCTCTTCGTGACCTCACGCAAGAAGAGAAAATCCCTCACGAAGGAACCGAGCCAGAAGATGGCCAAGGAGTCTTCACCTGGTGCCTCTGGTGTCGCTCCACCTCCACGCCGACCTTCAAGGACCCCGGGATCCAGAGGCAAGAGTGAGTTCATGCGATCCCTCTTCGAGCGTAACGAAGACTCTTACGCTCTGCCAGACTCCCTGCCACGTGATCGTAGCCCAGCTCCAACTGGTGAGGAAGCAGCTCGTCGGGCTGCCGCTTTCTACACTGCAGAGCCCAAGACGAAGGAGATCATGCTGCTTGCGACAGACAAGCTCTCGGAGCAGAAGCCTAAGAAGCGACCAGCAGACGAGGCGATCGACGGAGCACTGGGTGCGTTTGGCAGAGGCGAACAGGGGAAGGCCAAGGTGAGGAAGGGTGGCGAGGAGGGTGGTAGGCCGGGCAGTCGTGGGAATAGCGAGGCGAGGAAGACTCCGGGAGAGATGGGGCCAATGAAGTGGCCGGGACAGGAGGTGAAGAGGGCGAAGGGGAAGGGCAAGGGGCGGAAGCAGTAGAGTGGAGGAGGAGTGTGTGGTTGGTTTGCTTGTCTGGGGTTTTTCTGTATTGTGTTGTATTGTGTGTTGGTTTCTCTTGATAGCAGATGTGGAGTACAAAAGTTCTTGTTTTGCTTTGAATGCTCTTTCCATGCTCTCCTCTCTGCCTCTTGACACTTTCTCGAGCCACCAGATCTCCGGATCTTGCCAGTCTGGAAGCTATACTCCGCAGTGAGAAAGAGGTCATTGCCTCGTCTTCATGGTCGCTTCTCTGCGGTTACCAATACACCAGCGGCACCTCATATTCAAACGCTGCAGCAATGAGGCACTCAATACATCCAGAGCAACCGCAGCGCAGCATGCATGTCCCCAATAACATACGAGATTGAATGGCAGCCAAGCTCCACTCCAGCCACGAATCTGCCGTCGAACGACTTCAGAGGCCTTACAACGCTGCCACTCTCTCGGCACCGTGGCTGCCATGGTCCCTGCACGACAGCTCGGGATACTACTCAACGACAACATGGCCGAAGCATTACAGCCATCATCCGCTGACGATATAATGCAGCGCATCAACACATGGACCGCTGTACCCGTGGCTGTTCTTACTTTCCTCACTTTCGTATGTACCGGATTCAGCACATTTCACGCCCACGTCCATCATGTTGCCTCCCATTCCTCATGGAGTAAAAGGTCATTGCCTCACTTTCCTGGCAATTTCTCTGCAATCATCGACACATCAGTGGTGCCTGATGTCCAAGCACTGCAGAAACGAGACATTAAGCACATCCGGAAAGATCGAAAGGAAGGAGTTCTTTATCTAATATCATGCAAAATTGGATGCAACTCGAGCTCCAGACGAGCCACGAACCTCCCGCCGAACGACTTCCGAGAAGTTGATAGGCTCCCACTCTCTCGGTACAATTCCCATCGCTCTCTGCAGAACGGCATCCTCGCCAAACCCCCTGATCTCAAGGTGGTACCACTCGAGCTCAAGGTAACGATCGAGAGAGGACTGCGAAAGGTAAATCGACACATCGGCATCATCATCCCTTCTCCGTCATCGCGAAGACCTTAGAGCCACTCGGTGCAAGTCCGCCTCGGCATCCGCTCGGATGCTGAGTACGGAGAGAATGAAAACTGGAAACTGGATTTCTCCAAGTTTCTTCTCCATCGAATGCTGCTCAAGGTCCAGATGGTGTGCAGTTGGACCGTTCGCCTTCGTCAGAGCCATAGACGAGAGGATTCAATCAAAATGGCACCGAACCTCCAATCAATCTTTCTCTCGATCGCCGCCGCCGCCGTTGCGCTCGCATTGGGCTCTTGGACTCTGCTGTCGGCAAGAAAGGAGATTGGCCAGCGCGAGCAACAGGCAGCCGGAGCATGTGGAGTACGTGATCGTGACTCAGCTCACCGCTTCGAGGCTATTGCAGAGGCTATTGCTCCGTTTTCTGCAATCTCCTTAGTCTTCCTGATGCTATTCTGCCCCTTTCTTCTCGCTACTGTCGCTCAGTCTTCACACGGGCGTTCGTTCGCTCATTCTGGCACGTCTCTCGCAAATCATGGGACTGGGAGTTGCTCTCGGTTTACGTCACTCTCTACAATGCTGCAGTGGCTCCGTCGGCCTGGATTTTCAAAGGACTCGGATACTCAGTCCGCATCAGTGTTGAACATATGGAGCGCGTCGTTACCACTCAGTATACCGCTTTCAAGGAGACAAACGGGCCTTTGGATACTTCGTAAACCTCAGCATCAAAATTATGGAGTGTATCGTTGTCACTCACCACAAGGCATTCGAGGGAGGAAGCAACAACGTCTTATCCCTCAGGCTTTCTGCTACTTGGAAAGGTACTCAAGGTCCAGATGATGCGCGATCGCGACGGCGTCCTCTTCTAGAGAGTCGGAGGATACGAAAATGTGAAGACGCTCACGGATCTCATCTAGATTTTCTCTGTCTCTCGTCGCCGACATCTGGCTCTTGGACTCTGCTTTCGGCTATGAAGGAGGTTGACCGTCTCGAGCAAGTGTCAACGGCGAGTCCTGCTCGCTGTCGTCTTCATGGTCTGTCGATTCGCGTTCAATCGCTTTACCTCGCTCGTCTTTCGTGGAAGCTGGGTCAGGAGCTGCTCTGGTGTTACGTGGGGATTTACCGCATCAGAACGTCTTCGGGGGCCTGGACTCTCGAGGCATTCTGATACTCAGCACACCAACGTTAAGCGCATGAAGTACGAAATCGTTGGCTAGTACAAGATTTTCGAAGAGACTAGCGCGAAATTCCCGGCAAGATGCCCCCAATTCGCACGCAGCCCAGAGACACCTGGCCAAGGAGAAAATTTGGGAAGCCTTGGAGAGCCTCAGATTTCTGGAACGAGAGGTAGCGCTGGGGTTCTGATTGTACAGCTCCTGAGGCAGGCTTTTTGTTGTTGGAGGAGAGATTCGAGAAGCCTTCGATGGGCTCAGGAAATGTTAAAAGTTCTCATAAAGCGAGTATTACTCTGATGAAGCATCGTATCATATCAATCTCGTTGATTTCGTTTCGCTCCGTCAGCCTCGCTCATCTTATGCCGTCCGAGCTGCAGATGATGCACTCGAGAGGCTCTAAATCCAGAGACGGGAAGGTAGGTATTGCTTGACTCTGTTCTCTGCCGCACTCTGGAAGCCACCACCTAGCCAGCTAGCTCAAAGTTGTCGTCTGACTGTTGATCTGAGAGCCGTAGGGAAAGTCTGGTGAGCAGGTATGCGAGAACAACGCACGTCTATGCTCTACCGAGCTTATGTGAGGAGATGCCATGCAGCTGTCTCCGCCCATCACAGGGAGTCGTGCGTCCCAGCCTCCAGAGGATGGCACGAAAGCACAGACAGAGAAGTCAGGAACTGTCTCAGAGGCGTGGTTATTGTCGTTCGTAGAGCACAGACTCTCTCCTGGTCAGGAAGGTGTTCGAAGTTGGCCCGCAAGAACCACGCCTTCGTCGAATATCACCGACTGTTTCTGAGCAAGTAGGTTCAATGCAAGCTACCGACCATCGACGACAGTGAAGGGCGTCCTTAGGAAACTTCGAATGGGACAACCTCACCAGGCTAGACTTTCCAGGCAAGATGCCTTCCAACTGCCGGGGGTCAAGTCCTTGTGCGATCGAGGCTCCGCTTCCGCTGCTGGTCTTCGTACGCAGCTCGTGTCTTGCACCGGAGCTTCATGACCAGCGTCCAAGGTCGTCTCAAGGGATGGCATCTCCGTAAGATTGCCAGGCACTCCACATGCTTGTGCAGAGAATAGAGTTCGCGTCCTTGGGCGTAGGGCTCGGACCCACGTATCGATATCAGAAATGGAAAGTAACGCCGGAGTACCTTAACAAAGGCAAGGCAGTATTACAACAGACTAGGTTGAGCCTGAGAGGTTTCGTAGACGCAAGTAGGGCCGCGTTGTTGCTCCGGAGAATTGTGAACTATGGCAAAACTCAAAAGTTGGCAGCGGCTTGACAGGGAGGCTTCGAAGCAGCAGGGCCGAATCGAATTCGTCCTGGTAAAATGTTATCATCGCTTGAGGTGAGAGTGTCGTCAAGGTGACAAGAGAAAGGCTGCTTGAAAGGGACTCTGTCAATGGCGAGAGCTGCAGATCTTGGTGCCTGTGAAGCAGTCAAGTGTTCGTCCCCATCGAGAAGACAGAATATCGCTCTCATCTTGTTGTCCATATCATGATATCGTTTCCTTGCTCCGCAATTATTATTCCATACTCCCTTCCTTCTTCCGACCTGTTCAAATTGTCAATCGGCCCAACTCCAAACCCCTCGCAGCTAACTGCAACGCCAGCATGAGACATATCCCAATTGCCGCACCCAGAACCATAGCCTGCCATTGTGAAGCCGTACTCTTCGCCCGCCATATCAGCTCTTGCAAGAATACATTCTGCCCATTTGTCTTCATCGCTCGCCGTAACCCCGGCAGCCCATCCAAGCTCTTAGGATTCATCTTCGCCCTGTAATTCGCCATGATTTCCGGAACGGCTGCGCTCTTGATCGCGAAGTTGTCCAACGTCTTTCGATCTACGAATTTTCCTCGCGGCCCTTTTTCTTCGTCGACGTAATGTGAGAGGAGCGGAACTGCGAAGCCGCAGGAGGTTTGAACTGTGCGAATCGTGTCAGCTAGATCTGACGCAGTCAGATCTGTGTGAAGACCACTGACCCTTGAACACTTTCAGCACGATGATGGCGCGCATTGCTGGATATTCCTCCTTGCCCATCCTCTTCAACCAATACTCATACTCGGGATGATCTGTCTCGTACACCTTGCCAGTACAGAACCACCTCATAATCCGAGGCGAGCTCTCGAAACTGCAGAACATGATTGTTGCTCTGCCATTCTCGTACACGTGGCTGATCGTCTCGACTCCAGATCCTGTCGCGTCCATATATCCTACAAGGTTCTCATTGAAAATGGTCAGAGTCGCTGAAGGTCGTCCTTTCGGCGAGCAATTGATATGCTTGCCCGTCAAAGGAGCAGAAGCGATGAAGAATAAGGACTGTCGGAGGGCCCATTCTTGGTGGTCCTTTGAGATATGGTCCCAGAACTTGACCATTGCTGCGGTGTCAGTAAGGAAGAAGTGGAGATTGAAGACCTACGGCTCGAGGGAGGAATGAGCACATATACATCCCGCACGCCCTTCGCGACCGTGACTAACATGCGATATGCGAATCTGGTGGGGACAGTTCGGGTCGCGTAGAAGAGTAGGTTTCGAGTAACGCGAAGGATGCACCATGTCGCATGCGGAGTTGATCTGATAAAACTTATCAGATCCGCTGCCTGGGCGCAAACTTGGCAGTGAGTGGCGTCGGCAAAGCCGTTTGTGGTGTAATGCCGATGGGCGGACCGCATCAGCATATGTATGTCTTCGCGTCCTCGCCGGAGTCGAGCGACAATGCTGCACGTCACGCAGCGGGTCTACTGCACTCGTTGACACCTACTGTCCACGGAGCGACAGAACGGTTCTTCGTCGACCGATGCTGTTCACGGATCGAGCACCCAGCGAGCCGAGCATGTTGTACTTCCATCGCAGACACGTGTAGTCTGCACTCCACGAGATACAGCAGCGCGGTTGGACATGCTACTGGAGCGCCGCGATTCATTTGCGAACGCAAGATGGTGTGCGTTCTCCAAAGTTTGCGTCGACTTGCTTGCGCAGCACTCGGATCGGAGCTGAAACAACCGCCTCGCTCGGTGGTTGCCCATGGAGAAGTAGGACAGCTCGTTCGGCAGAGCCTAGAATCAGTTCCGACAATGGCATGTAGTCTCCGAGATGAGGCTGCGCGAACACTGCAGTCGAAGTCCATAGCACTCTCTGCCATCTCAAGACAGCAAAGTTGCTGTGCCGGACATTGACCGAGAGCCAGATACCACTTACCTCAAGCAGATTTCGCCTCTTTATGCAAGCCTTCAGCTCTACCTGGCACCGATTGGAGGCCAAACGCATCGTCAATGGCAGTTTGCGCCAGGTCCACCAGTTTGTCAAGCAGAAAGTCCCCATACAGGGCGATCCCAAGAAGATTGTGCTGTGTTGTTCCTCGTTCTTTCTTCAGGATCACTCCTCCGTCCTCCTTGCGCAGACCTGGAAGCTTTTCAATATGCCTCGCCCGGCTCATTTCGTTATTTGCGGCTCGAATTGAGCAATCCCGGCGCGGAGAGGTCTGCAGCTCCTGCGGCTGGACACGATGTCTCGAGAATGGACACAGCGAGAGGTCGTGGGATCGATTCGTGATCGCGATGAGCGTTGTTGCAAGTTGTGTTGGCGAAGAGAGATGCGTGGATGGAGAAGTGTCGATGTGTTAGTGCATGGCAGCACTTGCCCTTCGAAAAGCTCCTTCTCGCCCAAACCTCATAGTCGCTTCCCAGGCAAACAGGCAGCTGACTCCGCAGACTTCACATCATCCCGACGTCCGACGAACGCCGGCCATGAGATAACAATCTCCTACGAACGAGTTTCTCTCCTCGGACTACACTTCGCACCTATACCGATCCACCACGTGCCGATATATGCTATCGTACCTTCCCGTTCGAGAAACTTACCGAAGACGTGCTTCACCACTGCAAACGTTGCCACATCCTCGCCCTCGCGAACGGCTTCCCCAGAGCACTGGTGGCCTGATCATATTACAACTCCGACCATCCTTCGGCTCGCACTCTGAACCTCGTGCGTTGCGAACAACGGCGCTGTGTACCCAGCTTCCGCAAAAGACACCCTACCGCGCTGCTACTGCACTTGACGCATCCGCGAGCCCAGAGCCTTCGAAATTGGTCGCTACTGCGCATGTTGGCGATGAAGGAGACCGAAATACCCCCAAAACCTACCACGCTCACAGGCTGTATCGGTCTAAGTCCTAGCACTCCCTCAGGTCCTCCCTTCAGAAGTCTCGCAGCGCACCTCGCCAGCAAGATTGCGACATCTAAAGGATGCCCATAATGGACTGCATGCGATGCGCCTGGAAGAAAGTGACAACCATACCGAGACCCTTTCGCTCCTCCACCCTCTATATCACCTTCGTCATCGCCTTCGCCGTCTTCACCGAGCAATTTGTGTACGCGGCGATCGTACCCGTCGTGCCCTTCACGCTCAAAGAACGCGGACACATTGACGAAGATGAAACCCAGAAGTGGACGACCATACTCTTGGCTGCGTCTGGAGCAGGATGTTTCGTCAGCTCACCTCTGTGGGCTTGGTACACCGATCGTACGCAGAATCGGCGAATCCCATTCCTCTTCGGAATGACGGTGATGCTGGGAGCGACGGTGCTGCTGTGGCTCGCTCCGAACATGGCAGCACAAATATGTGGGCGCGTGTTCCAGGGTATGTCGAGTACGGTTGTGTGGACTACAGGCCTGGCTCTGCTGGCGGAGAGTGTGTCGCCTGAGCACATTGGAGAGGTTAGATTACACCGTCTTCCTGCTGCTCTTGAAGCTGACCTCGAGATCTAGGCTGCCGGCTATCTCGGCATCTCCTTGAACGCTGGAAGTGTTGCGGCGCCATCACTGGGCGGCACTGTGTTCAAGCATCGTGGCTACAACGCCGTCTTTGCAGTCATCCTGGCTGCAATTGGCTTGAGCATGATCTTCCTCCTAATCATGAAACAACGAGAACCTAGTCTGCACCTTGTCCGCGTCAACTCGCAACAAACTGGGGAGACTACACTATTGGAAGCTGAACGCAAGTCATACCCTCAGCTCCCAGAGCCTCAGCACGATGAAACCTCATCAGCCGAAGTACCCTCGACAATGTACTCCCTGCCTGTCCACTCCAAGAAACCCGCCATGCTCAGGATCCTTCTCTCAGGCCGCTTTCTGGTCGCGCTGTGGGGCGTCTTCACTCTCGCAGCAGTTTTCGCCGGCTTTGAGACAGTCCTTCCCATCACCGTCAACGAACTCTTCGGCTGGGACGCCGAGGGCTCCGGGGCAGTCTTCTTGCCTCTCTCATTACCTGCAATCGCAGGACCGCTCATCGGCAAACTCACAGACAAGTATGGCGGACGTTGGTTCATTGCGGCAGCCTACCTAGCGTTGTGTCCTGCTCTCATCCTACTGAGACTCGTTGAGCACAACACATCAAGCCAGAAAGCAGTGCTCATTATTCTGTTGCTGATCATCGGATGTTGCTTGGCTATCATCCTGGAGCCGCTCTTCGGAGAAATCGCGCATCGATCTCGAGAACTCTCGCAGCAGGATCGTGATGCGGGGATCGGGTCTAGAACGGGACACTATGGACAGGCTTATGGCTTTTTCAACATGGCTTGGGCGCTCGGCGATACTCTCGGACCAATTCTATGCGGGTTCGTGGTTGAGGCACGAGGCTGGGCAATGGGTACATTGGCGTTGGGGGTTCTCTGCGGGGTCACGGCTGTTCCTGTTGTGATGTTTTGCGATGGGTGGCTGCTTGCAAAGAGAAGATGAGAACTCCCTGGTTATGGGTAGTTCTGTGCTGCAAGCGTGAAGAGGACAAGTAACTTTAGGAGCTGCTGGCCAGTGACAATTTTCAATTATATTGTTCTTTTGACTCCTTTTCTTCTCATCTAAGATTAAGCTGCAAAGCAAGCTACACAATAGTAATGAGTGACCCAGCTATGCAATTCATCAACGCATCAAATCATCAAATCATCAAATCATCAGTTAGAGACAGAATGATGCGATGGTGAGAATCAAAGCAACGACCGCAAACCACAAGGTCAAGGCCGATGTCCTCCACTGCGCCAACCCTTCACCAGCTCCAGTCTGGGTCGTAGGCGCAGCTGCACTACCGCTAGCATCGCTGCTGCTGCCATTATTTGCGCCTCCAGTTGGCTCCAATGCCTCCGGCGAAGCGGTGGTACCTCCCAGATTCACCAAACTAGTCAGAACCTCTCCGAGATCCTCAGCAGCGATGGTGCTGATTCCAGTCTGTAGAGAGGAAATTGCTTCGAGGATACGTTGTTGGTTCGGTGGGGCGATCATGCTGTAGTAGACTGTGTTGGTGACGACCATTGTGCCGGAGATGTTCTCGGTAGTTTCTCCTGGTACGACAACACCTGGCACTGGGGAAGTGGTGTCGTCGTTCCCTCCAGTAGTGACGACTGATGGGCCATCAATTGTGACTGTAGTAGCATCGGGAACGTAGTTGGACACATCTGTTGCAGGTGTCGTGAAGTCCGTGGGCGTTGGTTGAGAATTGTCTGGCGGAGGAACAGGTTCTGCTGATGTAGTCGGCTCTACGACAGTCGGTGGCGTGGGTGTAGCAGGGGAACCAGTCGGGGATTGTACCGAAGTATCGATCGCAGATTGGGCATTGCCGACAGGCGAGGTCTCTCGCACGATCAACTGGTTTGCTCCAGGCCACGGATCAAGTTTGACGTCGATTTCTTGCTGTCGTTGCCTCGCGCGAAGGCGCAGCGTCTGTTGCAAACCATAGCCTCCTAGTGAGTTCAGTGTCGCGGTCTGGCACGCACCAAATGGATCTCCCGGAGCGAAATATTCTCCAATTTGTGGCAGGAGGTAGTTCGTTGGGACGGCATCAGTGCTATTGTCAGACTGAGGGATCACGTCTCCGATATATATCAGAGGTGTCTCGAGAGCTCGCGAGGTGGCTGTAACGCATTGTGGCACCCCAGCGCCGCACAATCCGACATCATTGGCCGTGGCCGTTGGGCCGAGTCTCAGATTCCAGCCGGACGATCCGACTTGAACGACGGAAGTGGTGGAGTTGTCTGGTAGAACGAGAGGGCCAACCACGATGCTGCATTCGTGGTTGAGCGAATTGGATGGGCACGGTGGACGAATGCATGCTGTTCGACTGGTGTAGTATGATGAACTGAAGAGTTCAGTATTGCAGGATGTTGTGATGCATGTCTGTCGCTTATCCGTATTGATGAACGTGATGGCAGTGCGTAATGGCGGCAAGCTTCGTTCAGGATAGTCTGACCAGTAGACGGCGGCCGCTTCTTGGAACTCGATCTGACAATT
Source organism: Cercospora cf. flagellaris (assembly GCA_005356885.1). Classification (NCBI taxonomy): domain Eukaryota; kingdom Fungi; phylum Ascomycota; class Dothideomycetes; order Mycosphaerellales; family Mycosphaerellaceae; genus Cercospora; species Cercospora cf. flagellaris. The sequence continues at coordinate 164,669 of RJLU01000013.1, read as the reverse complement.
ACGTCCTTCACATCCAGCTGTGTCCGAGACTGGCACTACACCGGTCGCCGAGCACAAAGGAGCAGGCGGAGCGACAGTGATTAGCTGTTGTGGACCTGCTACCGTAATCGTCACAGTCTGTGCAGGCTCGATGATGGTTTGGGGTGGAGGCGGCCCTTGACTGATAGTGACTGGTTCGGGGATCTGCGTCACGGTCTGCACAACAATGCTTGGTGGCAGTGTGATCTCCGTCGTGATTGTTGTGCCACTTTGGACAATAGTTGTCGTTATCGTGCTTGCTGGCAAAGTGACCGTGCTCTCTTCTGTGATTATCTCAGGTGGAGGAGCAGGCAAAGTGACCGGCGGAGGAGCAGATTGAGTGACCACGATGGTAGTGGGCACAGGAATAGGTGTACCATCCCGTGTAATTGTGACCTCGGAGACTATGGTGCTCGTGATGATGTCGGTATCCGTGGTACGACTGATGACAATGTCCGTGGTACGACTTATAACAGTATTAGTGACGTTGTTCGTCACTGTCGCCGTCTGAGTGTAGGTCACAGGCTTGTAAATAGTCTTCTTGTACACCTCAGTCGTTGTAGTGATGTAAGTCGAGGTTTCCGTACGCGTCTTGGCTGGCAGAGTCTTTGTTTTGGTCACTGTTCTATAGCATCATGTTAGCGAAGCTTTTCGTTGAGTTGTTCCGTCTGCTCACTTATATTTCTTGATTGTCTTGCCTGGCTCGGTGTAAGTCTCGGTGACGGTCTCCGTCTCATATTTAGGCGGCTCAGGGTATTCGAGCTCGGTGGTGCACGGTGTCTCGTAGGCAGTTGTATATTCTATGACGGACGGCTCCTCTGTGGTGTATGTTCTGACCACATAGTCGTCGGCAGCGGCAACCAAGCTGCCTTGCAGAACCGCAGCAGCAACAATAAGAGCTCCCGAAGTGAGCTTCATAGCTGATTGTCCGCGATGGGACGAAACAACTTGACGAAAGAAGATGATTCACCACCCAGTGGCAGCTTCACGTGCAGTCACGTCGCAGAATACCCTGGTCCAGGATTGACAGGAATCTGGACGCAGAAGAGGACAGCGGGAAGCGGTGCGTCCAGGTACGAAGGGAACTCTTAAAGCGGAGTGGGAACAGGCTGAGTATCCCGCCTCGTCATGCCTCCAGAGCATTGGGTTTGGCAACCGACTGCGCATCACATTCGGGGCCGTGCAAACTACGGCGGATGTGGAAAGACGCCTGATTCATACAGTCCAGACATGGCATGAGAGCTACATCGTGCGTGTAAGCGTGGGATTGTGGCTCGATCCCTCATGTTGGGATAGGTCTGTCTTTGCTTCTGGCCCAGCTCAATTGCCAATCGTGGACATGGAGACGGCTGGCCTGTCGATGACCCTGCCAGTAGGAGCTGCTTGAGGCGGCACAGTGCGTTGTCGTCCTGCACGTCTGCATACAGCTTGTCGATGTGTGTGGTTCAATTGGACTTTCGAGGCGGAGCGACGCCAAGTAGGGCCGTATCTCGACGATAGCGTGTTGCCCGCAGCGGTGCTCGTGCTATTGGTGCATGCTGCGCGGCTGCATGATTCGGGTCGACGAGCCTCTCGGATTCGTGGAAGTCGAGAGTTTGCTGATCCTGCGAGGCTGTCAGTCCAATTCTAGAAATAGAGGTTGCTCGCCTCTACAGCACTTTCCCGTAGCGCTATGGCCGCAAAATTCGATGCACAGACACATTAATCTCTGTGGCATACATTGCAAATGTCATTGTGTGCCAAGATGCAGCCGACGATAGAGAAATGTAAAGAAAGGCCCTCAGCCTTGCGCAGTGTTGTTGACAAGGCTATGGTGGGGCTCAAAGTTGCTTGTCACTGATGCAGAATCCTGTCTCCCATGCGTCTGGCTGCTGTGGCATGCAAGCCAGGCTCGTGCGCTCAACATGGCAGCTTGCGCCACGATGCGCTCTGCGCGGCCTTCTCTTGACAATCGAGAGTGACCCAAGCAGTCTGAATGGTATACTGCAAGTAGTGGTTCAATCACTGCACAGTGAAGTGAGGATCGCCAGGCGGATGGAGAATATCGCACAACTGCGTGCAGCGGAGTTCCGCCTGAAAGGTACCCACGATCGCTCAGCCTGTCGCCTTGCATGATCTCGACGCGACAGGAAGGCGAGGTGCATGTACTGGGCAGGTGGTGTTCTAGCTCGACCGAGCTGTGCGCCATGTGTGTGTCGTGCCGTGACGGTCTCGGCCGGGACAAGATCTCGTTCAAGAGCCGCACTGCTGGCACCCGGCTGCGCATGGTATTGCACCTTTGTGTTACTGTCCCAGTTGAAGATCGCGACCAGCTGGTTTGATCGACCTCGTTGCGATGTCTGGAGTTATTGCAATACAACCCAGTCGCTTCTGGGAAGGGAGCGATGGCAACTGGTCCACTTTCGCTTTCCGGGTAATGCTCAATGCCCAGTACGTGGTAAGAAGCCGAAGCTAATGATTGGTATCAGATCGGAAGTCCTCCTCAGGTCGTTCGCTTGCTCCCAGCGACAATAGGAACCATATTCCAGCCGGTCAATATACAAGGCTGTTATGTCACTCCTGATGGCGTGGCATCAGACCCGACGAACTGTGAGGATCTTAGAGGCAGGCTGTTTGCTCCAAAGGACTCGACCAGTTTCGAGAACATCACTTGTGAAGGTAGCCTGTACTGCGGACTCCCGTACAACGATGCGGAAGATGCACTCGGTTATGCCGGAGTTGCAGAGACTGGCCTCGATACGGTTTCTCTGGGCACTGGACCTGAGTCACAGCGTGTTGAGCAACAGATTGTTGCTGCCTACGCAGAGTACAGGCCAATCATCGGATCGTTTGGTCTTAGTGCCTACACCACTAATGTCAACAGCACTCTCCCAGAGGATGCGCAACCGTCAATGCTGCAAACGCTGCAGCAAGATGGTGCGATAGCAAGCCAATATTTTGGATATACGGCGGGCGCATACTATCGCAGTGAGGCTGTGCAATGGGGCAGTCTGACGCTCGGAGGATACGATGCCCTTCGCGGCAATGACCCCGCGGAAAGGCTCATGGTGCCACTTAGCGACGATAGCTCCGCAGACCTGAATGTGCAAATTCTGGATATCAGGACTGGATCAGGGTCGGCAGCGAACCTGCCGGTTCCCGCGCAGATCAACTCCCTCGTGCCAGAGATCTGGTTACCACCAAGTCAGTGTACCTTTTTCGAGGAAGCGTTCGATTTGGTGTGGAATAGCACGGTGAACTACTACCTTGTTAGCGAGGACCAGCACGAACAGATGCTCCAGCTCAATCGCTCGGTGACGTTCAGTGTGGGGATAAACGACACTTCGAGAATCAGTATTGAACTTCCCTACGCAGCGTTCGATCTGGAGCTCAAATGGCCACAGGCGAACATTAGCGACACCGGAACTAGGCTACGATACTTTCCATTGCGGCGTACAAATGCCGATGGCAGGTCCAATGTCCTCGGGCGAGTGTTCTTGCAAGAAGCGTGAGTAAAGAAGCATTTTCCACATCGTGTTACGTCAATCTCCTGCTCCAGGCGATGGCTGTGATGTAGATGTTCCGTAGCTAGTGTCATATACCGCACACTAGCCCAATCCAGTTCTTGCTGATTTGATGGCAGGTACCTTGCTGTGGACTATGACAAGCGCGAGTTATACCTGTCCAAAGCGCGATTTCCAGAAACGCCATCGGACACCCAGCTAGTGTCTGTAGGGGGCGGCTCCGGCGGTCTCAGCGTTGGTGCGATAGTCGGTATCGCCGTGGGATCCGCTGCTGTTGTCATCATATTGCTTGCGGTGGCTTTCTGGTTCTGGGGACGCCGCCGTCGTGCGCAGAAAGAGGAGCGTGAGCTGCAGTACGCGGCGTCCGGCGTTTTCTCGCGCAACTCGATCGCAGGGACAACCATCAACGACACGCCGAATAACATGGAGTTCTACAAAGCAGATGCGCAGCCGGGAATGGCGGAGCACAAACCTGAGTTGGATGCGACGGGTACGGCTCGAGGCACCAACGCATACCACCGCCACGAGCTTTCAGCGGGAAGTGTACGAAGGACTTCGCAGCAGACTGGCGTCTCTCGATCGGCCATTTCGCCAGTTTCCAATCGCCATACGCGTAGTATGTCGTATGGAAGCTCTCTGAGCCAGCCGAGTCCGAGCGTGGAGCATTCGCCTTCACCTGGACACGCATCGCCTGTCTCGAACCATGCGAGCAACGCGTGGTTCGGCGGCTCCGGGCCATTCCATGAATTGCATGCAAATGAGATGGCCATGCGAGGGGAGCAAGCGCACTCTGGTCGTCCGATCTCTGGTGAATCAGTTGGTGCGTCGCCTGCAAGAGATGCGAGTCCTATTCCGGCGCCATTAGTGCCTGCCGCTCCAGGCGTCTCTGCGACGATCAGCTCTCCGGCGGAGGTGAGAAGTCCAATTTCTGCGGGGGAAAGGCGAGTGATCGATTAGTGTTCCTGGTGCGATACTTTCCGCAGTGCTCGGCATTCTTCGCCATTGGTTCTGTACAGGTCAATCATTCATTCTTAGAGGAAGTCCTTGGTAGGATACGCTTCGCGAGCTGTAGTTTAGCTATCTCCAGTTGAAATGAAGAAGTTTTGTCGATGTCGACGCGTGCCTTTCACGTCCTCGAGACGCGCCGGTCAAGACTTCGCCTCGCAGCAGGTACCTGGTAACTTGCGCAAGTTCGAGGGTATCCCAGCGAAAGTCATGATAAGTGTAGCACCACAGCAAGTGAAGAGATTGTGGTTGTCTTCAGTAAGAATGGACGAGATTGTGAAGGGTGGAAGGAGGGCACGACTCGTGACGCGGGAGCAGCCGTCGCATATGACTCGGCGTGTTTGGGCTGGCTGTTTCTTGTTTTCGCCCTTGCATCCCGAACTTGAAACCATCACCGCGCATCCGGAAACAGCAAGTTCCATCGACGCACGACCGCATCCCAGCTGCGCACAAATCGCCCTTGGCCACTTATGGTCTTGTCATGTGAGAGCGCCGGACACGGCCCTAACGGGCCGCTTGACAGGAACGAGAGACGCGTCTACCAACACTACGCCTGGGCGCCGCAAGCAGACAGATCGCCCGCGCGCTATGTCTATCACCAAATCTTCCATACCAACTCTCTCGGCTTCCCCCGCGTCGCCGACTTCCCGTCGCCTACTGTGCCTGAGCCTATGGAGATTGACTCCGCGCCGGCACCGCAGATTGCCCAGGCAGAAACCAGCGACATTGACATGGAAGACGCGCCAGCAGTGCGCCGAGTACAGTGGACCCCGCCAGCAGACTACAGCCGGCCCTCCTCGCGCGCTGCCATTGGCAACATGCTGCCACGCACCGCCCTCTCCAAGCGCATCCACCTCATCAACCACCTCGAGACGTACGTGCCCAAGGAGCCGTATCCACTCAACTTCGACGTCGACATCTCCCATCCGTCAATATATGAGAAGACCCTCAGCGATACCCCTCCCGTCAAGCCATTGCATGCCAGTACTGCGGGCAAGACACCTCCGGCGACGAAGGTCCGCGCCAGCAACACCTTCTCCGTCCCCGACGACTCCTCCTTCAGCGAATTGTCGCCAGAGCACGCGTCCACCCCATTTCCATTCTCGCCGAGACAGGCGAAATCGTGGCGCATTTCTCCTCCCAAACAACGCGTGACACCCGAAGGACGACCCATATTGTCGCCAGTGTCCCCCAGAGAGTCAATCACCACGACGTCACCACCGCGTCAGAAGACCACCCTCTCGCCAGACGTCCTATACCCTAGCCTACAGGTTGCGGGGCGCAGCCCACCACAGATTGCGGGGCAGAAGCGCCGGTTTGAAGACGCCATCAAAGACGTGTATGAGGAGGATGACGACAGACCACAGACGGTGGCTGGTTGCTTCTTCGGTGTTGTGAGAACAGTCGTGTCAACAGTGGTCGGCTGGCTCTCCCGCGTCATCCCGGGCCGAAAGCCAAAGCGCACTACACAAGAGCAAGAGATTTTCGCATTGCGCCTGTCATCGCGCGAAAGCAACAAGAGACGCGCTATCAGAAAGGAGGACATTGAGGCGGATCCAATGCCGGGCTACTACCCCGGCAGTGCAGGGCAGATGAAGGACATGATTGCGCCCGCCCACAGATCGGCACTAAATGCCAGCACACTTGCCACTCCACCAGATTCACGGCCAGGCAGTATGGAGAAGTCATCTCCCGAGCCCGCGCGCACGGCCTCGCAGTCACGCAGTATGCCAAATTTGTCACAAGAATACAATAGTACACGAACACAACTGCCATCTCCAACAGAAGAGCCTGGCAGCATGAACAGGAGCGCTGCACCGTCAGCCGACCTGCTCGACCTGAGGCACAACTTCACAGCTACATCACAGTCACAACATCAGACTTTCCGAAGGGCGGCTAGCATGAAGCAGCCATTGCAGCCAGCAACGCAAATCGCCACTATTGCAGCTCGCAAAGCAGAAGACAAGCCGCAGAAACCGAAATTGAATGTTCCTTTCCGCATGCGAGGCGCAAACTATTCGAAGGCGAAGTTCCCGCCAATGAAGACGAAGGCGGAACTCGGGCTACTACCACCACGCAACCCACCAGATCGGGCTACACACAACAAGGAGGCGAATGAGAGAGTCGATGCGCTCGTTGAAAAGGCGCAGCGCATCACCATTGAACCATCAGAACAGAAAGCACTGCGCGAGAGTGTGCGTGCACGCAAGCATCGCCAGGAGCAGGAAGATGCTCGCCAGCAGCAAGTCGCCAAGGCCCGCCAAGCCGAAGAGGAGGCACGACTGCAGGCAGAACGCGAAGCTGAAGAGGCCAAGCAGAAGGCCGAAGAGGAACGCAAACAAGCAGAGGAAGCTGCCGCAGCTGAAGCAGCACGACGCAAGAAAGCGCTAGAGAACTTTGTGCCAACGATTTCGGAAGACTGGCAACAGACGATTGCCAGAGAATTGGCTACGACAGACCCAGCTAAAACCGTGGCTCACAGCACACGAGGAGTCGAATTGACACGCAAGACATTCGGTTGCATCTTGCCACAACAGAACGAGCACCAAATCAAGGCTGCTCAAGACCCAAGTGTCCGCAGAGGACCTTCAGGTTGGCTCAACGACGAGGGTGTCGATGGCTTTATTGGCGCCATCGTCGACCGCAAGCGCGAGCAAGAAGGCTACGTCAAGGGAAAGGGAACCCCCAGTTACGCTGCCTTCGGCTGTGCTTGGTACACCACCGTCAAGAAGGGCACAATCAAGTCCATCAGCAGATGGGCACGTCGCCAACAAATCGGCGACCAAAAGCTTCTCGAGTGCGAGAAGATATTCTTTCCTGTTAACACCGGAGCACATTGGGTCCTCCTCATCATCTCTCCCAAAGACCGCACGCTGGAATTCCTCGACAGCGCCGGAGGAAGCGGTCGCTCCTTTTTCAGACTTGCCCGTGAATGGCTCGCGATGGAGCTGGGAAGCAAATATGTCGAAGACGAATGGAGAGAGCTCGAATCAAAGAGCCAACTGCAGATGAACATGGACGACTGCGGTGTTTTTACATGCATGAATGCGCTGGCTAGCGCGAAGGGATTGGAGTTTGAGGCTGTCAAGCCTGTGAGAGATATGAAGCGGGCACGGGAGTATATCACGTGCGTTTTGCTGGATGGCGGGTTTGGGAAAAGTTTTGAGCTGTGAGCAATGCTCGCTCGATGGGTTTTGCTTCTGGGTGCATTTTGCATGTGAAATGGCGTTTTCTGTTTGGCTTTTTGGGCTTGGGTGGTGCTGTCATGCATTGAGATACCCCCATTCGCTCGCCCGCGCGGGGCGAGCCTGTTTTGCTTTAGCGTAGACGGCCGCGATAATGATAGAATGAGTGAATGATAACGACAGTGTGTGACTTTAACTACTGGCTTTCTCTGCTTTTCTGAGTGCTTGTGTGCCGTTGTAGGTACCTTTCCTGAGGGTTGGGACATTGTCGGAGAGGTGGAGATGTACTCGCTTCTGGCGCATCTCTGACTCGCTGAGTGCCTGAAAGCCAACGGAGGTGGATATGACCGAGACGTCCCGACAACAATGTCGACGGAGCGATGTGGAAAGGGCTTCATGGCCCCATTACCGAGAGCTGCTGAGAGCCAACGAAGGTAGAGAAGGTTTGGGTCGTGGAACTCGTGGATCAGCAGAGCGATGCTGAAATGGCTTGGTTCTCTGAATTTCCAGAGAGCTTGAAAGCCAACAGAGGTGAAAGTGGTCGAGATCTTGGAACAGCGGTGTGACGGAGAGAGGCTGGGAGGGCTGTATACCTCTGGATTCAAGAGATTCTGAGAGCCAACAGGGGTAAAGAAGGAAGAGGTTGACCATTTGTCGATTGGCGGAGCGATGCTAGAACAGGTTGGGTTCTCTGGACTCAAGAGAGCATGAAAGCCAACGTAGGTGGAGATGGGGGAGAATTTGGAATCGTGGTCTGACCGAGCGAAGTTGGGTTGACTCTATGGCTCTGAATTCCTGCAGCTCTTCAGCGCCAACGAGGTTGGAAATGGATTGTGCTGTAAAATTCGTCGATCGATGGAAAGAAGCTGGAGATGTTTCATCTCTCTGGGTTTAAGAGCAGGTGCGACGCAATGGAGGTGAATCTAGTGGAGAGATTCAAACAGCGATTTGTTGGAGTGAGATCAGCCAGCCTCCTACACTCAATACACACTGCGCAATAGGCCTTTCAACCTGCAAGATCAACCAAAATTTCAGAGGAAAGCTCTCGGCACTCTAGCTACACAGCACAGCAAGGACTCGACCTCGACACGTCAATCATGCCATACCCGATGAAGTATCTCCGAAGAACCGGGAACCAGGTCGCGATGGACAGAGATTGCACGACTGGCTCGAAAAAGCCTTCAGACTCTCAAACCTCACCATCGGGCTGCATAACTCTGAATTCAAGAATTACTAGATGCCAGCGAAGGTAGAAAAGGGTCACATTCTTGAACATGTCAATCGATGGAGAGAAGCCGAGAACAGTCAATTTCTCTGAGTTGATAAAAGCATGAATGTCAACGAAGATGCTTACAGCCAGAAAATCCAAAATTGAACCACGCACCGAGTGATTCTTCGCGGGATCATTAGCACACGAGAGATGGGTCATGAACACGAGACGTACTCGCAGCCAGCTCTTGTATCTGTGCGAGGCCAATTTCTGCTTGAACTGCAACTAGCACAAGAAATATATTTCCTCCGACACAAGCATTTCAGAAGCAAATCGTCTGAGCCAGAGTATCGTTCACCTCCTACCAAAGTCCTTGTTTCAGCTGCATCCTCCAGGATCATCAGCTCCGATCCTAATGCTTGGCCGCAGATGTTCACAATGCATTGTCCATGCGTTCGCTACAGGTACACTTGTCGAGCGAGCCGATACTTTGTACTTATAGCATGAGATCATCGCGTGCACAGCATCTGGGCCGTGTGGCCTAGCCGAGATCGAAGGATTGGAACGCGAGGCCTAGAAATCAAAGCGTTACTTGCTGTTGTGCCGTGCACTGCTTCCTTCGAAGGCTAACGTTCGCCACTCAGAATTCATTCGCTTCGCCGGCGGATCCTGCTCAATCATGAAACCGGGGCGAATATGTAGCGAATGGCGTCCGCAGGCGGGGACAGACATCGGTCTTCTCGAGTCTCGGACTTTGTTCATAGTCCTGTATCTTCTCCAAACAGTGCATCAGTGAGAGTCTGGGCGGGGACCATGGAAGTAGACACACGATATCGCGATATGGAAGGCCTGCAAGCTATTGAGAACGAGTCATATCCAGAAGCTCTCTACTCTTCGGATCAGCATCAACGGAGCAATTCAGATCATAGCCCGGAGCTGCTGACGAACAATTTCAGCCACACACAGCAGAAGCACTCCGCTTTTGTTCAATCCTCAACGTTCCCACACGATGGTCAGTCAACCGATCATGCTGTCGGTACAGCAAAAAATGGAGATTCTTTTCATTTGGGTTCCAATCAGCAAACGCGAGCACGGAGATGGACATGCGGCCTCTCAAAAGGAAAATTCACAGTCACAACCGCAATGGTCACGGTACTTGTTCTGGCAGCCGTTCTGGGAGGTGTCCTTGGATCTACACTCAAGGACAGCAGCGATGAACCCAACTCCGAAAATACCAATCAGCCTTCTGAGAGCACAGATGAATCTTCGCAGAAGCAGCACTTACCTGTTGACAAGACTGCAATAGCTCTGCTTGTGCCTGCCACTAGCGCATCGACATTCGCTTACTATTCCACGAAAGAAGGCCTTGTGGAGGTGGAATTCAAAACAGGATTCTCCAGCAACGACTCTGTAACGCCGGTAATAATTGCAACCAATGTAAAGTCCACTTCTCCACTCGCTGCCGTCGAAGTCAGGCCTCCTGGTTCATCAATGTATCGCACTGTCTTCTATCTCGATGATGACAACCTATTGAACTTTGTCAACACGACACTGAACAGCAGCTGGTCAGTTCTGAAAACACCGCCTCCACCAAATCGAAGATGTTCCGAAGGCTGAACATATCATAGGTCTACTCCCTACACCATCTTCAACGACCTAATCGCCGAGCCTAACACTCGAGCACTCTCTGCAATCGCAGGCAGCGGTGGCACTGAAGCACTCTCCGGTATTCGTGTATACCTTGGTACCAGCAACGGATACGTTCAAGAGTTTGGGACGGACTTTGGCGGCTCGACGAGCGGCAATGTGGTCGCGCAATGGTATAAATGGGAACAGTTCCGTGGAAGCGATCCGAAGGCTGGAGTGGCATCTGTCATGGCGAATGATGAAAATCATGTTTATATGAGAAACAGCTCGACAGGAGATTTACTGCAGTTTGTGTGGAAGTATGGTGGACGGACCGTGAGGTGGACGAAAGGGGTCAATGCGTCGATGATTGGAGGAGTGGCGGAGGGAGTAGCATTGCTGCTGCATCTAGGGCCAAAGGAACGGATTACGTGTTCTATCACACTGCGAATGGGAGAGCAATCGGAGCATTCTGTTCCGGATCCTCCTGCTCAGACGTCGCTCCGGGAATCAAAAGCCTTGCGAAGGCTTCAGTGGGATATTCGCTTGCCGCGGCAATAGCTGATGGGACAGCGCTGGTCGTGAACCAGGATGAAGGGAAGCCCTCGAACATCCTGTTCTCAAGTGTACCTCGTGATGGCGTGTCCAACAGCACGACCTTTACGCCGACTGTAGGCTAGCCATTGAGAAATCTTAACTGAGATTAGAAGATGGAGCAAACTAGAACAAAGCTGCGACAGGCGAGTTATCAGTACATCAGAACGCATCGAGTCGGGTCATCTCAAGTCCTAAATTGAACAATACTACAAAAAAGGAAAGCCGATGGAGCATTCTACCAATACGAATGACCCGCCAGCCAGCCAAAAATTCAACTCTTCCTATGCACGACACGCAGTACTCACCTAAGCCTAAAATTGATCATAAAGTGCAAAACAATAGCACTTAGCAAGGAGCTTGAAGTCTGGCGTAAAGTTTCTCGTAAACTATCGTTCGAAGTTCGACCAGGAATCACATGGACTATGATCAAGCATCAACTAGGCTGACGACTTACTGAATGAGCTATCAAGCCAAGCACGATCGTTAATTGTCAGTTCTATTCGTTCGTATATCAAGCTGATCTCATCAGCCCTTGTTCAGCACACTAAGCTCTATCCATGAAATACAAAGGAAAGGAGCGAAGACAGAGAAAGATCATCTCGGACTAAGTTTTCTCAAGTTTCTAGACACGAGAATATTTCGATGGGAAATCTATCATCACTAGATCTGCAGCACTCTTGTGTACGTTTGCTACTAACGATACAGAGTCCAGATATCTGATGGTGCGTTCGTTGATCGAGGGTACGCGAGACTACAAGTTACATTCCGTCAGCTGCGTTGCGAAATGCCAATATTAGAGCTGAGAAGAAGTCCATGCATGAGTCCGAATGCCAGTTTCCCTATGTGCTCATTACCAAGATATACAAATACAATCCAACTCAATAGGACCTGCGGCAACCCTTCCACTCAACGAATTTCCATCACCCCTTGAGAGCCATTCAATTCCCCTTCCTCCTCCCCCCATCCCTCAAACTCCCCACCACCCCATCAACAAGCCCTCCGACCGGCTTCGTCGCATCTCCCACACCACCCAAAACCGGTCCCGTAACACCCTTGACCGCCCCACCAACCGGCCCACCAGCAACTTCCTCTCCAATATCCCCGACAACCCCCAATCCAAGATCTCCTCGTTGACGATTAATATCACTCTCCGTGCAATTCCCAAACCTATCAGTCAGAGTCTCCAAACATCTTCCATCTGATTCTTTTCCGACGCAGTTCCCTGGAGGTTTGGAGCAGGAGAGGCCCAGGGCGGGGGATAAGGCGTTGACTTGGCAGCAGAGGGGGGTGCCGTAGCAGCCAGTGTCGGGGTCGGAGGGGGCTTCGGCTGTAAGAGAACACAGTTAGGAGATGGGTTCGATAAAGTGGTATTGGGAAAGTGGGAGAAGGACGTACTGATGATGCAGTTGACGACTGCGGGGGTCAAATCATAGCAGAGTAGGTCAGCGGCGAGAGCGACGGGGAGTGCTGCGCCGGTGAAAGTTGCTTCGCAGCAGTGGAGTTGGCCGCCGTCGGTGCATTGGAGTGGTTCTTGGACTCTGTTTTGGGGGAAAGCGAGCGCGAGGCTGGAGTATGCGAGCGTGAGGAGGAGAGAGGAAGGCATTGTTGGTCAAGGTTCCGTGGGCGACGAACTGAATAGAATGCGATGAAGTGAACTTGTGGTTGAAGCTGTCGTCTGCTAAAGAGTGCTCGGATCTGATTGTGTTGATGATATATATCCAAACGCAATAAGGAAAGAAGATAGAGATGACGTCTCTTCAAACAAAAGTCCTGCTTCTCCCACAACTCGCTAGATGCATAGGAGTCGTCGCGAGATGAGGTACGTGGCTATCCATATAACGCATGCGGTCGACTCATGGTCATGTCCGTCCGAGTCGAGATCAGCATAGAAGGAAATTGAAGATCGTCTCCCAATGCGGCCGGCACGGAAAGGTCATCAACAAGAAGATGTGAAGTTGAACCTTGTGAAGCTGACGGACCTGTGGCCGGTGGCTACGACTTAAGCTCACCACATGTTTCACTAGCCTGAGCTTGCAGGCACACCAGGTTGGTATGCGAGTCAGAGGTGCCGGCTCGTCCTGCGACTGGACTGGGATCCCATGACTATAGTTCAGCGCCGCCATATGCATATGCGAGCGATTCGGAGAATTCTGCAAGGTACTGTGGAGCAGGTTCATGCTCAGGATCGATCTGGAGCGTCTTCGCTGCGGACTGACGCTGGGCGTGAAATGACGCTGCGTGTATGCTCAACGCTCCCTGCTTTGCTCGATCAGACGTGGGCGACATCATTGCCGTGATATCGATCAGCCACGACATCTATACGCAATCGATTCGGCGCATAAGATACGTAGCTCCCACATCAATGAATGGAGATATGCTGAAGGTTCGGAGACATTGTCATGCAATCGTGTATATTTGTTGTGATAGGAAGTCAACGCTGCGAAGGTCGCGCTTGTCATCCTCTTCGTCCTCCACTGGCCCAAGAGCTCGGAGGTGAGGGCAATGCGCGATCACTGTAACTACGAACTTCTAGACGCCTGCGTTCTTCCCAATCCGGATGACGTTGCGCATTCGCTTCCTGTAACACAGGCGGCTGATATCGCTGCAAAGCCTGCTGCTGCGAACGCCTCGCCCATGACAGGATCTCGTCAGATGTTACAGACATCTCTTGACTGTCGTCAGACATTGGAGAGGGCATGACGGGAGGTAAGGCCGTCCAGACGCCATTGTTCGACTCAAGTCCGCCGTAACGATGGCTTGCGCTTGGTATCTGCAAGGCGATCCTGCTGCCCCGGTGGCCGTGAGATGATGAAGGGGCTGGAGATGGCGTGGGCATCGTGTCAGCTCTTGGGCGGCCGGGTCTCGGTGGGCGGCTTGGGTGGTCTGCTCCTGCAGCTCTGTCGACATAATTGGAGAATGCGCCCTGGCGAGCTACTGTTGCCGGGAAAGAGGGCTCGCCCGGATCTATCCTCGATATTCGAGATTTCATGTCCTCATACGGCGAAGACAAGGACATGGTATTTTGCTCTCTGTGCGGAAGAGAATATCCTCGTCGCCGCGTGCGTGACTTTGATCTGACGGGATGCTCCTTTTGATAAAGCTCCCACTGCTGTTGACGTATCGCGCTATCGCGATTGCGGGTAGTTGACAGCGAGAGTGGACCATTTGATGTCACTGCTGTTGTGGCATCGCTCATGGCGGAGATGTGGCCGTCCCTAGTCGGTTGGGAGGCTTCAGGATGATCTCCAATACTGTCTCCGACGCTCCGGGTACTGAAGTTCCTCAACTCCACGCTCTGCTCCGAACCAGGTGTGTTGTCGGCTTTCAAGTGCAACCACGAGCTATTCAATCCCAGACTTCCAGTCAGCGTGACATTGGCAGTCAGTTTCGGGTCCATTTTGCTCTTGGAAGACGTAGTTGTCGTCGTCATGAGATTCTTCGTCTTACTCCACATTTCGCTGACGGTGCTTGGGAAGCTAACTGCTTGTGATGCACGTTGTACGCTGCGCTTGACCAAGCCCGCGATCATCGGCATGCAGCAGCAGACTACACCAAGGTACATCTCCGTAATGCGCCAGACTCCAATGTCGAAATAGTCCCATGTTGGATTCTGGGTGCTGTTGAGCCTGGTAATGAGGTAGTAAAACTGGATGACACTTGTCGCGGTGGTGACAAAGCCGACCAAGAAGGTGAAAAGAAGCCCGATCTTCTTTGGCCAGGTCATGCGTAACTGAAGGATTTTGCGCACGGGCAAGAGCAACACTATTACGTCCATTGCGATGTTGACCGCAGAGTTTGAATACAGCTGAGCATTGCGATTGACACATGTGCCTTTGAGTCCAGATAAGGCTTTCCAGGTGTAAGATACAGGCTGGCATAGGAAGATTGTTGAGAATGTGAAGCCGATGGTAGCCATTGCCAGTAGAACGAGCATGACCTGGCATATGCGGCGAAAGACAATTGATGAGTCCTTCCAGATTCGGAGATACAGGAGGACGAAGGCCATCTTCGTGCCAAATACCACTGGCGAGTAGAACGTATTTCCAATGTAGAAGAGCTGCATGGGTCAGTGTCTCACCTTGTCATCGCAGGGTGCACAACGACTCACCTTGAGCACATTCTCAATCTGCTCGAACTCCAGTTCCCATATGTCTCTGCCCAATCCCGCCATCTGCTCCATGTATCCGACCACAGTCAGACCAAGCATGGGAAGGCATGACGCAAACAGCATCGCATCGTCCCAGCCATATCCAGCTCCCCCGAAGGTCTTGCCTCTGGCGAGTAGGCGTAGTATTGCGCACACGCTCGCAAGCGTGAATAGAGCAGTCTGGGTGACAGTAAAGACCATGACGCGATTGCGCTTAGGAAAGCCACAGGTTTCCGCTTGGGCTTTCTGCCCTTGCAGAGCTTCCTTGATCGAGCATCCGCTCTCGACGGCGCATTGCTGTAGAGCAGCGGCCACTGCCTTGTCGTTGCATATGCATTGAAGTAGATCCGGGCAATTGAACTGCGGTAAGACTTTCGTGAAGCAATTGAGGGTGCACGAGCCAGCTTGCTGTCGTTTGGAGAGGAAGTCGTTGAGTTTGTTGCGATTTTGCGCCCCGATTTCGGTATTCTCGTCCAAGAGGCTGCCCAGACCAAATGGCAGGAGGAGAAGAAAGAGAATCACCAATCGATTCCGGCCCATGATGGATGTCGCAAAGATGGTCAAGTGAAATGCACAACTATCCTAGGTGAACGGCAACGCCATCACTTTTGGAACTAGTGATCGGCTTCAGGCTATAGTCGTGCCTTCCAACGGCTAGGTCCAGTGACCAAGTTCAAAGCTACCGCCACACCGTCCAGCCCCAAGGGTCTGGCGTAGGGTTCGGTGGCGAGTACATGGAGCAGAGTGCTGCATTGCGCTGGTTGGGCATGAGTGGCGGCATGTCTGCCGGTGCCCGACGAGATTGGAACTGTCAAGCACGTGGTGGCTATTAACTGTGGTAGCGGTGAGTGCAGCTCGAGTTTCCAGTGGCCACGGGGAAGTGCAAGCGGCAAACGGCGATGGGTTCTTCATTTCGATTACGCTGAGTGCCTGGCGTGCTCTGGTCCTGACTCGGGCAGCTGCAGGTCATATGCGGCAGATCTGCAAGCTCTGTAACACCACAGCGCTCCGTCTCGCGTGGAGGAAGTGCGAGCAAGAGATGTTTCGGTTTCCTCCGGATCAACAAGTACCTGTGGCTTCTTTTTGGAATTGCTCTGCTCCACGAAAACCTGGTTCTGGAGTTCGTCAGCCTGGTTGTGGACAGAAATAGTTCCGTGCAGAACAAATGCGTCGTCGCAAGCGCATGTCGCCGCTGTCGTAGTCATCGGGTTATCGGGATGCGAGTCATCGTCCGCTCGGTCGATCTCTCAAAGGCGATCAACACCTGGCCGCATTCGCACCAGGAGGCCATTTGTCGTGATATCAAGCCGTCACCCGGTGGTCATGGAAGGGGAAAGGATCAGTGGATGTGATCTGTTGTTCATTCATCGTGGAGCCCGCAGAAGAGCCAGAAAGTCACCTGCACGGGGCGCAAATGTCGTTCGTCGCCGCGGAAACAGCCTGGTAGGTGAGATGAGTTTCGAGTCGCAGCGGAGTGTTTGAGAGGAGGTGTGGAGAGAAGGTGAATGTCACAGACTCAGACCTACGCGTGCCGTGCTGCCGGCTACATCCTCGCCGATATCGCCCCTCCACCCAACTTCCTCTCATGGCACTCGAGTACAAACTCACTTTCCACCATGTCGCCTCTCCGCGCCGCCATTCTCATCGTATCCGAAACCGCCAGTCGCGACGCAAGTACCGACAAGGGCATTCCCGCCTTGCAAGAAGTCTTCGCCCAGAATGGTGGCGACCAGTGGACCGCCAATGACACCAGAATCGTAACCGACAATGTCCTCGATATCCAGCGTGTTATCACAGAATGGACAGATGGGCCTGAACCCGTCAATTTGATCCTGACCAGTGGTGGGACGGGATTCGCGCAGAAAGATGTTACCCCAGAGGTCAGTCGAGTCAATTCAAAACTTCCCACGTGCGACTCCGCATTGTTACAGATTCTTCATCGTTCCGCAGCTCGTTACAGCTGCGGCGACAGGCATTGTGTTACGGCAGTTGACAGATGAGCAGGCTGTCTCCCCGCTGATACACAAGCATGCCTCGGGACTCGTGCATACCATGCTGGCTGCCTCTCTTGCGATCACTCCTTGTAAGTCTTCAAAGCCGTGGGCATGCTGGAACATTACTGATCATGCAGTCGCCTCTATGGCTCGTCCAGTGGCGGGCGTGCGCAACAAAACATTGATACTCACACTACCAGGATCTCCGAAAGGTGCCAAGGAGAATCTTGAAGCTGTGCTAAAACTCTTGCCACATGCGTGCCAGCAGGCGGCTGGAGCTGATTCACGGACACTACATGCGGGAGGTGTGAAGAAGCTGGAGAAGGACGCTGGTGTCAGCAGTGCCGCTGGAAGCACAGCTGGTCAGCATGATCACTCCCATTCGCACTCGCACTCCCACTCCCATGGACACAGTCACGGCCACGGACACCATCATGGCCCTCGAGCTCACACAAAACCCGAGGACCGCCCCGTCGCCAACGACCCCAGCGCAGGTGCTTCTCGCAGATATCGAGAGTCGCCCTATCCTATGCTGCCCGTCACAGAAGCGCTCGACCAAATCGCGACTAAGACACCAGGACCCAAGGTCATCAAGGCACCCGTGAACGAGTCGCTAATTGGCTCTGTCCTTGCCGAAGATGTGGTGGCATCAGAATCTGTTCCTGCCTTTCGCGCGAGTATTGTCGACGGCTATGCAATTCTAGCTTCGCACCACCCTCTCGTGCCATCCTCCAAAGGTGTCTTTCCCGTTGTCAGCATCTCGCATGCCCAAGCAGGCAAGGAGATGCCGAAGTTGGAAATGGGAGAGGTCGCCCGCATCACCACTGGCGCTCCCCTCCCCCCCGGTGCAACAGCTGTCGTCATGGTCGAAGATACCGTCCTACGCAAAATGACGGATGATGGAAAGGAAGAAGCTGAAATCGAAATCCTTACTGACGCGATCAAACCTGGGGAGAATGTGCGCGAGCCTGGATCAGATGTCAAAGTCGGAGCGACGATATTGCGCAAGGGTGAAGCCATTACTGCAATCGGTGGCGAATTCGGTCTCCTCGCCTCTGTCGGCACGCGCGAAGTCTCCATCTACACTCGTCCCGTCGTCGGAGTCCTCAGCACGGGCGACGAGATCATCCCGCACGACACACCACGTGAACTCCGACTCGGAGAAGTTCGCGACACGAATCGTCCCACTCTTCTCACAGCAATCCGAGGTCAAGGCTACGAAGCGATCGATCTCGGAATTGCTTCTGACCAATCTGGCTCGCTGGAAGAATCTCTCCGCTCCGCAATGCGAAAATGCGACGTCACCATCACCAGCGGCGGCGTCAGCATGGGCGAGCTCGACCTCCTCAAACCTACTATCGAACGCCAACTCGGAGGCACAATCCACTTCGGTCGTGTGAGCATGAAACCTGGGAAACCAACTACTTTCGCCACTGTACCTTTTAAATCCAACAAAGGAGAAGACGAAACAAAGGTCATCTTCTCCTTACCCGGAAATCCTGCGAGCGCCGTGGTTACATTTCATCTCTTTGTTCTACCGGCTTTGCATAGAATGAGTGGGATTTCACCTGTGGGGTTGCCGACTGTTGTGGTTTCGTTGGAGCAGGATGTGAGGCCTGATGCGAAGAGAGCGGAGTATCATCGTGTTGTTGTGAGGGCGAGGAAGGCTGATGGGCAGTTGTGGGCAACGAGTACGGGGTTTCAGAGAAGTAGTGCGATTGGGAGTTTCAAGGGGGCGAATGCGCTGCTTTGTTTGCCGATGAGGGAGGAGGTGTTGAGGAAGGGGGAGCAGTGCGAGGCGTTGTTGATGGGAAGGGTCGTCGGGGAGGTTTGAAAATGTGGCATATGAGGCGAGTGCGGCTGGGTCTCTTGCGGTTGAAGTAGGAGCAGATGGAGTTTTGAGGAAGCCGCAGGCATGCAATCCTGCTGTGTTGCGACCGTGGCTTTCTGGTTTGTTGTTCTCTAACGATAACGACTCACATACCAAAGACACCACAAAACTGCAAGTCAAAATGCTCGCCGAGCTCATCTCCACTCTCTGTTCGGTCTGTCGGTCCGCGGTTCGTCGCTTGTTTCGCGTTGTCTCTGGCTGCAGTTGGAAGTCGGAGCTGCTGTGGTTCCCCATGGCAATTCTCCATCTCATCGCGTTTTTGTGGGTTTGGGCGCTGGAGACATTTGTGCATCTGGCCAACCTGAGCATCGAGTATATGGTTCACGTCATCATGACTCAGATCAACGACTACAACCAAGTCAACGACGAGTTCCTCGAGAAATTTCCGCTGTTTGCGCTTCGGCCAGAGAAATCTGGACTTGATGAGATTCGGGAGGCTATCGACGACGTGCTCAAGAAACACTTCACACCACAATCTCCAGCAACACCTTCGCCAACTCGTCTGGGTCCGCCAACATCGGACTGTGGCCGGCCTTCATCGTCACGGTCTGGATAATCGATCGTCAGCTCCAAATGCTCCTTGAATCTCGCAAAGCGGAGTAAGAACTCACCTTCCATCCTTTCCTCTCCTCGTCGCTCATCGCCTCTAGCATGCCTTTTTGCGAAGCATAAGGAAGACACAAGTCCTCGGTCGTGAAAATATACGTGCAAGGGAATTGCTTCCAAGGCGCGTGCTGAGTAGGCTCTATCGCCGCGGCAATTGACATTGGGACGAGATGGCTCACGGCTTCGTCAACCAGCTTCTGATCCGTGACGTCTGGATCGTAGAGACAGGGGGTGCAGAGTAAGAGATCGGCGATATGGCCCTATTGTTTCGTGCTCTGAAGTCAGTAGCTAATACAAGGCGTTGGAGGTGACGGTGCGAGCATATTCGAAGAGCTGCCACATGCAGAGCTAGAAAGAGGATGAACGACACTAACCTCAACTCGTATATTCATCCCTTCTCCATTTGGAATTCCTGCAACAGTGCCGTCCGGCTGCGCTGCGATGGCAGTCAAATATACCAATCTCTCAATTTTTGACTTCGCTGCTGAGCTTAGTTCGGCGACTGCGTCACCTCCTGGTGCGCCGCTGTAGCTATGAAAGACAGGAATTATCCTGTCGGATGTTGAGGCCAGCTTTTCGAGAAATGGTTTGATGGCTTCGATGTCTAATCGCAAAGCTCCGGAGACAACGAGTTTCTCTTTGTCGGCATTACATGATGGAAGATCGATTGTCGAGACGGCACAGTCTGATGCTTTCAATTTTGCTTCGAGGAGATGCCAATGCCAGGCTCGATGACAGGCGCCGTGGATGAGTACGAAATGCGGCGGTTTGTCCGACATGTTGAGTTTCCTGCTCGATCCCAGAGTAAAGCGAATGGGATGTGGTCAGATTTACCTTTGCCGGGTACACATTGTTGCAGGCTATATGGTACCCCGGCTAGAACTGGTACCTGAGTACCAGATCGCTTCCGCAGCCATGGCGTAGTTCCCGTTACCCCAGGATGGTCACTCAGCCAATGTTAGGCGTGGGAGGTCGGAGAAGTTGTTGTCTAGAAGTTTGCGAGGCTTTCGACGATCTGGGAACGAACCGCTGGGGATTACACGTGAGATTCGGTATTTCCGGACTCTGTCTAGTCAGAACTCTGTTTGGCCGAAGAAGTCTGGCACATCCCGTGGTGCAACGTTATGCATTGAGACCCTTAATAGTTACTAAGAAGCCTTTCACAGTCGTCGCTGCCATTCACGGCGACTCAGTCTCTTAGCGACGACAATGCAGAACTGGTGCAAGGGGGGTTTGAGAGAGGAAGTGAGGAATTCGATAGAGACGCGCCAAGGGTGTGGATTTAGGGTTCCGTGCTATGGAAGCCGCTCAAAATTGCCGGATTTTATACATATCAGAGTTCCTGAATTGCGCTGAGAAGAACAAAACATTTGATCATCTTTCGAGACTCCATCTTCCCTGCCATCTGACCGCTTGCAGCTCAGAGGTCCGCCTCAGATACTTCAATATCAAGGACACGAAGACGACTAGCGTTTTCCCCAAACCTCCTGATGCGGTTTTGCGAATCATGTGCACGATACTGGAGCGGGAAAGGCAATTCACTCGGTCCTTTTCCTCAGGATATCGTGTCTGTCGGACTATGTTCTCGCAGTAGATCCAATGGACCAAGCGTAGACATCTGACGCCAATCGTGCAAACATGTTACGATCTTGGAGCACAGTCTCGCGCGAACTGACAGGAAAGTGGTTATGGCCGAATCTTTTATGTTGCAGTGCAAGTAATGCTGGAGCTGAAAATATCGAACTTGATTCAGAACGACCCAGAGACCATGAGCAATTGCTTTTCTGGGTATAGTTTGTTTGGAGCATGTCAACTATGCTCTCATCAAGAAGGCAAGGCGATACCCATGAGACGCAACTTCTGGCCACTTGATATGAGTCCAAGCATCATTCACTGGGCGAGAGGCTTCATTCTGGCAAATGTGTCAACAAGCATGAAATCAGTGACTTTTCGCAGACAACTGCGCCGTTCCGAGGGCAATTCTAGTACCACGATTCGTTACTCAATCTACTCAACTACGACCAGCGACTCAAGTGAACAGGCCTGGAAACAATCCTGACCTTATGTTTTCAATACATGCACCCTCCATCATCACCAGGGATTTCGCAAGCAATGATCGTGAAGCCGCCATTCGTCTTGACCGGAATCCGAATCGATGATCCCGAATTGACATTGCGCTCAATGGTCCGTTCAATAGCAGTCCGGTTGCCGTCATCGCCGGGCGAATCATGGACGATATCGAGTACAAAAGTTTTCCCTTCTGGCAAACTTTTTGGCCTGAAGTCGAACATTTGCTCGCCATCATTGAAGACCCCAGCAAAATAGTAACGATTCGCGGAGTCCGACCGTCGTCCGACGATCGTGGCCCGGCCTGGATAGGACCCGTCGAGCAGGTCAGAGCTTTGCCAAACAGCGGGGAGTTGCTTGTACATGCGCGCTGCCAGGTCATACTCAGCGATGACCTCCGGCTTCTCCCCTGGATGCTGCCAGGCAGATTCAAATACGATCGAACGGGCAAGCCCGCAGCCGACGGAGCACTGGTATGATTGCTCACGCTGTTTCTCTTCGGTGAAGAAGACGCCTGCTGCAGTGTAGAGGCTAGGTGTAAAGTCTGCGCTGCCAATCAGGTTTCGTGTAAATGGGACAACAGTGTGGCGGAAGGCCAATGTGTAGAGTTCGTCACCGCGAATGCCTTCTACTGTCATGAGATGAGGCCACTGTCGTTGTCGGCCACGAGGAGGCGGACAGCCGTGAAAGTTGACCATGAGCTGAGCTTCGGCGGTTTGTGATAGAATGTAGTCCATTTGTTTGTGTGTGGCTTGCTTGTCAGAGAGGAAGAAGTCGATTTTGGTCCCCTTTACACCCCATTGCTTCATGTTGGCGATGTTTCGAGCTACGTCCTCGGTGGATCTCCATTGGTTGGAGTGATACCAGAGTAGCACTGATACGCCCTTATCTTGTGCGTAAGATACCAGTTCTGGGACCCAAGCTGCATCCCAACCCTCATCCACTAGGACAAAAGGCCAGCCTTCGTTCGCGGCGAGATCAGCGTACTGCTTCTGGCGGTTCAGGTCGCGTGGTGAATTGATTTCGGGCAACCAGGACCATGCTACTGCCCCTGGTTTGATCCAAGACATGTCAGTAATGTTTGTTGGTGCGGCGTTGTCTTGGTCAAAATGGGTTTGGAAGAGTGTTGACAGATCCCCCACGACTACATCAGGTCAGTGAAAAGCATACTGGTTGCAAAAGCTTGGTCTACTCACCAGCGATGCGCCAAGGGGTGAAGACTGAGCTTTGCACATTGACCGTACCACCTTCGGCGAGTTGCCAAGTATATTCGAGTGAGCCGTCAGAGTGCGTCAGTTGCGAGCCTTGCCACGAACCATCAACGGCGCCCTCTTCCAAAAGGATCCATTGGCCAGCAACGGTGGTCGAAGCGTCCGCTAGGTATGGCATCATGACACGCCTGGAACCCGAAAGACCTTGTGCCACATTGCTGCGAATCCATTCGCCCTCGTATGACGTGTTCTCGGGATCATCCATCTATCCATTTCGTCAGCACCCGACGAATTAAGTCTTGGAGATAGACAAACCAAATACGTCTCTCCGTTCTGTGCAAAGATCCACTTGGACGTCTCGCCAGTCACCTCATACTGTCCATTCGGAACCTTGAGTCGCCAGGCGCAGCCATCCACCCCGACGCGAACATCAAACTGTACATCACGACCGTCGACGGTCTGACAATCGAGAGACTGAGTCCAATATGTCGCGGCGCGATTGGTGGCTCTACCAACTGGTATGCTATACTCCATACGATCCAGAGTCTGCTCTTGCGCTCTGCACGAGGTAAATTGAGGACCAATGTCTCCTCCGCTCGACTGGAGACCGATGTTCGAGGCTGATATGACAGTGCGACCTTGAGTTTGGCAGTCGAAGCTCAATTTTCCGTCCTGATCTTGGTTGATGATAGCTTGAATGGGGTCAATGCCTACCGTCCATGATCCAGCACGCGGAATCAGTCTGGCGGAGGATCCAAGGAACAGGCAGGCCGTGCCGACCAAAGCTGCTTTGTGATAGACCATTTTCAAAATGAACAGTGGAGCTGATGTGGACAAACGCATCGTAACGACAGTCCTGGAACCTCTACTTATGCGACTGTGCCAATCTTGTTCCTTACTCGAGAATGTGGAGGAGCACGCGACGCCCACATGTTCATGATTGAACCCATTGCAGATCGTCGGGGAAGTGGGGTACAGATGTGGACACCGGGCAATGGCTTCAAACTCACACAAGTGCCAAGGACCTGGTATATATTACCCCACGAGTGGTATGACATGCGTTTTAGCCAAGCGATGGCATCTCGTATCAATCTTGCCAGAGGCGATGAAAGCGGGGTACCGCTAAGTGCTGTTGTGTCCTAGACTGCCCGGAGATCCTGTTCTGGCGTGCTTCACTTCTGAGAGGTACCGGAATACTTACCTGGACATCCCCAATTACAGATTCGGAAATAGCTCAATTGACTTTGGACTGGACGATCTGTCAGAAAGCGCTCTGCCACTTTGGCGACTACTAGCGGTTTCTCTCCAGACAAACGACGGAAGCCTTTGCGGCCTCGTCTTGGAGATAGGACAAGGATCATTGATGCATTCGTGATGGCGATGGCCCCGAACATTCTTAAACAGTCAGGATCACAGCATGTATTCATTCCTCATCACACTTACAGGATATGGAACTGGAGGGCGATCTGCCAGGCGAGCCATCGCATCTTGCTCATGTCTGGGAGACTACAAGGGCTCGTCAACGCATCCTATCGACCTCGCGAGACCCAAATAAGGTTGTGTCGTCAAAGAGCTTCCAGATTTTCACCTCGTGGATGCATTTGAAATCTGCGATCCTTTCCCTATGCGTATGAGCATCATTCTAGACACAAAGTCCAAGTGGAGCCGGTCTTGCCACAGCCACGTCCAGGAGCGCACACTCTGTCGCCTGACAGTTGGGGCGTCTTCGATCGTCAAGCGTCTGGTTGAAGCGAAGGAGAAGTCGACACAAGGTTTGACGAAGTCGCGTAGGCCACATGGACAGAACTAGCGTACCGTACGGGCGATCATCCCCAGCTTTTTACCCGAGATTTTCCAGGAAAATCCCGTAGAACGACACATTTGATTGGAGCAGGATCTGTCACACGACACCAGATACAGATACCTCCACTTCTCCGCATGCTAAGAGCATGGAGATTTCTTGGCATTATATCGCGAACGCTCAATGTCCGCACTTGTGAGTATACATAGGGTCAGGTTGACGATGCGGTTGATCGATCAGCACTGAGCTGAGTCAAGAAAATTAACAGGAAAGTACCAACAAAGTGAGCGACATTGCACCTTGCTTGTTGCGGCATCTGTCGAATGCATTACACAAATTATAGCTAGCATCCGTGACGAGAGCTGCAACTTTAGCCTGGCGCACAATCAGAGCGACCTTTCAAGATCCTAAGCACTGTGTCGCTAGATCGGCGGGCCCTCTGATTGTTGCGTGTCAGCGAGATGCCGTGAAAGTGTTCGCTTTCCGGTCCCAGCACCGTCGCAAGTCTCATCGGGAGATCTTCTGGACGGCGGACAAAAGACGTGGATATTCGCTGATGAATCAGAGGAGTGTCCGGTCGCTCTCCTTCGTGCCTCGTATGGTGCATCGATAGGATACCATTGTATCATTGATGCGAGTCGGCTTCGATGACTCCCTTCTTCAATATCAAGTTCCCATATAGTCTTCGTTCGCTAGTTGAGATAATGACGAATGCTGTCTTGGTTTGTTGATAAAATGAGAATCGCTCCAATTTGTCGAGCTTGAACTTGTCGCCTTCGTGCTTCTGGATTGTCGACCGAAGCTGTTGCATGATAGGCAGTTCGGTGCTGGACCCAGAGTCCATACACCACGCGGCTTCTGGCGCGTACTGATCAAGAGGAATCAACGATAGAACGGCCTTTGCAGCTTGGACTGTGTCAACACCCGCAAGGTGAAGTACCGGGGGTCCTATCGAAGCGGCCGGGTAGTTCGCATCCACAATCGCAAGCGAATCGCCATGGCCCATTGACGCCAGTGCTCGCAGCAAGTCTGGCGTCAGAATAGGGTCTATTCCCTTTAACATGATGTCCAAGATTGACGTGCAAAGCCACCACGTCAGATTCCAATCATAAACAATGTCGGGAGGTGCTGCTTGCCCTCGGAAGAGTTGGCACTGCTTTGTTATAAGAGGAGTCAAATACTTATGTCAGTTCGTCAGATCAGGCTCTGTCCCATACAAACGCCACAAAAGACTTTGTTCAATTCGCAGGCCTAGGTAATTTTCCGCTTGTATTATCCGACCCGGGTTAATGCTGATTCTTTCCTTGCTGGCCTAGCAGCTACCGTAGCAGCTACCGAGCGCAATGCCAGCCTTACGTACCTGTTACGCTAACTCAAAGTGCGTCGGAAGATTTGACGACACCACGCAACCATAACGTTGTCAGTCCAAATCCCGCAAGCCTAGACTATGTTACTATCCTTAGTTCCTTGCTAGGGACCATACAGTCTAGCAGGTCCCGGTGTTGCGATACTAGAGCGCACTAGTGCTACAGGATGTATGCAGCATCTGTACTTCCCGTAAGCTTACACCCTCCTGCCGGCGAAACAGAGCCTAGGATTGAGACTTCGCGCTCCTCTGACCGGGAATCTCGAGTACCGTTTGGATCCTCGAATCTCCGCCTTGTGCAGCGTAGCTAAAGCGCTCTGTCTCGACAAGCGAAGCTGCTGTAGGACCAGGTTCATGAGAGAGGCCACAAAGTGAGCGTATCGCCCAATTTCCATTTTGCTGTCCGCAGCTAGGCTTATCACTGTCGGAAAATTCTGGGAGAGAAACTTTCCGACCGAGCACAATTACTAGTTCGATATCGAGCACTACGGCAGTAGTGATGTAGAGTTGGCGCGGCTTGCTCCAATGTCAATCTGAGGCTGTAACCATTGCATGGTAACGTGAGCTACCTCTCTGTCGGTTCATGGCGGTTAAGGAGGCAATTCAGCATGTTGCGAGGACATGTCGTGACACCGGTCCGTGCTCCACACGTGTTTGTGGATGGCTCCAACATCCCAACTGTTCGGAGAACACTGATCAGCGAAGCTACGCATTGGTCACGTCCGCGACGTACACGGAGATGCGCATAGCAAAGTCCAGACTGAAGCAGGCCGCGATAGCGTCCAGGAATAGATGGCTGTGTGTCAGGGGAAGGACGAAGGCTAGGAAATATCGGACCTCATCGGTCGTCTGGGGCTTTTTCCCCACAGGAAACGATGCTGCATTTGCTCTAGCCTCGCTTCCCCACATTGTTGCAAGATAGCCACGCGGTCACACGTTCAGTCTATTTATCCGACTTGGATCATATCATGTAGGAGCAGGAGACGGCTGTACGTCTCTTTGATGAACGGCGGCTACCTGAGACCGCCGCGGTCACGATCAGCAACTGGCAGGGCATTATGAGGCCTCTTACTTCTGTTCTATCATCTCGACGCTTCTGACGACACAGTTTGTGTCTGCTCAATATGATCCATCGCAAACTCTTCGCTTCGGCACGCCTGCTGATGGTCAGTCCGTGCTGGTCGTGGGCAACGGGCGTTTAGGAGGCAACGTGTTCGGCCATATCGATGAGCAAATCTGGCTGAACGAGGACACCATCTGATCAGGTCTGTACGAGAAGCGCGTCAATTCACATGCAAAGGAGGCATGGCCACGAGTCCGTGACGACTTAGTTCAGCAGAACATGTTCGTCTCTGCCGGCAATGATGCGCTAGCCAATATGACCTCTGACCCAGGCAGATTATCTCTTGTCGCACGCGGACCTGTCCTGCTCTGACTCTTATACCGTGGGGAGTCAGTCATCTGCTCTCTACCAGCCACAAGCGACTTGGGCCACGCTCCAAAGCCTCTCATACCCAGGGACATACGTGGCGATCTCTGGAGGGCCGTTGCGTCGTTCTGTGCTGCTCGAATCGAGTTTCTGGGGTGAAAAACGGCATTTCTCACTCGCCATCCGCTGTGCAACAGACGCCTCATTGAACATCAACACACGTATCGTTTGATCCAGACTCGGCTGACTTGATCGCATAAACCGGATCATTAGTAGAGAAGCTAAAGGGCGGTCTTGGCATTTTAGGTTAGTGTCGATGGGGCTGCTTATCCTAGGTCTTCTTAGATACTAAGGGCTATCATATCTGCTGATTTCTCTGCGACATAGCTTTGCAGTCGCCGATATATCAGTCCGATCGCATTACTGTAATTCCTAGTCAAACCTTGATTCGTATTCAATTCCTTCGCCCTACGTCTAAGATCGAGCAGCTTCGACTCCAATACACAATGCTGGCCACTCGCATATTCCTCGCACTGATGGCGCTCGCTATGCCTATCTCTGCTAGATTACGTGATGGAGGTACACATACCTGTGTTGAATCTGCGTCTTTGGACCTTACGCTGAGAACATCTAGATGAATGTCACCCGGACAACGATCAATGTTGTCAATGTTACATGTTTCCTAGTGGCTCGCTTTGGACCGTCAAGTGTAATCGTGAGTACTGAGCACAGGAGATACCTGAAACAGTTGGCATCTGACAAGCGAGAACAGCGGACCAATCGTCGCTTACAGGGCACAGATGTTCAATTTCGAGAGCCAATCCTGGCTGCGATGATACGCAGTGGAGTCTCAAATGTTAGTGTGTTACGCAGAAGCTGTTTCCGGCTTTGGTGTTGGTGTTGAGGGTAGCTTTTGAGGAGTCCCTTCTTGCAGCTTTGGGCGGATACGTGGAGAGGCAGACAAACCTGCAACTATGGTGTAGAGTTCCGTCGTCCGTACGTTCAGACTTTTCGTATTTCGAGAGCAATCGCTACATCTGCTCGTCAAACCTCGGAATATCCATCTCCATCATGGGCACTCATGTACAAAGTACGATAGGCACCATCTATCGCAGTCAGCGTTTTTGTTCGTCGGCATGTGCCAACTTCAACCGATCGAACAATCAGATCAGCCCCTTCCTTATTCCAACCTCCTCGTACCAAACACGCGTCAGTCAAAGCTTCATCAACGATCAGACACAAGCAATCTTCAACGATCGCATCCGGCGAGGTGGCTCAGCCGTAAGTCGTCAACGTAATTGATGCTGGCTCTTGAGATCGAGCTAGATGGCGAGATGATCATGGGCGGCTATCTCGATAGTCTGGTTCGTCCTCTCGCAGTCTCGTCGGACGCATTTGTTTTACCATCTTGCCCGTCTTTCTCGACGTATCAATTTTTGAAACAGTTTTCAACTTTTGCCGGAGCACACGCCATTTGGAGCTTTACAATTTGTCACCAACGACCAACCTCTAATGATCGCGTCCGGCAAGATGGTCGAGTCGTAAGTCGTCAGGAAGACTCATGCTGACCCCTATAGAGCGAGGACACTTTGGTGCAAACCTGTACACAGGTTCAGCCATATGGTCGTCTGTCTCTGACGATCTCACCGGATGCGTTTGTTTAGTCGATCTTTGACCAACTCGCCCTCTGAATGGTGAACGTGACCGACCCCTTACTTTTGCTAGTGCATGAGGTGACTGAAGGTATACACGATATCCAGGATTCCCAGTTCGCAACAATGGTGTCTGGTGAAATGGTGAAGTGCGTAAGTCGTCAGGTTTGCCTGGCGCTGTACCTAAAGGCGTCGATCGACTTGGATGTAACTGGCTTGAGGTTTCTTCGCTGATCTCGTTGGGAGCTGGAGCAGCTAACCGGACGTGATTGTTTTGCTTTCGCCGCGAATACTTTTCTCCGATTCGGTACCCAAGTGACGATCTCTTTTGCAGCAGCCCTAGCTGACGAATCAAGCTATATACGCAGCTCAAAGAGGGTGGGTGCTAACGATCGTACCGGGTGAGGTGGTCAAGTCAGTAAGTCGTCAAGTTGAACTGATGCTTGACGCAGTGGGCAGTGGGGTTCTCCCAAAGTACAAGATGAGAATGTGCCTTGGGTGTAGTAGATCTCCTCCTTCGTAGCAGCTTCGCCTGGCGCGATTGTTTTGCCCCTTCTTTTGATCCTTTGCCGCTATCTTGCTTCGTGCTCGTCAAGTCTCCTCCGATTTTGAACGATCCCTCATCTGCAGTCAGAGTCTATCGCATGATGTGTAGTTATGGGTATTCATATGCTTCGAAGAATCTGAGGTCTTTAACGATCGTACTTGGTCTGGTGGTCCCGTCAGTAAGTCGTTGCAATTATCGTGATGCTTGACTTCCGGCGAGCTGGTGTTGCCCACATAGGTTGTCGAAAACCTAGATGTGTGAGTTCATCTTCCCACCTCGTCTTCCGGCTCAGTCGTGATTGTTTTGCTCCATCGACCCTAGGTTGTGCCGAGGACTCGGATGTGCAGACCAAATCGTTTGCGCGAACACTTGAGCGTTCGAAATGGTAGAACTGGATGGTACTATTGGGCGCACCAATAATCTGGCGCTACTACCCACTCTTACTTCTGCCCTTAGTCTTGCTCTTTAGCCTTGCCACAAGACCCTTCACATCATCACCTGCACTATTAGCACTTCCCTTTTGTTCTGATTTCGCTTTCTTTCTGCTCTCCTTTGGTGGAGCGTCGTCATCCTCATCATTATGTCTACCCTTCCTTTTCTTCCTGCCCTCTTCCAGCAGAGTCTCCATTCCCTTTGTCTTCTTGAACTTCGGGTTCGTAGGATCAATCGCATATTCATGGCTTTCGAACAACGCAGCGAATCGTGGATCATTGGTCTCGACTTTGAAATCATCTTCAACCACATCTTTCTTGTTCTTCTTGGCATGTTTGCCTTTCTTCTTCGCTTGCTTTTCTGCTTTCTCAATATCTCGCATGTCGAAGTGCTCGGCGCCGTCTTCGCCTGCCATGAGGAGCTCAAGTTCTGCTTTGCGGCCTTCAGCTTCTGCTGCGGCCTTTTCTTTCTCCGCTCGTTTGGCATCCCGCTCTGCTTTCTTAGCCGCCTTTTCTTGCTTGGCGGCGAGAGCAGGATCGTTGAAGAACGGGTCGTTGAAAGGATCGTCGTCTTCCGAATCAGCCTCAGCGCCGTTCGTTGCAGTCTCGACAGGCTGCTCTTCGGCATCTGAGTCCTCAGCTTGACCATTGGCTCGAGCCTTCATCCTCTCCTTTCGCTTCTGCTTTCGTTCCTTCTCCTTGCGAATGTATCGCTGCTTCGTCGACTCCTCGTCTTGTGGCTCGTTCTCAAACACGCTCCCCTTGTCCTTGGTACCGCTCAGGCCAGAGGTAAAAGTGATTTGCATGTCGCCCACTACTTCCTTCTCATTGCCCGAGGTCTTCTCGGGCTCAGCACCCAGGCCAAGCTTTGCCCGCAGGACCGCCGCTTTGGCTTTCTTCTTCTTTTCCGCCACTGACATCCGCGACGAAGTGCTGTCTGCATCACTGTCATCCGATCCGATGTACGCCTGAAGATCGTTCTCGTCCAGCTCTGCTCGAGAGAAAGCTCGTTTCTGCACTTCCTTCCGTGTCGCATCATCTTGATCCCAGGTCAATTGCACTTTCGAGTGTGTCAGAGCTTCTGTCCGGAAGTCGTTTGGCGTATATCCTTGCGTGAGCTGCATGCATTCGTCGTGTACTTCATCGTCCTCGAAGGATGTGTCGTCCGGAACGAAGCGCAGATCGAAGAAATTGGATGTCGACAGATATTCTCGCCCGTCCATGGCATCGTACAGTGTTTTGGCAGTGTGCTCGTCCGAACATTCGATGACAGCATAGTAGTAGCGCAGGCGCTCCAGCTGATATTGCCTCAACTTGGCTGAGTCAAATTCCTCTCCTTCACTGGCCTGCTGCTTCAACAGCCGCTCCTTGATCTTCTCGTCATCCTCACTTTCGCTGTCATCATCCTCTTCCTGCTGACTCTTCCTTTTTGACGACGCAAAAATTTCTCTTGGCGGCCCCTCCACCTCTTCCCTCGCCAGGCGTTCTCTCCCAAACTCGCTGGGGTATATGACAACACTCTCCACCTTGCCACTCGCGGGCAGGAAGCTTTGTGCAACAGCCATGATGTCCGCAGCCCTTATATTGTCCCAATCCAGATTCACGCAAGCTATTCGTTTTGTGACCTCGCCCATAGGAATCTCTTCCGTCTGCTCGTGTCCTGCGGTCGCATCTGCGAGCTCTGCCTCCTCATCCTCTTCTTCATCCTCGTCGCTGTCTTGGTCTTCGTCCGATGTCTCCTCTTCACTCGACGAACTCTCATCGAATCCTCCATCGCGCGCAGGATCGTGCTTCTTCGCAGTGACCTCTTCTTCCTCTTCCTCGCTCTCCTCTTCACTGTCCTCTTCGCTACTGCCCACGACCTCTCGCTCCTGCTTCTTCGGCTTCTTCTCTAGTCGATACAGCCTCTCAAGCTCCTTTTTTCCGGCCTCGGGCTTGATCTTTCGTCCATAGCGATCGACGGTCGCCTTCTTGCGGAAATCCTGATCGGTGAAAAGAGTTTTGAAGCGAGGGTCGACAGATGTGCGCGCCACTTTTCGCGAAGGCAATCGGTATCTCGGATCCCTCTGGAGAGCTTCGAAGCGACTGTCCGACATGGTGACGAGTGTTGTGGTGATGTGAATGAGAAGTCGTAAAGCTTCTGGACTTTTTTCGAGGTTGCGATTCGGGGCGGAATTGACTCCGCTGAACTTTTTCTCGCGACGCAACGTCGGTTCATGGACACGCGACGACAACGACACAGGAATATATGAACACCCTTCAGGCTGGCAGGACGTACTATGCGCAGCTCTCCGAATACCCAAGATTGTCACATCCCGCGTGAAGAGGGCTGAGATAACCCAAGATGGTCCGCATCAAGCACCGATATCTCCTACTGAACATCCTCTATCCGAATGAGGAAAAGGCCAAGTCAACAGTCGCAAGCAAACCGGGCGATGAGCTGCCGTGGGCAATCCAGTTTCGACGACCGAGCTCAGACCAGTTCAATGGCGGAACACTGCACAAATTGATCAAGAATGGAGTTTCAGAGCTCTTTGGAGATTATGGGGCTGGCATGATCGCTGGTAGTCTGCAAAGTGCGTGGCTTCATATTGCCAGATCACGTTGTGGCCACCTGTGAGCGGTGTACTAACATTTATACAGTCAAATACTGCTCACCCGCCACATCGACTGCCATTGTGCGAGTGGCAAGAGAACATTACAGGCTCGTATGGGCTGCTTTGTCGTTCGCGACCAGATTGCCGAAGCCGCTGGACCAGCCCTGCGTGATACAGGTCGTGAGAGTCAGTGGGACGATTAAGAAGGCGGAGGAGGAAGCAATCAGAAGGGCAAGGCTTGTGATTCTTAGAGCTCAAAAGTCGAAGAATGGTCCAAATTCTGTTCTGCTGGGCACGGCCGGAGATGATGACGACGGAATGGAGGGTCTGGCCATGACGAATGGGATCGAGGATCGGGACGATGGTGGCGAGGAGGATGAGGACGATTGAGACGCCAAGACAGGAACGACCATCCGATGGCAAGCTGTGGTAATCGTGAATACCTCTGAATGCAACTAACTCCGAGTACAAGCACCTGGCCAGATTGGCTCTCGATCCATAAAAAGCTTTGATGCTTGGCTTA
Organism: Cercospora cf. flagellaris; assembly: GCA_005356885.1. Lineage (NCBI taxonomy): Eukaryota > Fungi > Ascomycota > Dothideomycetes > Mycosphaerellales > Mycosphaerellaceae > Cercospora > Cercospora cf. flagellaris. The sequence continues at coordinate 131,263 of RJLU01000013.1, read as the reverse complement.
GCGACCTGCGGGTGCACTCACATGTAGTTGTGTTGAGAGGTTGCTACGGTCATGGAAACCAGAGTGTCTACAGTGCCAACGTTCTGAACATAAACTGGTTGTGAGGACCTGAAGAGAAAGTTGAACTAGGACCACCACAAGATACGACATCGTGACAGATCGCTCAATTTACCGCTTCATGTCTGCACCGATCCATTGTAGCGCAGGGAGCGCAAAATCGGAACAAGCACACAGGGAAAGCATTTTGAATGCATACTCGACGGAGAAAGCCACCTTGCCTCAGATCGCCTGACCGCAGCAGTGCGGCGCTGTTAATGCACGCCATCTGATCCTATTCCGTAGCGCCGCAACTAATGAGCCACGATCAATGCCTGAACCATCGCGCTCAGTGCACAAACTGGAGTGCCTTAGTCTCGAGCGTGCAACGATACATACAAACACAGTTCACTACAGTCTTCAGCGGCAACATATTTAGTATGAACAGAGATTGGAGATCTGTGTTTGCAAGAAAGTAACTCCTAGGAAGCAAAACAAATGCCCGCACCCTAGGGTGAATACGATTTTGTACAATGCGATACCGGTAACATCGGAATCGATCAGCACGAAATCGGTCGGCGGTTCCAAGCACAGTTCCGGTTACTGCGACTTATTGGATTTACCACTAGACCACGGGCGATCGTTGAGGTTCTATATTTGCAACAAGGATATAGAGGTCATAGGATCGAGCGACTGGCAGGAATATAACACTGAACATCGAAGGTTGATCCTATAGTATATGTGAAATCGAACCTGTGAGAGCAAAAGTTGATTTAAGTGTTGTAGCTATATAGGCAGAGATAACTGAGGAAGTGTAAAACAATCGCCTATGGTCGCTGTGGTCGCCGGCGCCTCTATTTAAGCACCAAGTTCATGTTGAGCTTAGATGTAGAACAAGGACTTCGGCAAACTCAAGCACAATCCATGGATTGCGACGTATGGATTCTACCACTGGACCAAGAACGATCGTTAGAAGCATGAAATCGACAAAGCATTATGGACATCCTGCGGCAAAGCAGATGAAGAACAAGGAAAGCAACGCTAAAGGACACATTACCTCGATGGACACCCTACATCGGTAGCTCATCAACGCCTGCATATCGGACTGATGTGCTATAGACGATGCGGGCCTTGCATCCCCTGTCGCTACTGTAGAACCGTTGTATAACCCTTGCTGTTTCTCAAGAATCCTATGAGATAAGATGTCACCTTTGATACTTTGCAGGAACTCTACCCACACCGAGATAGTATTGGCACAAAGGTGAGTCGGAGCGATGTATGAATAAAATACTCATTTTACTGATAGGCTTAACGAGATGACAAAAGAGCAAAATGATCGCCCCCAGTCCCGCGATTAGCAGAGACATGGCCTCGAACAAGTCGCCGAATGATCAAGTGATGTCTGGACTTTGGAACGGAACCTTGCAGGCAACCGCTACACAGCGCTTGTTGAATGGAACGCGACTTACGAAGTATACCGTTGAACCCAGGACGACCTTTGGGGGCTCAAGATCTCGAAATTATGATATACGATGTATTCTTCAGCCAGAATGACAAAAAGAAACGACCAATGTCCGCATGTCCGACGCATGATGAGGGCGAACTAGGGCTTGTCGAGACAGAAGTGAACACAAAGAGCAAAACAATCGCCATTGGCCCAGTAGCTGAGCAGCAACAGTGCCGTGGGAGCCCTTTATGAAGTTGCGGCTATAAGACTCATCCTGTGTCCGTCCCAACTCCTGGCGCTTAGCGCATCGATCTTTGGAACGCGACTTACGAAGCATACCACCAGATCAAGGACGATTGTTAAGAGACGTTGTTCATGAATTGAATAAACAGGCTGCGAGATTGAGGTGTGGACACCAAAGGGTACAGCTAGATCACGTCCCACAGAGACAAGAAGACCCGACCCAGAGCTACGTAGGGCAAAAAGTGAGTGTTGAGGAGCAAAACAGTTGTCCTCGACCATGAGATAGACAAGTTCTACAACGCTTATCATCTAAATACGATAGATCGTAAGCCGTCGTATCTCTGACTTGCATTGCTCAAGCACACGCTTTGCACGTGCGACTTACCAGGCATACCCCTAGGCCAAGGACGAATCGTTGAGGTACCTTGCCCAAGCCTCTAGCATATACTCTGTATAATTTGGGTGTGGCAAAGAAACTAAGGAGCGCCTGAACTGCTTAGCAAGATCAGCAATGAACACTGGTAAAATCTGACCGGGGCAAAAAGTTAGCGGTAAGCTCAAAACAATCGTCCTTGCTGTTACAGCTGAGATCACCTTTCAATACTTCCATATGATAGACTGACATCTATCCGTGGACAGTGAATGCTTGTGATTCATGATCAAGCACATGCTATGCATGCGACTTATTGAGATACCGCTGGACCAACGACGATCGTTGAAGCAGCCTGCTGATAGCAGCAATACAAATGCTGCAATTCCCGAACACCATGACCAAAAAAAGCCACTGAGCACTCTTGAAGGTCAAGGTATGTGTAAAGATAAAACTGCAGTGGGCTGAGGCAAAAGAATGTGCAGAAAGCAAAAACGCCCGTCCTTGAGCCAGCGGCGGAAGACCGCACAGAAGACCCCGAGCAAATTCCTGTGATTGCGTCCATTTCTGCCTGTACCTTCATATTCCCCAGACACATACATCGTATGTGATCTACTGGAATACCGCTAGACCAAGGACGTTCGTTGTCGAGCAACAAGTTCTTTGAGCGATAAGCCTTGAACAGGCATAAGGGAATGAAATCGGCGATGTGAAATGAACCTTTCGACGAATTTGCAGCTCCTGATGAGAAGTTGCTTTGCACACCATCGAAAGTATATCACTCGCTCTGGCAACCATGGGGTCGACATTTCCGCAGCTAGACTACCTTCAACGGCAGACTATGCTTCCACCATCTTGAGACCTTTCCAGTTCTGTATCCTCTCGCTGTCACATCTCTCCTCGACTCTCTTCTTCAAAGCCTCCATCAATCCCGCAGCGCCCTCTTTCTTCGCCATCTCCAACCAGCTCAGCCCTCCACTCCTCGTAATCAAAACATCCGAACCACCTTCCACAGAACTGATCCTAAACACCAACTCCGCAATCTTCTCTCTCACAAGCCGATTCCTCTTTGCCCCAGTACTTCCCCACAATGCCAAAATCATCTCCATCACTTCCGGCTTCTTCGTTGCATCTTTCTTCTGATCGCCTTTCCTCAAGATCTCCAGGTCCGCAGAAGTGCGAACACCATCCACGAGCCAGTCCAAGACCCACTGGACTTCTTTCCAGTAAGCATCGTCGTCATCGGGTTCGGCAAGGAAAGTCTTCTCGATCCAGTATCGAGGAAGGCGTTTGACATCCCACTTCGCGCCGCGGATGAGGAAGTGGTTCAGCTTGGCGTAGAGGTAATGAGCGGGTTGGGTTTGGATGCTTAGCGCACGGGCAGCGAAGGTTCCGGCGAGGTATGGGAGGGGTTTGTCGAGAGGAAGATAGTGTAATTCGAAAGTTTCGGTGAGTTCACCGATGAGGAGGGAGATGTGCGCGTGGTCGTCGGAAATGGTTTCTGGGTCGATGGAGGATGGACGGAGTTGGAGTTTGACTTTGTTCAGTTGGTTGAGTGCTTGTCTGCGGACGTCATTGTGTGTGGAGCAGAGGCAGAGGATCAAGGCAGCGATGTCTCCGTCTTCGATCGCGAGGTCGATGTCCTTTTGCGCCCAGCGGAAGAGTTCTGTATGATTTTCACGCTCAGCTGGTGGTGCATCGAAGGTAAGGGCTGGGCCTTGTGGGGCTCCAGTGACCTCTTCTGCATTCGCTGTAGAAGTCTCCGTCGGCAAAGCGCCCTTTAGTGTCTGCAAAGCCTGAGCAGCATGAGCTTTGTCAGATTTCGCCAGCTTGACCAGAACCTTCATGCATCTCTTTGAGACCTCGGCGAGTGTTGCATTGCCGTCCGAGGTCAGCTGTAGCACGCTCAAGAACTGAACAATCCATTGTGCCTCTGCTTTGCCTTGCTCCGGGTCTTTCTCGGTTACGAATGAAGCCTGCTCAAGCACGACGGCCGCAAGGATGCTTGGCAACGTTGCATCAGAAGTATCGAGGGCTTCGAGATCATCGACGTATTTGACCGGCTTCCGTGTTGCACGTCCGATGCAGTCGTCGATGAAGTCCCACGCAGTGCTGTCATCGGAAAGTTCTGCAACGCTCGCAACCAGAGCATCAAGAGGCGACGACTGTTGAACATCATCAATTGTGTTCAAAATGCCGTTCTCGGTGAGCACGCTTTCCAGCAGTAGGCGGATCTGCGAGTTGGTCACCTCCCTCCCATGTATCCGGAGCAATCTGACAATAGGAGTATATTTCAAGCCACCTTGCTTGTGGAACCAACGCATACCAGTACTGTGTCGGGCGATTGTGAGCAGATGCTCGAGCTCCAGCGCCCGCAGACCTCCAGTCTCATCATTTGTATTGACAGCAGGCTCCTCGCTGTGCAGCAGCGCTTCTGTCAAGGCGTTGGATATATCCACAGGGTCCTCGAGCGCTTGAACAGGAATCACTTCGTAGTACAAGCGCATCAGTCTGGTGATGGACTCTCTTTGCAGGGCATGCGAATGATCGTCCGGCATCTTCCGAAAGACAGAGACCACATCTTTCAGTTTGGACGCTCGCTCGACGAAACGTTGTACCAGTCGTTCACTGGCCTGCTCCCATAGCAGGCTCTTGCTGTGCTTTCGTAGCTGCACAAGGACAGCATGCAATTTCTGTAAAGCAGCAATCAGGATGCGGACGGCGAAGAAGGCGATGAGTTCCTCGTTTTGACTTAGACAGCGATTGAGGACTTGCAATGTAAGCGGCTGTGGCAAGATGTTCTCGATCATGATTGTCGTCTGTGGCGGAACCAGTGGTGCGCCTCCCTCTTCACCAACGATGTGAGGCGCATCGAGACGCACCACCTCAAATATCAGCAAAGCATATCCAATCCAGGTATTGGAAAGTTTCGGGTCGAGCTGCAATTTGCTGTTGTAGAAGTATGCCGCAACGAGCTCTGGAGCAGAGCGGAAGCACGTCAAGAGCAGCTCTCGCTCCCGCTCGTCAGAATGAGCGCGCAAGGTGGCAACGTACGCCAAGAGGGTACTATTGCGAACGATTATCGGCTCGCCATCATCGTAGAACTCAAAGCTGTCCAGTCCGAGATCAATGTTGTCATCAGATCCTTTTGAACGGGGCTCTGTTGTTCCAGCAGGGTACCAGCCAGCCTTTCTTAGCACCCCATAGGATTCCTTGCTGCACACAGATTTCAGCCAGTCGAAGGCGCGGTCTGCGGCGGCATGCTCTTCAACGCTACGAGTGGCAACTGCAGTCACCTTCTCCAAATTTTGCGACGTCAACAAAGCTGCTTTGGACGCTCGGGGTACAGTTTCGTCCTTGAGAATGTTCTGCTCCACAGTAGATAGTAGCTCTGTAACCAGATCGGCAGGATCTGCGTGTACGAACTGAAACAGCGCGCTGCAAAGTGGCTTGCTCTTCAGCATGTCAATCTTGCCACCCTCGTGCAAGTGCTTGAACAAAACCAAGACATATCGCACTGTGAGAATGCGAATAGATGGCCTCTTGCGAGCGTCCTCCTCCGAGACATCAAATTTGACGAGTCCGAGATTGCGGCGAATCGTGCTGGTGTCGAATGTTTGCTCGCGGCGCTTGTACACTTCTCGGGCCAGTACACCTCCGTCGAAGCTGGTGACTTCTATGAGCAGTCGCAAAGATGGGGAGATGATGAAGTCCTTATGCTTAGGGCCATCAAGACAGCGCTTGATAAGGCGAAGATGCTGGTGCTGCAAGACTGTCCGGCACAGCAGCAGTCCATACTCTCGAAGGTCCAAGATTCCAGAGAGAGTCTTGAGCAAAAGCGAAAGCACTGCGCAGACAGTGGACGCCAGATGATCCTTGTTGTTCTGATTGGCAAAAGACCAGGCTTGCCATAGTTGCGTGAGAAATGGGTGCTCGGTATCTTTGGGATCGCTAGGCTTCTGTGTGTCCAGATATTCTCGCAGTATCGATATCTGCCGTCCTCGATTATCTTCTTCCTTGTGATACAGGATACTCTCAAGAAATGCCTTGAAAGAGGCGATGCCGTTCAGTAGTTGTTGCTGTTCTCCATCTTGGCGGAAGACCAGATACCGCTGGAGGTCTCGCGCGTACGTTACTTCGAAGACTTGAGCGGGCTGATGCTCAGACCGCGCGCGCTTAGGTGGCCTGTCGCCTCCATCCTCCTGACGGTCGCGTTTAGACATTAGATTCTGATGAATCCTGGGTTTGATGTATGCAGATGCACAAAAGTTCGAGTTCGAGACTTTCTTGAACGCTTAGTCATCACACGGCTCGTGCACGCCAATTGTTGGAAGATTAGTTGGCGGCGCATAAATTTCAATCAATATCGAAGAGACGTTCAAAATTGTGATGCTTCACGAGCACATTTGATTCACACGCATCGGAACATAATAGCGAAAGCTAGCGAAGTTAGAGTTGCGGCGGCAAGGAAATCTTCGCACGCCAGCCAAAACCATAGTCATTCTGCAACGATTCATCCTGTCTCCATTCGAGACCTCGTCCTCCATGCTATCCTGCACTACCATGCCGTTTCATTTCACCTTTTTAGGCGAACGGAACGACAAACTCGACTTCCTCCGCACCGACTGACTCAACGTACCATGCTCCTGACTCACTGATCTCGTCAGTGTCTTCAGATCTTTGTACATCCTTGGCACGTTCGACGAAGTCCAAGTAGTACCGCCATTCCGCATCAGAACATTCTGCTTGCTGAGATTTGTGTAGTCAGGCGGTCCAGGGGAAGCATCCTGCACATCCGTGGACAATTCGAGCACGGCAGTATCGCTGTCAGGTATCAGAACTTCTTGCTGGCTGAGCCAGCTCGCTCGTCTGGCTTCACTGGAGCGCTGCTTGATGATGCGAGGTTTCTTGCTGGAGTCTTGCTGGAGTCGACCGGCTGCTTCACTGAAGTAGCGGCTTTCGTCGAGGTTTATGGTGTAGGCTCTTGCTCTTCCTCAGAGTGCTGCTCGTCTTCAGCATCGTCGTTCGAGTGCACGTTGAAGTAGTGGCTCTCATCGGCAATTCGAATGCTGTTGCGCCGCGTATTTGCTGCAGTGTTCTCGGGATGAGTGTTGCTCTCTTGCTGCAAAGAGCTTTTCCGGCGCAATATGGAGCGTGGTGCGCGAGGCTTCGAGAGCGAAGGCGTATTGCGATCAACAAGATCCACTACGTGCACATTTGGCTCGAGCATCTCCTCATTGCCATGGTCGTGGACCGGAAAGATCATATCGGTGTCAGGTTCGTCCATAATCATCTCGTCGACTTCAATCAGATGACGCTTGTCGAACGAAGGTCTAGCAGCCGACGTGGCTGAAGATTTGCGAAAGTCGAACTGAACGCCTGTGCTACGAGCTTGGGTTGAGGGAGATCGGGGTAACGAATGACTCGATCGGGCAGAATGATTCAACGCACGCCGAGCCCCCGGTGTTGCTGGACGAGGAGAGGCAGAGACCGTACGAGGCCTTTCGTTACCCTGGTTGTCTCCTTCATGCGTTCCGGTCTCGGATTGATTCCAATCGTCGTGCTCGTAGTCCTCGCCTTCACTCTCGTCCGAGGATATGGGGTAGACGCGTTTAGGCGCCGTGACCGAAGACAGTCGTTGGAACATCATCTCGTCCAGTACACGATCGCTAAAGGAGACTGTGCGCTGCTGTGCCGGCTCGGCAGAATGTTGTTGGCGGAAGCTGCTCCCACCAGTGTGAGCTGTTTCGCCTTCCATTAACACAGTAGCGACGGCCTCTGCCTTGACCTCCTCCTTCACGATGTCTTGAATAAATTCAACATCGGGCAGAGGACCTGGCTCAAGTGTCAAGGTGAAAAAGCCCATTGCTAAATTTCGGCGACCGCAGCGTCGCTTCACGACAGGCTTCGGATGGGTGACTCTCATCTCTGATACCTCAAACCCGTCTCCAGTCAGCGTCTTCTGCTTGGCTGCCTTGAAAAATGGCGCACGTGCGAGAGCCTTCCGTTGCAATGCCGCAATTGACTTGTGAGAAGACTTTGGCTTCTTGATTCGTCGTCTGAGTGAGGTCAAAGGAGCCTTGATCGGCGAAGACTTCCTGTTACTTGTACCATGACGACTTGTTGTGTCTCCGGTACAGCTGCTCTCGATCGGATCTTGGACCTCTATAGGAGGCGATGTGCTGTGCGGACCAGGTGTGAAGCCTACTTCGGAAGGAGACCTCACAAGCAACAATTCATTCACCGGGAGTCGCCGGGCAGCTGCTTCACGGCGAGATCGCATAACCGCCGCCGTTTCTCTACTTGGCTTTGGTCGCGGAGGGTCGATCCGACTGGAGACTGCATGCTTGGGTGCGTTTGTCAGGGGTGGAGTGACCTTGGTCAAGTGAGTGATATCTTGATCCGGACGATGCGTAGCAGGTGGGGAATTGTAAGTCACTGCCCCAGGCTCGACCTGTGCACTGGGTACTGCAAGCTTCTGAGCATCCGGCTGTAAGATTCGTCTCCTCTTAGGTCGGCCAGCGACACTTGATCGCCGCTGTTGCTGATCGGGAATTTTCTGGCTCAGCAGTGCCCGATGGGGCGATGAGCGTATTGGACTTGCATTCCCGCCGTACACTGCTTCAAGCTCATCTTCTGACAGCGGTGAGTCTTCCGGATCAAGGTCTCTCGTTGAGCGAGGTTTGCCGGATTTGACGTTCCGTGATCGAATGGGAAACTCTTCGTTCTCTTCGATTGGGATGTCGTATGTGTCGCGTCGGAGGAAGTGGTCGCCCTTCAGCGGGATGAGTTGGCCTTGACCTTTCTGGTGGTTTGGAGTCACAGCCGGTCCCAGTGGCACCGCGTTCAGCAACGCCATGCGTTTCACACGCTCCTGTGTCCGAGACATTGTCAGTCATGTGTTCGCTGCATACTATTTCGATTGGCGAAGATGAAGTGAGAGTTCGCGTTCAGGCAGATGACCCTTCATCAGGAAGGCGGCAAAGCGTGGCTGCTACGCGACAAAGGGAAGGAGCGAAGAACATCGAAGCAACACTCCCAAAGACCTGACATATGCTTTGGAACATAACAATGGAAACCTGCTGTCGCCTATGCGGCTCAGCATGAAATTCTTCGTGGGATTCTGTCGGTCTCTGGTATCATGAACATGAACCGCTAATCATCGCGCAAGCATTGGCCACTGCCACCGAGCATGTTTGTGAAGGTATCGTGATTTTACTTGCTGGTGACCTTTGCAGGCAGCATGCGCCTGATCTCCGTCTCGCCCATGTACTTGTCCAGCCCAGTGTCCAAGTGCTGCCACCACTCGAACAGCATGCTTTCACAGATGAGCTTAAACCACGGCGTGAATGTGAGCTTCCCTTCCGCAAACATGGCCTTCAGATCTTCTGGTGTCACGTAGTCGGTGGCCTGCACCTCATTGGGATTCGGAACCACATCGACATCGGCCTTGATGAACAGGATGTAATCGATCTCGTGCTCACCCCACTTGCCGTCGCTGGGCGCGAGGTAGTGTATCCTTGTCAAGAACTTGAACTTTTCAATTGGCACTTGCTCTGCCTTGATCCCAAGCTCTTGGTCGAGCTTCCTCTGTGCCGCACGCTTCACTCCCAACACAGCAGCATCCAATGTTGAACCCGTCTCGCCAGGGACACCCAAGGGATGCGAGCAACATGTGTTCGTCCACAAGTCAGGGAAGGTGATCTTCTCAGAAGCTCGTTGTTGCAGCAGTAATCGGTTTTGTGAGTCGAAGAGGAAGACAGAGAATGCGCGGTGGAGCAGGCCCTTGTTGATGTTGTCCATGAGATGGCACATCTTCTTGGATCCACTGCCGATTGGGAGGTCATTGTCGTCTAGAACAATGCATACCTCGTCCATGAGTCGGATCTGCTCCTCGTCGTACCCCGCCATGTCGGCATCTTGTGTGGCAGATTGTGTTTGGCTTGCGAGTTCGGTGTTGATCTCTGGAAAGAGGCGGAGGATGTTCTCCGCCGAGGATGGGGACGCAGTCTGCGTCACGGTCGTCGTGGCGGTCATGGTGTGTTGTATCAAGGTGAGTAGAGGTGTGGCGAGTGAAAGTGGTTGAATTGTTTCTGACCCCGAAGTCGTTCGATGTTTCTTTGTGGACTTCTCCAGACAATCCCTGTCGGCTGGTCGCTTGGCCCTGCAGGAACTTCGCGCTAAGAACCACTTTACGCGTGAGGGAGAAGTGCAAATATCGTGGCCCTCATGAACTTGATAGCAAACTGGTATCGCTGCAACACAATCACAACTGAGTGGTCCGGAGGATGAGCCTTTGGATGTCCAGAGTGTAAACAGCGACCGACTTTCCATTCTTTCCCAATCGATAGTTGCGAGTCGAGGGGGCGCTCACTTCATGCTCCTACGACATTTGCTTCAGAGGCGCGAAAATTGTACGTGAAGCGCGTCGTCCGGTCCCGCCGCGAAGTCGTCTGCTCGTTTCTGCTTCTGCAATCCAGATCAGCTCCCACCAACACCACCAGCAACGCCCACAAATCCAATCATGTCGTCGCTCATTGATCTGGCCATGGGCTCGGACAATGCACCTACACCTCGCGACCCACGAAGCGACGCATCCGATGGACGAAGACGGCAGGCCCGCTCTTCATCACGACCAAGGGGCGGTGCGACACCCAGAGGACCGCCGTCCATCAGCACACCTGGAATGCACAGCGATATCGACGGTTTCGCAGATGATGAAGTTGTCGGCCGAAGAGGCATGAGGCGAGCAACGACTGGTGCAGCAGATGTTCCGCGAGTCGTCGATACCACAGCAGAGACACTGGGCATACAGTTCGAGCGCTTCCTCGAGAGCTTCACAGAAGAGCCCACGCCTTCAGCGCAGCCACTTTCGAGTGCTGTTACGTCGAGCAAATACTACATTGCTCAAGTGCATGGCCTGGCACAATATGGGCTCTCCACACTCTATGTCGACTTCACACACCTAATGGACCACGAGCGCGGCATTTTAGCCAATGCCATACAAGGCGACTACTATCGCTTCCAGCCGTACATGCTTCGTGCACTGAACAGCCTAATCGCCAAATACGAACCAGCATATTACCGTATGCACAGACAGCCCGGTTCTACAACAGCGAGGACAGACACCTCCCAGGCTACGCAAAGCATTAGCGAGGAAGAGGAAAGCAACTTGAACGACAAGACACCAAATCAACAGACGGACAAAATCTTCACATTGGCTTTCTACAATCTTCCGCTGGTGTCTAGGGTACGACAACTGCGAACAGAGCAGATCGGAAAACTCGTATCGATATCCGGCACAGTGACGAGAACATCAGAAGTCAGGCCCGAACTGCATCTCGCGACATTCGTATGCGAGGTTTGCAACAGTCTTGTGCCTGATGTGGAGCAGATTTTCAAATACTCAGAGCCCACCCAATGTCCCAACGCAACATGTGGTAACAGGCAAGGCTGGAGGCTGGACATTCGCCAAAGCACCTTTATCGATTGGCAGAAGGTCAAGATCCAAGAAAACAGTTCTGAAATTCCGACCGGCAGCATGCCCCGGACGATGGAAGTAATCCTCCGCGGCGAAATGGTAGATCGTGCGAAGGCTGGTGAGAAGTGCATCTTCACAGGAACTTTGATTGTAGTGCCGGACGTCAGCCAGTTCAGAGTGCCAGGAATGCGAGTACAAGCAGTCCGCGACACTCAGGCGCCTCGTGGGTCCGACACTGGGGGTGGAGGTGTATCAGGCTTAAAAGCACTCGGCGTCCGCGATTTGACCTACCGTATGGCTTTCCTCGCGAACATGATCACCCCAGACACTTCGACACAAGGACAGCACTCCAGCCAAAACTTGAAGGGCCAAGCCGGAAATCTGATGAGCTCACTCGCGCAGAACGTCGACACTTCTGATGGTCTCGGTGGGGAGAAGGCACAGCAAGATTATCTTGACACACTCACACCAGCTGAAATCGATGAGCTGAGAGAAATGGTGCAATCAGAAAACATCTATATGAGACTCGTGGACTCCCTCGCACCTATGGTCTTTGGACATACAGTCATCAAAAAGGGTCTTCTCTTGCAGATGCTCGGTGGCGTTAGCAAGACCACTCCAGAAGGTATGGCCCTACGCGGCGATATCAACATCTGTATCGTGGGTGATCCGTCTACCAGCAAGTCGCAGTTCTTGAAGTACGTGTGCTCGTTCTTGCCACGCGCTGTGTACACTTCTGGTAAGGCGTCTTCTGCCGCTGGTCTGACGGCTGCCGTGGTGAAAGACGAGGAGACTGGAGAATTCACGATTGAAGCTGGTGCTCTCATGTTGGCTGACAACGGCATCTGCGCTATCGACGAGTTCGACAAGATGGATATCGCAGACCAGGTTGCCATCCACGAAGCCATGGAACAGCAGACAATTTCGATCGCGAAGGCCGGCATACAAGCAACACTGAATGCTCGCACTTCCATCCTCGCAGCGGCCAATCCTGTCTCAGGTCGATACAACCGGAAGACGACGCTGCGTGCCAACATCAACATGAGTGCGCCGATCATGTCGCGTTTCGATCTCTTCTTTGTTGTTCTCGACGACTGCAACGAGGATGTTGACGAGCACTTGGCCAGGCATATCGTTGGGCTGCACCAAAAGAAGGACGAGGCAATCGAGCCCGAATTCAGCACGGAGCAGCTGCAGAGATACATCCGATTTGCCCGCCTCTTCCAACCTGTCTTCACCGAGCAAGCGAGAGCTTACCTCGTACAAAAGTACAAGGAACTACGAGCAGACGATGCGCAGGGAGGTATCGGTCGCAACTCTTACCGTATCACTGTTCGACAACTTGAATCTCTCATCCGTCTCAGCGAGGCTATCGCGAAGGCGAGCTGCGTGGACGAGGTCACGCCGGCGTTCGTCGATGAAGCTTTCAAGCTGCTGCAGCAAAGTATCATCAGCGTGGACAAGGACGATGTCGAGTTCGAGGAAGAAGACGAGGCAGCTGCAGTTGACGACGCGGAAGGTGGCGCTGGTGCAGACGACGAGGATGCCCATATGGGTGGTGAAGAGGGTGCTGCAGCCACACCGGCCGCCAGAGCCTCGCAGACACCTGCTCCTCAACGACCAAAGACACAGATCAAGTACGACGACTTCATCAAGATCCAGAACATGCTGCTGAAGCGCGTGAACGAAGACCAGAACGAGGAACAAGACGGTGTCGAAGAGGATGACCTGCTGCAGTGGTATACTGAGCAAGTGGAGGAAGGCATCCACGATACGGATGGGCTTGCAGAGGCCAACAGCCTTGCAAGGAAGGTGCTCAAACGCATGGTAAAGGTATGTGAAAGCTGTATCTTGATGCTATTGATAAGTTCACTAATTCGGCTTACAGAACAATGTCCTCATGAAGGTGCAAGGCGAGGGTCTCGCAGAAGAAGATGGGACGGGCTTGGAGAGAACAAGCAAGACGGTCTATGTTGTGCATCCAAATTGCTCTACGGAGGATTTGTAGGCTTTCTTGTACAATCGATGATTTTGAGCATGAGCGACAATGATCGGCGTTGCGGTGATCTGCATGCGAGGGCGTGGCGAGCATGGACTCGAATGATACCTCTTGGTGTGGTTAATGATGGAAATGTAAACAATGAATCATGCTGTTCCAGTGCTGTCCAGTATCCGCGTTGTGGTTCAACTCTGCTCTCCCACCAGGCCGTTTGGCCTCAGGCGCCACTCCGAAATTACGCCGGGAGTGTTCCTACTCCCACACGTCAGAGCGGCTTTGACTCCTCGACAACAACCAAACCGCCACACGCTTTCGCACGCCCTTCTGCGCACTGACTGAACCAGAATTGGCTCAGTCAATAGAATACTCGTCGCCTCCGCCGCACCTTTTATGCTACCAGAGTCCTCATCGCTTCCCCCAACAGCGACGATCGAGCAATCTACCGAGCAAACAACGACGTCTACCCAGCATGGCCTCCTCCGCGATGACCTTGGAGCAGTCTCTCCGCCACACTTCAGTGCAGAGAAGACAAGCGCAGAGGAGCAGTCTGCTCTCGATACAGCGATCGCAGCTTCGTTGCAGGAAGCAAATCGCGATGCCGGAAAACGCGACTCTGCGGAGCGCGGATTGAACGCGCGCTCAACACCCTCGCCGCCAGCGCGAAATCGTATCTTGGAATATGAGCAGGCTTCTACGCCACCTATGAAAAAGAGAGAGGGACCAGCATTTGAGGTCATAAAGAAACCGCGTAGCCCGGGAGACAAGCGGGCTCCTATTTTGGACCTGCCGAATGGTAAGTCAATTTTACAACATGTGGAAGATGGACCATGCTGATGAAGCGCAGAGGTCTTGACACATGCCTTGGCTCGTCTCGCGCCCAACGATTTGGCATCGGTTTCGCTTGTGTCGAAGCGCTTCCATGACTTGGTGACGGGGCCGCATGCGTGGCGAACAGCTTTTTCGCATTTCTTCCCAGGTCCCGATTCTATCAATGCACTACTACTGGACGAGGATCACGATGATCAAGCTGTCATCAAGTCGAAGAAGCGCGCATTCACGCGCCTTACTGCTTTGGCCTCCTGGCGAAGCGAGTACATTATGCGAACTCGGCTCCTCAGGTCCCTGTCTCGTGGCAAGCCAGTGCAGGCCGCCAGCTCGCATGCTACCCGCAGTCAGACTGTTGCTCCAACTGTCATGTACAACTCGCAACTCTTCACGGCAATCAACCATATACATGCCACTTTTGGGGCGACCTCGAACAAGAAGTTGCCACGCTTTGCCCATGGCGCCGATGAGTTCGGTACCGCTACGAGCAGCGATCCTACCGCTGCGAAAGTCGACAGCTGGGGCTTATCTGATCCCCAGGTGTTCCCACAGTTCGCCGACCGCTTTCCTGGTGACGCTCAATTTGGTCTCGGCCCGGGAGAAGTTGTGGGCGTGCCTAATTCTATGGATGTTAGCCAGCCCTATGGCATGGTAGTTGGTGAAGGCTCACCTGGTGGTGCGAATTATTACCGGTCCACAGAAGAGATGCGCGGACGCTTTCTGCTATCTTCGTCTGCCATGGTCGCCCACGAACTCGGCATTCCGAAGATCACAGCTAGCAAGGAAGCAGTCACTGCGACATGGATTGCCAAGTCTGCCGCCGTACCCAGTCTTACTGATGGCCTTATTGGCATCTTTTCTGGCTCTTCCCTGGGAGTGCTCACCGCATACAGCTTGGGCGCTTCTAGCAGTGGCAACAATCGTGATCAGAGATTTGGTCGCGGCGAAATGACTGTCCGCTGGGTGCTCAGCCCGGGCGTCCCAATCATTGCAATCGCAGTCGACAATGAGTACAGCCTGAAACGCATGGCGCAGAATCGAATTTGGGCAGTGGTGCTCAATGCACTCGGCGAAGTCTTCTATCTCACCAAATTCCCCAAGCGCCCCCACGTGGACCGAGGGACGCGTCTCGACGATGAAGCCGTGGAGCGTCTGGCATGGCAGACTGGTCGTACTGTTTACTGGAAAGCTGTCGAGCCAAGCAGACGTGTCGCCAAGATTGATCCATACGCAGACGCGAGTGTCGATGGGAGCTACTCGCCACGTTCTTCGTGGAATGGCATGTGTCTAAGCTCGGCGCAGATCACTGCTGAGACGCAAGAGATCGAAACATTCCTCTCGCGGAAGCCAAAGGACTTTCAGCATTCGTGCGTAGGCTGGGACATGCGCCGCAAGCTCGAGGTGGACTTTGCTGGAGATGATGGCAACAATGCTGGTGAGAACATTCTCATCTTTGAATGTGGACGAGATGACAGCCCTGCTGGAGCGAAACGTTACAGCCGCCGCCGATCTCACGACCGGGGTAGTTCGCAGTCTGCCTCCACGCCTCCTCTCACTGCTGCGAGTACTGAAGCTTCGACTCCCCCGTCTTTGTTCGGTGGTTCTGCTTCCCCTGCCACTGTTCCACCTGCAGGCTTCTCATTCGAGCGCTTGAGCGACTCTCTGGACCACGACTTCGATGGCGCAAACACTCCGAGGCCTATGACCGAGGAATGGAGGACTACCAGGTACACGCTCAGCGGCTTGAAGAACGTTGAGATTCTTGCAACTTGCATTGATCAGTCCACGTTTGCCATTCAGACCGCATCCGAGGATCCGCTGCTTGGTTTTTCTGGCATGTCCACGGCTTCGTCTCCTTCATACACGCCCCTGTCGGCTGCGAACCAACCTGCCACTGCTGCCGATGTGCCAGGTCAGAGAGCTCGCCTCTTTGCAGCTGGCACAAGGCTTGGCACTGTCTTACTCTGGGACATGCGAGCTCCTGTGTCGCGTTCTGTTGATATCATCAACACAGTCGAGCCTGTTCGCATCATTCATACAGACTCACCAGAGATTTCATGCTTGGCACTTTCCTCGCTGTGCCTGGTACATGGCGGCAATGATGGACTGGTGCAGGCTTGGGATGTACTAGCGTCCGACATGCAGCCCATCCGCACACTGAACTCGCGTTTCTCTTCGCGCGCTCGTCGCAGACTGCTGCAAGCACAGGCCAGCGCCCAGGGTGTCGGGATCAATCTCTTCGCCGCAGGTGCAATTGCTCTCGACCCCGATCCCACTGTGCTTCGTGGCATTGTGTCTCTGGGCACTCATCTACTCTACTGGGCCTACAGTTCGTCTGCAGCCGATCAATACAAGTCGAACAAGCGTCGACTGCGCAGG
Organism: Cercospora cf. flagellaris; assembly: GCA_005356885.1. Lineage (NCBI taxonomy): Eukaryota > Fungi > Ascomycota > Dothideomycetes > Mycosphaerellales > Mycosphaerellaceae > Cercospora > Cercospora cf. flagellaris. Next base: position 114,483 of record RJLU01000013.1, on the reverse strand, counting down.
TCCGAGCGCGGCAGCAATGCAGCCGGCGAGCGATTTTCAGTTGCGACTCGTAGCAATCTGAAGAATTACATCGAGCACGAACAGCTGGAGTTACATCGTGAGAAACAGCAGCGAAGCAAGGAATCCCAGCGCTTTGCTGGCCGCTTCGGCACTGACCTGCTTGGCGGTAGCGAAGAAGAGATGCTTGCCTATGCGGCTATGCTGAGTCAAGAGGCGTACGAACAGGACCACGCTCGCAGGGCATCCGATACTAGTGCTACACCCAGTGTTACGGCAAGCAGCACCGATCAAAGTGCTGACTTCACGCCTGCATACAGTCCACCACGCCACGAGACGCCAAAGACGGAGGACGAGTTGGATGCAGATATTGCCGAAGCCATACGCCAAAGCTTGGCAATGTCTCCTTCTGCTGGCTACGATATCCCCATCAGACACTCGAAGCCAAAGAACAAGCGTCCGCAGTCCACACAGACCTCCCCGCGATCGTCCCCAGCACTCGCAGGCTCCAGCCAGGCGAACGAGATGAGCGACCTAGACTTTGCGATTCAGCTCAGCTTGGCCGAAGAACAGAGCAAGCAGGCGGCACTGGAACAAGACAATCAATTCCCCAGTCTGCCAGGAGGAACTGGCAAAGGCAAGGGAAGGAAGTTCTGACAGAGCATGTACTTTGCGTGGCGGTTGAGGGAGAAGTGGGGCGGGGTGATGGGTCGGCGCGCGTACTTTGCATTTCTACTTCGCTTCTTGACTTCTACGTACCGTAGATATTACAATCGAACAATTAGATGCAATTGATACTTGTTCTTCATAGCGTAGACTTGCCGCCGATGTGGTTGTGAGGTGATGTTTCTTGTAACACGCGAGCACATTCATGCCAAGCTTCGCAGACGCTCGGACGGTTTCGTCACTGCGAGAGGGCAGGCACGAGAGAAGCTGCACGTCAAAACATCCACCACATCGCCCGCCAACACCCTCCACCGCGCCCAGACACACCGCGCCGCTGCCTCTCCGCTGCCGAACCCACTCCACTACTAGATCTGAGCACTGCATCTCCCTCTCACCGCCGCCAATTCGACCTCCCCACTGCATTGCGCCCGAATCAGGACTCTCTGGACACACAGCACCCTCCTGTGTTTGACCGCGCCGCCCGACCACGACTTCGACCCCTACCGCCCACGCTGATTCGACGACAATGGCAGAAGCTGCCGCGCTGAGGCAGCAGCCCGTCATGGGCGATACGGCCATGGAGGACGCGGGCAAGGTCGAGCACAGCCTGGGCACGCCAATTGATCCGCCCACCATACCCACCCTCGATGGCTGGATTGAGTCGCTCATGACCTGCAAACAACTCGCAGAGGACGACGTGAGACGGTTGTGCGAGAAGGCGCGCGAGGTCTTGCAAGAAGAGTCGAATGTACAGCCCGTGAAATGCCCTGTCACAGTCTGCGGCGACATACACGGCCAGTTCCACGACCTGATGGAGCTTTTCAAGATCGGAGGCCCCAATCCCGATACCAACTACCTCTTCATGGGTGACTACGTCGATCGTGGATACTTCTCTGTCGAGACCGTTACGCTGCTCGTCGCGCTCAAGATTCGCTACCCAGGGCGCATCACAATCCTGCGCGGGAACCACGAGTCGAGACAGATCACGCAAGTCTATGGTTTCTACGACGAGTGCCTTCGCAAATACGGCAATGCCAATGTGTGGAAGTTCTTCACCGATTTGTTCGATTACCTCCCCCTCACGGCTTTGATCGACAACCAGATCTTCTGCCTGCACGGTGGTCTGTCGCCGAGCATTGACACTCTGGACAACATTCGTGCTCTCGACCGCATTCAGGAAGTGCCGCACGAGGGCCCAATGTGCGATCTCCTCTGGTCAGATCCAGATGACAGATGTGGATGGGGAATCAGCCCCAGAGGTGCTGGGTATACGTTTGGACAGGATATCAGTGAGGCGTTCAATCATAACAATGGTCTTACGCTCGTGGCGAGAGCGCATCAGCTGGTTATGGAGGGCTACAACTGGAGTCAGGACAGGAACGTGGTCACGATATTCTCTGGTGAGTTTGAAGTGGGCAGACGTTTGTTTGGAATTGCACTGACGTGTGTTTACAGCACCAAACTACTGCTACCGTTGTGGTAATCAAGCTGCGATCATGGAAATTGACGAGCATCTGAAATACACCTTGTATGTCTCGCTCTCGACCTCGAGAATGCGCCACAACAGCTGACATTTGTCCTTTTCTAGCCTGCAATTCGATCCTTGCCCACGCGCTGGCGAACCTATGGTCTCCCGCCGAACACCAGACTACTTCTTGTAGTGTGCTGGTCACGAAGAACCGGAATTCTCGTGTCTATGATACTAGCGTACGAGCCGCGAAGGAAACATGAGCTAGGATGACTTGCTGAAATATGGCTGGCGGCAATGATGACGAAACGTGGACAGCCTCGATGCCTTCTTCTTAGCATGTTGTCGTCCTCTTCTTTTCGGAGGAGGCAGAGTGAAGCTCATAGAACGGAAAGACAAAAGACGATACAACGAAGTCGTTTTTGTCTCCCAGATGTACCATGGTGTCTTGCACTGGCGCGTCTCCTGCCGCTGTGGCAGCTGCGCGGCTCGTGGGTAGATAACACGAGAAATAATGGCCCCGTCACTCATGATGTGCTGTCAATGGTGTAGTTTGTGTCTGAAGTTCGGCGGATCCCACATCTCATCGTTCTCCTGGTTTATTATTGACAGATGGCGTGTGTCATTAGATCGCGTTTCATGACGTTGCTGCATTCGTCGGAGAGTCGTATGCGTGTATCTGTCCTTGTCAGCTTTCTGCCCTCCACAGCAAGAGAGCTCCACTCCTGCATGCTCAATGTCGACTACGACTTACACTCTCCGAAAACCCTATCCATTCTTCGATCCCTTTTATGTATACGTCCTCTTCGGAAGACGGTACTTTCTCGTGATCCCATGTTGTGATTGCATGGAATTCTGCTTGTTGTTCGAGAATGAATGTTTCTGTTGGCAGGCTTTGCTCCTCCTCTTCTTCGTCGTGTTCGGCGTCGTCGGTGGAAATATGGGTTGAGGAGGTTTGGTGAGGTATTTGGCGATTCGTCTTTTGCGCTACGATTCCGGTGTAGGATGATGGGAGGTTGATGGTTTTGCCGAGGAGTTTGCGGCCGCGGAAGTGTTGTGTTACTTCATTGGAGGCTGATGATTGTGATTGTTGAGTGGGAGGAGAGGCCGCTGTTGTGCTGTTGTTCGGTTGTGGGTTCCAGTATCTTTCTGCGATGGAGATAGGGCCGGAGTGGTGGATTTGGCAGGGGAGGATGTTGGGTTGGAGGGTTTTGGGTTTGGTGGAGGAGGAGGATTGGATAGCGAGCATTCTGGCAGATTGTGTTTTTCGGATTGGTGAGGTTGGCTTTTGTTGGTCGTGGCTATGGGTATTGATGTAGGAGCGTGGTCCTGGAGACGCGTTCGGACACGGGAAGTCGCGTCGCAAACGGTCTTGGCATTGAAGTGAAGATCATGCGGAAAGACCACCGCGATTCTTCATCAACAGCATTTGACTTCTGTCATTATCATAATTCTTCCACCTACTTCGTCGTCTCTACACGTGTTTGAACTGGCCGCATCCGAAGTTACTGCAAGGTGACCCTCCTTTGTATAAGACTTCACGAAGTACCAGAGACTCCCGACTTGATTCAGAGAAGGCTATATCTAACAGCTATGCCTCAAGGCGGGTCTCGAGATGCCTTCTCTGGAAGTTGCCAGGCGGATAGGCTGGGAAAGCCCTGCTCTGCCGGAGAAAGGCGTGCTTACTGGCGGTTATTCTGATACACTGCATCCTTCAGGCGATGGTCCGGGCGCTTCCCGTATGCATATCCAAAGACCCAGAGATGCACTGCCTACATCAATACGACGTGAGCTGCACTAACCGTGGATACCTCTGAATGCAACTACCTCTGAGTGCAAGCGTCTAACCAGATTGGCTCTTAATCCATGAAAATCTTTGCTGATTGGCTTAGCGACCTTCGCTTGCGCTCAGAGGTAGTCGCATTCAGAGGTAGCCACGGTTAATCATGAATGAGAGTATCGACTTGATTGGCAGACTGGATGCGCAATATCAACAGCTCCATCAATTCACGGGTCATCCAACGAGCTGCGGACCGGCACATTCGGTTCATTCGACGAGTTCTTTAGTGGCCATCATGAAAGACAGCATCGCGCGCCCTGAAAAGGAATCGAAAGAAAGATGATTCCCGTGCATGACAAGCCGTCTCGTGGTCCGATCTCCTCCGGCTCTACACACCTCCAAGGCACGATCTTGACCGCAACAATTGGGAAGCTCTCAAGTTGGCCGACTCCGCGCAAGGATGCACATCGGCGTATCTGCTCTATAGCTGCATAAATTGGTACGAGTTGACCTCCGCCATTCGTGGAATCATGTGGGTCAAACTTCTGCCAGACATGTCGGCCAAGCAATCTCTTGCAGATCTTGGTTGGATCGCCATTTCTGGTATATATCATGCATGAGAGTCTGCATTGCAGCTCCAATGTATGGTCCTCAACGCAGCACGCAGCTCTACCCGAGCATTGGCGTCATCATGCGCTGTGTCGTTGGTCGCTGTCAGGACGCAATACACATTCGGCAAAATCAGTAATACCTCGGGCTTAAAAGATGTCCCTAGCATGGAGAACGATATACTGGCAGTCGTACTCGGGCAAAGGAGCTTCTTTCGGACGTTCCTCCGCAGCGCAGGCACTTAAGCTACCGTTAGCGCACATCGTCCTCCACATGCGCGCTATGATGTGAAGCTGCGCCAGCTCCCGCTGGTGCTGCTCATCACTCCTACCTATGCAGATATGCAGAGTGCATTGGCTTAATGTAGGATAAGTAGGCTTGGCTGCGGATAACACTTACGCCAAGGTGTCTACACATCCCTTCGTTCAAGAGTTGATTTCCTTGTCGCCAGTTTCAGTCGCTCCATTATTGCCAGTTGGTAGAGTAGAGAGCTGACCGTTCTCATCATGCAACCTAAAGCATATCGCTCCTTCACCAAAAGTGCTATACCAGCTTTACTTCAGAGATTTGCACCGTCGCTCAACGCAGAAGCATTTCTGGCCGCAGCCAATGTGTTCCCTACACGAATCAACAATCATGTTGCCGATGACCTGATCGATTGGTATGGAGTGAGTGATGACTTGTTGTTGTTGGACTAGCACTGACGAAATTTGACAGGTCGAAGGCGCCGAAGGACCCTCTATTCAGGCTAAGTATTCCGCAACCCGAGATGCTACATCCGGAACATCTCGCCCTCGTCCTGGACGAGATGAGGCGGCCAGGCACGAGCAGAATCCGGCTTCGAGCTGCTGCAGAACATGTGCGACATCAGATGAATCCTCATCCCGCAGGCCAGAAGCAAGAAAACGTGCCTCGATTGGGTGGACAGCCTGTCCAAGGCTTGCAGCACAAGTATCGAGAGACTGTCTTGTTCTTCCCCTCTGAGGTGGGAACTCACTCTCATTGGTCGTGATGTATCTGCTGTCAGTTGTGGCCATCAGTTGACCTCCCTCGCAGGCACAATACTGTCACGCATACTGCACATATTGTTTCCGGTGGGCGCAGTTCACGTCAGTCGGCTCGGAGCAGGCCTTCAAGACGTCCGATATCGATATGTTGCAGCAGTATGTTTCGAGGCATCCTAAAGTATCGGACGTTTTGTTCACCGGAGGTGATCCCATGGTTATGCCGACAGCAACGCTCAAACGCTACATCGAGCCACTTATTGGTCCCAAGGCACCTCCGAACCTCGATACAATTCGCATTGGCTCGAAATCGCTAGCATGGTGGCCCTATCGTTATGTGAGCGATCCGGATTCACAAGAGCTTCTGCGGTTCTTCTCTGAGGTCGTCAAGTCTGGCAAGCACTTGACCATCCAAGCACATTTCAGTCACCCTCGGGAAGTGGAGCACCCTGTGACACAGGAGGCTGTCCGTCTGATAAAACTGACTGGCGCACATATTCGATCGCAGGCACCGTTGATTAGACACGTCAACGACGACCCCGAAGCGTGGACCCGTATGTGGAAGTTGCAGACCAAGATCGGCATCGTGCCATACTACATGTTCGTGGAACGTGATACTGGTGCTCGCGATTACTTCTCCGTGCCCCTGTCGAGAGCAGTTGAAATCTACGATGATGCTTATTCGCAGCTCCCAGGAACAGCAAAAACCGTCAGAGGCCCTTCTATGTCGGCCAGTCCAGGTAAAGTTTGCGTGGTCGGCAAGGCTATGGTGCACGGAGAATTACATTTTCTGCTGCGCTTCCTTCAGGCTCGAAATCCGGAGTGGACAAAGGGTGTCTTCTTTGCCAAATACGATCCAGAAGCGAGATGGCTCGACGATCTGAGGCCTGCGTTTGGTGCCGATGATTTCTTCTATGCCAAGGACTATGAGAGACAGAAGCTATCGATGGCGAAAGGTTCGTCAGGTCAGCTTACTGACCAAGACTGGATGGATATGAGCGATGGGTGGAACGTGCTAAAGGATAGCGGAAATAGCGCAGCTATGTTATGACGTGATTCAATCGACAGCAGCGACCATAGAGCATAGCTTTCAACAATGGGCGACTGTGGGCTTGGACCATTGTAAGCTACAGTTGGGATGACCAGGCATGTACTCCGTTCCAGGATGGAATTTCCCACAATTGTGATCTCTGCAAAGCGCTGACTTAGGTGGGTGTTGCCATGTCAAGATCAGAATGCACCGACCTGTCGTAATCTGTGGAAGCTCTGCTTCGAATCATCGGCTATTCACTGCTTAGACGAGACGCGACATGATCTCACATATTCTTCTTCATTCGTGCCCACAGCGGGGCAGAGCTCGGAAACGCACGTGTGGCACTACATCAACATTCAAATACTACAGGATCATGCGAGGCAGGTTCTCAACGCCATGTCGTGCAACTCGATGCCTTGAATAAAGAGCTTGTGCCTTCTCCTCCGCTTCCGACGTCGGTTTCAAGTGTTCATAAATCACATAATCGCTAAATGGTGGCTTTGTCAAGCCATTGCTATCAGAGAAAGCAAAATAATGGCGACCCCAGCAACATCCCACGTCGCTGCTGAACAACAACACCAGCAACGGGATCTCGGCCACGATAATATGACGACGAATGCTAGTATCAGCCCCTCCCTCCTACGATCAGCACCTCTCATTGTGTATAATCTGGCTCAGCTTCGCTTAGCATCTTTCTCAGACGATTATTCGCAAATGCGGCTCAATCTCAAGAGAAATGAGATCTCGAAGCTTGAGTAAGCTTTGGATGCGAGCGTTCGTAAGCATTGGACTAAGATATTCGCAGAAGCGACAAAATCTTCGATGCCATCGGTCAGCTGGTGATCAAGACAAACGGCGCTTTTGGATCGGCTACCGAGAAAGTGCGAGAGATCAATATGGGTCTGCATGATAACGAGCAGGTTCGTGAATGTATCTCGAGACGTTCATTCAAAAGTGCTGACGCAACTTGGTTCGTAGCTGGTAATAGTTCGACAGCACTATGACTATTGGACCATTGACAACATGGAGACTCGTCTCGATCTGGAAGCAATGCAGAATTTCATCAAGGGTCTCGCTACATCCGTGAACGAGATCAAAGACGAGTTCGTTGTGGTACACGATACTGCTCAGGAGATCAAATCTGCGGTGGTCAACGAGGCCGGTACCATTTCCATCGAAATGCGCTTACACGACATTTGGCTGACTCGCAGACCTAGGAATCGTGCAAGGACAGCAGCATGAAACGTCTACAGGCAGGTCTCAGGTTGATCAGAGCACGTCTGGGGCAACAATCGTGCATGACCTCCAGATTGATGCACAACATGCTTTGGAGAGTCTGCAAAAGATAGCGCAACGACTTGATCAGGACCCCGAACAGCCCGGTAGGATTCAATCTTTCCAAAGCATAAACCTCCCACTAATCGCGACAGGATTTGATAAAGTGGGACTTGATGCTCTCTCTGGAGTCGAGAATGAGCTTTCGAACATCGTCGATTACTTTCAGACATTGTCAGTGCAACTTGACGGCATGTCTGAGGAAATGACCCAAAAAATGATCGAACTTCGTCGGTCTGAGGGTGTGCATGATCGTCCGCCTGCAGACACTCGTGAAATGTTCATGGAATGTGCACGATATGTCGATGCCACGGGAGTCGAATTCTCTCTAGTTGAGGATTTCATGAGCAATTTCGTTATACCTCCCATGCAGAGGATCGGATCGCTGGGAAGACAATCGGATTCTGAGCAACGGAAAAGTTTCAACAAGTATTACAGGGAGGCCATGAAGGGACACACGCAGGCTATTGAGAGTCTTACCGAGAAGTCAAGTGATGAGATCTTGGCATCGCTGAAAGCTGGTGTCAGCGTCGTCGGTGAAGAAGGGAAACAGAGCTCCTTTCTTCAGGCGCCTCTTGAAGGTGTGAAAGGTCTGCACCAGAAGCTTGTGTAGACGCGGAGTTCTGTAGCCGATGACCCTGCGGAAGAATTCATGGTGATGGAGGGCACGATGCGTACACGAGAGCGAGGCTGAAACACGCCCAGCGAAGACTCTGGCCGCCGTCACGACAGTTTTGGCGGCTGAAGGTGATATTGAATGCTTGAGTGCGGTGCTGGAAAGCAGAGTTTTTGAGTAATTGCTTACAGCGAACGGAGCGATACGCTTTCGTCGTTGATGAGGTGTCCAACTGACTCACAAGCCATTTTGTGAGATCGCGAGCATCATCAGCAAGCCATGAGCCATACGTTCTTCTCCCGCATAATATCCATCCAGGTCCGTGTGGCAGTACTGGATTGCGCATGTCTTGCTGAGCCAGGACCTGCGGCGGGCTGTGCGTTCCAGACGTCCTGGAGCAATTGAAGGGCTTGGTGATAGCAATGAAACCCCGTCCTGTCCGCTGCGCGAGCAATCCATTTCGATATGCGTTCACGTTTACGAGCTCCTTTGGCCTCACAGCCGGCAATGAAAGCTGGCCACACCGTGCCAGGCCCACCTCCTGTGGTATCTGCCACTAGTGCCTCATCGAATCGGGTCAGGGCTCGTATCACATCGTCGACATGACTTTGAAGCATACCCGCATCCACATTTTTGACTCTTCGGTAGAAGAATATAACCAGACCAGTATTCAAAGCTGAGTACATGTGCGTCGTCGAGAGTGCTGAAGATCCGCCTAGTGACGCTGCAGAGAATTTTCGAATCTTGTTTTCCAGGTATCTTGCTTTGCTGTCAAGTTCTCCGCCCCAGCCACCAGCAGCTTTGAGTGCATCCATTTGGTTTGCCAAACGCGTGACTTGGGACAAGAGTTTCAGCCATGTCTCGGGAATTCCATAAATCTTTGGGTAGAGCGTGTGTGGATTTTCACGCGAATCTTGGAGATGAATGTCCCGCAGCGCAGTATCCTCATGCTCCATGTCCTCTTCTTGATCATCTCCGCCTGGCTGTGAGCCCATACGCATGCCCTCGCGGCGTGTGCCAGTCCCGTTGTGGGTCTCAAATCGTAGGAAATCATCAAGAAGTCCCCCGGTATCGTTACGTTGTTGAGCAGCAGTAGCATTGTTTGTTTGCAGTTGTTTGATCAAGGCATCGTAATCGTGGAGCACGTAGGTGGATTCTCCAACGATACGAATCCACGTGTATACGTGGTGAAGTAGTCGAGACTTACGCGACACTTGTCGTTTGGCAATGCCTCTGAATCGCATGAGTCGTTCTGCGTCGATTATATGACAGCGGGCATCTTTTTGCGCGCCCGTGTGTATCTGGAAACATGTTAGCAGCTTCCTCGTAGAGCCGAAGCAACCGCGCACCATACCGCAAGTGTCAACATGTTCATTATCGCTCCGAGCTGATCCTTGTACTTTGCTTTCCGAGGACCACTACATTCGTCTTGCAACGATTGTTTTAGAGTTGCCAAGGCTTGCTCTTTACAAGACCGAGAGATCGTGTCCCAAAAACCATCAGCCCTCTCCAGGTCTTCATCATACATTGAATTCAGATGCAAATGATGGGCCGATACGGCAAGAAGACTGAACAGCGAGGCGCTTTTAGCAGATGATATACTGTCGTTCTTCATGAAAGATATTTGAGCGAAAGCTTCGACGGCCGATGACAGATTCACAATCTCCCAAGGCGATTTGTTGGCAATCGGCATTGCCGACATGTGTTGTATCACTCTCGACTTGAAATGTCTTAGTAAGTCTGGTGCCAGATTTATTGTCTCTTCTTGGCTCAAGGTCTCTCGTGGCTGGTCGTCCAAAGTCGAGTGCTCCATGACTGGCCCTTGGCTAAAGTCTTGCACAATGGGGCCGTCGGCGATAGTGGAATTTCCAAAAAGAGCATTTGTCCCTACCAGTGGATCCAGCATCTCGAACGTGGACATGATAGCATTCTGATTGGCGCCTAGATCAAAAATATCGTCCCACTGGAGCATGTCATTCGCGCTGTACATCGAAAGCACGTCTTCAAATGGAGAAGTGTCGTATGCATCAAGTTGCTGGGCTGATCCCAGGTTATGATCCTCTGGTACAGCAACCGCTGTCATTGAGGTTTGTGCCTGCAATTGAGGCGATTCATGCCGACTTGGACCAGCACTGAAGACTCCAAATGGGCCTACAAATTTGGCGTTGCTTGACGTAGTATCTCCGCTCAGGGTATCAACCCTATCGAGAGAAGCATCAACTGAGCCTTGCAATAAATTCTTTCCGGTCGACTTGGTCATCCGAAGGCGTGCAGACTCGGGGAAGAGGTGTCTACGCACCGCACTCGTTGGTGCAGAGTCATCGTTGGTGGAGGCGTTGGCCTCTGCGTCGCCAGAGCCTTCAGTCGAGATCCATCGGAGATCGAAAGTATAGCCATCGCACGCAGTGTCGCTCCTCTCACATTTCATACAAGTGGGTCGCCTCCCGTCGCAACGGACATGTTTTCTTCGGCAATTCGAGCATCCATCGAAAGTTCGTTCCCATCGTCTCTCTGCGACTTTCCTCGGCATGGAGACTTGCTGAGCGGCATCCGTATCTGGCTTGCCTTCCACGGGCTCTGTTGCATGCTGAATTGATGGAGAAAGAGTCCACGCGATAGCCGTTGTAACCCCGCTCAACGCCAAGAAGTGATTTGATGGATGAAGGTAGCAGGTGTTGCCGAGAGGCAGGTAAGCCCGGCCGGCAGAAATACCCTTACGCCCAATCCTCAGAACGATGAAAGCAATAGTCCATTGACGATAGTCGGTTGTATAGGCGAGGCGACATGGCACAAGAGATTGATCTAGTTGCTCCGAATGGACGATCGTTCAAACTTAACACTGGACTGTTCATTGACAACACTTTCGTTTCAGCGGCCGAAGGAGGCGAAATTGTTAGTATCGATCCAGCGTCAGTAAACACAGATTCAACAACAATGTCTCGAACGTACTGATAACAGCTCTAGGACCGGCAAATCGATTGCCACAGTCCAAGCTGCTGGGACCAGAGATGTGGACATCGCAGTCAGAGCAGCCAAGCGTGCACTTAAAAGCCGCGAATGGAAAGCCGTGACAGCCACGGAACGCGGCATGATGACGTCGCGTCTCGCAGATCTGATCGAGCAGCACAAGGAGACCTTCGCAACCATTGATGCTTGGGATAATGGGAAGACATACAACGAAGCGCTGACGAACGATCTACCTGAGGCTATTCTCGCTATCCGATACTACAGCGGGTGGGCAGATAAGTCCTACGGTCAGACTATTGAAACAACGCCCGAGAAGCTTGCCTACACGATCAGGCAGCCCATTGGTGTTGTAGCTCAAATCATTCCGTGGAATTATCCACTTTCGATGGCAACATGGTTCGTTATGTCCCCATCCACTTCCAACTGTATTTCCAGAGATTGACGATCTCCTCCAGGAAACTGGGACCTGCTTTGGCATGTGGTAATACTGTGGTGCTGAAAGCTGCCGAACAGACACCGTTGAGTATCTTGCTATTGGCGCGTTTGATCGTCGAGGCAGGCTTTCCCAAGGGCGTTGTCAATATCATCAATGGCCTTGGCAGGGAGGCTGGCCACGCGCTGGTCAATCACCCACTAGTAGACAAGATCGCTTTTACCGGGTCAACTGCGACGGCGAGGGAAATTATGAAGGCTGCTGCTCTCACGTTGAAGAACATCACATTGGAGACCGGAGGTAAATCGCCTCTCATCGTTTTTCCAGATGCAGACCTAGAGCAAGCCGTGAACTGGGCTCATTTGGGCTGCATGAGCAATCAAGGCCAGATATGCACAGCCACCACACGACTTTTCGTTCACGATGATATCTACGATGATTTTGTCAAACATTTCGTTGCAAGGACTCAGCAAGCAAGTCTGGTCGGCGATCAGTGGGACGACAAAACCTATCAGGGACCGCAAGTATCGCGCCTTCAATACGACAGGGTCATTGAATATATCGAAAAAGGAAGGTCTGAAGGCGCGACGGTGGCCTTTGGGGCAGAAACAGTGAAAGGTGCTCCGGACGGCGGGTTCTTCATATCTCCGACCATTTTTACAGACGTTCGGGATGATATGACAATCTACCGAGAAGAGATTTTCGGCCCTGTCGTGACTGTCTGCAAGTTTAGCTCGGAGGACGAAGCTATCTCACGGGCTAACGACACCACTTATGGTCTCGGAGCGGCGGTCTTCACTAAAGATCTGCAAAGAGCACATCGTGTGGCTGCTGAAATTGAAGCAGGAATGGTTTGGATTAATAGCAGCCAGGATTGCGATCCACGGGTTCCTTTCGGTGGTAGGTTCTTTTATCACTTGCGTTTGGTGGCAGGATACTAATAATGCCAGGTGTGAAACAAAGTGGTATAGGTCGAGAGCTTGGTAGTGCTGGGCTTGAAGCATACTCGCAGATCAAGGCTGTGCATATCAACATGGGCAACATATTAGATTGAGGCGAGCTAGCTGTACGACAGAGATCTTGTAGGCCTTGAGGCTACGCTGCGGCAGGAATGTGTGTCGGTCTCGTTTTGGGCGCGAAGTCATCTACAGACAATGTTGCAGCTGTCTCAATTGACGATGATCGGTCGATGTCAAAATATTTCAGCATACAGCAAGTGAAAGTGATGTGAATGTGTCAGAAAGGAGCACAAGTTGACATGGACCATCTCCAGCCTTTGCAAAAGATGCCAAGCCATGGAATGGAAGGATGGAAATTCGGACTGCATCATAACAACTGGAGATGGCAATCCCAGCGGCATGCTCCGACACGATGTGAACGCCTGGTACGCTAGCTGCACCGTAAGTAAGCCAGCTCGGCCCGCATGCTAGTAGTGCAAGTGATCCCGAGGAAGGTCAGCCCGAGGGCGTCCTATCAAGGTCAATGTAGCAGACAGTGGGCACAGAGCATATGCAAGTACTCTGTGGTCACTTCTTCTTGTAACTATTGTCAACCTGCAGGACTCCTTCAATCAAGCAAAACAGTAACCTCACAACGATGGCTAACCGCGGCGAGCGTTTCGATCCTCATGTACACACAATTTGTGATCTGAAGCGACTGGGAAGTGCTCAGCTGCCTCAGATGTATAGAGGTCGGTCGACACGTATTCGTAGATTCAGGGAGCGCTAATTCGAGACCTACCAGAGTATTACAATGAGGGAGCAATGGACTTATTGACCCTGAAAGACAACGAGGCTGCATATAGACGATACATGATCAAACCAAGGATATTCAGAAACGTTGCCAAGGTCGACACGTCTTGTGAGATCTTTGGGCAGCGTGTACGATGTCTCCGAGATTATCGTGCCCAACAACTAAGCTAATGCCTTCTGTCAGGTGAGCATGCCTCTCGGCTTCAGCCCGGCCGCGATGCATCGCTTGGCACATCCTGAAGGTGAGCTTGCTGTTTCAAAAGCTGCAGCCAAATACAACATTGCCATGGGCCTATCGTCCTACGCCACGGAGCCCCTGGAGTCGGTGATAGCTGAAGGAGGATCGAATCCCTATGCCATGCAGCTTTGTGTCTTGAGAAACCGTGAGATTTCTCATCAAATGATTCGAAGAGCAGAAGGTAGTTCTCAGCGTCTTTGTCCGACCCTCAGATGAATGTGCTGATGAAATGTCCAACAGAGGCTGGATATAAAGCAATATTGGTCTCCGTCGATACGCCTTTGCTTGGTCGAAGACTGAACGAGCACCGTAACGAGTTCACACTGCCCGAGGATATGGGCTGGCCGAACTTGCTTTCGGATGGCAAGAAAGAACTTACCGGAAGATCAAGCGCCGAGGACAATGACACAGACTTTGGTCAGTATCGATCAAATCGCACGGACTGAGGCATACTGACTCGTTGTAGATCCGACGCTCACTTGGGAAACCGCCGTACCTTGGCTTCGGCGTCAAACACAGCTACAGATTTGGTTGAAAGGCATCACCGCCGCAGAAGACGTGCGTCTCGCCATAACACACGGGGTTGATGGCATCCTCGTGTCCAATCATGGGGGCAGGCAATTGGACGGGCAGCCTGCAACATTGGATTCGCTGCGCGAGTGCGCGGAGGCCGCCGGAGGCAAGATACCAATTGCCGTCGATGGCGGCATCAGGCGCGGATCCGATATCTTCAAAGCACTTGCTTTAGGCGCGACGCATTGTTTTGTTGGTCGGATACCAATATGGGGCTTGGTATGATTCTCCTTTCTGTCTCCATTTCATGGAAATATTGCTGACCTCTTCACAGGCTGTAAGTTGCGTGATCAAATAACACTGTTCGGCCGCTAATATTTGAATTTGCAGTATAATGGACAAGCCGGCGTTGAGTTGGGGCTGAAGATTCTGCACCACGAATTGAAACAGACGATGGCATTGGCGGGCTGTCGAACCTTGAAGGATATCACCCGAAGCCATGTTACCTTTCTAGGACAGAATGGCGCACTGGCAAAGCTCTAGAAGTCATGGCAGATACGTGTCTCAATTAAATGTTTACACCTGAGTGACATGGATCCCGCAGAAGACCTGTATTTTTTTTTTTCAATTGAGCATCTTTCAAGCTGTTAGTGGTATGAGATTCGTACTGGCCATGAGAGAAGAGTCGAGCGATATAGAAATGATCAGAGACGAATGGCCGCATTCATGGACTAACAAAATCGCATGCAGCCCCTCGGTAGTCGATTGGAGCAGGATCAATGAATGAATTCCCTCGTATGGACGAGACATCTACATTTAAGCAACTTGTACGCCAGCGTCAACCAGCAGATCTCTCAATCTGGACGTCTCACTCTTGCCAAGAAGAGAGAATGGTTTTCTCAAGCCACCCGTAGACCACCCTCTGAGTTCCATACCGGTCTTCACTGCCCCAGCATAATTCCCCTCCTCCAGAAGGGCACATATCGGCCAGATCTTCTTCCACAATTCGCGGCCTCTCTTCAAATCGCCTTGCACTGCAATCGTATCGTATAGTTGCATGGACAATTCCGGTATGAGATTTGTTGCTCCCCAAACGCCTCCTTTGGCACCAGCCGCCAGGCCGTAGAAGGTTAGAGTGTCCCAACCGTTGAACGTTGTGATTTCTCCAGAGCGATGGAAGAGAAGCTCGGTCAAAGCAGGGCCATCTTCCGAAGTATCTTTCATGTATTTGACGCCAACAGATGATAAGCTTGCAATTTCTGCCGGTGAGAGCTTGGTGCCAGTAGCAGAAGGAATGTTATAGTAGACAAGGTCCAAACCAGATTCTTGATGGATTTCGCCAAGGAACTCCTTCAGCTGATCAAGATTCAAGGCATCGTAGAATGGAGGCACAACCATCAGAGCAGATGCCCCGGCTTTCGATGCATGGACTGCAAGTTGCACGGCTCGATGTGTGGAGAGGTCACCAATGCCTGCGACAATTGGTACCCGACCTGCAGCCGCTTTCACGCACTCTTCCACCAGAATTTTGCGCTCCTCCACCGATAGCACTGTGAACTCGCCTGTGCTTCCGCCCGGAACTAAGCCATGAACGCCAGCCTCAATGAGTCTGTTGATATGTTGGTGAAGAGCTTGTACATCGATTTGGGTCTGGTCTGAAGTGTAAGGCGTTATCAAAGCTACCATGATGCCTCCAAGCTCTGCTGACGGTGGTGCGGATCCCATGACTGCTAAATTGTGTGTTTGTGATTCTGTGCGAAGAGCAAGAAAGCGTGTCTGTAAATCTGTAGAATGGAAATATGATTCTCTCCGTCACCGGGTGGCTTCTAAGTACCTTGTGACGTGGAGAAGGTGTTCCCGGCCCCGATTGCATGATGGCAGTTAACCACGAGTGATGGCCTGAGACTTCGAGACAAGTGCCAACTCGCGAACAACAAATCGACTGCGTCCAACGTTAATTTGGTGTGCTCTCCGCACAGCCTTGATTGCTCGTCTGCATCAATTGTTGGGACAAAATGGCGCAGAACTGCTCGCGAAGGAGGGGATACCAGGAGCGCACAGTCTCCAAATTCTCACAGCAAAGAGCGCGGAATAAACCGCCTGGGATCCTGTTCTGTTTGTGACAGCAGGCCGCTCACTCAATGCCCGAAATCCCGTCCTCAGACCATAGATAGGCCAAGCTGTGGAGGTGTGAGACAAATCATGAGACTAACATTTGCGGAGGCAGACCTGAATGCTTTCGTGACGTTTCGTCTAAGCTGTCGCAAAGTGACACCGACCGATCGCTGCACAAATTTCCTGTTTGGGTGTTGACGTTGCCAGTATCCCTGTCGCCTCGGACTCCATAGCCGACCTGGTTTGACCTGAACGATTTCTACATAATCGAGCTCGCTCATGTTATTGGGGACGGAAGCATAGTCCAAGTTGCTTGCTCGCATTAGGGCGCAGAGCGAGGAAAAAGTTCTCGTGGAACGATCGTCTTGGCATCTTGGATCACGTAGAAGGTTTCCCCGGCCGGTGACAATGTTGTACTTTGTACATCGGTAGCCAATCTACAAGGCTAGCGCCACGGCAGACAACAGCGCGCCACTGATGATACACACCTTCCCCAGATTACTGGTGGAACGAGGCTGGGCCTAGATAGGCTAAGATAGAAGCATGCAATGAGGGGTGCCGCTCGAACATATGAATGCCCAATGCCTTTCTTCTCCACCCCAAGTCTGACATCGATCGAGCACATATTCTCGTTGTTGCAATCTCGCTATGGATTACGAAAAGGGTGAAGCAATCACACCTATGCCTTCGAACACCAAAGTCGCCGGTGAAGTCTACGCAGCAGATGGGCAAGAAGATGCTGTCTTTGGCGAAATCGTTGATACTGGTCCAAACTATCGCAATGTGAGCTAGATGTCGCGTGGCTGCCATGCGGTACTGATCTCTCCAGGTTGGTTGGCTTGGGACCACAGCTCTTATGCTGAAGACTCAAATTGGACTTGGCGTTCTCTCCATTCCGTCGGTCTTCGATACTGTTGGCATGATACCAGGAGTGATTCTCTTGATCACAATCGCATCGCTCAATGCATGGAGTAACTACATGGTTGGTGTCTTCAAGAACAATCATCGTGAGGTGTATGGCATTGATGATGCCGGGAGGATCATGGTAAGGCCAACCCTGGGGACTGGAACATTGTGCTTTTAGCTAACAGCATAGCTCGGGAACTGGTGTCGTGAAGTTCTCGCAACTGCATTTGTGCTATGTAAGTGGTCCTTATTTCTCCATTTGTCCAGAAGAGCTCTGCTGAATCGATGACAGATGAGATCTTCGTCGCCGGTGCCGCAATGCTTGGTGTATCAATCGCACAGAACGCTCTCTCAGCACATGGCGCTTGCACTGCCATTTTCGTCGCAGTCGCTGCCATCATTGGGTTCTGTCTTGCGAGCATCCGCACACTGGGAAAGATCAGCTGGCTGGCGTGGATAGGAGTCACATGCATTATCGTCTCACGTAAGGTCATCCCGGGCAAGTTTTGAAACGTCACTAACCTGCATTCGATAGTGCTCACATTGACTGTGAGCGTTGGCGTTCAGGACCGTCCTGCGGCCGCACCGCAAGACGCCGTCTGGGTTTCCGACTACAAACTTGTCGCACAGCCGTCCTTCCGCCAGGCTATGTCAGCAATCTCGACACTAGTCTTCGTCTACGCTGGCACGCCAACCTTCTTCCCCATCGCCGCTGAAATGAGAGACCCGAAGATGTACAAGAGATCGTTGATGGCTTGCCAGGTTACGGTGACACTGGTTTATCTTGTCATCGGTATCGTCGTATACTACTTTTGTGGCTCATATGTGGCCTCGCCAGCTCTCGGCAGTGCCGGAGTCCTTCTAAAGAAGATATGTTATGGCATCGCACTTCCAGGTTTGATCGTCACGACAGCATTGATCACTCACGTAAGTTGGCGGATGTTCCACAGACGTACTGCAGCTGACCTTCTCTCTAGATGCCGGCCAAGTATGCTTTTGTAAGGATACTCCGTGGCTCTCGACACTTGACTCACAACACGATCGTGCATTGGACTACTTGGCTAGGCTGCGTCCTAGCTGCGACTATTATCGCATATGTCATAGCCAGCGGCATACCCGTCTTTGGCAGCCTTGTCTCCTTAGTTGGTGCTCTCCTCGGTACATTCCTTTCATTTCAGCCAATGGCAGGGATGTGGCTCTATGACAACTGGTCCGAGGGCAAAGGCAGAAAGAGCTTGCGCTGGATGGGAATGGTCGCTTTCTGTGGATTCATGCTTGTGATTGGAACTTTCATCATGGTGGCTGGCAGCTACAGCGCGATTGCGCAAATCATTGACGATTACAATGCCACGGGAGGTTCAGCAGCTTGGTCGTGCGCAGATAATTCTGGCTCTATATAGTCCTTCGACTTGGATGTCAGCAAGTCGGCTTGCTGCACTGCTTGGAAACACAAAGAATTTTATAGCCATTGCCAGAATGCACCTTTGTGTCTCTAAGATGAGAAGCTCCGTAGCTCACGAGGCTGACGACGACACGAACTGGTCTGGAAGACATTGCCTGAGATGCGGGCAGTTACTGTCAGAAGACAGTTCCTGTTTCCAAGAATGCTAGGTGAACTATGCTTCTTCGCCTTGCGCAAAGGTGGACAAGCGCAGCTGAGAGCTGTTCGAGGCACGATTGGATACCCAACTCATGCCAGCGAAACCTGTGATGCTCACCTATGGAGTCAATAACACTCAAAGCTGGAACGAGGAGAGGCACGCGTCTGACTTGGGATGTGGTCCTGAGGCACGTCTTAGTAGACTTTGTCAGCACCATGGTTCTACTGTCAAACCCAAACTGTGTACACCTAATATTTCCCCAGCCGTTCCTACAAATGCAACCGACTGTCCCCAGTCGACATATTACAAATACTATCAAGCGCCCTCAAGTCGACGACCTCAAAGCAGCAGACACCATATTTGCATCACATCATGGACAAGCCTCCCGCTTATGGAGTGGAGGCACTGCCTCTCTACACGGGAGAACCTCCTCCATACACGAAGGAGCCGCCGCCCTATACATTGGATCCCACAAACTCGCGAACCAGTTGCTCGCCCGAGGTTACCGAGCGTCTACGCAAGTTTCTCTCCTTCTGCTTGGCAGTCGACTACGGCCTTCGCACAAGAACCCCGGATCAGATCACCTTGGACGATTTTCGCCACTTCGCAGGCCTCGCAAGACGTTGTTACAAAGTCTTTCCGAGCTCTCGGGGGCCCGTCATGAGCTACGTTGGCAACGTCGTGTCAGATGATCCCATCATCACTGAGCATCTCCTCACGCCAGCTCAAGCGCTTGGCATACCTGGCCAAGCAGTGTTGAGTATGCTGAGGATCTTTGTCGGCTCTCTTGGTCCCGTGACATCGATCATATTCGGTGTTCATCACTCCTACGCCAGGCTCCTCAGGCAGATGTTCGGTCTCAGAACTTTGGCCCGCCAGCTAGTCTTCGATCGTAAACAACTTTTCAAGGCTGTACTACCCGCATGGAATACCGATCTGCTCTACAGAATGATTGCTGCCAATCTTCGGCAGCAACATAGATTCTTCGAAGAGCTAGATGAAGTCAGTTTTGCTTGGACACTGACACTGGATGGCAGAATTGTGCTCATGATGGAGGAAGAGTGGCATAGTGGCAAGAAAGGGATGGAAGAGGCGGATATTGCCGACATGTGTATGATCCGTTTGCAAACGTGGATAAACTGCCACTTTGCGTGCTTGCTTGGGACAATTGGAAAGTTCGCTGAGAATATTGGGCGGCTAAGATCGAGACGAGACGAGCGACGACGTCCCGCAGCAGCAGGGTCATGATAGCTGGACGAATATCCAATCTTTGACCTGTAGGAAAACTAGACCATGCCCTTACCCATCAACGAACTCGAGTCGGTCCGAGCCAGGCTGGCTGCGGACAGCGAATTGGATACTCGCAAAAGCGGCAATTGTTGCTCTCTCACCGCGACCTTGTTCATGCGACTAGCTTGCTCTGCCCAATCCGGTGCCTCGGAATGGACCCGTAAATGCAGAGATGCGAGAAGCAAGGGAGTGCTCATGAAGCCCACGGGCATAGCAGGCTGTGTCGAACTGTAGTTTTCGAATCCCTTTCGCCGGAAGCTGGGCTAGTTGCATTTTATTTCGGTAGACGCTAGTGAGGCCTGACCCTGTCCCGCAAAGATGCTATAGAACAAGCAATTGGTAGCACGACAAGGTAGAAAAGGGCAGAAAATATGCGCAGCGTCTGTGCTCCTAAGGGCACGATACTGCGAGAATATATACGCCCAACGATCCCTTCGCTACTTGTCCTAGCATACATTCATACACGCGGATTTTGTTCGACGTACCATAACACGATACAATGCAACTCAAGATCTCCACCATCTCCGTCCTACTTGCCACTGCGATGGCGCTGTTTGTCGGGCAGATCAATGCCTTCGATGGGTGTGGCTGCGGGAAGTGTGCAGGAAGCCTGAATGTAAGTGATTTCTGTCTACATTCTACCGAAAAGTCTACTAATGCGTCGCGGCAGTGTATACCCTGCTCTCTTCCAAGCGATCCGGAATGTTCACGAGTGGGATGATGTACTGAGCATGATGAGAAGATGGAGAAACACGACATTTTCGGAGTTGGTGTTGGGCATGGGAGGAAGGCAATCATACTATTAGCTCTGCCGGTTTCATGCCTCATGCTCGTGAATCACACCCTGCTTATCAGCCCTCAGTTTGAGCCCTCAACGGTGCAGCGGTCTCAGACCTGGGTCCATGCTGCGTCAGCAAGTCTCGCTCCTCTACGTGTGGTTCATAAGTCATCAGGCCATTTGGGCTCTACAAGGAACCCCAACCATGCATGGATGCCGGTATAGCAGCGGAGTCTGTCTATGATGTCTCTAGAAATCACTGAGGATGACAAACTTCGATTTCACGACGTGTGGCCATTGTTAAGTCAGATCATATCTGAGCTCTGTTGAAAAGACGTTCTTGGCGTGGCAGGGGCTGACCGCTAGTCACTCAGCCCTATGTGAAGACCCAGAAACTCAAAATGTGTAGCCGGATACCGAGAGTGGTCCTCGCCCTACTGACGCTACTAAACCATTCGGAAGTTATTCCAGCATGGGTCTGCGTCTCCAAACATGCAGCGTGAACATCGGCTTCTTCGATCAAGGACAATGCGTGCTGTACTAGTCGTCTGATACCCACTCCACGCCATCAACGACGATCTCTGGGTCGATAAGCTACACAAAATGAGCACATTGATGGCCGAGTACAAACTCATGCTGTTCCTGAAGGCTTCATGTTTGCTTTCACCAGACTCTTGTTCCCCTGCTCAGCAGTTTTGCTCACTCCCGACGAATATATCCTTCGCTCCCCGTCATGAGATCTCCGGAACATGTTACTTCGCCAGACACGATGCCCCGAGAACGCGTTGTAGGGCAGAGTGACGAGGAGCGAAGAGGTTTCGAGGCCACGGAAGTCTGGTTCGCATTGTCGTAGCTGGTAATCAGTTTTTGTGAGCTCTCTGATGCAAAGCTATCATCTGTCAGAACAGCGGAATATCTTACATTAGCATGCTGACTGATCTGTGTCCAGAAAGTTTAATTTGATCGATATAGAAGCTCGCCTATTGCTCGTCCGGGAGTTGCAGAAGAGTTGTATGTGAACGCAAGGAAAAAAGTCTAGTATTGCTTCCAGCACGCGCCAACATCGACCTCCTTCACCCTACTGGGACTGTGGCATTCTCATGTTCCATCCGCCGCCCAATCCCCTTGCCGACAATGCCGTTTGTTGATCCTGAACGGCTTAATGCATCGGTGCCGTTGCCAAGCATCATGAGATTATCCGTGAAGATTGATCGTGCATATTGGTTTTGTACGCTTGAATCTTGACGACCTTCAGTTAGCTCTATTCTTTACAAGCGCACTCCATGAACTTACTGGATCGAAAGGCTCTTTTTCTGGCGTTTTCTTCGCCACGCCACTTGCCCAGTGCCATTGCTCCAGGTAGACTGCCATAGCAAAGGCCGCCAAGTTTTCCGGGGATTTGATCGCGCGATCGGGTTCATATTGCGCCAGGTTCACACAAGATGGCCATCCAATTGTGCCTTGCAGTCTTTTGTCGTTTGAGGCTCCTCCTCGAGGCCTTCCTTTGTCGTCAACAGATGGTTCGTCGATATCTGGGACATTGATCAGCCACTAGGTTTCGTAGACTTTCAGCATGTACCTGTTACATTTTTCGATATAGTGGAACATCTCGTGTATCCAGGTCGACTGGAGGTATTTGCTGAAATGAAAGTCTTGGCCTTCCTTGATATTGGCGGATTCTTCTTTCACCGACCATGTGTCGCTGAGAAGAACGCTGTCACAAAAGCCGAGCACAGTCGCTGTAGGGGGTGTGACCACTTGACCATAAGTGCCCGGACCAGGACACCACGAGGGGTTGGTGGGAATTTTGCCAGCTCCAACTGCCGTATGCTGACATTCGTAAAAGCTTTTTCCCTTTTCAAGTCCAACAAAGTTCCAGGCACCATAAGGACATGGCTGATGTGGGTATCCCGCTAAGCTTGATGTTAGAAAAAGTGCATTTGCTAATTTCAAGTCAACAACTCACGTTTCGCGAGAGTGTGTTTTCCTTCATTGGGGGTCCTGTCAACCCTCGGGTCTGTAGCATTCGCTTCAAGATAGATCAGAGCATTATCGCCGCACTTTAGATATATCTCGCCCTTGTTATCAAGCTGCCTCGCGAGGATCTGCTGATACTTCTCTGCGAGTCGTCAGTATGGAGCCCAGAGCTGCCCAAGACGTCGCTCTCAGCCGGAGACATACCTGCTAGGACAACAGGGTCGGAGTCGCCGAAGCTACGCCAAATTAGCCACAGATGAGAATAGTGCATGCAGCTTTGGAAACGACCTACAGAGCTCGAAAAATTTGCTTCAGCCTGAGCAATTCTTTCTTTTCCTTCCGCTTCGATAACTCATTGTCCTTCAAAAGCTCTGCTTTTTGCCGAGCAATGCGAAGTATATCGACGACGTCATCCCACGCCGCCCTCAACTTTTCCATGTGGCTCTTGCAGGAGCCTTTGGGCGAAGGATCCATGGGGTCCACGCGGAACACGTCCTGCAGTCCGCTCACGCCATCCTCATTTGCCCGCTTGAATCGGATTCTCTCTTTGGATTCGTGGGCATCAGCGTCGTCATAACTTGCTGACATTTCCCTACTCACGCGCTCAGCATCGTTAGTAGAATCAGAGTTACCATCATCCTGGGGTTCCTGGTCTTTTCTCTTATGCTGCAATAAGACATTCCGTCTTGCCGGCATATCGGGCTCGAACGTGGGATGGTCGTTTGAGGAGTGTTCCGAATCGCCCGAGCCGCTTTCTGATCCACTGGAGCTACTGTCACTTCCCGGCTGGGTCTCATATGCTTGGTATGCTTTGATCTGCGAAGTTTAGCCAGGATTCCTATCACACAGATTCTCGAGTTGCTCTCTACTCACAGGATCAAAATCATCCTCCTCCGGACATTTCTTTGCCCGACCGCTTCCCCAATGCCAGTCTTTGAAATACATCGCTTCGGCGAAGAGATCCATGTTTTCGGGAGAGAAAATGGTCCGCCGTGTCGCGTGTTGCCCGAGATTCACGGCTTTCTCCCAGCCATAAGTGCGGTGCCCTTCCCACGGCTCACCCTCTGCTGTGAAAGCTGGTTCGTCAATATCTAACACATATGTTAACGTTCAGGGTCTCCAATGAACAGAGCTGGCGGACGTCATACAGCCCGCAACATAATGGAACATCTCGTGGACCCAAGTGACTGCCATAGCATACACGGGTGCGTCGCCCTCTTTTATGCTGGATGCAGCAGCAGCGGCCGACCAGTCCGCTCTGTTCAGCGACGCGGGACAGAAGGTCATGATTCTGCGATCCGAGTTCCAATTCCAACGATTGGTAGCTGGAGTGTACTCGAACCAAATGCCTTTGGCTAGAGCTTGACCCATTACAGGGTCGTCACCACAGACAACGTCCATCACTCTGTCTTCCACTCGTGGAACTGGATCCGGGTAGCATTGCCAGAAACTCTGCTCCTTAGGGAAGCCTTGCAGGATCCAAGCGCCGTTTGGACATGGAATATTGTTTTTACTAGCTTCCTACAATTAGCTTACGGCAAGATATGTCTCTCAATGATTGAACCCACGTTTGCCGAACGTATGTTTGCCTTCTCCTGGTGTTCCTGCATCCCTAGGATCAATGTGGTCCGATTTGACATATAGAAAATAGTCCTGATCGCAGCGCAGGTATGGCTTCTGCGTCCGTTCGAGGTGCTCCGATAGGATTGTGCCGATTTGAGCTGGGTGTATGTCAGCGAGAGCGGTAGAGCATGTTTCCCGCATTCATTCACATTCGATGATCTCTGCCATTGGCCTGTCGCCGAATTTTGTCCTTTGGGTATCCTCTGGCTTCGCGTCAGGCTTTCCAAATCTGTTCTCGTCAGTCGAAATCTTCAAGTTCTGTCCTGTTGCGACGCCTGGAGTCAAGCTCTTACAAAGCTCGGAAAGTCTGCTCTGCACGAATCCATTCGTCCCTCCTCTCAGCCATAGCGGGCGCAGGCTTCGACGACCTCAACATCTTCGCCTTTCCTGTCGCGATTCGAATCATTTGAATAGTTTCTTCCCACGCCTCTCGAACTTTTGTCTCCCATGGATGGCAGCTGCCTGGAGCATCTGGTGTGAATTCGACATTGAAGTAGTCCTCCAATTTGTGTTTGTTTCCAGGATCGATGCGCGCCGATAGAGACCTGCTTCCGAGTGTTGCGTTCGTACTTTGTGGCTCATTGTGTAGCCTCTGATCCAGTGTGACAGTGGCCTCAGTCAGAGAAGCATGAGAGGAGGCGTCGGACGTGGGCAATGCTGATGCTGTACCGACCCAGTCAGTGAAGCAACGTAGTTGGAAGAGTAGAAGTGGGATGAGTAGTCTGCGAGCCATGTTCATGAGTAGGATACTAATGCAGGAGTCAGTAGCAAGGGTGTCGAAACTGGGTTGATGTGCGGGCACAGATGCAAGACGGAACACGATGGAAGTTCAGTATAAAAGCTTCGGCGGATGTCAAGGACACATGAACATCGATCATGGCGACTGCTCAGCAGCAGAGCTCATACGATCTGCTTCAACTTGTGATCGTCCTCGAGAGATGCTGTGGTCATGTAGATCTTGATGACAAACAATTCCATCGCATCCAGCATGTGGCCTCGTCAGTGGACTTCGTCACGACATCAATGATCAAGGCTGTATCATGTTGCTTGGGTTACGACCTGAGTGACAAGTCAAATGCTGCGGCTCTGATCTGGAGTAGGCGAGGGATCGCCAAAGGCATCGTCCGTTGCTCGCTCGGCGTGAGAGTAACCATAGAATCAACTGCAGTCTTGTGGTGATGCCTTGCTCTTGGGATGTCTGGTCTTGGACAGAATGTGATATTAGGTCAGATAGCAAAGAGGATCTCTCCTCGCTGTATCTAGGGTAACGCCGAAGGCTGTTCCACAGTGACGTTGTTAGTAGTATGTATGGAGAATGCCCAGACACTGCCGTAACGAAGAGTACATAGTGATGGGAGTGATCGTATTGCTGAGGCACAACAGACGGTGCTGTCGGGACTTCGGTGGAATGATTCTCCGATGCCAAGCATACCATTTCAATTTCTTGCCGTCGCGTTGCTATCAGATGCTTCACGACCATGTTCCCCCATCCGAAAGCTCGCCGACCGTGTCAATGAGTCTGAGAACGAGTGCGAACCGGCTTCTTCTGGACACAGAAACCTCTTCGCGGCGGATGGGTGAAAGTCATGATTTTCAGTGGAAAAGAGAAATCTTCCGAGGAGTCTCTTCGTGACTCAAACAGACGTCGCTCTTGCAAGAGTTTATGCGACTTCAAGGACCCCGAAGTGCTGATTCGACGCGGTATTGATGATGACCCAAGCAGTGAATAGACGAGATGTTGGAGCTGTGCACTGTCGCCGCAGGATGAGAGAGGATGAGTCGACGCCAAGACATTCCTTCCTGAGGCACAACTGAAGAGATATAATCAAGGCAGTCGCCATTGACCAACAACGACACTTCACTTCATTCGAGCAGCTAGCGCAAACTCGTCAATTACATCTCAAGTCCCAAAAGACTCTTTTTCGAGCCTCTCACCAACTACTTCCACCCAACAGCCCTGAGCACCGGTCAATTCACTCCAGAATGGAGGCCAACACACTTCTCTGCAGCACTTGTGCCACAAGCTTCGATAGCTCCATGGAGCGAAGAGAGCACATGCGGAGTGCATGGCAGTACGTTTGCTCTTTGCTCGGCTTTGATCCAGGGCTGACTTCTCCAGTGTATACAATGTCAAACGGAGAGTGGATGCATTGCCCTCCGTTCCACTTGAATTTTACCGAAAGGAAGTAGTTGGGCCATCCCACCGCGGGCAGGAAGCAGCCCCCTCTTCGTCTCCTGTCAAGTCCGGCACTCCTCTCGTTCATGCTTCTGGATCTTCAGCCTCCACTTTGCCATCACGCCCGACGGCGGAGTCCGATCCGGAACTCAATGCGACAGTCGACGACGCAGATGAGGATGAAGATGAATCCGACTGTCTCTTTTGCAATCAGCGCTTCGGAATTCTCCAGGACAACCTAGAGCACATGCACCAAGCACACAGCTTCTCCGTTCCCAACACAGATGCGCTGGCAACAGACATGGATACGTTCATCACATATCTTTCCCTTGTCATCGAAACATACCACTCTTGTCTCTACTGCGGCCACGAGAAACATTCCAAGGAAGCGGTGCAAGCACACATGCTAGACAAAGGCCATTGCCAACTTGACCTCTCCAAAGACTCCGAATACTTGGATTTCTGGAACCTGGAAAGTGAAGTCGCAACTCACTTCAACACTGCGCACGCCATACCATCAACAGTAAACGACTTTCGACTAGCCTCAGGCCAGATTATCTCCAATCGACACGCTGGTCGCGGCTCCGTACTAAATTTCCCGAAAAGGCATTCGAATCCAGAGTCATGTGCACTAGCGCTCATACCAGCATCATCGCACCGACTTTCCACATCTTATTCAGACCTCACCCCCTCATCTGCCTCTGATCATAAAAGGCGAGCGCTCGCCCGTCGTGATGAGCTGGGAGTTGTTGGCCTTTCTGACCTCCAGAAACGCGCCTTGGCGGTGACGCAGCGCAAGGCCAAGACGTCGGAGGATCGGGCAAACAACAAAGCACGCTGGGCGCTGGAAAACATGGGCAACAAGGTCAAGCAGAAACACTTCAAGGTCGGTTCCATGTGTCGCTCCGGACTGTTCATCGACCCGACCATGTTCTAATGCCGCTTCCCAGCCCGACACGCCTGGGAGGAAAAACGGATGAATTGCTGGACCAGTCCGCCGCCGTCGCTCGATGAGCTCTTCCCGGACGCTCGCACTTCCAGGGTCGCCCGATCATCATGCATCTGCGCGAATAAGAGCCTCCTCTGCTGTCTTACGTCGGAGCCGCCATTCCACAAAGACAAGTGTCAGCTGCGATTTCAATTGCCGGCTGCGCACAGAAACAGCCATCGGACGGGACAATGACTCGCTTCCATCACAAGCGTCTTATTACGTGCAGCTGGGCGTTGCAGGTACTGCATGTGCGAGGTCCGCTCAACCAAGCTCGCTTGCGCAGCTGGCAAAGCTGTTATGGGGGCGAAGCTCTGGAAGCTCGGCTCACAGCATCTCAGCAGCTCGAAAAATCTGTCATTCCCGCCAAGCCTCGTCGCAAACTTGTCCTCGGAGACCTCGCCTTCTCGTATGGCGTGCTCGAAATTCAGACGCACACAGCTTTCATGTGCAGACGTTAGGGTCCCAGCGATCTGACACCCCTCGAGCTTGCCAATGCCCCACCGAATCCACCCGCAATAGACTAGCACCAGCATGCTCCCAGGCTAGTCGAATCAACTCCACACGCCAACAAGACACTACGTATGGGGCTTTGACGTCCGGGAGCATCCATAGTTCGCAACTGACGCTATCCGCTGCGGATCGGGATGATGGATGAGGGGTACTCAATGCTTGAGGGAGGTAGGTCATATAGGCAGCATGTTCGCTGGGAACAATTCCAATTTCCATTTTCTACAAACCACACCTTTCCGAGCATTTTCTCAAACTCTCAGCTTTCTACCAAACCTCTCACACCACTTTTCTCTGCCAATTTCAACCCGGTCCACGCTCACAACCATGGCCGCCATCGCCACCGACCCGGGCAACAACCGCTTCCTCGAAGCCGCCTACAAACTCAAAACCGGCACCGAAGCCGAATGCAAAGCCCTCTACGAAGAATGGGCCGAAACTTACGACGACGACGTCCTCACCGGACAAGCCTACGTCGGACCCATGCTCACAGCCGCAGCCGTCAAATCCCACGGCGGAAACCTCGAAGGCGAATGTCTTGATGCTGGAACGGGAACGGGACTTTGCGCTGTGGCTTTACATCAGGCTGGTGCACGCACGATTGATGGGATTGATTTGTCAGAGGGGATGTTGAGGGTTGCGGAACGGACAAAAGTGTTCCGCGAGCTTAAACCGATTGATATGTCGAAGGCTATTGAGATCCCAAGCGACAAGTATGATGTTGTGACTTGTGTGGGGACTTTTACATTGGGACACGTCGGTCCTGTGCCTGGTCTGTCGGAGCTGACGAGAGTGTTGAAGAAGGGTGGGGTTATGGCTGTTACTATTATTGATGATATTTGGATTCCTCAAGGGTTTAAGGCGGAGGTGGAGAGGTTGGAAAAGGAGGGACAGGTGGATGTTTTGAGTACGGAGTTGGCGGATTATAGGAAGGCTTATAATGTACGAGCACGACTTGTGGTGCTGAGGAAGAAGTAGGTGTATGCCCAGTCGTGGAGTGGTACTGGGTAGAGGTCGTCACAGCTCAACCTTCGTGACATTGAGGACCTAGATTATAAAAGGGATTGGGGATTTGTTACAAGTAGATGTTACAGATGGGGTGGAAGTAGCGTTGAATATCTATTCCTTTCGTCATGTATCGAGAGCCTTTGCTCTGCTATTCATTGGCTATTTTACAGTTGACACGATACAGAAGCTCGGTGTAGCTCATTGTGCTCCTGCTGCATGTGCCTAAGTGGCTCATGGTTCCATCGCTCTGTCCTGTCAGCGTCGTGCAACTCAAACAATACTGTCTGCCACGGCCTTGGCGATCTTTCCGCTCATCAGAAGCAGCATGAATCAAGCTGCCAAAGGCACTCACACATCTACTGCTGCTCGCCGAACTCACGCTCCAACACCTGCCATCATGTTAGCCATCTCCTCTCATCCCCATCCTCTGCATTAGAAATCAGAACTCACCTCTTCCAGCCCCTCCAACACCACCTCCACCTCCCCATAAACCCCATGCGTCATAGCCTCAACATCCTTCCTCGTATCCTCATCAAACTCATCGCCCATCACATCTCTCAAATACAACTTTCCATTCCCATCCCTTCAAATGTCTACATGGTTCTTGTCCATCGTACCAATAACACTCTCCAGCATGATAGTGCTACAGACGATGAAGATTGACTTTTGATCGCCGTAGAAGGACTTCGCGTATTTGTTTCTGCTGTGACGGTCGACGTGGAGGAGGTGAGGGAAGGCGAGGTTTTGGGTCATAGGGTTGTGGTTGTAGGGACTGAGGGTGCTGGCGAGGGGTGTGGAGAAGAGGTAGGAGAGGTGGAAGAGGTGGATTGAGCGGGTGGCGGTGAAAGTGAGGGAGTAGATCTCGTCGTAGAGTTCTTGCGGGAGGGACTGGAGACAGTCGCGGAGGGTGAGGGTCTTCAGGGTGGTATTGGGTGTTGAGGTGCTTGGAGGGCTTGATGGAGACATCGCTGTGGGTTCGTTTGGCGACATCTTGGTAGCTGTACTACTTGCAAGGTATCGGACTGTGAGGTTCAGTGAGATGGGACCGCATGGTGAAGGCTTGTTACTTTATCATAAGTAGAAACCGAAGCTGCCCAAAGTGAATGAGACCTCGTGAGTGAAGCGCCATTCACTTCAGCACCATCTTCCTCAGATGCTGTAGTGACAATAGCCAGCAGGGCCTGCTATCCGATCTTGCGGTATTCAAGAGATTCCCTTTGCTTTTGTTATGTGCCTTTAGTCTTAGACAGCATGTGCAACGAACTCGAAATCACTGCTGGCATTCTGCGAGTTGCAGCACTGGTAGTCCAATATGATCTTACTTTCTATCGAACTCATCCTTCAGAACCTATACTTCAATGTCAGTTCTGTGATCTTTCGACATTGGTGTCTTTGAACTTACCTTTTCTGGACCCGAGAATAGCAGTATTTGCTCAACAGCGTCAAAGTCGTGCAGCTGACACCGAACCGTGAACAACTCCTGACGATACGCGTCGAGCTCCCCGCACCAGTCTCCCCTGACGTACAACCGCAGCAGAGGCAGATGATCTTTTTGCACAGCGCGGAGGACTTCAACAAGGTCATCCCAGCCAAATGTGACCAGAATGCTTCCCTGGCCGAAGTGAGATTTGGCGAACTGCAGTCGGCTTGCCCTGTCGACGTGCATTAGGTGAGAGAACAGTCGATTGTGGACGATACGCTTTTCGATAGAGGAGTCGGCGCCTTCGATTGAAGGCTCTTTTTCGCTAGAGTGGAACTCGTAGAAAAAGCGGATTTTGGAATCGGCGGTGAAGGTCAAGTTGTAAATTTCGGTGTACAATTCTTGTGGAAGACCCTCGAGTCGCTGGCGCAGAGCTGCGGTGTCATCTGCTTCGTGCTTCTTTTGGTTCGTCGGCGACATTGTGTTGGGTGGCATGAAATTTCTGTGCTGAGACTGAGTTGGGATGTAGGATTTTTGATGCTGGTGGATAGAGGAAGATACGTCGCCGTTCTGACTTGGAGGCGGAGGTGACGGAGGTGAATGGCACTTGGCACGTGCGGCTCCATTCACCTCCAATGAACCCTCTGAGAACATGCAATGAGAGCTGCAGGAAGTATATGCGAGAGTCGTGCTTGGTCGTCTTACTGAGCATGGCGCAAGACGATCACACCATTGTTCATTGGCAACCGATCTGGCTTCTGCGTCAATCTCCTTGTCAACCGCGAGTAGCGCAGAGCACACGTAGGAAGCAATGTCGCTCACCTCAGAAGCTGCAGCACAATGCAGGCCGACCTCTACTTCCCACCAAACTCGCGCTTCAGAGTCTGTTCTCCATTGTCAACTTTCTGCCACGTCTAGATCTGACCACAAAGCCCATTAACTTACCCCTTCCAAGCCTCTCAACCTCACGTATGGTCGAACAGTATCGTAGCTCGACTCGTAATGTACCATAGCCCTCTGGTCCTCTTCGTCACACTCCTCGCCGGATATGTCTCTCAAGTACAGTCGCATCAACAACACATGTCTTCTGTCCATTGCCTCCACCAGCCGGTCAAGCATGACGATCCCAAACATGATAATGAGGGACTCTCGTCCGAAGTGCGACTGGGCATATCTGGCACGAGTCCTCCGATTGACATGCAAGAGGTGTGAGAATGCTCTATTGCGACTTACGTGCTTTGAGCCTTCAGGTCCGAGTTTGCTGGTTGGGTCCTCGTCTCCTGCTGGCGGGTCACTTTCCAGGTAGACCACGCGAATCTCCGGATTCGCAGTGAAAGTGAGGTCGTAGATCATGTCGTATAGCTCTTGTGGTAAGCTCTCCAGATGATCACGGAGAGCGGCAGTGTCTTCTTCGGTGGTGGTGTCACTTCCTGCGCTCTTCACCTCGCTCATCCGCGGCGTGGTCTGCGGGGGCATGGCATCCGTGGCCGTCGTGCTCGACGCCATTGCGCGGGGCAGCGTGGTGTCTTGTGCGATGACAGTGCCTCAGTGAGTGGTGTTGCGGAGGAGAGGAAGGTCATGCAGTTGGTGGAGAAGATATGAAGCCAGCGAAAGTGAAGTGAAGGCGGAAGGTGAAGCGCAGTTCATGCGACTGGTGCACAGACCACCGCAAAACCGTTTGCTGGTAACGCATCTCAGTGCATGAGCGAGCCCGCACACGACGCGAATGCAACGCGAGTGTACGAATGGTATCTATGGCCCTCGCGTGGCATTTTCCACTGGCAGAACTACAGGATTAAGGTATGTAGAGTCTCATGCAGCGACAGCAGCGTATTACTCTTGGCCCCGCAGAACAGACGCTGTGACCCTCAGATTTCCATCACCCATCGCGCTGTACAAAGTTCCCCTCATGCTCATCGTCCCACCCCTGCTCCCTTCACGCCTCAGGACGGCTCTGACCTTGTCGAGATGCTCGAGTTGCGCGGCCCGTGAATGACATATTTCTCATAGTCAAATTCGAGCTCCACAGCCTAGACGCCGTAGTTAGCCTTCTCTCGGACCCACTGATGTATCGCCTGACCGTTGACCTACCTCCTCCAACCCTGAGAAATGCCATGTCTCCGGAAGATGAGATGGGGAGCATCCTTCCAAATGCGACCAGATTCTCTTCGCCTGTGGCTCCTCCACCTCGTTTCCCCACGTGTCTCTGACATAGACTCGCAGTAGCGGCACGTGATCGCAATGCATCTTGCCGAGCAGAGTTGCAAGACCTGAAGATCCGCAGACTACAACAATCGAGTCCTGTCCGTAGAATGACCGAGCGTACTTCAATCGGCTGGCACGGTCTACGTGCATGAGACGCCATGCCGGCTGCTGAACACCAGACACATGCTTGTGCAATTGCCCGGCTGGACCAAAGGTAGAGCCACTGCTGAGCATGTTGAGTGCTCCACGGTCCTTGTAGACTGCTTCGTCGAAGAACATGCGGACTGCAGCATTGGCCGTGAAAGTCAGGTCGCAAACTTGGTCATAAAGCTCTTGAGGCAGTCGTGCAAGGCCCTTCTGAAGACCGACGACGTCGTCGATGTCCGTTGTCTGCATATCGGTTGGCTGCTGGAGTGTCGGCGGCATCGTTTGGGAAGCCATCGAGCTCGATGCTCGGCCGCGTGGTCAGAGGGCGATGGATGGCCAACGAGTAGAAGGGGCGGCAGAAGGTTGATGTCTGGTGATAAATTCGGGGAAGTGGTGAAGGACGCAGATTTGAAGCTTAAACGCAACGTTCACCGCTTCACTTCCGATTTTACGTGCAGCCGCCTGCATTCGCTGATCTTGGCAGCACACTACTGTAACATTCGATATCACTCGCTCATCCTCCAATGGACCAGCATGCAACTGCAGCTCTTCCTTCTGCCCTCGACCAGCGTCTTTTCCCGGAGACTGCCACTCTGCCATCGAAGTATTCTTCGTCTGTACAGTTGTTGCATGAGACCTCATCCTGATCTCTCAATCCGCACTACATTGGTCAGCGACTATACATTAAGAACAGCAACGAGGCTTCGTCAGTGGTTTAGAGGCCTGAATGTCATTCCATGAGCTGCAGAAAACGGTGCGTCAGTTATGTTCCGGTCTCCTGCACCATCGCAGGACCTACCTCTTGCCCAAGCCTGTTCCAGATGGCCTTGTCCGCCATGTCTTCACCCCAGCGCTGCTTCACATCCTCCCTCCAGGCTTTACGCTTGGCGATTCCTTCAGAATTAAGTTGCCCAAACCAACCAACTTGCAGCTTCCCAATGAGCGAACGATGTTCAGGTTGTAAGATTACAAGAAATTGGTCTAGATCGCCACAGCCGTGAATGAGAACAGATTGGAAGAAGGATCTGGCGTACTGTTTCCGACTCGCTCAATCGACGTAGAACAGATGATCGTGCGGAAAGGGCGTAATGTCGTATTCTTCTGCAGATTCGTCGGTGGGGTACAAGCTGAAGTGATCTGCGACTTTCATCGCAACGTCAGGTCGGTCTGGATGCCCGAAGCATCGGATTCTGGAGTCAGCGGGGAAGGTCAGGTTGTAAATGTTGTCGTAGAGTTCTTACGGAAGCTGTTCGAGGCTTCGACGCAGAGCGAGTGAGTTGGGCCGCGCCATATTGGGGCACTTCAAGTCCTGGCGAAAAGGGTCTCTTCGTATTGAATCAGTCCCGCCACAGTTGTTGAGACGCTTATAATTGTACGATTCCAATGGGAGAAACATTATGTCGACTTGCTATATAAGACATCAAGGCCAAGCAAGGGGGCTTCAAAGGTGACACATGCCTTGAGCTCGTCTTTGACCAGTCGAAATTGGAGCGCACCTGGGGCCTACACGTGTATGCCTTGCATGCTTCCTTGTCTGTTCCTCTCTAGGCATCTGCATTCCTTGCACCGCCCGATTGGATTTTGCACTTTTCGTGGGATGTATCTTGGAAGCAAAAACTTCTGTAGAAGAGTTCTGGAGGTACCCAAGGGCTTACACGATGACCACAATTCCCCTGTGGACGCCTGGATGCTTCCCTCCGTCTCTTCCACGGTGATGCTGCATACCTCTGTTCGAGTTCGGGTTTGCAACGACGTGAGTCTCTGAAGGAGAACTCGGGAGAAAGATCAGAAGGTGCCTGGCCATTTTGCTGTGTTTTGTCGTATCCGGTCAACAGCGCAACTGTCAAAGAAACCGTGTTAGCTGCACCTCACCACCTTGTGGGTCGAAAAGACCTACTTCTTTGCCTCCCAGGAAGACTCCGACGAGCTTGTCCGCGATCTCGTCATCCCAGAGCATCCTCGCTTTTCTCTTGTTCCGGATGCACATTTGATGATGGAACGTATGAAAACCGTTTTGAGCTTCTTGAGCTATATGGATCTGGATCGTTTCGATGAACGGGCGATACTCTCGGGGCAGGACTAGCAGAAATCCACGGAGTATTTCAAAGTCAGGCATTGAGACAGTTTTGAAGTAGGAGGCAGCGTATTGGCTTCTGCTGGCCCGATTGACGTGGAAGAGAGAATCTTGCGGGTACGGCTTGACGTCAAATTGGTCTGGCGGGTCGTTGGGTAAGCCATAGTAAAGAGTGACGAAGCTCGCGGTCTTGGGGTGACCTCGTAAAGAGATGTGTCTGACTCGAGAATCGGCGGTGAAGGTCAGGTTGTATATGTAGTCGTACAGCTCTTGCAGGAGGCTCTCGAGTCTCTCGCGTAGCGTGAGGCTGTCGTCTTGCACATCTGCCATCGTGTCGTGCTTCGATGATGAGGACTCGGAGCTTGTATGCTGTTGTGGGAATGTCGCACTTTGGTCGCGTAATTTGGGTGGCAGAGTTGTACCGAAGATAGAGGTTAGAGGAAGAAGTCGGTAGCTACCCACGTGACATTTTTGAGCACAGACGTCACGATTCACCCAATCTAACAAGATACTATAACATCCCTTTCGTGAGGGAATGCAGACTGAGTCGTGAAACTTGATCAGTCGTTCCATTCAAGAGTTTGTGCTATAAGAGTCAGAGCTACCTCCCAAGTCAGGCGCGTACCTTCGCTCGTTGCTACCTAGGCAGTAGTAGTTAGGGTTGGTGCCTTAGGTTGAGTTGCCCTCGCGAAGCGCCTGATGCTATACCGTACCGAGCGGTCACTTTGTGCACTCGGCAATACTACTTCATCGACGACATAGCACTACTATAACGCTAGCTAAACAAACTCGAGATACTTAGCTCTATATATTTTAACGAAGATCCCGAATATATAAAAATTACCTATATAACTGCAGAGGTGCAGGCTAAATAATTTAACAACTGCGTTGTCGTCGGCTTATCGAGTGCACGATCCGGCTGTTTAGCGCAGTTTAGCATCAGACCCGCTCCGCGGAAAGTAGTTACTTCCACAATAAGAACTCTCAGAACGCGGCAGCTACGTCAGTCTGACTCGGGAGGTAGAGTCAGAGTTGGAATCGCTTAAATGATGACATTTCCATGAGTACAGGGGTTGAGCTTATGAGTTTAGCCACATTTGAATGATAACCCACGGCCAATGTGCCCACTCCAGGGCATCATTTTCTTCCGCTGCCTATCAGCTAGCGCCAGATCAGTCCTCGATCTCCATCAGTGTCTCGTAGCGTCTGTACGATGTGCCTGAACCAAAGCCTAGTATTCGCAGCCAACTCTGCCGTGCAACAATCTTTCAGCGTCTTGGATCGCTCCCTCCGCGCCTTCCTCTACGAACAACAGTATCGCGCAGTGCTCGTCTGGCTCGAGCTGACGGTGACCTCTGGTTCGGATGAGCCAGTCTATCATTGCGTAGCAAACGCGGACCTCTGCCATGCACAGGCTCCCTTCCATACTCGTCTCCAGCAAATGTTTGCCGAGGAATTGCAGAAGTGCTAAGCTGGCCAGCAATAGATTTCTCGTCGTGCTTTTTGACCCAAGTATCCATAACTTCTCTGAAGCGTAAGTGACTGATGCTCTCCACCTTGTTCGCGAACTCGAGGCCAATACGTTCTCGCAGGATCTCGCGCAAGCCCTCGGTCAAGAAGCCGAGATAGTATATTTTCGGGATGAGGGCAACGTGTTCCGCATCCGTGAGCCAGGCCCACTTTTGCAGTTCCTTGAAGCCGCATATCACGAACATAGAGTCTGGATTGCCGAAGTACGATTCCAAAAACTGCTGGCGGCTGTGTCGATCAACGCGAGATAGATCTGGAAGCTGTTCGTTGACGCCCACGAGGTGGCCTGGATATCGTCTTGCGATCCAGCCCGCCGACGGCATGGTCGAGTCGGACGAGATGGAGACGCGAATCTTTGCGTCGGCGGTGAAGGTGAGGTCGTAGATTTCATTGTAGAGTTCTTGTGGAAGGCTCTGGAGACGACTACGCATCGCGGCCACACTGGTGGCTTCGGGAATTTCTTGATTGGTAGTCATGTTTTTGTTTTCGATGATTCGTGCAAGGATGTGCGCATAAGTCTGCTCATGCTGATATATTTCGTTCTCTTCGAGCGTGCTGTCGTCTCGCATAATGCCCTTGTTTTTGGGCACGCTAGTCGAGACGCTGCCTTTGCAAAAGTGCTTGGAGTGCTTTGTCTTGTCGTACGCCGCACGACCAACAAAGCCTTTCTGTGTATCGTTGTCTGGTAAAGATGCTTTGTCCAGTCGACCAGAAACGATGCGTGATGGGCTGATGGCGCAAGGAGAGATTCGTAGATCGAGTTTCTCATACGATGCATGTGGTGAACGGAAGATGATCGGGTGAACGGCTGCCAAGCGGCAACATAGAGCACAAATAAGTCGCAAGGGGGATGGAAGTGGTCAGAAGTGTGGGAAAGTAGAGTTACGAAAGGATAGTAAAGGCCAGGTGGCTCATATATCAAGCAAAACTCTGTCTCACCACGACAATGACATTTGAGACAGACAAACGGACAGGAGATACAGAAACAGACACGCAAATGACACGTGAGTACTTAGCGAATACCTTTACACGCCTTCACGATCAGATGCAACGAGTGGGTGTTCAGCGAACGACTCTACAGTGCCTTCTCGACCAGCATGGACTCTATGTCGGACTGTGTCGCTTTGAACGCTGCGGAACGCATTCTTCCAATCTATATGAAGTCAGAATAGCAGTCGGAGAGCCACAGCCGACCAAGTTCACCAGCGGCAGAAGACCTTTGCCGCCAGAAACAACGCCTTACCACGTCGGACACTATCATTTCGCTGGAGTGTCCTACGGTCCACGCTCTGCTAGGCCCTTCGCTGCCAACACTAGCATGGCCGCAGATACGCGCTCGCAGTGGACGCAAATGTTCCATTCTCTCCTACAAGGAGAAAAAATACATTGTGAAGATCGATCATACAGCCCACTGGTCATATCGAGTAAGACATCGCTCGACGACCACATTCGGAAAGAAAATGGTACCGCTACGTGAGTAGATACTCGTGAAATAGCCAGTCAGAGCATTCCTTAACGATCTCTCTTCCTGCCACATGGTAGACCTGAGCTCGAAACCTGCATGGATCCGGCTGGCAGTCAGTCGAGTTTTCTCCCCCAAGAGTGTAATCAAAGTTTTTCGTTTGGTGATCGCCAATCGGAGCAGGGGTCTTCGTGCTTCCTTTCTCGCAACTTGATACAATTTCAGCATTTAGCTCTCGCTTTTCTTCGGGCCCACCATCTGGCTGATCCCCGCTCGAGTACGTGACATTCGAACAAGGCACATCAGTGATTAGTTCAGTGATTAGTAACCACAACAACGGACCCCAGCTTCCCACGATCTGTTCGGGAAATCGACCTATTTGTATCGAGTGTACCGCCCACCTCATTCGTTGACCGACTGCGGTCGAGCTGGAGTTGTCGACTATCTCCTGAGCATCATGAGCCATGACCATTTTGGCGCACTCCTCGATCCAATTGCACTTGCGGAAGAGACACGGCGGAGAAAGAACCGACTTGCGCAGCGCAAAAGCCGTACGTGTGATTGCTTGTCGTACGCATACGGTGATGGCCTTACGAGGAAGAAATAGGATCCAGAAGAGTCGTTGTCGCAAACGACGACCACTTGCCACCAACACCTCGATCTCCTCCCTTTCTCGCTCAGCCAGCTGCAGTGGGCTCCACCACGGGTGACTACACACCTGATCCTTGCTTGAACACATGTGGAGAACAGGACCGTGGTCCGGATTGGGCGAATCAAAAAAGTCTTGCCTGGAGAGCTCCAGCATTTACTGGAACCGACGATATTGCAATACGCGACTGCGACATTGATTGGCAAGCAGCATGTGTCGTGAGAGATCCTAATTTGCCTCTCTTCCATCGAGCGGTCGAGCGTCATGAACAAGTTGTGACAGACTGTCGTTCCCTGGCAGAACCCACGCCCTTTGATGCATGGCACAGCACAGACTCATCGGATCCGATGCGAGCCGCAGAACATTTGCTGAAGAATGGAGAGATGTCGCCTCGGAGGTGTCAGACGGCGCTCCATGTTGCTGCGGAGTACAATCAAGTGAGAATCGCGCGTATGTTGATCGACGCAGGCATCGACGTAGATACGCAAGATGAAACCGGCCGAACTGCTTTACATGTTGCGGCTGAGAAAGGAAGCGTGGAGATCGCTGTCCTTATGTCAAGTGGAGCGGTGGACCTCAATCTTGCTGATGCAAGGGGCTGGACAGCCTTGCACACTGCCACAGCCGCTGGACACGAGGACGTTGTGGCGTTGTTGATACGTGCCGGGGCTGATGTAAAATGTCATTGATGCAGGTCTCGTTCCACTCATCGGCGTCGTAGATGCATCCCATCTCTCACCAATATCCTTCGCACCAATACCATTGATATGTTCCCCTACCACTGAAAGAGAGCTCGCTCGACATAGCCAGTCCAAGTGTCCCATGGTCTCATCTTCAGTCGTCGTGCTACGCTTTCGGTGCCAATCAGAAGGTGGCAGACGTTACCCTTTCCCTTCGGGACAGAGATCTCGTTGCAAGGCAGCACACGCCAAACATGTTCTCCTTCCAGTCAGTAGATCAAACAAGATTGTTGAAATCTGTTCTACATGGCTACTTGCCCTTACTCAGCTACCAGTCCGCATGCACATATTCCAAGGCTTCCAGACCCGTCAAACCCGTGCACGACCTCTCTGACGCTAATTCTTGTCAATACCACCCCAGCCCCCGCCGCTATATAGTGCTTCCGAAATAGCATCAACATCAACTGCCCCGGATTCTTCTTCGTGACGCTTTGCTTTATCGATTCCACCCCACCCGCCACCGCTGTACAATGCTTCGGAAATAGCATCGACATCAACCGCTTCAGCCTCCTGCTCGTGGCGCCTCATTAGAGCATTGTTCATGTCATGATTGACTGTTTGCTCGTCAGATCGCCCGGTTCATTGGGTCTGCAAGTGACCTGCCTTTCGCAACTGGTATGGCAAAGCCAAGAGCGGCGTTGAGCGCGAGTACAATCAAGGGCACCGCTGAATACTGAGCGTAGATCATTCTGGAATTGTGGTGGTACCTTGTGCCCTGTGGAGCAGCTTTGAAACACAGTTAAGCCAGCTTTGTCGATTCAATGATCATATAGAAGCCATCGGTGAGAGACGTATCAAGAGCAGTCTCGCAGCAGCATGGAATGTAGATGAGAGTGCAGCTTGACCGTGCAGCTTGACAGCGCGTGTGGTCCATGGATATCCTGAAGCTACTTATCCAAACTCGCTACAGCCGAATAAGGACCGCACACACGTCACTGCTTTGCCAGTCCGAAATCGAAAGCTTCACGGATCTGCCGGGTCATAGACACATATTGGACATGCAGCTCAATGGCCATTGGCAAGAACGGTAGAGACAACACTTCTCGAATTTTGTGGCTGCGCAAACGACAGCTCATCAATTTTCTTAGGTTGTAGCAAATGGACATCAAGATACCCGTGGAGTATGAGGACAC
Organism: Cercospora cf. flagellaris; assembly: GCA_005356885.1. Classification (NCBI taxonomy): domain Eukaryota; kingdom Fungi; phylum Ascomycota; class Dothideomycetes; order Mycosphaerellales; family Mycosphaerellaceae; genus Cercospora; species Cercospora cf. flagellaris. The sequence goes on along the minus strand of RJLU01000013.1, from coordinate 73,741 downwards.
GATCAGCTCGGAGAGTGAATCGCTGCTCATGCAACTCGATCCGAAGCAAAGGCAGAGGGAGCTCAGCAGGTCCTTGCTGTTCTATGTCTCTGTTGGCTTGAACTTGGTGCTACTTCTTGTCGTGACGGGTCTCAGTGGAACTTTGCACTCAGTTCAGGTGTCCAGTTGCAGCGATCCAGGACTTGCATTGTATTGTGAGTCCCAAACTTGCCAATTATTCGCGAACGTGTCACTGAGGTCAACGGCACTTAGCGCCAGCGAACACTGCGGTGGACTACATCGATGTTGTCCATTTTCGGGCTGCCTTATTCAATAACACTCCCTTCATGGGAGCTCCTACGACCGAGAAAGACAAGCTTTGGTCAGATCTATACAACTGTAAGCTCGCCGACGATAGTGATGATTCCTGGTGTCATTGACGGAATGTAGTTGGTATAAGCAAGATATCCAAGCAGGAAGCGTTATTGCTTTCTAGTCCTACCTTGCAGATTCCTGCGACTGATGACTATCTCGTCGAGTTGGACGTCTTCCACGAACTGCACTGTCTGAACGATCTTCGCAAAATGCTATGGCCGGAATTCTATCCCAACATGACGATGGATGACTTGAGGCTTGACAATGGGAGCTACCACCGCAACAATGACATGTTTCGGCACTGGGGTCAGTATCACAGACATGGCAGTCTCCACACCACAAGCTGACACTTGTGTGGTGGGCCAGATCACTGCGTCGATTCGATTCGACAAGCTCTTATGTGCCATGCCGATGTGAGTTCTTGAGCACATAGATCTGTCAGTGTTGCAGCACTAATCCACCAACAAGGTCGCACCAATCTCCTTCCACGTGAACGTACCGGCGAGTACTGGCATTTTCCCTCGACTTGCTACAGCACATACTTGCCGCAACTTCACGAAGGTCCAAGAATGGGCACGCAACCATTCAGCAGGGCAATGGAAATACAAATTCGACACTGCGGAGGAAGCGGAGAATGCTATTGCAAACGCGGACTTTGATCAAGGACCATTGGAGGACATCCAGTTTCTGTACCCTCTGTTCCCGGGAAACGAATACTTCGAGTACTGGCAGACTCACAATGTGCCCCGCATGTAGTACCGCGTTGGAAAGCAGGGGCGGATTGGTGTCGAAGTGTGAGAGTCTCGTGTTGCGCTACTGCTAGAAGTGGACATCATCATTTATATCGCTCAACCTATCACCCTGTCGATAGATCCACGGCTTCAAAGGATGCTGTTTGGACTCTTGTATCCGACGTCGGAGCGGAATCGTGTTGCGACATTGGTGAGCGGCTTCCGTTCCATCGATAACGCCCAGTAATGCTCCCTCGAACTTCGCTTTGCTTGTCACGGGCTCCAAGGTATCATCCGCCGTACAAATGATAGCCTGGACTCGCCATGAATTAGTCGAGAGTTTCTTGGAAATTCAGACAACGATGACGGCCCACCTGGGCAATGTAGGCCAAGCAGTGAGCCCAATGATCTGCTTCAACTGGCATGTGGCTGTGATGAGCCTTGCTGGAAGGATTTGTTTTTCGTAGATGCTTCAAATTCATCATCTCCTCGCGGAGCATGTAAATGCAGTGCAGCTGATGCAGGAAAGATACACCAAAGAAACGCTCGCTACTGTTCACGTGAAGTAGCTGAACGGGCGGTATCGTAAGCTCTTCGAGAAGTCTCTGCTGCCCAACCTGATCTGAATTGGGGTCCAGAATAGACGGATCCGCGTTGGGGTCTGCGAATTGCGGAAGCGCTTGAAAAATTGTCAGGGAATCGTGCTCTTTGGGCGGCGCCTGCCATGAAGAACAATGACATGGAAATTCTCCAAACAGTCGCGTGCCGCCCACGAGAAGAGTGAGACAGATTGCTGCCATGATCATAACCGTAGCGCCAATGCTAATACTGGACATTGCGGTTGCTGTACTTGGAACGGCACCAGAAAGGCTTGAAGAAGCGGAGTGAATTCTCCAGGCACGAAAAGAGGAAAAATGGGCTCGCTGGGTTGCTGAACGGGGTTTGGGCCGCCAGCAAAGTTCGACCCCAGTTCCGTCCAACCTCTGTCATCGCCGTGCACATGGTAGAGTTCTTCGTATCCTTGCACGGCGTGAAAGTTCTGTGAACACCAAGCTTCAAGTCCATGCTACGGCTTCCATGACTCCCCTGCACTGGAACGGGAGTGCGGAGGTCTTCCAGCATGCGCTGTCAAGAGGCCAAGGACAAGGAAGGGGCCCCGGGCTACACGGCTGCACCGGGACAGCAAAAAGCTTGCCCTAAGCCATTCTATGGCACGTCAACCTCAAGCGGTGGCCGCTGAGCCGCTTGGTTGCTATCAGGACCTGGATAAAGGCGCTCCGTGTGGTGTCATTGTGTGACTTGCAATTCACCATGCCAGGCTCGGATTTGAAACGCTGGCTTAGGCCTCATTCGTACAGGGTGATCAGGAATCTCGACCAGAAAGAGACGGACGTCGCAATCAGGCGCTCGTCGGTCGAGCACACACCTGGGGAATTTAGGCAGGCCACATACACACTGGATGGACCTACCAGAGGGCTGGCCTACTACCAAGTGCTACTCTTTCTCAACATTTGCATCTTTGCCTGCTCGATCGTGATCTTTGCAGCTTCTACGAACATGCGATCCAAGTGCCGAGTACAAGCCACACAGTTCTCTAGCAACAGCTCCGGTATGCTCTCAGCTAATCATCGATATGTCGGGCCTGATCTTCAAGCAGACAATTTCGCTGGTCTCGATATACCTGTTGTCCTCAAGACGATGAATGCAACACTAGTGATGACTGACGAGCCTTCCAGCATTTTCCGGCAAGATCCGAGCCCAGAGGTCGATAGGGCGTGGATCAGGATTTCGGATACACGACCATTTGGCGTCTCAAGGGAGACCGTTGTGGCGCTCGGTAAAGATCCAGCCAGTGCAGTAAAATTCGATGGAAGTTTCAATCTGAGTTACGAGGCCTATGCAGCACGCTTAGACACACTGCATCAGGTTCACTGGTAACGGCCATTCGAAGCCCTGACTTTAAACATGCTGATCACGACGCAGTCTCGACGCAGTAAGGCGAGAAGTCTACTGGGACCACTACTACGCGCAGGCATATCCGAAGGGGCGCACGTCCACGAGTGAGCTGCACAGACTACACATTTCACATTGTCTATATTACCTCCTACAAAACATCATGTGCAATGCCAACTTGAATATATATACGCACATTTGGGTACGTCACCCTTTCGCGTTCACCCTTCCGAATGTGCTAGGATATGTGCTAATTCTTCGTGGTAGACGGACACATTCAGCCACCCTTATCCTGATTTCAACATCACAAGGCAGTGCAGAAGTTTCGATGCAATCTTGGATTTCCAGCATAAGCACGCTCTGGATCAACAAGCATTCGTAGAAATGACGAGACCTCTCGACTCGCCGGCCCCAGCAGAGATGGTGAGGAAGTTCAAAGAGATCCATCATTACTACAAGGACCACGAAGATGATGGACGACGCGGGACTGTAGTAGGGTGAATTGAACGAGCCCGGCAGATCATTATTCGATCTCTCCCTGCCATACGTAGTTGCTCTCCATCCATGCGTCCATAACATTGATCTTCGGGCATTTGTGTGGAGTGTGCATCGGCTTTGCGCTCCCCCCCTCGAGCGAACTTTTGGACAGCAATAAAACCAGCGACACGTCGCTCTGACATTGTGCAACTTCTTTCAAAAGCATAATACAATGGTTTGCATGCATACGATCCCTCGTACTAATCCAATCATCCTGTGACGGTCCAGCGGTACTGGTACGACGACTAGTACCATGTAAATGACCAAAAACATAACGCCTCAACATGTGGATGCAGTGGAGTTGGTGCCAAACTAACGATGCATCAGAGGCTATAGCGGCGACTGTAATGCTCAGAGTACTTACTTTCAGGCATCGCCAGCACAGCATTTGAATGGCCGGGCATAGTCAAGTACTTCGAGCTGTCCTCCCAGCTTTGCAGAGCAGGGATCGATTTGCGCTCATAAGAGACGTAGTAGTTCTTCCAACGATCGATGGCGCGTTCCCAGCTGGCCTCTCCATTTGGAGACTGAAAGCCTTGGAAAGGAGGCGGACCTGGTAGGTTGTAGTCGGTCCATTCATACATCAGCGCATCCTGTAGGGGACCTGAGATAGCCTGTCAGGTGGGCATTCCCGTGTCTGCGCTAAAATCAGGCGAGTGTACACGTACTGCGCGTCAAAAAACGGTCAACGCATAGTTGATCTGTGATAAGGATAGTTCTGGCGGCGATTCTGATCGCAATGGATGAAGCTAAAGCAACGATGCTGCAAGTCAACAGCAAGTTGCCCAAGCATCTACTTCGCGTGCATGACAAACCAGACACGTCTTCCCTCGGGCCAGCTGTTGCATATGATCGAGGTAATTGCACACGAGGCGACTCCATGTTGCATACACGCATCAGTGAGTCTCCGCAGCGCATTTTTCTTCTCGACCAGACAAGTTGTTCGATGTCGCAATGGATGTTTCGATCGACTGTTTGCTGCCACAAGCTTTCTTTCTCGTTCGAATAAGGTTCATGCAAAGTCACTATGAGCATGGATCGTTGCATTTACGGTTGTAAAGCTTGCATGTCCCGGAACATGTCGATGCTGCCTGATCTAAGATCTTGTGCTGAAATCTCCGTTCGCCTATCAGCGCGGGCGCCTCGCTGACAGATCGGGCTGCTGCCTAGTCTGGGCCGAATACATAGCCGCTCTTGACTGGCTCGGCCTATCCTTGACAACAACTTTCCAATTTGACGGGCGGAGCTCAGCACATGAACTGTAATGGACGATTTCTGGAGAGGCTTGGAGAATGGAGCACAAATTCGCGTCCAATTCGAACGCGAGATCGGCAAGGAGTATTTGGAGGAGCTCATTCGAGCACAGACGGACATCTCCAGCGCAACAAAGAAGTTCGAGGCTTTGAGGTCGATCGCAGAGCAGCATGGCGCCACGCACGCACTGGGCTTGACTTACGCCGACGGTTTGAAGAACTATGCAGAGGCAGAGGCAATTTGGCGTCAACTCCTACAGAACAATCCTTTGTCCAAGCCGAACCTCGCCGCTCTTTCGAACCTCTCCACTCAACTTAACGACGGTAGCAAGTGGTCCGAGGCGGAGCCAATATTGCGGGCCACCATTCCGTTACTAGAGCTCAGGACTGGAATGGACAGTCCGCAAACGTTGGGGTGCGTTCGCGAGCTGTATAAGAGCATATGGAAGCAGGGCAGACTGGAAGAAGCAGACAAGGTGATGAGAGATCTGGAATTGTTGGTAGATGCCATACAAGACGAGAAACGGAGAGCAGAGGAACAAGGCGTGAACAGAAAGATTGAATCCCAGCTCCAAGAGGGCGTGTCTTCTCGCTAAACCTCGGTCAGAATTCGTACTTCAACAGGTACGCCGTTCGTAAGGATGAAGACCTGGCTAGCGTTCGAGTTTCATTTTCTGCAACATGGGAGGATTTACGAAGTATCTGATGGATTCTACCAAACCCCGCCGTAAACGCTCTCATGCAAGCATGCTCAACGTCTAGCGTTCACAGTCCACCCTTCAAAATTTCGGTTCATGTTGCTGCATCCAATTCATAACATGATCAAAATCAATGCACTCGTGCGTAACATTCCATCCGCGCAATGGACTTCTTCCGGGCTCAGGAACTTCATCCGGGGGCTCCAGTGTCATGTCTCCTGCGCACATGGCAGCCTGGCGAAGATAACTGAAACAGTGCTCTGCATGGTGTCGATCAACTGTGCGATGAGTGCTCCCCATAAGAGCTTGCTGTAGTTCGCGCAGACAATGAAATTGATGGTAGAGAGTCGTCATGTACATATTATGCGTCCCAGGAATAACGTTCTTGTTGGGTTTCAGGCCGAGCTTCCATGGCTCATCAAGATGAACAAAGCCATTATAAGCTTCCAATGTCAGTGACACATCACACCAAGCGCTGATTGACCACGTACGTCGATCGAACCTTTCCCAGTCTTCCTGAATATTTCCCGCGGTATGAGATCGCTGTGTGTCATCACCTTGAACAAAAGTGACGAACTTCTTGGGGACTGCCGAACGAGCATCAGCTGTCATTGCGTGGAAACATGAATAGCCCGTACATGTTGAGAAGTTTCCCTGGTCTTTTCTGCAAGCGATCGAATACTTTGTAGCTAAAGCGAGGAGCGCACTCTGGACGACTACAACAGTAGCAAGTGCCATGGCAAGGAGTATGAGATGCCAATTGCCACCACTGACATGGCTAGTGACAGATCGGTCGTACTCCAGGACCTGCGTTTCTCCATGTTCGTCTTTGCTGAGCCTCGAGTATTTCGCCCGCAGTGGTGGTATCACCATGTTGGCTCGATCGCAGGTGTTGCTGTGAGCTGGAGAGTGGATAATTTTCGAACAGATTCATGCATGCAAGTCCCGTACAGCGCACAGCCTCCACTGCTCTCAGCTCAATCTCGAAATATGCTTTAATGCAGAGCAAAGTCAACATCGAACTTTGACTGCGACTTACATGGGATGAAGTCCAGCTGCGCCAAAGCTTATTCTTCTTCTTCGGCTTCTCGAAACCTTTTCCAATATGGCTAGGTCAGTCATCCAAAGCGGTAAATGCTCTCAACACTATCGGGCTCCAGAATTCGTCGATCGATCCAGGACTATTCGACCCCGCAATCCCACTAATTCGACAATGTGAACTTACTTCCTGTCGTCCTTGTTCGTTGCGCGACGCACCACTATTGCTGTGCAGTCTTGCAGATTACGTAGTACATATCGGTCCTTTCCCCCTCACTGTCCTCGGCTACAAATGACGTGCTATATCTGAACACATAATTCAATTGTGAAACCCTACTGTAGGTGGTGTGCGAGGTCAAGCACAGGTGACTGTGCATATGTACGGTCTGCCATATGCATACTGGGGAGAATACAGGACAAGGTCGGTATTGATGGCTACACTACTTTACCCTGCCAATGCCCGGGCTCAACATGGGTTTACTTTCCGGTGTTGCCCCTGTCGTATGCAAGGTCACATCAAGTGAGTTTGAGAGCTAGGTATATCTTTACTGATCACGGCTCACTAATTGCCAAGACAAGATTGCAGTGTTCCACCAGGGCCGTCACACGCGGTCCTCACGTGCAAATGACAGGTACTTTCGTTGAGTTACTGGCAGTCCATGCTCAGTGATGAACAATGGCACACTTCTGGGGTTTGCGTGAGATACTCTCTGCTGTTCTATTGCTCCTTAGTGCGCTAGTTCTGTTGGACACTCTTCGTGCTACACAGGAAGACGATGCAGCATGTGATCTCCGTATGAATGCATGGTCACCTCTCTTAGCAGAGGTCGAACGCCAATCGCGAACGTTCGACATACCTGGATTTCTGGTCAAGTCCGCATTCGTGGGAACACCATCGGGGGAAACAGAAGCGTTATGGTCGGGCCTAATTCCAAGTACGCGCGAAACCCCCCACCCTTTGTACATAAGATATTAGGCTGATAACTTTGAATCAGAATACCCGATCAGTGTACCGTTTCAAGATCTTGAGCATCATAATTTGCTGCCCAGAATTCACTTATCGGGACATGCCTTATCTACGGTGCACAATCTGACTGGGAAATCTCTCCTGGCAATGCCAGAAGTCTTCTTACAGCTGTCCTGCCTCAATTTCATTCGCCAATACTCGTTTCGAGGCGCCTTTGATTACAGCGGCTTCGACGGCTTCCGAAATGCCAGCGAAGAACAATTGATGCACAGAGTCGACGCATGCTTGGAACGACTGGCACTCATGGTGTCTTGCTGGGCAGATACAGCGCCCATTTTCCGAATCCTCCGCAAGGACGGTAGCGGATCTGATTACGACATGAGGTCTCAGCATCGATGCCGGAATTTTGAGAGAATCAAGAATTGGGCAAGTGAGAACGGCGTTGCAGGAAACCTGTGGACAAACCCTTACACTCAGCTATCTGATTAAGAACTGTGTCCCTGAAGTGAACAACGACTAGTGCTGAAGCAGTCGTCCGTAGCGAAAACTCTGGAGTCTTGCGTCATTGAGAACGATAATCGGTCTTATAGCAAAAGAGATTTGTACTCGCTTGTGTGGCAAAAGGACCATCACTCAGTACTTGGACTGCTACAGCAACTTAGTTTGCGTCGCTTGCGACACCTCGATAGCAGCCAATCATTCTCAATCAATCAGAGGCTCTGATATGACTTTCGACCACCCACATCCACCGTAAGCCAAGCCTCAAGATAGAGCATCAAGGTCGCATCAAGATGAGCGATGGACATAGTCGTGTATCACAACCGCTTGAGAAGTCGCAAAAGAGTACAAAATGAGCGGCGAAAGCATGCCATGCAGCTCAGGAGCCGAGTTGGCGAGACGCAAGATAAAATGCGCCGGCACAAAGTAGCACAGGTGGCAAAGCGAGTGAATTATCATGCGAGGGAGTTCGATCCACGCACCCGTGCACATTCGGCTCAAGTCGGCTGTTCGACCATTGTTGCGTCTCTCGGGGCACACGCAGACATACGACTAGGTCAAAAAGGGGAACCGTGCGATCCTCCACGTACAACGATCTAATAATTCGGCAAGTAAAACTTTTGATTGTACCAAGGGACGGAACTGATTTAGATCGGTCAGTATCTAAGTCGGACTTAGTACTTCGTAGCATAGCCACTGAACGTATGTCGATGTATCACTAGCATAGAATTGCAATACACACCCTGTGGGGCAATGCTGGCGGCAAGTCGGGAGAAACACCAGCTCATGACACACTATCGAGACCTAAGCTTCCAAAGGATCTGCGGCCGACCTTCAGCTGCCCCTCCTCCAGCATTTCTAGGCCCTAGATATGCAAAGCTGAGCAAGATGTCCAACACACCGGACTTGTGCGGCTGAAACCCCACCTCGTACGCAATGAATTGACGCTGACCTTCCGATCAAAATCGATCTCCGTCCGTGTACGCATGAGGCTTTGTACAATTCCTTCTATCAAGCCAGTCATCATTATTCAGGAGCTGCCAAACTTGGAGAATGGCCTCCCTCCCCATCGAACTTTAAGAAGTCTCAATCACAGGCACCAAGTCAAAATCAGAAACCATCGAGGAGCAGGGAAAATTCAAGATTGCGAATCCAAACTACCAGATCAAGATTCTAAGCTGTTCAGCAAGCCTATTGACAAAAGATTCTGCACAAGTCTTCCTACATACATGCGAAAGCGGAACGCCAGACATCTCGCATGAGATCACAAAATCGTGTGTGGCGGCTTTGGAGTGGTGTTTGATCGATGGAGTGTGGTATTCGGTGGAGGAGAAGAGAATGGCAGGTATGAATGTGCGTTGAGCCAAAGATTTAAGGAAAGGGTCGGCCTTCAATGGTGGACTCATGACATTCGAGACTGGAGTGACGGATAAGCATATCATTCCATGCGAGCTATAGACTCATGCTCAATCATCAAGACTCATCATACTATGCCAACTTCATTCATCTACTGAACACTGTACTGGGCTCAACAGGAATCATAGCATCAATCGCTGGCAATGTTGGTTCAGGCCCTCGTGCTTCGCGTCAGACCGCTTGCCCCTTAATGCGGCCGCAACATGTCCCTCTATTACAAGCGCCCTCCTTTCTCGGCGGTATGTGCATCGACCAAGTAGCGCTGCTAGCCTGTTGGTATCCCATACCCCATGCAGCAGACCTACACTTCACAAACTTTCGGCCACGCCTTCTGCACCATCATTCTCATCCTCTTCCTCGATCTCCTCGATATTCCCACTGTCCATGCCTCCTTGCTCCACGCCACCTTTCTCGTGAAGCTTAGCATGTGCCTCGATCAGCTGCACAGCATCTTCCAGCAGGCAAATCACAGCCTGCTCCCTGTACGGAGCAAGTATGCCGTCCTCACCCATGCGTTACTGTATGAACGATTGCAGTTCGGGCGAAGCGACAGGCACGTATATCTTCTGAATCATGTCGAAGTGTTCGGCGCTGATCGTCGAGCGCCTGGTGGCCGCATTCTTGGCGGCAGGTGTAATGAAGATCGAACCCGAAGTGCCGAAGTGAGAAGTGGCGAAGAGTTTTCTGCTGGCCCGATCGACGTGTAGAAGATGGGAAAATTTCTCGTTCAGAGTTATGGTCGGGCATTCGAGCTTCAGCACAAGCTTCGCGAGTGTGATGTCAACTTGTGCCTTCTTGTCGATGTACACTTGTATCTTTCTACCAGCGGTAAAGGTGAACTTGTAGATGTAGTCATAAAGCTCCTGCGGCAAGCTTTCAAGGAGGTCACGGAGGGTCAGGCTGTCGACGTCTCCCATGGTGGCCATGGTTCGCAAGTTGCAGTAACTGTCTTACTTGTGGCTTGAATAGAGTGATGATGGTAGAGTGATGGCTGGCGCGACCGTCTGCTGAAGTCGAGCGCGGAAATATTTATCAAAGTTGTGTACTAAGGGTGAAGAGCTAGAGAGTGGGTAATGAACTGTTGGAGAAGATGTTTCAAGTCATGACACCCACGAGTGAATGGTACTTCGGGACCGGCAAGAGCCATGGATGCTAGTCTACATCCTCATAGCCATTCACCCTCTCCTCAGCCACGGTCTCTGGGTCGCTTTTTCCTTCAGCCTCGCTAGTATCAGCATGCTTCTTAATCAACTTCATGACATCGTGCTTCCCACAGACCACGATACGACCATCTATGGGCGGTAAGCCCTCTTCCGGCTTTTTGCCCAACTTCAGCGATGATGACTCGGTAAGTGGACCACTGTGTGGATAGATAGCCAGGTACAGAGTTGACATCCGGCGAAAAGATTTCTTGGAGAAAGAATAAAGGCTCGTTTCGTCTCTCGGGGCTGGATATAGGACGAATATAGAGCCGGAAGTTGCAAAGTACGAATCCGCGAACTGTATCCTACTCGCTCTGTCGACGTGAAAAAGATGTGGAAGTTTCGCGTTGAGAGCTGCGAAGCTGTAGTCTTGTACGAGTTTATGGAGGTTTTCTTCTGCGCCTCCAGTGTTGCGAGTGAGCAAGTGGATTCTCTTCTCGGCCGTGAACGTGAGGTTGTAGATCTCATTGTAGAGCTCTGGCGGCAGTGTGTCGAGCAGGCCGCGGAGGGCCATGCTGTCGATGTCATTGATCTTAGCCATAGATTTGAGCTGATTTTGAGAATTGGTAATGTTCTCCGGGAGGCTCTCGTTTTTGCCGGCTGAAAGGTGGCGTCTGTCAGGGTGGGGAGGGTGCGATGGTCGAAAGTGTGTGAAGTATAGGAATGAGGAGATGATATAGGGTAGTTCGGTGCATCCACCGCGTTAATGTCCAGTTCACTGTTGGGGCATGCCTGCAGAAAGTCACCAGCCGACGCAAGCTTGTAAACGTCGGAACTGAGCGTCACGCGCCCGGTTGGTGTTTTCCAGCCGGCCTGTCCGTTGGGCAACCTGCCGATGGACTCTCTGTCGGTCGTGATTCCACATTCCTATGCGAGAGCGGATATCGGTGGCAGCGCTTGACGAGCAGATGTAGGAAGGCAAAGCGGTTGCGTAGGTCTGAGATGAAAGAGCCGGATCGAACAATGACAACAAGTATAAAGAAAGAACATACCATTGCATCAAACGCACTAAAGTGAAGAGCATCAGACTTGTCTCATAAGCAAGCGGTAATTAACATTGCTGCAAGTTTCAACTTGGCGTGCCTTTAATGAATACAGCGACATAGAGAGCCGGATATTCCGGTTCGCCCGCGCTGATAGCTCCATGTGTTGTGTATGGTAGAGCTGAGTTCTGTCAAAGCTCCAGTGTCAGTTTCGTAGCCGAAGACTGCATCTGTTTTTGCTGCTCGATAGCCCGTGAGTTTCCTCATCTGTGCATGCCGCCGGAAGACGGCCTTGCTGTGATTCTCCGCCATACGTCTGGAATTCACTGCCGACTTCTGCATTATCCAGTCTGGCATGCTAGCGACGCTGTCTCCTACTTCTTCTTGCCTATGTTTGGGTCAGCAAGGCGATATATGTGATGCAAAATCACACGCACTTCCATTGACTTCATCCCCACGCTGCTCTAGCAGGCCCCAGACCGCGAGATGGATTGTAGGCCTAAGTTGATTCGCAAGGTCTTGTTCCAGTCCCGTAACGCTAATGAAGTTCTTGTAGTCGTCTGTGTCCAACAGCTTCGAACATTCGGTCGCGAGCACGATACGAATGTCGCCCCTCAGTTTGCCATCACTGCATATCAGATCGCGGAGTGGCTCTCTAATCGAGTCGTAGAATACGAAGATAGATCCGCCCTCGAGGAAGGAAGAAGCAAACTTCTTCCGACTACTGCGGCAGACCCAGAGGAGCTGCGACAGTGGCTCGTTGAGAACGGCGACTTGATCAGTATGCTTTGTGACCAAATCTTCCAGTCCCTCTTTTTCAACAGTTGACCTGGAGGCGTAGATGCGGATCTTGGCATCGGCAGTGAAGATCAGGTCGTAAATGCTGTTGTAGAGCTCTTGAGGCAAGTTCTCGAGGTGGTCGCGGAGCTCGAGGCTGTCGCACTTGTCGCTGCCGTCCTCTTCAGCCATGGCGCATCTGGAATAGCACGCTGCGCTGCGAAGCATGCACGACACGACTGTGAGTCCGGACGATGCCAACGAAAGCTCGAATCAAAAGAGGTGGTGCAACGCAGAGCAAACGATGTGAGAGTACAGAGGTACACGAGCGGCAGTGAAGGGAACAAAATGTGGGAGTGGATGAGACCCGGGCGCTTCCGGTAAGACACGTCAGGTGGCTTCGCACCAATGAGTGAATGCTGAAGCTGATTTTCATGGCCTATCAGTTGTATGGACGTCATAAGCTGGACACAGTAGTCAAGTTTCGGTTGGAAGACAAGCTGTTCCTGGAAGTCTCATTGCTGAAAGCTTTCATGTTCCCAATGAAAATCCAATCTCCTTGCTGCATTGCTTATTTCCCTCCGCTCGGCTTGCTTCTCAGTTTTCATCTACAACAAAAATTAGCGCCGCAACGGATACGATTCCTTGAGAATCTTACTTTGTTCCACCACTCCAGCATACCGCTTTACGAGCTCCACGATCTCGTCCAAACTGGTAAAGACAAGTCGATCCACGTAGGCTTCTCCTCCGACTATATCACCCAGAACACCTCTGAACTCGCTTCTGAAGGCAACCTCGTCATCTTGAACCATCCGACGTCCCGAACTGAACATAAAGTGAGGGATGCGAATGAGGTCCAAATGGCTCTGTGAGAAGCAAGGGCTGTATCGAGCTGGGCCCACAACCACAAAAACAGACTCCCCGCCGAAATACGATGCGGCGAACTTGGTCCTGCTGCTGCGATCCACGCGGAACAAGTGTGGCATCTTCTCGTTGATCGTGACAACCTGCTCCGAACATGTCTCCGGGAGCCAGTCAAGCTCCAAACGCCAACTCTGGTGTTTCCTAGCGTAGAGTCGAACTTTCGCGTCGGCTGTGAACGTCAGGTCGTAGATGTAGTTGTAGAGTTCTTGTGGGAGGCTCTCGAGGTGTTTGCGGAGCTCGTCGCTGTTTGTGCCGTTGCTGGCCTCGCGGCGGCGCTTCTGACGGCTCTTGTGGCGGTTCTTCTTGCGAGTCATAGCGCAGGTCGATCAGTGCGTAGCGCACTGGAGAAAGGGGTGTTGGTAAAGACGCGAACGAAACAAGCCGACAAAAGGACAGGTCAAGTTTGAGTGGCCGGATGCTAGACAGTTGGTGGCATGCCGCGCGCGGAGAGGCCCGAAACCGCAGCAAGCAAAACGAACTGCTAAAGTGAAGGAGAACTCGGACACTTTCGGAAGCTGCGGTCAACCGTCAACCGTCCTTCGCATCTTGGAGCCGAATGAAGGTCAGAGCATAGAAATGTGGCAGGAACGGCACAACTCTTACTCGCATCTACAGAATCGTACTGAAATGGCAGCAGTAATGCCGTGAAAGATGAATCGGAGATGAATGAAGAGTGAAACTCAAAACTGTAATAGAAACTGCGACTTTGCTCGCCATTACAGGATCGTTTTACATTGGCTGCAACAATCCCACCGAAAGGCAAGCTTCTGCTTGGGCATTCGTACATTGACTCTTTCCGTGCCTCCAACCCGACTCAATATCTTGTGTCCTATGAATCACAGTAGGATATCAGCCGAATTGCTCTGCTCGTCATCTGTAGGCTTAGTCAGTCCTATGTCCCACCATTGTAGCTCGGGAAACACACCATCGACATCCGTTTCAAACGCCTTCTCCACATGTTCATCCAACATGTCCGCCATCTCGTAGGGGTACACCGTTTCAGTCCTCTCCGCTACGTCTCTGGGCCTTCCGTAATCCTCGAGATTGAGCTGGCAAATCTCCGTCACCATGGACCATGGACTGTACGATAGAGTGTAGCGAGGATGTGGAATCAATTTGAGATGACTCGCCTCGAAGCACAATTCGCTCAGGTCGTCGCCGTAGAAGAAAAAGAAGGATTGCTCGTGGGCAAAGTAAGACTTTGCAAACTTCTCCCGGCTTTGACGATCGACGGGGAACATCGGCGGAAGTTGCTCGTTGATCGAGAGCGCGTGGTCTGAACATTCTTCTTCGATTTTGAGGAAATCGGCTTCTTGCAAGCCCTTCTTGCTCGCGTAGAAACGAATCGCGGGCTCGGCGGTGAAGGTCAGGTCATAAATCATGTCGTAGATTTCCTGCGGAAGAGCCTGGACGTGGTCGCGAAGCTGAAGGGAGTTGTCGATCTTGCCGCCATCATCTTTGCTGTCAATGCCACTCTGCTTGGGGGCCATGGTGCGCGGAGTGAGGCTGGCTCCAGGGTGCTGGTTCGTGTCGTGGAGTGTGAACAGATTTGCGAGTGTGGTCGAGGTGGAGGACCAGGTCTGGGGATAAAAGCGCGCGGTGCTCTTGCCAAGGCTGGAGTGCACATGCATGAACTGAAGTGAAGCAAACGAACGGTGCAGCACAGGGAAGTGGAAACGGGCACGCTGGGAAGCGAAATTCAAGCAGACAGGCAGAGATGGAGGACGGATCCCGCTTTCACTGGGGGAAAGTGGAAAGATCGTGAGTAGTATCTGTGTACAGTACAGCCCATATTTTAAGCTCGGCTACATTTGCCATGTAAGTCGACTGCCGGCAGCCAATTATCTGCTCTCTCGACAGTTCAGGCTTCTGGTATTGACTTCAAGGCACGGACTTTCGCCATGCCACTCGACTCCAGCTGGCGATTTTTTCCTGTCTCAGCTTCGCCACGTGCTGATTCAGTGCGTTCACACAGCGGCGTTGTTATGGCCCGTCGACGACTGCGTGAGGAAGCGATTGTCTACTCTTTCGCCTTGCTTCTGCCTTCCTCTCTCTGCGAGCCTGGGCCTTGTAGCGGGCAACGAACTCCGTTGGAGACATAAACTTAAACTTCTCCGCCACAGCAGCTCCAAACCCGTGAGCAACCATGTCCTGTCTTGCTCGGTCATCATATGCGTGGTCCCATGAGCGGCCCCCGCGAATGAAGACGAGCTCAGGTATGAGCTCTAGATGCTGGCTTTCGATGTGCACATTCCTCATGGCGCCACCATGAATGACCAGAATGGATTTCGGATCGCCGAAGTACAATCGAGCGAACTTCTCTCGGCTTCGGCGATCAACGTGTAGGAGATGCGGCGTCTTGTCTTTGATTCAAATTGACACCCGTGGGTACGAGACTGGCCGTATTTCGGCCCAGACTGCGAACGCTCTGGAGTCCGGGGCGGCGTTAAAGGTGAAATCGTAGATGTAATCGTAAAGTTCCTGTGGAAGGCCCTCAAGATGGTCGCGGAGTCGGAGGCTGCTGTCGCTCTGCTCGTCTTGCTCGTCCCTCTTGTCTTCAAGTTGACCGGCCTGGTCGCTGCCATCTTCAATCTTCTCGATACTCTCCTCGGCGGTGTTCTCGACGCTGTCCTCGACAGTCATCTTAATGCTGCCCTCGACCGTCTCCTCAGCGGTCTCCTCGGTCTTCTCATCGATCCCGTTGATCTCGTTGAAATCTTTGTCGCGCTTCTCTCCGCTCTCGCTTTCGCTCTTTTTGTGAGACATGGTGCGTGTCGATGGTGCCTCTGGCTAACAGTTCGGCAACAAACCGTTGTGGTTGGAAAGGTGCGTGGAGAACGGAAGACGAGGAAGAATCGTGGGAAAGGTAGCCAAGTCTCGGTTGCATGTGCACGTGCCGCGAAGGGAGTGAATGTGAATGGTGAACGGATTACGAAGAATGATAATCAGGGGAAAGCGGGCACTTCCGGAACGCTGTCTCAGCCAACACACACTGACTGGAGGGAGTGGACGTAGGGACAGGCATGGAAAGTTGTGACATTGTTCTGTATGTAATGGAGCATACATTCCAAGCTAGTCTATCGTACTGTTCTGAGCGGGTACCACGTACTCCGTATTGATCGTCCCGTTTGACGATGCATGAGTCTCTCGCTCCAAAGCAGATCACTGCTACGACAATCAGGCATGACCATTCTCTCCCCGCCGGTGCTCAGTGCTCAGACTTCTTTCCGCCCTCCGATGGTGTCTCTTTCACTTCAGCATCTACAGAGATGTCAGCATACTGGTCAAAAGACCGCTCCGCTCAACTCACCTTCCGTGGCAATACCAGCACGTTGCTTAACCAATTTGACTAGGTCGTCGTGCTTGATGAAAATGAGTCCACTCGCGAACGCCGGATCCATCCCACCACCCACAAGCATGTCTCTGCACACAGGCTCCGGGATGCTTTCCCCCGCTAAGCCATCTCCACCTACATGGACCAGTCGTGGCTCATGGATACGATCTCTGTGACTTCCCAGGATACTGGAGACCTTCCGTTCCAGTCCTCCGTAGATTGCAAAGACCGAGTCCGGACCGTAGTAGGATGAAGCAAACTTTTGTCGGCTGTAGCGATCGACCCATAACAGATGCGGATGCAGGCGCTCGTTGAGTTCCACCACGCGGATGGAGCACTCCGCGACCAACTTTTTAAGCTTGCATTCGCGAACGCCTCTTGCGGAAGCGTAGATGTGGACCTTTGGATTAGCGGTGAAGGTCATGTCATAGATTATGTCCTGCAGCTCTTGTGGCAGCCCCTCGATAAGCGCGCGGAGTTCGAGGCTGTCGTCGCTGTCGCTGGCCATGGCGGCGAAACTTTGCTGGTGATGTTGAGGGACGTGTGGGTGTTGTTCAATATTTGTTCGAGCTCGACTGTGACCGATGGAACTTTTAGTGGAAGTCGCACTTGGAATGGTGTTGTTGATTGATTGTTTGAATGTGGCCGAGAAAAGATAGAATTTATGGTCCAACTGCACTCGCAGCGGCGTTCATGCCAAGGCGCCCCAATGCATGTGAAAGTCCAGAAAGTCAGGCAGCAGACAGAAGACAAAAGGAGACAATCACATGAAGCGGAAACGGGTCCTGCCGAGAGCTCTGGTTGACAGATATGTGTTACCGGTGGGCAGTGGGTCGAGAAAGATCAAGTGACTGGGAGAACGCGTTTGTGGCTGTCTTCTGCTCACGGACGCGATCATGAGAGATCTCCCGCAGAAATTGCGACCCGAGCGGAGCGTAGCGGCAAAACGATGCAGGAACACCACCTTCCATGCCTCTGGTTCCGTGCGTTCGACAGAACGATCTGTCTCCCTGCGGCACACTTCGTCATTTGTGCTCCATCATTTCATATCGCCTCGTTTTGCCCGTTCGCCCAGTCCCCCTGCAAGCAACAATACCTCAGATCAAGAAGCTCCTGCAACTCCACCTTCCTCAATCTTGCCTATTCGCTCCTTCACCAACTCCACGATCTCCTCATTCGATATCAGAACATAGCGGTCGCCAATACACCGAAACACAGAGCGTCGCAAGTCATCAGCCATAGATAAACCAGTCTTGTAAGAATCCCTTGGAACCCCAAAGCGAATGTCTTTCATAAGCGGCACATAGTTCTTGAGAACGCGGAGTTTGTCATGTTCAGTCCACCGGAACATGTGCCAGAACACGAAGATTGGGTGCTTGTTGCCGAAGAACGACTCTGCAAACTTTTGCCGGCTGGCACGATCTACGTGCAAGAGATGCGGGAATTCGTTGAAAGTGATGACGCGGTCGAGAGCTGAGATTGGGATTTTTGCTGATTCGGAAATCTCCCAGTCTAAGTCGCGCTCGCCAAAGAATGTCGATGAGAATGCATTTCGATCGGCGCGGTTTGCTTGTAAGATAGGTGGCAGCTGCTCGTTCAAATTTGCGTCTTGCTTAGAGATATCCTTGGGAGGCCTAGGCAAGCCGGGAGGAAACTCTTCGTGAAAGGTGGCGTCGCGATCGGAGAACACACCGGGCGCGGGTCGTCTGAGACTGGCAAGCCAGGATCCATCTTGGGTGTAGACTCGGATCCTCGCTGCGGCTGTGAAGGTAAGGTCGTAGATTTCATCGTAGAGTTCCTGCGGGAGCTTATTGATATGCTGTCGAAGTATGAGGCTGGCGCAGTAGGTGTCCTCACCACTCATAGCGTCCTTGCCGCAGTCGGCGCAGTCGCCTTTGTCGCCTTCATTGATAGTCATGTCGTGCAAAGGATCCCTTGTCTATCCGAGTATCCCAAAGACTTTGAACTAGCCGGCTGGATTGTGGGCGAGGTGTCTCGCAGAAAGCTGCTCGAGATTCTACTACCTTCCGCCGACAACTTGGGATTCTGAGGAAAGCGGTTCCGAGGCGCTGTGCTTTGTCCGAGTGCGGTCAGGGACGATGAAGAAGTTGCAGCGAAGGAAGGGCGACCTGCGAAATCAGTGACAATATTCCGCTGCAGCTAGGAATAACTCGAAGCAGAAAGGCAGCAGAGGAACGGTGACTCATAAGCAGACAGTTTCGAGCGCGCAGTTGGTGCACCTGCTCACAGCGCGGTACAGGAGAAGTCAGTCAAAAAGTGGGAGGCTGAAACTTTGTGCAGACACGTGGATGAGTATAAACCTTCAGCTGCTGCTGTGACTAAGGACGAGTTTTGGACGAAGCGGCGTTCGACTATCCTGTGGTCCGCCCTTGTGCGCTCGACTGATACTTCGGTCCATCAGCGCTATGTCTCGCTGCTTGATGCTCCGCCCATGTTATTCTTCGTGCTCTGTTCGAGTCGAGTCAGTCAAAGTTGTTGTGTAAGCATTCTGGTCAGACGCACCTTCATCAGCAATCCCAGCACGCTTCTTCACCAGCGCCTCGATCTCGTTGTAAGTGAGAAACTTGAAGCTTTCCGGAGACTTCTCCAACCATTGTTCGTGGAAGCGCCCAGCCACTTTCGAGTCCATGAATGACCGGACGTGATGCATCGCTTCAGAACTCCATAAGACATTCTTGATGAGCTTGCGGAAGTCGGAAATTCCCTCAAAGTAGTGGCGCAAGTCGTAATCGCGCATCTCGTACCCAACACAGAATATGAAAGTAGAGTCTTCGCCGCCGAAGTAGGAGTTTGCAAACTTCTTTCTGCTACCGCGATCGACACGAAGGAGGCTCGGCAGCCGTTCATCGAATGTGACGACTCGCCGAGAGGCCGTGTTTGGAAGTACTGATGTGGTGAGGTAGAAGCGCGCCCATGGTGAGATGCCAAAGATTCGGATCCTTGCGGTTGCTGTGAAGGTGAAGTCGTAGATGTGGTTGTAGAGCTCTTGCGGAAGACTCTCGAGACGTTCGCGGAGCTCGAGAATGTCGGTGTCGCCGCTGCTGCTGACTCTGATTCCGCTCTCGCGGCCGGTGCTGGTGTCGTGCTCGCTGCAGCCGTCGCTGACCATGATGCGCGTGGAGTGGGCTCTTGCGCCGCGAGTGTGGTGGATTGGGTGTGGTGAAGGAGAGATGCTGGTTTGGGGCAGACGCAGTGTCGGTGTGCAGGGGACGGGAGGAAGCGCGCTGAAGTAAACAAAAGGGCCAGGTGAATTAACAGTGAGCACTACCCTCCGCAGCTTCAATCGTCGGAGAGATGCTTTCAGACGCGCTCTCATCAGCAGCTCCAGCGCGTGTCTTGACAAGCGCAACGATGGCACTGATTCCGACCTGAAGGAAACTTCGATGAAAGCTGCCTAGTTCGCGGAAAAGGTACGTACACATCGAGTGGATGGCCCACTTCTCCCCCACGCGCATATCTTCCATCAGTCGCAGGTGTGTTGACTCAATGGACATGCCCGGTGAAGGTCCGGAATAGAACACAAAGATCGAGTCCGGATGGCCGAAGTAAGATTCCGCAAATTTCTTCCTGCTTGCGCGATCCACATGGAGAAGGCCAGGTATAGCTTCATTCAGCTTCACAACTCGCTGGAACGGTGCGCGTCCCAGCTCGGCAAAGCCTCGCGCGAGCTCTTCGTCAATATCTCTCCCGCTGTAGATGCGGATTTTCGACTCTGCGGTGAAGATCGTGTCGTAGATGCGGTCGTAAAGCTCTTGCGGAAGTGCTTCGAGGTGTTCGCAAAGTTCGGCGCCGCTAATCGCGTTGCTCCTGTCGTCGAGAGTCATGATGCGTGTCGAGTGGTCGGGTTACGATAGGGGCGAGTGCTGGCGCTGTTGATGGATCGTGATGAAGAAAGGCAAAGTCGGTGGTGGTCAGAACGTAGTGGCAACGCGCCGTCGGCAGCTGTTGGTGAACCGAAGCAGAAAATGCCTCAAGTGAAGCTAAAGCAAACACTGCCGCTGAAAGCGTCAATTGTGTGAGGTTGTGACTCGGAATCAGGCACGAGCTTCACACGTGGCTCCAGCACGCTCCTTCAGCAGTGCTACGATCTTATCGTAACTGATGAAAGGGATACTCCGTTCGGGTCTCTCACTCCACTCTGCGACGTCGCGCCTCCACCAGTGGTTCGGCCGGCCGCCAGGCCACATGACACCTATGTGGAGGTTCTTGACTAGCTTCAGATACGTCTTAATTCCAGCAGCTGAGCGTCTAGGAACGACAAAGAGCGAGTCGGGGTTGCCGTAGAAGGATTCAGCAAATTTGTTTCTGCTTGCACGGTCGATGTGCAATAGATGGGATATCTCATTAACTGTGACGAGTTCCTTCGGGTATATCTTTGCCAACCCCTGATACATGGCCAGACTCCATGGATTCGTGCACTCGGCATCAGATTCCCGACAGTACAGCCGGATCTTTGCGTCGGCAGTGAAGGTGAGATCGTAAATCATGTGCCAGAGCTCTGGTGGCAGCTCGTCGAGCCGCTCATGGAGTGCATAACTGTCGTCGCTCGGGTTCGCCATGTCGCGTTTCGTGCTTCCGCAAGCTGTGGTGATGCTATCGTTAATGGCTTTTGCTCCGAGGAGATAAAAGGCAAGTTGTTGTCTGGCGAAGTGTGTAGGTCAGAATGGAAGCAGAGTGGAACTGGAAGGAGCGACGCGAGTGCCTCATATGGGCAGCGATGCAAGTGAAGAAACGTCCCAAGAAGCAGCAGCACATGCATTGCACGTGTGGACCGTAATTCCCGCCGATATCCAATTCGCGCAGTGAAGTCGGAATGTGAGTCCTCACATGTGGGCGGTGA
Organism: Cercospora cf. flagellaris; assembly: GCA_005356885.1. Taxonomy (NCBI): domain Eukaryota; kingdom Fungi; phylum Ascomycota; class Dothideomycetes; order Mycosphaerellales; family Mycosphaerellaceae; genus Cercospora; species Cercospora cf. flagellaris. Next base: position 52,215 of record RJLU01000013.1, on the reverse strand, counting down.
AAGTCACCAGCAGAACGCGTGAGGCTTGGCCAATTAGCTTCGGACGCTGAGGGATATCCCTCGCAGTGGGCGGCCACATGCAAGATCAGCGTGAGTGATGTGCGGTCCGCGAAGCGTGAGAATCAAGTCCAAGCGAGGATCGAAGCAAAATAAACAGTGGAAGGGCGCGGAAGAGGTCACTTCAAAAGGAGTTCCATCTACTTGTTGCGCATCGAGGGCAACCAGGGAGCACAGCAAGACCTGCGGTATTTCGTTTCAGCTGTAAGATGCGTCGACGGAAGGCCCGTATGTAGAAATGAGCCGATGCCACTTCGACTTCATTCCTCACAACTCTTTACATGTCGATCAAGGCTTCGGTCTGCTCGTTTTCACTTTCTCTTCGTGCGCTTCTTCTTCTTGGTCTTCTTTTTCTTGCTTGCTTGCGTCTTCTTCCCTTCTGCAGCACTCCCTTCTTTTGACAGAGCCTCCTCCAACTCTTCCCCAGATAGCAGATCCAGGTCGTCCTCGTCCTCCTCCGGCTCCTCATCCTGCTCTTCATCGTCCTCCACATCTGGAGTATCCTCCTTCGTGTCCTTCGCGTTCTCTCTGAATCCCCCGGGTTTCCTATTCCCAAACCGCTTCCTGTTCTCCTCCTCGAATCCTCTCTTCTCTTTCTGGAACAACAACATCGTCGCCCTTGCATCCTCCACAGACGAGTGCTCTCCGGTCTGAATCTCCAGTCCCAACTCACTCCTCGCCAGGTTCCTCAAAGCAGGCGGTTTCCCTTTGCTCTCGATCCTGAACTTTGGATATCTTGACGTGTCTCGCATATCATTCTTCGGGTGCGATAACAGCAGAGCATTCAGGTCGTTGCGCAGCGCGTGCCCAACCAGTATCCTGCCTTCCAGCAACTTCGCAACATCTTTTTGCACTTCCGCAAATGTCCTCGCGTACCCAGGCTTCAGATGATGCGGCTTGATGCCTGAGACATACGTCCGGTAGTCCTCGATGCGGACTTTGGGCGGGGGCTGGACGTAGGAATCGTAGATTTGCTCGCCGTGGAAGTTTACGAGAGAAGCTCGAGCGAGGACGTTGTCCAGATGGGGAGGAGGACCAGTGCCGACCATTTCGCAATCGAGTGCGACATATTTCCCGATCTTGTGCGTAGGATGCAGGCCTCCATTCACATCATCTGTATATGAAGACCGCTTCTTCGTTGTCCCATACGCTGCTGCCACGTCCTCTTGAGGTATCTCGTGCTCTTTGACCAAATCTGCCTCTTTCGCCGACGTCGACATGACACCGCCCATCTTCCGCCTCTTTCCCAACGCCGTCCCGTTCGCAGACTTGGAATCAAACGTCTTCTTCTTCTTGAACGCACTCGTCGACTTTTCCGGCACTCTCTTCCTCTTCACTCCATTGCTCTCGCCTTTGGCCTTTTTCTCCGCTTCCAATCGTTGCTGCAGAATCTTCCAGTTGCTGCCAATCGTCTTCGGATCCGGACCTGACATCTCTTCACGTCTGCATTATTCGTGTTGCGACAATGGAAAGAAGTCGCAGAGGGCAACTTTTTCTGGAAGCAGCTCAGGCCGACGTGAGGCTGAAATGCCGATGTCCGCTGTGGCGCGGCTGCCCGGGCGCAATCCAGCTTGACTTGCGACGGACGCGACAACGAGCTGCATTCCATCGCCACAACTTCATTTCCATCGACAACTCTACGACATTTGCAGAAAAGGACAACAACAGCCCGTCATGGTCCGCGACGACACGAAGAGCGGCGGAAATGGCGGCGATGAGGTCAAGGCAGAGCGCGGCATGGCTACGCTGTCGACGTTGAGGTGAGTAGTACAGCGCTGAATACTATACGCGATCAGAGGATCTGACATTGTATGGACAGAATTGGCACAAAAGCCATGGTGGAAAAGGTATGTTGTGTTTGATATGAAGCCCAGCGAGCAGTGGAAACCTCAAAGTCTCCGCGAAAACGCAAAAGTATTGCGTATATCGTTCTGCTCACTATACACTTCGCGCTCATTATTTACAAACTGTATACTGACATGTCGTCAGGATGGCGAGAAAAGAAAAGCAGAAATCTTGTCTATGCAAACACGGAAAGGCAGGCCGACCTTCTACGTGCATTATCAAGACTTCAACAAGCGTCTGGACGAATGGGTACCCGCAGAGCGCCTTGATCTGACGCAAGAAGTTGAGTGGCCGATTCCTGAAAAGGCGGATAAGTCGAAGCAGAAGACAGCCCAATCGAAAGCTCAGCCATCCAAGACGGACAATGCGAAAAACACCAAAGTTGGGCAGAAGCGACCTCGAAGTGGTACTGCCACACGAGAGGCTTCTGAAGCGCCTACGGATCTCGGAGCGAAGCTCAGTATTCAGAGGTCAAAGTCCGGAGGCGGCAAGGAAAATCGTGACCCGAATGTGGCAGTACTAACAGAGGACCTGGATGGAACGCCGCAGCCTGACGATGAGTCTGCCGTTGATCTCGTGGACATGCAAGAAGCTGCAGCTGCTGCAAAAGCTGTACCGGAGACAGTCCCCTACTCACGCGAGGAGGAGATCGAGAAGCTTCGCACTGGCGGCAGCATGACCCAAAACCAAACCGAGATCAGCCGCGTTCGAAATCTGGACAAGCTACAGATGGGAATGCACGAGATTGAACCTTGGTACTTCTCACCATATCCTGCCGAGTTCACCGACTGCGATATGGTATACATCTGCGAGTTCTGCCTCTCCTACTTCGGGAGTCAGTTCCAATTCGGGCGGCATCGCAAAAAGTGCCAACTCAAGCATCCTCCTGGAAACGAAATCTATCGCGACGAACATGTCTCCTTCTTCGAGATCGATGGCCGAAGACAACGAACCTGGTGTCGCAACCTCTGTCTTCTCTCCAAGCTCTTCCTCGATCACAAGACTCTCTACTACGACGTCGACCCTTTCCTCTTCTACTGCATGACAACACGAGACGAACACGGCCACCACTTAATAGGCTACTTCTCCAAAGAGAAAGAATCAGCAGAAGGCTACAACGTCGCTTGCATTCTCACTCTCCCCCAGTGGCAACGCAAAGGTTTCGGCCACCTCCTCATCCAATTCTCCTACGAACTCAGCAAAATCGAAGGCAAACTCGGCTCTCCCGAAAAACCACTCTCCGATCTCGGTCTCCTCGGCTACCGTGCTTACTGGCAAGATGTCATCGTCGATCTTCTCCTCGAACGTGAAGCGGAAGCTGGTGGATCTGGAGGAGCGGCGAGTATTGAAGATATTGGCACTTCGCTGGCGATGACGACGAATGATGTGTTGCATACGCTGCAGAATTTGAATATGTTGAGGTATGCGAATAAGAATCATGTGATTGTTCTGCCGGAGACTGTGTTGAAGGCGAGGGAGGCGAGGAAGGAGAAGGAGAAAGTTAAGGGGAAGAGGATGATTGATCCTGAGAGGCTGATTTGGAAACCTCCGGTTTTTGCCGCGAGTGCGAGGACGTGGGCTTGGTAGGGCGGAGTATGACTGTCAGGTGTGGCAGGATGTGGGAAAAGTCTTTATGAGGAAGGAGCTGGCGTTCAAGATAGGATATACCCATGGCATGATGTTTTACTTCTACGCATTGTCGCTCAATACTGTTCTTCTCGCAACTAGTTGACGCTTTGGCTTTGCCATGGTTCTATGCAGCGATGGTGCTGCTACAATCTGGAATCATACAGCTGGAGACCAGCTATCATCGTCGTTCCATTGAGGACCTACCAAGAACCTTCGCACCAGATAGGACCTGCGAGCCGTGGGTTGAAGAAGAGATAGGGATATCTCTCCCGGTTCTGCACAGATCAGAGTAAGCAACGAATCAAACGTTTGGACAATTTTGCTACATTGGAGGGTCTCTTCAGGTTGTCACGATCATGCTCCTGCTGGACCGTTGTTCAAGGCTCGCTGAATGTGACCAATACTGACCCAGAACGCCCAAAGCCGTCAATTGCAAATAGCAGACAATATAACCCCAACAGCCGGCTCTTCCACCAACGATCGTCCGCGGCATTCTGGTCTAGTCGATAAGTCGTGCCCGGAATGAGTGCGCTCGACACAACAGAAAGCCCACCCCGTCGATCAAAAGAAAGCGTTCAGCTTTGATCATTGGAAGGGTTCTTGCTTGTTGTGCAAGTTATCGTCGGCCATCGTTTTTGCCTTTTCGCCTCGTCTTTTGCTCTTTTGCAATTGTGATATTCTTCTGTAATCCTTCGAACTCATCCTGGTGTGCCACGTTGCGTGTTGTGTTAATGAACATATTCGATCTTTGCGTTACCTCTGTCGATTTGATATCTTTTCCTTTTCGATGCGAACCTTGGGCAATCGACTCCACCTGCCAGCTTGGATATACGGAACAATTTCTTGTCTCAATAACGATCGTCGGCGGCGTTCTGGTCTAGTCGATAAGTCGTGCACCGCATTGCGTACGCTTGGCAAGTGGAGCATTGGCGATGCTGTGTAGAGGTATTCCTGTGGCCTCTGCAGGGTGGACCTTCTTTTCCGAACTTCAAAGCGGCCGTCGACATTTGTTTTGCCCTTCAAATATATGTTTTGTCATTCTTGTCGCGTTGTCAATTGCATTAATGGATCACTTTTTGCTGCTTGTGTGCGTAGTGTATAGATCAATACTGGACATGTAATGCGATCTTGCTACGAGGGAAATTTAGTCGTTGGATGATAATCGTTTTGTCAAATTGAATTCCCGGCCAACGCAGACAAATGCCAGGCATTTCATACCGAGTAAATTGCTCGTCCTCAACGATCGTCATCGGTGTTCTGGCCTAGTCGATAAGTCGTTCCTGCAACGGCACGCTCGACAATAAGCGGAAAGCTAAAAGCCTGTCGAGGCGTTGGTAGCCTGAACGGGCCATCTTTTCGATCCGTCACAGGTAGAGCCCATTGACGATTGTTTTGCCGTTTTGCTGTGTCTGTGCTGATTGCACGCCTCGCGCTCGAGTAACAGAGAATGCAATCTTCTCTTTTCCTTAGCTCATCCGCGTGACTGCCAGGTTCTTCGTCTAAGGCGCATGGCGGGCAGGGAATTTGATCAGAACAAAATGCCTGCCAGCAACGATCGTTGACGGGGTTCTGGTCTAGTTGGTAAATCGTGCCATAAGATGGGGCGCTCGAGAAGCAAAGTAGGACAGCACGTCGGCGAGGCCGTAGCACAGTCTCAGGCGTAGGTCGCCCACTCACCGACCCGAATGCCGTTGGCGATTGTTTTGTCTTTGCTCCTTGCATTTAAAGTGCTGGGTCGTTTATCGTCCATACATGTGAGTTCGATTGGCTCCTCGGTGACCCGAACACTATTTACTCAAAGCTCCTGGCTCAATCATCAACCACTTCCTTCTTAATGTGTTCTTCCTGTCCGCTCTTGTCTTTCGCCTCCTCTTTTATCGCCTTTTTTCTATTCCTTCCTCTCCCACCCTCAGCCTCATACCCCTTCCAAATCCCATCCTCCTTCTTCACCTTCCCTCCAGCCTTCATCCACTCTTTCTTCTCCTTCTGCCATTGCTCTTTCAGTCTCAGATAGCCTTCGTCTTTCATACATTCTTTCCACAGTACTTTGAAGATCTCACTTGCAGCCAACTTCTCCTCTTGTCCTGCATGTCCTGTACTTTTGGGAAGTTCTGTGCGTTTTATGTGCGAGTGGTTTGGATTTTTGACCGGGTCGCCAGTCAGAGCGGCAGCTTCGCGTTCGAGTTGGAGTGAGGACTTTTCGTATTTCTTGCCGCCGGCGTGGTTGGCGTATCTGGAGGGTAGGTTGTCAGTGCCGGTGGCAGTGTAGTGTTGTTCAAGAGAAATGGTATGATGCGACGCATTTGTACAGAGACCAGCCATTCATGCGTTCCACACCGACATCATGCGATGACAATCTACTCCCGAATGAGCGGGTCAGAGACATCCGGCTCCTACTTATGGCCAATACAATTATGCCTGCTGCGAGATCATGCCCGATTGTATACCGTCCTGTTCAAAGGAGTGCGGGTCCATCGCCAACATGAAGTCTGAGCCAATTCACCTACCTCTTCGCCCTTGTCATACCCATCTGAATAAACTTCCTCGCCATATCGCTCCCCACCAAATCTCCCTCTTGCACATAGTGATCAAAGGCACCTTTCAGTGTCTTCGAAGACTCTTCTGCAATGGGCACAGTTCTGAAGCGCCAATGCGGGAGCAGGATCGACTTGTATGGCTCGAATGTCAAGACACCTTGTTCTCCTCGAGCGATCTCATACGACATGCGAATGTGTTCATCGTGAAGAGCAGGCGTGGGAAAGAGGTCGTGGACGCTCTTGTTTGCTGTTGTGGCTGGCGGCGAAGCGGCGGCTTTGACGGCATTCCTTTTGCGAATCATCATACACAGTTGGATATGGCTTAGAGCGCGGCGGGGCGAAGTTGCGCGCTTAACAGAGGACGTCGCCGAGTGAGGTTGAAGCTGTGGAATGCGAGTCGCGGTCGTTGTCGCATCATGACGTTGTGGACCTAGCCCTCAGAAGGCGCTTCTGGAGGCTCCATCCATCGCAGAGCAGCATCGGACTTCTTTTAGAGCGCGCGGGCTCATTGTCGGTATGCTCTAAAGTGCATTTGATACTGCAATGTGCATCGCACGAGTGCGGTTAGGTGTGAGAGGCAGTCTACGCGTCGTCGGAGCTTCTGGCGCTAGTGATCTTGGCTCTCAGGTGAACTCCCAACTGCGGTGATATCACTTCACCACCGCACACCAACAACAGGCCACAAGCTAATGTATCATCCTCTGCGATGCCTTTGGCCAGCGCCAGCGCTTCTTACGACTATCTGGCGGATAGCCCAGGGCCGGCAAAGCTCGGGTCGGGAGTGAGGACCCTAAAAAGGCCGAAACCTGCTCACTTCCTTCCTAGACCAAGATCTCGCCTCTCTATACGCTCTAGACTGCCCTTGCAACATCCAATCATGCAGGTTGTATGATGTAGTGGTTAGCATACCAGATTTTGAGACGGCTGTGCTCTTGTACAGCTCACATCATAACTTCTGGTTACCCGTAAGTGTTGCACATGAAAACCCTCCCGGACAACGCAAACCTAACACAGCAACAGCGGTTCGAATCCGGGTACGACCTATAATTTTGCTGCATCCATAGCACCAGAAATTGAAGCGATCGGAGCCAAATTGATCGAGATATGGCAAGGTGAAGTGAAATACATCTTTTTGTCGGATGTCTCCACCTTTCGCTCGAAAACGACGACGCTCTTCTTTGTCCGCTTTCTCATGCCTGTGAACGGACAGGCGAGGCGCCATTTGCTCCACGGTCCCTACAACAGGCCGTATGTTGCAGGTTCGAGTGTGGACATAGACTTTTGGTGAAGAATATCACGTTTTCGCAGCAGTGAGAATATTTCATGCGAAGCATATGGGCTCAGAAGCATACAATGACAACCAGTCTTGGACATTGCACGCATAGTTCCTTTTCTCTTCTTCGTCATACCTCTATACCCATCCGAGACAGCGCTTGCTGAACGCTAGACCAATCGAAGCTCCAAGCAAGCAGAGGTGTTGCCACCACAATGCGTCTTTCGATATATGCACCCATCAGTCAGAAGATTACCAATATGACCACTCAGGCCAGCCGAGAAGATGATGTCCAACACCAGTATTCCATGCTCATGATCCATCAAATTATGTCGTCTCACAACGGCACATCCTCCATCATCTCCACAGCACCTTCTCTCCCAACTGTCAAGATTACATCCCCCAAAGTCTTGGTCGCGAAGCCAGCCTCGCAGTATGCAAAGTAGTATTCCCACTTCTTCTTGAAGATTTCGACCTCTTCTTCCGACATCTTGCGGCCTTGGCGTTCCTGGAATTCCATGATCAGAGCAGGTCTGATCTTCGTCGCGAACGATTGCATGAAGTTCTGTCTCCACAATCTCAGAGTCTTCGCATAGTGTGGCCCGATGTTCTCGACACTCTCAGGGATCAATCGCGGCTCGACGCCCTTCTTCGCATCGCTCGAACCGGCACGTATGCTGTCGAGCAACTGCGTGATCGTGGGCAGATGGCCGCCAGGGAAAATGTATCGCCGAATGAAATCATCCGAGTTGGCGTATCCCACGTATCTGCTCTCTGGTATCGTGATACACTGGAAGCATGCCACACCGCCCTCGCTCTTCAACAGCTGATCCACGCAGCGGAAGTATGTCTCCAAGTATTCCGCTCCCACAGCTTCCAGCATCTCAATCGAGACCACCTTGTCGTATTTGTCCTCGTCTTTCGGCGGCACAGGCAGAGATCGATAGTCGCACAAGAGAACCTTGATACGACTGCTGTATCCCTTCGCCGCAATCCTCTCTTCTGCCAACTTCTTCTGCTCTTCCGACAGAGTCAGAGACGTAACTCTGCACCCGGTCTTTTCGACCGCAAGTATAGCGAACGAGCCCCACCCAGTACCAATCTCCAGCACATGATCGCTCGCCTTGATCTTGCAGTTCCGAATAAAGCGATTAAGCTTCCGATACTGCGCCTGCTCCAGCGTCTCTTGCGCACACATCGGATCAGATTTCGGCAAAAAGATCGGACATGAGTATGTCATGTCTGGGCTCAGGAAAGCCTCAAACATGGTGTTCGAGATATCGTAATGGGCGGAGATGTTCAATTTCGCGTTCGTGAGGTCGTTCGTTTTCCTGATCAGGCCTGAAATTCGTCCGAGGATGTTACTGCTCAATGTCGTGCCGTTGGATAGATACTTTTTGTTGTTGATGAATAGTTTGAAGAATGCTGTCAGATCTGTACAGCTGACCTCTCCGAGCATGTAGGATTCTGCTAGACCCATGTCTGCGAAGAGGAGGAGTCGGATCCAGAACATGTCTTGATGCACTGTGAGCTCGGAATGCGCAGTCGCGTAGACATTCTTCTCGGAGCTCTCGTCTTCCAGACCAGCTGGTTTTGGCGATCCACAGACTGTGGTCGTGCCATCTGTGTCCGTGATTTTGAGAGAGCCAATCTGAATGTTCCGGAGCAGGTTGAGGATCTGGCTGCGAGCAAGTGACAAGAGAGGAGGATACACCCAAGGCGTAGCGAAGGAGGCCATCACGGCCGCACCGCGTTGAAGCATGTTGAAGCTCAATTTCTCGCCGGAATCTCAGCCCAGCTGATCGCAGGAAGCTGGAACGAAAGCTGCGCGTGCTTTGTTTGGAGTCAGTAATGTAGCCTGGCTTCCGCAATGGCGAACACGGCGCTTGAGGCTTCTTTGTTCCGAAACCAAGATCAAGACTTGCTTGCAGAAATGTATCGGTATATCTCAACAACAACGCTTCTGGCAATGGCACTCAACGTTCTCGGCCGTTAGTAGTGTTCAGAGCTTCCCGAACTGCGTCTTATCGTAATCAATGCTCCGAGATTCAAGGATAATAGCAGGAATGCAGCAGTAGATGACGCGTAGTTGTGAGGAGGAAGAAGAGCTGAGCAGGCAGTGAACCAAAAATCGAAACAACACACCTCGGGGTTAAGCAGCGCCTTTTGCGACAGCTCTCGCACATTCCGCCGCGTCCGTCGGCAAGTTGCGATTTCGAGCTACGGGGACTGCGAAAGTGCGTGGCCGGCAGGATCAGACCGTTTGGAGGCGTTTCCAGCGCCAGTAGAGGAGTAGGATGATTGGTGTGACGTCTTTGACTTGCTGCAGTAGGAATGGTTGCTATGCGGCATCGCAGGATTGACTTTTGATAGCTCCGCCATCAGAGACATTTCCGAACATGCCCTGTTCAGCTCTGGCATTCTATCACGATCCATTTGATGAGGTTGATGCTTGATATCGTCTGGTAGAGTGGAAGCTGCGATACCATGCGAATCCACAAATCTGCAGCTTTCTGAAAAAGACAAGCGATGGCCCAAGATGCGAGCACCGAGATCGATCACCGGCACGAAATGCCGGAGTATTGCCCCTCCAATGCTTGCAGCGGGGCTCAAACCTTGGCAGGCACAGACTTGGCCCGCCCAGAATGGTTGTGCTCAATGGTACGGTGGACAAAATGCTTGGGATGGTATTTGTTTCCTTCATCTTCCTTTTCCGGAATGCCTTTGATAGCGCTAAAGACGAACCAACAGCATGAGATACAGCCATATATGGCAGTCTCGCACGACATGTCGAGCTTTCCATCTCAATTCCAAGGATTAGTGATCCTGGTGTCGTGCTGGAAGTTACGCGCGTAGGTCGGAATCCTGCTGACCCAAAGCCAGAGACAACGCGGCCAGGCATATCATTCTCATCATCCAGTTTTACTCCTCACTCACCATGACAATCAGAGTCTCTTGGCAGTCATGAATGGTGACCTAATGTGGTCTGCCGCCTCTGCGACGATGAGATCGAACTCCACGAGAAAACGGAACAGACTTGCAAGGGGAAACTGGAGACATAATGATCTTTCGCAATTCGAAAAGATGTCCTCCAATGGCAGAGGCCATACGATGCGGCGAACTTACCATAAGAAGTCGTACGAGGGCCGCTGAAGAAAGGTGCCATGGCCAGTGAGACGTTGTGGCAACTAGATTGACCGGGACCTCATCCAGCTGAAGACGAAGCACGCAGTGGAGACGTACGTCAAGCGCTCGGCGATGCTCACAGTTTCTCGACACAATCCTGTCCATGTTACCAGGCGATCGACAAGATTGTTCTCCCCGACGATGTTTCACCAACAGCACTTCCGCGCTCAGACGCCTGTGTAGGGATTCGTAAAAGCTGATGATTTGTCCTTGTATTTGCGCATACTAGCGGCTATGTACACTGCTGATCGGAGGCGACTCATGTCTGTTAGCACCTCAAGGCTCACACTCTCCGAAGCTTCCACCATAGAGGCTGCAATAACCGGAGCAGCACTGGAAGTCATACGAGCATGGGGCTAGGTCTTTCGGTTAGCAAGAGACGTAAGTGGAACCCCTCTAAGTTCAAGGGCGAATCACCAAATGCTTCGAGACAGTCTCCGCCGAATTGGGCCTCAGGTTCGGGGAGAGGGCTGTAGCACGAATGGTGAGCAAAGAGGAAGCGAGACTTCCACTCGTGGTTCTGGTACACTTACCCAGCCATGGCCAAGGTGACAACGGCGAGAACGGTGGAGAAGACGTAGAACTTCATCTTGACTCTGTCTTAGTCTTTTTGGTATGTTCGGGATGCTGAGCTGTTGATTGAGCGTGATGATGCTGAAGACAGGTTCCAATAGACCGTTTATATATCATTCGTACCAAAACCGCCCTCTCGCTTATCAGACATGAAAAGGCAACGATGTTCAGCCAAGAGTTCAAGAACTATACCTCTACTCTCGAGGAAGCCACTTATGCTATACCACAGTGGACGCCAGAAGTATGCTTACACGCTTTCTCAACAACGTGTACAGACCTGCGAGCAACATTGGCTGTTCTCGAACGACCAGCTTCGCTAAGGAACAAGACGGCCTCCTGCGCCCCGCATTTGCGCTTCCCAGCTTTTGTCTAAAGCTTTGCGATGCTTACCAGAAGCCACTGGATCGACGCTTTTAGCTCAAGACAGCCAGCCAAGACTACTTCATCTTCCGCATAGGGTCTAAGGGCTCGGTTCTAAATCTGACTTCGGTATAGCTTCGGTTGATCTCTGTGTATTTGGCATTTGCTATGTAGCATACCGGTAGATCAGTTGTATGCAGTCTATAAGCTTATCGAGGGCGGCAGAAGAAGCCAGAAATATTTGTCTTAACGCCCATTACAAACACTTCGTTACCCCAACAAGTTCAACCAAGACCTTGCTCCTAAACAAACGAGGTGGGTGTTTCCTGTCAGCAACGTCCTATCGGGGCAGGGGGTTACATGAGCTAGCACTTCATCAAAATAAAGTCTTCGGCCGTCATATCTTGGCGGAACTGCCCACCATACATCATTGCAGAGACGTGCAATGATTGGATCGAACTCCTGCTAGTAGCATTGACCTGATGCAGGTCCTGCAAGAGCTCCAGCCACGGCGTCATTTGCCGTGCCGTGAAGAGCCTCCTGGATCGCATGCTCCCTTTCCACCTTCCCAAGATCTATGCCCCTCAGCTCGCTGCCATCACGTTACCAGTAAATTCTACTAGCGAATCTCAGTACATGTCTCTGTAGTCTTCTCTACAGTTCACGGAGAAGTGGTGCCGTCTCTCTTCCTGATTCGCCTGCTGGGCCCGCGTCTCGTCTGATGACGACAAATAAAATGCCCTGAATCAGGGCAAATATCAGCTTACCTACAGTCGCCCAGCCCACCGTCTGATACCACACAAGCAATTTGATGGATAGAGAGTATTGTGGCAGTCCAGGCTCGACATCGAATGATCCACGCGGTATCCTCAATCTGAAGAACTAGCTGATGCCAACGACCAAGAATACGACTGCTTGCACTGCCAAACCAAAGACGCTCACGTTTCTTGGCCCCTCAACGGAACGGGTTGCCCGAATCTGTGTTAGTAGTCCGAGGACAGCAAGGGCGTTGATGACAGGATTGACAAAGATTAGGTGCACTCCACTGAAAAGTGCACGCCCCCAATCGGACCCATCGTCTTCTTGAAGCGTGGTCTCGTATGCGACGAATGCCAATGAAAATGTGATGTAAACCAAGTATGCCATACTCAGCGCAAGCTTCTGCTTCGTGCAAATTGGAGGAAGCCATAGTACCAGTGCGAATCTGTGTTCGTTAGGCATCGGTGTATTGGAAGACGTGTGCATCAGAACCTACAAGAACACATGACAGATCCACACAGTCGTCAGCTGTACCACGGTAAGCCAATCGTCAAGTCCGGCCTTCGGTTGCTCGTGCAGAAAACTGTGTGGCTCGATGGGTATTCCTTGTAGGCCGAGTGTCAACTGTTCTGTGGCTGACACCAGGTTGAAAAGTGTGTATAGAGGCGATAGTCCGGCGCTGGAATTGGAGATCCATAGAATTGTAAGCTGCGGACCGAATGAGATGGCGGAAACTCGATAAACAGGCTGTCGATTACATCAGCTTGTGTCTGCAATGCGCGAAAAGATGGCGAACATTACAAACATTCGCGAAAGTGCTGCCATCGTTGCAGCGCCGGATGCCATTAGCAAGTGCTGAGAAATAGCGATGGCAACCTTCTGGACACATATATGCTGCTGAGCGGCACGGAAAGTTTGGCCTGGAATTTCCAGGCGGCGGTCAAGTGAAACGTGAAGCCAACTTTATGCATATAAGTACGCCGCAGGCACACATGCCTCTTCCACAGCCGATGAGTGGCGTCCCTGATCTGATGGGTCCCATTGCGATCAGCTGCTGTTGTTACGCTTTTTTTGGCCCAAAGACGGAAGAGGGATCTTGACAGAAACGGCATTGATTAAAACTCATCTCAGGCTCACAAGGTCACGAACTTATGCGCATTGCTCAAGGTCAACTTCGTCTCGCCATCATAAATTGCCAGATTCTCTCGCGCAATACGAGCAGCTTCTTCGATAATGCCAGGCACTAGAGAGTTCCGCGGAATGAACCGAGCTTTGAATGGCTCTGGTCTCATGTTCTCACTTGCGGTATAGGCGAAGATATCGAGCTTGACTTCCTCACCCTGCTTATCGTCAGCTTACGGACATACTCTCACGAAACTCGACGGACCTTGTCATCAAGACCAGGAGCGATTTTGAAAGCCCATAACAGCCTCGCCGTCACAAGATGTAGTCCCTGCTCAGCCAATGGCTGGCCACTGTATTGTCTTCGTCCCCAGCCGAAGGCGTTGTGACCTTTCTTCGATGGGTACGGCATTCTCTCATCCAGGAATCGCTCCGGACGGAACTCATCTGCATTCGGAAAGTCGCGAGGATTTCGGTGGATGGCCCACACGTTACCGACAATCCAAGTGTCTTTTGGAAAGACATAGCCTTGATACTCATCATCTTGAACAGGCGCGTGAGGAATGCCGCCAAGAATTGTGACGGTGCGCCATCGTAGCACCTCCTCGACTAATGCATCGACATACGGTAGCTCATCGTTCCACTCGGGAAGTCGATCTGGTCCTACGACACGCTCAAGCTCCTCGTACGCCCTCTGCTGAGCTCGAGGGAAGCAGCACATGGCAAGGATCATACTGATCATGGAACTGCTTGTAGTATCTACGCCGCCGCCGATGAGATTGGCCGTCAAGTTGCCAGCTTCCTTCCAGGTGATGTGGCCTGCTGCATATTCATCATAGACTTTGTCTGAGAATTTCGCGACGTCTGCTTTGTTCTTTGCTTCCGTAGTCAAGGCAAAGAACCAGCAGGTCTGTCTGTGAGCGAGATACCGAATCAATCTTGGCAAGGGATTGAGGAACAGTGGCAGCTGGGCGATGGCCGGTATCACTTCCATGATCGATTGGCCTGGAATAACGGCGTTGACAACTTCCATGAAGGCTAAAGCCTGCTTGGCGACGTAGTCGTTCAACTTGTCGATGCGTCGTCCCCATGCTACTACTGATGCCACAGAGCAGGAATATCGTTCGATGGATTCAACATAGTCATCGGGATGGTTGAGAAGATCGTGTAAAAGGACCTTTGTTTCATCGCCTTGGAAAGGTCTGTATTCTTTCACGGCCTGGATACTGACAGCGGTGTGCTAACTCATCAGCTTACATGCTTCACCGTCTGTGTACGGAAATGCCTCTACTCACAGTTAGCCTCCTATGTAGCCTCCATTGATCATTGTACTTCAGGCAGACCTGATTGTTGTTAGTGGTATCTGTCAAATCACCCATCATCTAGTCTTGGAGTCAGCATTCCCATCCATCGAGCTCCATCCTGGCAACTTACGACCATCCTTGGCCGCGATGAATAAATATTGGCCCGTTTTTCGAAAAGGTCAGAGATACACCACGCATCGTTGCACACAATCACCGGACGATGTCCGTTCCACAGAGTGATCATAGCCGACTTGTACTGTATGCCGAGCTGCTCCCAGTGTATCCATGGTCGCTTCTGCCGCATGTGAAAGTAGTTTCCGAGTAACGGCAACGGCACTGGACCTGGCGGTAACTGCTTCCGCAGATATAAGACACGACAATAGTCCTGAACCAGCCATAACAAGAAGGATAGTACTAGCGCGATGAGCACGCCGTATATAAGTCGCTCGAGTGAGGGCATCATAAAAGTTTGAATCCTTCACGAGTCCTGTAGGAACCCATCGAAAACACTCCTTATACTGTCAGAAGCGGGGCTAGTCAAGATATACACTTTTATGTTTGTGAAATTCAAGCATAAAAAACCCGCACGCCGGGACAGTGTCATCATGCCAGTCGGATGATTGAGCTAGTCACAGTCATCCATTGAGCACCCTGTTACGACGTACTTCACCAGAGCAAGGTAAATGATTCGTTGGCAACAACTGCCGATTGTCCCACCCTTGTCTAGCATACTACGGTATGCCTGTCGAACAACGTGCGCCCAAGCTTTGAAAGCTTCAGACGTGCTGCCAATCGGCTAGGCATCGCTGATGCTTCTGCATGTCCGAGATCGATAGACATCTCGGCCGAGTAGTGCTACATTACCATCTAGACGTCCGAAAACTCGGGAGAGTGGATGAGACATAGTGGATGAGAGACAGTGAAAGGACAAGAATTCGGCGTCCACAACGTGCAACTATGGCTATGAAGGAGTCCACGGTCGGTGCATCGCATCGGTAGTATTGCCGCAACAGATACCATCGCAGCTATCGAGATCGTGCCCAATGAAAAGCAGAGAAGCTGGTTGCGTATGCGCTGACTACAATAAACATGACAACCTTCGGCTTACGACAAGCGCTTGGCTCCGAGTCGAAGACTCAACTTCCGCAAGGTATATTCGTCGCGGTCTTCGGCGAGAGGCACTGTACCAGGGTGCCTACTTGTTTTCATTCGAGCTGAGAGGAGAACAAGTGCGCGTAGTTGTGCTGGGCAACTTTCATGATCGGCTTCACATATGTTCGAGACGGCATTGGTAGCAATCCGACAGCTTGGGATGTTGCAGATCTTGAGAGCCACCGCGGAATAGAGCGTCGCTGGAAAAGTGCTTACCAACCTTGGCAGGACCTGATAGCTCTGCAGAGTTTGTCCAAAAGTTTGCGGTCATGGATGATCACTTTCGTCAAGAGATCGTTCAACGATGACACTCACTCGGCTCCTCGACGTTCCAACCTTCTGGTCGGTCTTTGTTGCGACCGAGCCACCCGTTGTAAGCAACATATGGAAGAGGTTGATGGACTTACCGATGGGACAAGACAGCAACATAGTCCGTCCTCAATGACATAGCACGGGTGTGAGTTGATGTTCAGTTGCCATTCGGACAATTCAGTCCCGACGGATTTGGTGTCCACGTACGCATTATCCGATGCTAGAGCTCGCACGCCCGTGTCCAGTCTGGAACGAAATGTCACTATAAGGCACATTCACAGAGGCTCGAATTGGAGCGACACATCATGTGCAGCTATTGATTCCTGTAACGACGGCCCTTCACAGCGTCGAAATATGCTCCGGCTACATGCGTCGAGCTCCAAGTGGACAATCGCTGGCACTGAAGAGCGACGCTGCCAGTCCTTGACCGGTGTGGTCGGAATTACTTACTGCAAATCTCGCTGTGCCACAGATGCTGACTTATATGTGGTTAGCGACAAGAATCGGTCCTCAGTTCTCTGCGCCATGCCCCACACCAATTTTAGTCATCTGCCGCAGAGAGGGAACGATGGTGCTTGACTATGGCATGGATAATCCCAGTCCCCTAGAAGCTGTGAATGAGCAAGCTAGACCTTCTCTCCAGCTCCCATGACTTTCCATCCGCATGCTGCAGTTCGTGGAAGCTCAAACGGAACGGAAGTGCTTGCCAGGACACCACGGGTTCGTTGTACGCGCGCGGGGAATTTAAGTGCTAGGACCACGTTTCTTTGGGACTAGCCATCATATGATAGTGATAACCTCGTGCTCAGCCCCATGGGACAATTTTCGGTCTACTTCTGAACTGGAGCGAAGTGAGAGCTTCGCCGCTCGCATCGCGCCGACTCTTTGGTACACATCAGGCTGTCTGCCTGGGGTTCGGGCTACGATTGCTAGCGCTAGACCCCAGACACTGGCGAGCTGAACCTTTGCAACGTCCGCCTTGGCCTCTGCCACGATATCCCGCCTGAGACGAGCCGGACGTTGAGTCTGCCTATCACCTTCATACGCCATCAAGAAGAATAGATTCTGCCTGGGCTCGTCTGCGTCGTCAAATACGATGTGGATTTGAGATTCGCCATGCCGGAAACGATACTGCTCATCACTCTGAAAGGAGGGATTGCGTTCAATCTCCATCAAAGGGCCTCTGACCGTGATTGTGGCAGATTTTAGAGCCCCATACGGGTTGAGTGGGTCTGTTGGTTGGCAGTCGTGGCTGATGAGTCGCGCATGACATATCATCTCTGCAGAATTCTCTGGATTCAAGAATGGCGCGTTAATTTGAGAATTCACCGAAGCCCAACTCCATGTAGGCGCGCGCCACCTTCGACTGCGCCTCGCTCGGGTGGTCCATGGCAATCTCGAGATCAAGCTCTTGCGAAAAAATCCAGCTATATACTCATCGTTAAGAGCTTCCCCAATGCGTCGCGCCACGGCTGCGCAAGCTGTAAAGATATCATCGTCCGGAAACGAAAGGGTTGCAGTAGTGTACCGCCACAAGATGCGGTCCCAGACGCCCAGTACGTGCAGACTTGCGCTGTCATCGATTCCCAACGAGAACGGCGTATAATTGATATCACGGTCTGGTTCTGGCATCGCTTGCATTGGCAACCATGCTGAGGTTCGGTGGCCATGCATTCCCAAAAGATTCCTGCACTTGTAAAATGAAGCATCCGCTGACAAAGGAAGCGTTCCTGCACACACCAGGCTCTCTCGATAATTGAATTTGTGTTGTACCTGATTGCCCAAGCGCCGCGCAGCATATCATCCTCGTTGTATACGAGATGTGACCATCCGGTGTTCCGAGAGTCGGCCGCGAGGCTGGTCTTGACTGCGAACGGGCGCCGCTGGCGAACATTCCGGAGAAACCCGTCGGTAGGGGATTGTGCTGCTCCAGCGCCAATATTTAAAATGGCGTTCGCGTAGACGGCTCCCATATTCTTGATATCCGCCATCTTCTTTGCATTATTCGATTCTCCCGATTGTACTATACAATAGCAGTCAATCCAAAGGTACTTAATATTCAATCTGCGAGTCACCATGATGGCATCTTGAAAAGTGGCAGGTAGCTCATCGACTTTGATCCCGCTTTTGAAAGTTGGGAAATTCTGATTGGTCAGGACGACAATGTTCGCTGTACCCCAGGTGTGGCTTAAGGTGGCATATGGCCCGGAAACACGGTCTTGCTCGGGGTCGACCAGGTGAATCGTGCCTTCGCCGATTTCGAGAAGTCTTGTAGGGTAGCTTTTTGGATGGCGATTGGCCACGCATCCCGTATGAGACTCGAGACAGCGAGACAAGAAAGTAGAGATCACCGCAAAGTCTGATTCGACCAAATGGCTCGAAGCGGTGGACGCTCTCTCGCAGTGTCTGAACAGCGGCTCGTCATCCTCCATCCTAACGGGAAGGTGACTTGTAAAGTTCAAGAGGCTGCATCCTCCCTTCCCATCGACTTGCGCTCTATGGGGCACACCCCACTCTGAGCCAAAGCTGCTACATATTGAGCATCCAAGCTCGATCGACCGTTGCAGTGTGATCTCGTCATCATGAAATGGGTCAAGTGTAAAGCTGCTCGTATTGCTGTCAATCAGATTGAACAGGTGGGCGCATTTGTGGCACAGGCTGCCCCTGGAATGCTGCGCCGGTTGTTGCTGATCGGGATATTGGGTCGTGCGGCTCAATGTGCGACTGTGGTTCAAGCTCAATGATGATGGATCCATCGCCCGCTGGAGTGCGGCGACGGCACTGTAGGATGATCAACGATGGCCTCGAGCTTTCTGCTGGACCGAACAACTATATTTTCCAGACGCGTTCCAGATGGACGTGGTACCCACGGGCAAGAGCTTGCTCCCGTACTAGGGCAGATGTTCAGCTCCACCAGTCGCGTGCCTGCATGGCCATGGGCTTCTGCTTAAGCGAGCTGGCGGTTAGATAGAGCTGCGGGGCAACTGGAAAAATACTTGCGAGGGAAGGGTCGAGCTGACAGAGACAACATGAGCGAATTCGCCGCACCGGAACCCGGCTCTCGGTCTATCATCGTCTTTGTGATGCAACCCAAATTGCTTTTTCATGCAGCTCGTGGAGTGAAAGCATGCCAATCTCACGGCTCCTCACCCTCACAATAGCTTTAGTTCAGTGCTAAGCATGGAATGTCGACCTCTTCAGCATCCAGTCATTTGGCCCATTGATCTTCCGTTCGCAGCCACCACATGTCAAAGGACTTGGACTAGGAGACCTATTAGCTCGAGAGACTCAGAGACGCTCCACGCGAGAGGACCTACGGCGGCAAGAAAAAGAAGTTGATATAGCCGAAGCTGTCGATCTGGCCTTGAATGGGCAATCGGATGCTCCCCGCATTTGGCATATGCGGACCCCCAGTCGTACGGTAACAATTTGGCGTGAAAAGCGTGTATTGATGGAGCCTCCGATACCACCGACTTTACCTAATATGCGTCGATTGAAGTAACTACTGTGAAAGGATATAGTGAGTGTTATACTGACATAGCTAGAGCATTAATAAAATAGACTGTCTTGAATTTAGCGGCAAAGGCAAATATTCTGTAAGACGAAACTCTGTCGCCACTACTTTCCGTGCAGACGGTAGGGTGTTACCTGTGGATAAGATTAAGAACTTTCGCTTAGCTTCTAGTAATTTCGCTGCATCAAACCCAGGCTGATGTATACTATTTTGCTTCGAGATCACCGTTGTTGACAGATCCCAGGTAAAGATCACCACCGTTGCAAGCAGCTGAGTACAAGCTCAAAAATGCTCAATAGTAGCCTCCATACTTCTTCTTCTTGCAAGTAGGGGCATGACGCGGATACTTTGTGGTTGTCACCGTCTTCTTCTTCGTAGTTGTGATCACCTTCCCTTTCTTTGTAATCGTCGCGGTAGTTGTCGTTGTCGTGGGATTCGTGATCGTTATAGTCGACGTCGCTGTGTTGCAGATCTGTGCCGAGAAAATCAGAAATGACAGGAGAGACGAGAGGCGCTGACGATGAAACTTACCACTTCAGCAGGCCTAGTCGCAGTGATTGTTCTCGTACTGGTAGTTGTGCTGGTAGATGTGATCTCGGGCATGGTGGTAGTCGTGACTTCACCATTGGAAACCTGTCGAGGAAGATGCGAGTCAGCGACGATTCTCTCGTCGTCTTTCTTCGCTGGCATTGTAGTGCGCGCTTACCGTGCATCCACGAACGTCTCCGTTCTGGCGCGCAAAAATTGGAACGTGATCAGTATCTCGAGCGTATCGTGTCTTGGGAGGGCGGCAAGTCGATGTTATGGTTCGGGTAATGGTCTTGTAACACGTCGAAGTCTTCGGCTTGGTAACCGTCACCGTGGCAGAAGCGGTGGCGGTTGGGACCTGTGTCACTGTCGCGGTAGAGGTTGCACATGTGCTCGTGACGGCAGGTTGGTCCACCGTGGTGGTCGTGGTGCTTGTCTCGGTCACCGTGACGAGCAGTATCGCAGCAGTAGTCGTGCTTGTAGTTACCAGGCTGGTGCACGAGCGACTGGCAAGGGTTGGAGCGAACACTGTCGCGCTGAAGACGTTGACACCGTTCGTCGGATTGCCGCAGAATCCACCGCCTGAAGGACATGCTGCAGTGCATCTGCTGTCGGCAGCCTCGTATCTCTCCGGGGCAATTTCCTGACCGCAAGCGCATCGAGCTCCCGGCGACCCATTGAGGTCACTGCGCTGCATGGCGAAGAAGCCCCCGTTCGTCAAAGGGAGACACTTCTCAGCGCATCGTTGGAGGGATGCGGACTCCCCGGCGTTGGTTATCTCACCATCAAGGACACGAAAGGTGTCGTCAATGGCGCCATCGAGGCACGTAAAGTAGACGCTGCAGTCGGACAAGGCGAGAATATCAGTAAGCGCGATCGGCTGCGCCAGGGACTGCGAGTCTCTTACCCATTCCCAGCGCGGGCCACGTTTGGATTCGGTTCGAAGCAATTGTTCACATACAGCGACTATCGCTTGATGTTAGCCCGAATTCTCCATGGACAAGGGATTCGAATGCACGATGTGTAGCGCTTACTCCGACACCATCACCGCCGCATATTTGATTGGGGTTATTTGGACAGGGCGTATTGCAACGGGCAGGGTCGACAGGATCAACAGGCAGTATCGAAGGAGAGCAGAAGCAATAGGGAACACCTTGTCCGGTATTTCCATACAAGAAGTATGGTTTTCCGTCCCCCTTGCAAGTCCTAGCGCAAGTGTCCAGGTTGCTGATGAAGAGCACGGAACCGGTGTTCCCGGGTCCTAGCCCATCATTTGTTGGAAGACTAGTTAAATCATTAGGTGCCTTTCAAACGCCTTGCGGCTCAGAGACACGGCCCATGGACATACCAGTACGCGAACGAGTAATCCAGAATGTCGCACGGCTGCACCGCTTGCGCTGCTGCTGCACCGAGACTGGCTGAGATGAGAAGCAGATACCACATGACGACGTACACAGGGCAGGTGTTGGAAGGTGTGGTGGAAAGGGTGCGACATCTAGGAACAAGCACAGTCCGGGGAAGTATGGTGCTAAAAAGCCAAACGGCAGATATGCTGCCGACCGCGTTCAAGCCATCGCTCCAAAGGAGAAGCGTGGCATCTGCTGACAAGATCTGGAAGAGTATTAGCTTCAGAAGCTCGAAATCTCATTGTCTCCATTTGATAAGCCACATGCGCCACATTCTCGCGTGCTTCTGTATGTGATTCGTCGAAGGTGAAGTTGTGTGCATAAGCTTTATTTGTGAAGAGGGGACAGCGGGAAGAAAGAGAGCATTCGGTCGCTGTTCTACAAGACTTGATGCGCCGTGTGTATGCTCGGGCGGGTCTATAGCTGTATCTTCCCCGCATCGAGCATGCCGATCGAAGATTTTGCCCGAAGCTGAGCGTCTCGATTGAGAACCTCTCCATCCTCCTGCCCGAATTGAGGCTAGCTTGATAGTGGCTGAAGACGTCCCTGAGTCGAGATTGCACCACGACAGCTAGCGCGACTTTTGAGTTGTCATTCAAGGGAATTTGACATGGCCGGAAGTCGAAGTGATTCCTAGCAGACGACTTGAGTATCACGCGTCTTGAACCCTCCAAGCAGACTATAGCGCCAAGAAGGTTAATTTTTAAGCTCCGTATCTAGTACTAGTTGATGATAAAATCATTGCAGTCCTCCTCCCATGTGTGCTTCACGCTCGCTCTTTTACCCGTGTTCGTTCGGCTGTTCACGGACCGCCTGCAATAGAAGTTTTCTCCCAGTAGCCTTGGCCAATACCGCGGCACGCGTTGACCACGCAGTAGTCCTCGGTTTGACCCTTGTTGGGAGACTTGATCACGTATGGTTCGCCGTCTTTGAAGCAACCATTCGTTGAGCATCGAACGTTTCGGACGGTGTACTGTGACCGCGGGTCAGCTTTCTGGTATATATGCTGCATCGGTATGAAAGCGGAAACCACTCACAGCAGTGTACGCGATGCGCTGCCAGACGCAGACAGCTTGCCCTCTGACTGCCTGACACTCGGATGCCTGCTCGGTGCTGAAGCTTTTGGACACGGAGAAGCCTCCATTGATCCAGGAGAACGGCGAAACGCCAGCTTCGAATCCCACATTGACGCTCTCGCCCTCGGCGTGGACTTTTGTGCAGGTCTCTGCTGAGTCGCACCTTAGTGTGCCCTGTGAGACTGGAGTTAGCGGTGTTCTGTGGAACTTTGCAATTAACATCAACATCGCGAGACTTACCGTAATTTGCACATTCTTGAAGTTCTGGTGCGGGTTGCCGTTCCCAACGAGCTCCGTAGAACGTCGGCCAGCACCTTGACGCTCGAAGATCGATGGTAAACTTTGTGGTTCGCCGCTCGGGAGGCCCGCAACGAAGGTGAAGGATGCCACGAGAGCGAAGATGCTGAATATTAGGGTCATGGTGATGTCAAGTTCACTGCTGCAGTGAATCGTGATATGGTGTCTGATTGGGGCTGCTCAATCGAGGAGAAAGCTGTGTGATGTCGGAATGAATCTTAGTGTGCGAGAGCAGACCATTTGAGTGTTCGAGATATGCCCGTTGGACGACCTTTCATCATCGATCTGGGCCGTGTAGCATAGTCGCCGCGCCTCGAAAATATTCCAACACGCCTAAATATATCAGTGGCGCAGTGCTTCCAAGCAATGCGCATGACTTCGCTTGAAATCGCCAGTGAGTAGTGGCGCAGTCAGAATTCGTGCCAATTCCAGCCCGTGTTCCTGGCTGCTGGGTACGTGAACGTCAGTCAGATATCCCCATGGGGCATGCGCCCGGTTACACGACATTTTCTCACCGGTTTGCGAGCCGTTGGCATCGAATTCGATTCGTCGATCTGTATGTAAGTCATGGGCCCGAAATTGATCGGCGCTGGGGTGCATGGTCCAGAGAGCCTCACCGGTCGACGACTTCGCTTTGATAGCATAGATATTTACAATCCTCGAATCCTGATGGCCGGCTCGAAAGCCGCGTCCCTTGGCGTGGCGTAGACTTCCCAAGACGGATACAGACGTGCTGTGTGATACATGTACTATGCTCCCCTCACTAATGTGGCAGTGAGGTTTCCTTGAAAGTAAGAAGAGGATTCGAGGAATGCTGGGAGGCCGCCCACTAGCCGTGAGCTGTAGCCACTGCCACACTATTTCTATCGTTAGGATAATCAATTATGTTGTATCATTGCAGGCCCATACTGAGCTCAATTTGTACTCTGATCGAATTCGTAGCTCTCGGTACGTTCGTGAACAGGTGAAGATCGACTCCTTGGTGTCCTATAATCTTGCTTCTAATCGACAGATGAAATTGATAGCCGGCTCGCCAACGCGACTACCCACAGCACAAGATGGACCTTCTAACGCTCTCTCGACCAGGCGATGTTCGTACTCTACTACCACTTCTGGCACAACAATGGATCCCGAAGCAAAACAAAAGGCTTGTGCCTATATTGCCACATATCTGCATTTAGGTGTACTCGCGTGGTCGCATTTTCACTAAATACCTAACACTTGAAATCAACTCGACAGACTTTTGGATAAACACTGCAGAATCTCGGTCCTTAAAGAGCAACGCTAGTGCAACAGGCTCTCATTGAATATACGACTCTGCCCACTCACTTTCCTTATTCTGTTCTCTTCCACACAACTAGGAGAGTCCTGCGGAAGCGTTTGCGTGTGCAAGGAAAGAATGTTGTCACAAACGGACAGCTCTTATCCTCGATGTAAATGCAAGACTATTAGGCTGCACGCTCGTCCTTCTTCCTTCCCGCAGTCGTCATTTGTTCGCAACTCGAGCAGAATACGTTGCAACGATCGGAAATTCGCTCTCGATTTGAAGACGGGATGACGATCCTTCGCAACAGTCCTGCGTGCTGTTACAGGGCATGAAAACCCGGCGAGGGGAGCAGCTTTCTCTGAAGAACTTGCATGATGTATGGAGCTTCGGTTACCAGAGTGGTACAGAGTTTCCTGCGACTGAACGGCTGTGAGCTATGGCATCCCCGATCTGTTCATATGTACATATTCTGCTGATGTTCTCCATTGCAACTGTAGCGACCGCCGCCCAAGGCTCTATGCAGACACTTTCCTCGGCTCTTTTGCAGAAATACCGAACATAACTAGGATCTGAACTCATGGATTATGTGCTAATCCGATTCAATACGCCATTGCGAAGAGTATGCCTGTGTTGCATTAAAGACTGGAAAAATGCTTGCTGATAGTAAGTTCTCAATTGAACTTGGTTTCCTTCCGTTTTGAGACGCTTTTCATGTTCCGTGGACAGGCTAGCACGTTTAGAGCAGACCACTCCAATTGAGACTTGGGTGTTTCTCTACGACGCACACATGATCACGCCGCCATCCGCACATCCTCCCAGCCCAGCGGTGTATGCATCCTGAACAAATTGATAGTCAGCATGCTTGTCTCCGTGAGTACCACACTGGATCTGTTGTGAACCACTTACGCCTTTCTCATGAACGAATTGCCCGCCTTCGGCTGTACTGCAGCAAAATGTGACTGTACACAACCACCTTCGTTAGCATTACATGGATTATGCGGAGCCTGCTTGCCTGCTTCATACATTTACCCAATGCTTCGCAGCCACCATTGCCTCCCCATCCGCGGTTACAGTAGTAAGTTGTGCCACTTGACGATCCGCCCTTACGGCCTTTGCTCTTCCTTGACTTGGGGCTTGGGGCAGCAACCACCATTGCCCAGAGAGCAGCGAAGATGATGAAAGTGGCCTTCATGATGTCTTTGATGGAGATGTCGTGAATAGACAGTGGTTTTAAGGAAATGACAGTAATGAAGTGATCTGGCGAAGCAATAATTGCCTGCCTGCGGTTGGGCTCTTATACCATTGCTCGTTCACTGCCTTATCGCTTCGCACTTCCTGTTTCTACGCGATTGACCTGGCATTTCTCGCTTCGTTAGCATTGAAAGTCTTCGGCATATTCAGATTCTGCCATATCGCGTCCGCAAAACCGTAGCATCAACTGATAAAGGTCTGCGTTCTACGCTTCTGGTTAGTGGACTTGATTACTGATCCCTTAGACTAGCTGTCCGCCGTCTCAGCTGTTCTTAGTAATGCACCAAAGCACGCGAACCTTCGGCCCGAAGTGCTTCGGGCATTTGTATGCAAAACTCGGTGACGCTGTTTCAGCCTGTGCACGCATGCCGTTTGTGGAATCCCTGCAAGCGCGGGACGAACACCTAATAGTGCATAGTCGGCCGTCAACTTGATGTCTTTCCGAGCTCCCTATACTATCTCTGGAGTGATTTCTGGCTTCCTGACTTCACCGAGAAATATGCCGTGATGTAGATATTTTACATCACACGTGCTGTCGCGTGATCAGTTTCAGTACAAGTGCCCTATATTCGATTTCGGCTCCGAAAAATTCGCTGCGTCTGTCTGGTGCAATGTCCAAAGGTCATGTGTATGCTACGTTTTTTGACACATCCCTGCGCCTGTCCCTCGTAAGAAAGAAGGTATGCATCCGATTCAAAAGCTATTCTTCCAGTAGGGACTGCAAAGGTTCTGCTGTTCGAACTTGTAGACAATGGTTTCAGAACCGATCAATCATGCTGCAATCGAAATACCGCTCTGAAGTGAGTATGCATTAGCATTAGCTGAACCTGATCTCATCAGCTCCGTAGGAAGTCGAAACCAAGCATATGAGACTGCCCCTATTAGTTAGCGGATCGAGGAGAAGTTCCTTGCCTCGTCAATTTTGGCTACTATCAAGCATGCCTTACGTGCATCATTTAACCGACAAAAAGAGTTAGATAACACACATGAACTGAAAATAAAAAAATGGCATTTGGCAGGCATCGTAAGTCTTTATCAATACAAGCAAGTAACCTTCTTCCCCCTTAAGCTCTCCATTAGCCAGGCATCACGAACTCCAAAAGAGTCCCTCGTAAATCATACATGTATCCAATACTCAGTTGCACTGACGGAGTTCTCGTCGCAGTTAGGTTCTCGCTTTCGGAAAGCCACGTATTCCCATCATCTACTCCGCACACAGGATAGTGCCACCATCTGCACATCCCCCCAATCCAGCATTGATAGCCTTCTATAATCGCATCAATCATTAGCTTCCGTGCTCGACAAGTGAACAAACATGATTTCGGTCAGTGTAATCGATTACTCACAAACTTGGAATGCACAAACTGCCCGCCATAGTCTTGCTTGCAGCAGAATGTATCTGTGATTGAGTCGTCAGCATCCACAATTTGAGCTAGGCATTCGGCTGTCATACAATATCCTTTCGCTTCGCACCCGCCATCACCGCCCCATCCTCTGTTGCAGTATGCCAGAATCTTCGCCGACCAGCCCATAGCATTGAAGCCTAGGAAGGGATCTGGAATAGGCTGTGGTGCCGCGTGGACGGTGGTTATCAGGGCCCAGAGGGCAGTGAAGATGCATAAGAAAGCTTTCATGATGATTTCGACTGACAGATGTTGCTGTGAGGTGGAAGTGTGGTAGATGGGTTGTGTGACTTTCGTTTGAGTGACTGACTATTGTTCTTATATTCACACCCTCATGGTCATGAAGCATGAACTGCGTTGCGAAAGTGAAGTTGCCGGTCTGTACTGTGACCGACCCATGGGGAATTTCTCGGCATATTGGATTGTGGGCGAGGTCTGGACTGCGTTCAATATGCCACATTCGTGAACCTGTGGAGCTATTCTGGGATAACATGCTTGTGCAAGCATAAGCGGAGTCTAGATTCTCGCTATGTGATCTCTCGTCGTCCGTGAGCAGAGTTGTCTACCCACATATGTTGGATGCCAAGACTCTAGGTCGCTCGTAGAGTCGTTCGAATTCGTAGTGAGCTCTGGAACCCGGTTGAATCCTCATTGTGGTGTTTGTAACGTTGCATCTGTGCTGCATTTTCAGCGATCGCAACGTACTGCACAGTTGCGGCGACATGCGCTCACGGGAATAACGCTGCATCTACTCGGCGAATGATTCTCCATATTCAACTTCGATGTCGCCGGGATACGGTGCTTGGTATCTCAAGCGTCCATAAGTATGGCTTGGCGTGCTTGGCTCGAGGCAAAGATGCGCCAAACATGTTCGCCGATTGGAGCTCGCTTGCATTGCATTGCTGCTGATTCCGGCATGCGGAAGTGAAAGCACCATGCCAGATCCTGGACCCGTATGCACTTGCCATGTACTGAGGACATATCAAAGCCCCTTCGGAGCATCTTCCGTTCCCTGTGTGTGGTCCGACAGGCATCAGGATGGACGATCTGATTGGAGAAGGGAACATGTTCAAGTGATAACATATTTGGCGAACGAACTGCGGCCGAAGTCGACGATGCTACCGCAACGCGCTGACGCTCGCATGCGTAGTACGCAAAGAGCAAATACCGTTCCCTTCCGAAGTATCTTGTACAACCCTGCCGGTTTTCAAATTGTTTCAACTTCTGAAATGGCACAAGGTTCTTCTACCATTCGCTCTCGATCAAGTGCCTCGGGATGCTGATGTTTGACGCCATCTCTGCAGAAGCGCCGACGTGCACGAAAAGCTTCCAACATGCGATTTGCCTACACGAGTTCACCTTGACTTGCCGTGTCGACTAGCGGTGTAGATAGAATGCATGCTGTGCTGAGCAGAATACGAGGGGGTGGCGTGATCGTTAGCGGAGATGATGTCTCGTGCAGGTATTATTCTATTAGGTGGTGGCAGAAGTGGTGTTCCGCTACGCCATCTGTTGTGATACCTTAGCATCCAGGCTACAAACAAGATGCGACGTACAAGAATCTGTAAAACATATTAAAAGGAGAGGGGAGGTCTCAAAACAGAGTTCAACGAGAGTACGACGAGGACGTATTCGAACGTAGGCGGGCGGATAGTAGATTGCAGGGCTATCCTAAGGTAGCACAAAGCGAGTGAATACATAGCCCTTTTTCTGTATCGTACTGACTTTGAAGCAGCCATGCGTAAGTTAACATCTTTCCAATTAAGCTAACTGCATTTCCAATCGTCCTTATAAATCAAATAATTGAATCATTATCCTTACAAATAACAGAAAGGCCACTAAGGGCCCGAAGCACGCCTTGTTTACTTGTGACAGCCAGTCTGGTGCTCTAAGTCGTGTCGTATGAGTAGATCAATGTCAATCGCATACTGCCCCTTGGAACAGGTGGATTATGGGTTCCTTGTTGACTTAGCCGGTACTCCTCGAGAACCGTAGGAAGATCCAGCAAGACAGCCGAGTTGTCTTCATCGAAGCCGTGCGGGCCAGCTCCAGAATATGTAGGTCGTATCGTGCCTTCAAGATTATTTCGATTTGGCGGCCAGGCCGATCCTCGTCTGATAGTGATGCGTACCGATCCGTCTGTTGGGCCAGGACCCCACGAATAAGCAATCCGGTTTGAATCAGTCGACCCTTCTCGCAGTGTTCGGGCAGGTACCGCTAAGTCGATAAAGTCGGTGACTGTGGTGCGTCGTGGAGGAGGTTGCGGTCGATAACAACAGCCCATGAAATTACGACAACAAGTCTGAGGATCGGGGAGTGCAGTGGCTCCACAAGTTGCGGAGAGTAGAGCCACGAACTGAAGCAAACAGAGGAGTGTTTTGGAAAGCATCGTAGTAGGTAGGGTCCTTCGAGCGACCTGGTGATGTTGATGTACCAGCTAATGCCGCAAGCCAGTAGTAGGTTATATAGGAAAAGCGGATGGAGACAAAGAATCTGGCGACTGGAACGTGATATTGATGTACTCACGAGTCATGTACTCGATCTCAGGAGCTCTTCGTAAAAATCGTGAAATTAGCAAGGACACCCTTGGGAGATCTGGGGGAAGAACCTAAACTAACTGCCATATACGCACCCGGACTCGTGTTCTGACTCATCTGGCAGACCGTCAGCTCGTATGTTAGCTTATCAAGCTCGAACTCTGAACCATTGGAAGCTATATTGAGACTTAGGGCAGCTGAATCTGGAAGGAGCCTCTATATGGCGCTCCGTCCTTTTACGAGCTTGTGCAGGATACGTCCCTAAGTCTTTGAGCTCCTCGCATCGATGTTCGTAGAGCATGTAAGTGGATTCGTTGAGGTTAGCAGCGGGAGATGGCTTGTCATGACGCTCTCTCGCCAGTTGAGGTCGACCACTAGCTGGATACCGACATCGATCGCAAAACAAGCGGTGTTGGTTGCAGCCGAGTTCGCTGGTTCTCTCTCATTGCTTTCGTCATGTGCGCATACAGACCCAGTCTGTGAGAATCGCCTTCCCTGGCCTTGAGGGTGTGTATAGTTCTTCCGCTCTATCTGGTCTTTCCAGTGCTGGGCCAGGACACGGAATTGCAAAGGACTGGTCATCGCGAGACAGGCGTCTGTCTCAGAGTCTCTGAGCAACATGATGATAGCAAAGGCCTTTCAAGCGTGGACCAAACTTGAGCGAGAGGTTCGGCAAAGACTTGCATTAACTTAGTGGATCATACTTCGCGGACGGAACAGTCTGTGATTGCTCCTCCTTCATGCTTAGTACGCCTCTGCCATGTGCCCTCAAAGCACTGGCTGTTTGGCAGATGGATCAATTTGTCACGAGCGAGGCGATCTCACAGCTGTTTACTCTTGAACCAGCCGGTCCTGCTGGTGACAGTCTGACCGCCGCCTCTTCCGGGTATCCTGAGCACCTGTAGCATTGACATCGTAACCGAAACGATCTCCTACCGTGCGAGAGTGCTGTTGGTAAGCGCTTTGCTACAGCAGAGATTGACCTGGCAGCGCAGGCATGAGCGTGTGGGGGAGTTTCTTCTCTGTTGACGTTGGAATGCTTGCCGTTTTCGCCAACAGTACTGATTGAAGTCACTATCGGCGCAAGCATCTCAAGTGCAATCGAGCCAGCCTACGCTCACGTTATAGCGTGAACTGGCGGCTGTAAGTGATGCTGCTCTAATTCCGTAACGATAGGCATCTCGGTGGCGTGTATGCGTTTTCCCTTCTGCTTCGGCATTTCTTGAGACTGCCTGTCGGAAATAGACTACCACCGCCTGTTCTCGTCAAAGTCTTTCCCCGACCTTTCTCGCTCTATTCGAGCATCAAACTCCTTTTGTGCCTCGGATTTAGCCAACTGCTTGTCTTCATCCCTGGACGAGAACGTGAAGTCATCGCCATCTGACCTTGCACGATTTGAGGAAGGGGATGCAGACGTTGAAGGCGAGGATTTGCCAGACACAGCTTGTTGTCGTAACCGCTCCCAAGCACTGCCGCTCTGCGCCGGTCTCGACTCTTCCTGGGTGGAGAAAGCATCTCTCACGGGCGCTTGCCGCGATTGAACAGGAGCTTGACTCTGTTGTGGCTCTCGATTCCGTGAATAGCTCGCCTCTTGCTGCCGCTGCAGACCCTCCGACTGTCTCCTCGCCTGATCGTCGCTCATCATCGCAGTATCTGACACCGCTGCACTGCCCAGGTCAACGTACTCCGACCCGAACGCGCCACCGGTGGGACTCATGTCATCGCCACCACTCTCTGCTTTCGATGATCTTGCCTCTTGCTGCCGTGCTCTGTTATCCCTCATCGCCTCTTGTGCTCGCTGTCGTTGCCTTGCCATGTCCAGTGTCTCGCCCTCTCGTCGCCCGGGAGTCTGGTCAATTTGTCTGTTCCCAGGCAGTCCATTGTTCTTGCCCTGCTTCTGCAACGTCTCCATCAACTCTTTCAATCTCGGGTCCATTGCTCGCCCAGCAGTGCCCAGCGTAAGAGCGTATGAGCCAAAGAAGATTTGTCCCATGACGGCGCCAATGATCCAGTATGCGTTGAACCGCGCCATATGCCAGGCAATTTTGGCGTTCCTGCCTTTGAAAGCCAGAAATCGGTCTGAGTTGAACTTCTCACCGGGCGTATAGCCTGGGAAGCGAAAGGTAGACATGCCTCGATAGGCCCACAGGCTGGCAATTGCCATACCCGCTGGTACTCCGAATGAAGCAACTCGTACTGTCTTGGCGGCGTGAAAGGCTAAGGCGTCCAATTCTTCCTGTCGCATGGGTCGCCCGAGGACTTGCTGGGCTTGCTGGCATGACTGCGCAATGGCAGTCCCGAGCTGAGGCGGGTGTGGTGCGGCGCCCAAAAACGTCCATGGCCGGGGAAGATCATCGAGGCGGACGTGGATGGCGTTGGCGGTGCCGGTGTTGATGGAGATATACGATGGATCGCGTGTTGCGAGCTGGGTGGGATTGCGGTCGCCGTAGTACGGGTCGGCGTCGGAGGAGGGGGCGGAGTCGGAGGTGAAGGCGTCGGGCCCTGCGGTGGCTTCTTCAAGCACCATATTGTGCAGTACAATGGGTGGTGCTGAAGGTGGTGAGAGGTAAGATGTGGTGTGAGTGTCGAAGAGAGGGAGCTCCAGAGAGCTTCACAAGTGCTGCGTCATTCACTTGACATTGGCCCACTAGCGGCCCGTGCCTTTTCCGGTCTGGCCCCTCTCACCTCCGACATCCTCTTCTCTTCTCCTCTTTCCCGCTTCACACTTCTCTATCCTTATCTTTGCGCTGCAATCTTGGTTACACATCTCATCTCGAAAGAGCCACAGCATCGGTTTTGTACGCCAGAAGCTCGCTTTCATCACCTGGGCAGTACATCCTACAAATGCTACCCGCTCGGACAGCCAAATTTGGTGCTGTTCGTCCCAAACCTCACATGGATAGAACTCGCGCTGCATTGCGGCCACCGGCATGAGCAAAGCTCACCGAGTGCGAGCAATATGGTTGTGTCGACACATGGATCAATAACTCTGGACACGAAGCCCCTCAAACCGGAGCACCATCTGACACCTTTAATCACCAAGGCCGTTGAGCATTGCAGGCACTGGCGATTGATGCCCTACCTTTGACATCAATGACGATCGTCATGTGAAAACCGAGATGCTGGTGCTGAAGGTGTTTCGATGCGAAACCCAATATCCTTCGAGACGAAGACGTCACCCACTTGATGAAACATGTGATGACTCTGCCCTGCATTTGGCACTTGTGACAGGATTCAACGGCAAATGCTTCTGTACTTCCAAGACATCTCTCCGCACAGGTGATCCCTTAGCATCGAAGCACTTGTTCTCGGGTGAGTTCTGGCAGATTTGACTCGTCTCAGGCTGGCTGACTCGCAGAGCGCAAATGTACATCGAGAACGCTCGCCCGGGACTAGGATTCTTGCTTCATCACAGAGGCTTGTCGAGGCTTGTAGTATTGTGGCTGATCAAGAACCGGGGACTGATCGTAGTACCCATCGTTCCAACTAGCTGCCACCATGTGCACACGGAGAACATTGGACATCAATGAGGATGATGATCGTGCAGATGCTGACGAAAAAGTCTCGAGACAGCATCACATCAAATGTCCTCGTAGGCATCCCTACACCATACCTGGAATCACCATCATCGTGCACAACTACGCACCCCGTCTGCCGTCAGTCTTCCACTCATGTTCGGCGTCGGCATCCACGTTCCCGACTCGGTGTAAGCAGCACTTCGGCCTTTCGAGCAGCACGTGGGAACGGAGTTTGTTTCGCAAGCCCTCCTCTGAAACCATATTTGTCTCTGATCCTGAGCTTCTTGCAACGCAATGGCATTGACCCGATCATCGCACGTGTCTCAAGAACTTCGGAAGAGTTCGAAATCCAGGAACAAGACCAGGAAGCCGTGACGGAATGATAGGGATCAACGAAGTCGTCATGTCCTTTTCTTTCCGAGCTTCAGGTGTTATAAGGCCAATCTCAGACAATTGCACTTCCCGGCACCTGCGTTCGAGAAGATCTAAAGAGCGCCACTACGACTAAATCTTTCGTTACTGTTCTGCCTTTGCTTCCCTTTCATCACTCCCTACATTGCTTCTCATCACATTCGTTCAACATGAGATTCGCATACGTCGGCGCTGCTCTGGCTTTCGCCACCACTACTCTCGCTGGAGGTAGTCCCCAAGGTTATGGCGGAGATAGCGTTCCTCAAGCAGCAGGAGAACCACGACCTGGAGTCGGTGGCTCCGGCCAGAATGGTGGCGGCATGAACGGCGGCTCTGGTCAACAGCCTCCTTTCGTGCCTGGGCAATCCGGAAACGGTATGCCACCGAATGGTGGAAGGACACAGAGCGATGCACAGCCCGGTCAAGGTCAAGGTCAAGGACAAGGACAAGCTCCCGGAAGAAGGCCAGAAGAAGGACAATGGCAGCGACCAAATGAAGGTCTATCTGGAAATGGCATGCAGTATGGTCCTCAGAGCCAAGGCCAAGGACAAACTGGTCCTCAGCCGGGACAAGGTGAGCTACTGGGTTCTACCGCGATTTGAGCGGTGGATCGGAGCTAATTAATCTTAGGTGGTGGTAGGCCAAGCGGCGCAAACCCACAAAACGGCGGACAAGCACAAGGAAGACCAGGCCAAGGCGGCACTGAGTCCTCTCCCGTAGGAGGCAATGGCCAACCTCACCAAGGTCAGCCAGGCCATGGCGGAACTGAGTCGTCTCCTGTCGGCGGCGGAAGTCAGCCTGGGCAAGGAAGGCCAGGTCAAGGTGGCACTGAGTCGTCTCCTGTCGGTGGCAATGGACGACCTGGCCAAGGCGGCGCAGGCCAAGGCCAAGGAGGTCCTTCTTTCTATGAAGGGTCGGGTCAAGGTGGCAGACCTGGTCAAGGAGGAACGCAGTCATCTCCTGTTGGTGGCAACGGCGCTGGCAATGGCGGAAGCTTCCAGTTCCAAGGACCTCAGTGTTGCATTCAATCGTCCCCAGGAGGCGGACAACCAGGACGACAGCCATCTTCAGGCGGTCCGAATGGCCCTCAGCCTGGACAAGGTGGACGACAGTCTTCTCCCACCGGCTCTTCACCTGGCAACGGTCAGCCAGGGTCTCCAAATTACGGCTCTCCGCAAGGCAATGGTGGCCCACCGCGAGGTGGACAGCAGTCTTCGCCAATCGGCTCATCTCCAGGTCAAGGACAGCCGGGACGCGGTCAGCCGGGACAAGGACAACCTCAGCCAAACAGACAATCTCCTCAAGGCTACGGTGGCAAACGTTCTGTCAAGCGTCAAGCTGGTGGGCAGATGCCACCTAGCACTGGCGGGCAGATGTCTGGAGGTGCTGGTGGGCAGTCTCCTGCTGCAGCGGGGGGCTCTGGGTCATACGGCCAGTGCATCTCTCCAGAAGAGGGTCTACAATGGCTCGATCAGTTCATCTCTGTCCTTGGTCACACTGCGCCTAACCTTGAAGAGACTGCGAACCAGATCATTGCCGATCAGTTCACGGAAAATTCGAACTCGATCTTGTCGCTGCAAGGCAAGCCTGTAAGTCATCGACCCTTGGTAGTCTCATTAGTACGACACACGCTAACGGTTTTCCAGCAAACTGCGCAAAGTGTTGCAGCGCCAAGCAAGCAGGCTTGGGTCCAAGGGATTATCAGTAAGTTGATCGGAAGCTTCTTGCGGACATCGAGCTGACATATTTGTAGAAGCACCTCCTCCAGAGGGCATCCAGACTCTGGATGTCGTTGTTGGCTGCAACAAGCTCGTCTGGTACTGGAGTATCGAGAAAGTCGGAGCTGGCCGCTACCCTACGAATGGTTTCAACCTCTTCACTCTCACTCGCGGTGGTGGTGGTCTCCAAGCTGAGAAGCTCAACTTGGAATTCGATAGCATTGCTTGGGGTCTGAACACTGGCGAGATTGGCAGCGTCACTTATGCCAATGGAACACAGGCTCAAGCTGCCATGGAGTTCCGAGGTGGACCTGGAAATGGTGAGGGTCAGGGCTCGCAAGGTGGACAGTAGAGGCATGATAGCAAGAAATGGGTGTTCCCGTGCTTGCCAAGACTACTGACATTTCCGAGCTGAGAAAAACTCAGGGTCCAGGACATGATGTGGGATGGAAAATTGGGATAGAAGGATTTGATTCAGCACGTCTTCCACAATGCATATGTTGTACATCAGATTGCCACGCTCTAATCAGATTTCAACGGTGTGACTGTCTGCTTCTCACCACTCCTCTGGCTGCTTGACTCGACACCAATCGAGACTGGAACTCCTTCCAGCGGAGTTTGCTGACCGCTAAACCATTCGTAGTCGGCATCTGCCAGATACTTGTAGTCCAATCCGCGAATCTCATCCTCTTCGGACTCTCGAAGATGACAGCCTGGAATCTTGTTGATGATGAACAGCAAGATGCAAGACACGACAAACGACCACGCAGCACACGTCGTCGCAGCTGCAAGCTGATAGCCCATCTGAATCCAGTTCTGCTCCCACCATCCACCAGCATACGCTGCTCCCGTCACTCCATCCAACGCTGGCACCCACGACGCTGCGAAAAGGCCTGTGAGTATATCGCCCACAAATCCTCCTACACCGTGAATGGCAAAGATATCCAGGCCTTCGTCGATCGAGAGGAGGTATTTGTATTTGTTGGTGTAAAAGCAACAAATCGAAGTGAGAAGTCCGATGAGTGCTGCTACGTAGACGGGAACGAAACCTGCGGCGGGAGTGATGCCTACAAGACCGGAAATTATGCCGGAGCAGAAACCGATTATGGAGAATTTGTGGGTGTGGAAGTATTCGAGAAGGACCCAGCCAAGGCCGCCGCCGCAGGCTGCAAGGTCTGGGGACACAGAAAATTAGTGTGCAGTGGAGGAGAAGAGCGATCAACTTGGCTTACTTGTGTTGATCATAACGTAGATCGAACGTAAGCTAAGATTCGCTGTTGAGCCACCATTGAAGGCAAACCATCCGAACCTGGATGATGAGAGCGATTAGCATGAGTGTCGAAGTAGATACTGTATGATTAGTGTCTCAGCTTACCAGATCAAGATAGTACCTAGCCCAACGAGGAACGGATTATGTGGCTTGTGGTGTATGATCTTCCGTCGATCAGTCGTGGTCGTATCACTTATTCGAGGGCCAAGCATCATGCTCCAAGCCAATGCTGAGAAGCCACTCGCGATGTGTACGGGACCAGAGCCTGCGAAGTCTAGAACGCCTAGCTTGTATAGCCAGCCATTTGGGTTCCACTCGAAATATGCCAGAACGTAGTAGACGAAAGTCGTCCAACACAACAAGAAGAGCATGCTTGGCCAGAGGCGTCCTCGCTCAAGCATGGCTCCCGCCAAGATCATTGCTGTAGCTGTGACAAATGTGAAGCCGAAGCATGCGTATAGCAAATCTGGAATGTCGGTGTTTGCGAGAGACGGAGATGCAAGGACGTTGTGAAGTCCTGCTAACGACATGTTGCCCAAGAATGGATTCGTGGCTCGCGACTATCAGCTGTTAGACATTTTTACTGGCTTCGAGAGCGGTGCGAAACGGACTTGGTATAGAGAGTATCCGTACACCCAGAACTGTATGCCACAAGCACATGCACAGAACAGCGATTGGAAGACCATTGTCAATGCTGCTTTCCGTCTATGCATACCGGCGTAGAGAAAGCCGATGGCCTAGTGACAATCAGTACATATACCATGCATGGCTTGAATTGTACCTAGTCCGACTGACCGGAGTGATCTGCCAGCACAGGATCGTGCATACTGCAAGCCAGCATAGATCGCCCTTGTCATAGGATGAAGTCAAGTCTTGGGTCAGTGGATCGCCGCCTTGTGGGTTGACGCTGTAGGCTGGCCATTCTGTGATTTGCTGAATGTCGCTCATGCTTGGAGAAGGTCGTCTTGGGTCCGCGAGCGCGATGGCGTTGTGAACGAGATCGCTATCTCATCCAAGACTCTTCCGCTCCTCATATACTCGTATCGCCCAGAGATAACACTACAGCTAGAGCCAGGATGGGACGTTCGCGTAAGATGCAGCTAGCATGAAAGCTGGAACGTGGCTGACACGTGGCGACGACGCTTGACCACTCGAACACCTGTTGGTCAGCTGGAGACGAGGAACAGATAGGCTGATATCGAAGCCGCTGCAGCACCTATCTCTTATCAGTGGACGAACTGCCAAGACGTCTTGGTACTCTGGGCACGAGCTGGAGATGAAGATATGCTCCCAAGATCGTTCCGTTCCTGTGATCGAGAGTTTACAAATCTGGGCCTGGAGCTTTGCAATAGATTCTTGGAAGAAAAGGTGGGATGCAGCTGCACCCAATGGTGAGACGCCTTCAAAGCCCTGGATACCAAGCAGAGTTCAGCTTCCGAGGAGCACAAATCCGTGGTCAGCAAGCTCTCGCCATGGGGAGCTCCAGAATGTGCTACAAGTTCGGGACACGGAAGATATGTTGGTGGTCGTACACGGAAGAAGGGCAAGTTCGTTTTGACTTGGCCTTATGGATGGAGTGGTCTGCATCAGTCCTGTTGGAGTCAGCAATCGAAGTAAAGAGAGTCATGCTACAGGAAGGCATGAAGAGCACGAGTGATACAAGACATTTCGAAGTGTCTGTACGACAACCCGGTTGAACAACTTCCAGGCTGCAGTCCTGTAAGAGCCTGCTCCCATACACCATTAGCGCCGCGAAGGGTCTGCATGTCGATGCTCATTCCATCGATCACCAATCTTCCGCAACAGTGGCAGAGCAACCTGCACCTCCGATGTAGTCTCTAGCCTGGCCCTGATTATCAACCACCTTGGGATGCTTGTCTTTGCCATCTGCATCCCATTGTAGGACGCCCGTCGGGTCAATGACAACCACGTTCTTC
The DNA here is from genome assembly GCA_005356885.1 of Cercospora cf. flagellaris. Classification (NCBI taxonomy): domain Eukaryota; kingdom Fungi; phylum Ascomycota; class Dothideomycetes; order Mycosphaerellales; family Mycosphaerellaceae; genus Cercospora; species Cercospora cf. flagellaris. The sequence goes on along the minus strand of RJLU01000013.1, from coordinate 13,973 downwards.
TCCTCAGCCAGCAATCGATTGATATCTTCGTGCACAATTCGTCGCGCGACTTTGTTCAGAGAGAAGACATCGCGAAAGGAGAGGACCACTGCACATGCGTCCGCGTATGCTCCAGATCCTGGATCGTTTGGGTCCTTTTCGCCCAGATTCCGTGCCAGTGCCCGCGTTAATATCTCAGCTCCCGCAAAGCGAACTGCTCCACGCATGTGGAAGATGGCGATCCGCCGGGGGCAGTCTTCGTCGTGAGCATCTGCAGTTCTCAGCGTGGCGATGCTGGTGGCTACGGTGGAGCGTGCAATTTGGCTAACGTCCATCATATGGAAGCCCATGTCTCGTGATAGCTGTTCACAGATGGATACTCCACGCACACTGTTACCCTTGCTGTCGAGTTTTGGAGAAAAGGCAGCCAGACCGACTTGTCCTGGAAGTGCTCCAAGAATTCCTCCAGCAACACCGCTCTTGGCTGGAATGCCGACATTCGAGACCCAGTCGCCGGCAGCATCGTACATGCCACAGGTTGTCATGACTGAAAGTACTTGTCGCACGCTTGCATGCGGGAAGATGCGTTCTCCTGTGATGGGGTGATAGCCGGCATTGCTCAATGTTGCAGCCATGAGTGCCAAATCTCGGACGGTAACGTTGATCGAGCATTGCCGGATGTAGCCTTTGACAGCTTCACGAGGATCACACTGGATGATTCCTGCTGCTTTAAGCATATGAGCGAGACCCATGTTCCGATCCCAATCTTTGAGCTCAGCCTCGTACACTTCCTCGCACACGCTCAGCTCTCTCCCGGCCAGCTTGGACATCACTTGGAGGATCCTATCTGTACGCTGCTCGGCGGTAGCATTTGGTGCAACAACCAGCGAGTGAGCGGTAATGGCACCAGCATTGATCATGGGATTCATGGGCCGATTGGAGCCTTCATGCAGAGAAAGCTCGTTGAATGCATCTCCAGAAGGCTCCACGCCAATCTTTTTCAGGACTTGCTCCAGTCCGGCATCCTCGATGGCCAGCGCATACACGAAAGCTTTTGAGATGGACTGAATGGAGAACTCGACTTGATCGTCGCCGGCTGAGTAGACGTTCCCGTCTACCATAGCAATAGCAACGGCCAGTCGAGAGGTATCAGCTTTCGCAAGCACATCAATGTAGCCTGCAGGAGCCCCAGAATCATCGGGACGTGCGTGCTCGAGCACTCGCTTCAAGTAGTCGGGAATCGGAGACTTCATTATGACGATCAGTGATGTGGTGACACCGGGATTGTGATGGTGCCGTCGGTGTAGAGAGCTCCGTTTCCCAGCTTTCCAACTTTCCAATCGCGGGGCGTCAGAGCTCCTTAGCTTGGCTGTCAGGTACATGCCAAGGCCATTGGGGCTTTAGGGCAACTAAAGTCGGGCCAAGGGTCTTGAAGACAATGGTTTCTCCAGAGCGTGTATGCATATGCCAACTTGGATGGTAGCTTGTTTCAGATGCCTACTGTCTACGATAATTTCTTATGCCCTAATAAGTAGAGACAATACCCTATTGAAGGCAGTCTCATCCCTATCCGCGCAGCGGCCGCAACGTGATATAGGCCGTGCGCATGAACTTACCTCTATCGTATATGGGGAGGCGCCCTGTCCGCTTTTCCTGACCGCCAAATGTAGACCTTCTCGTTTCTACAACTTTCCGCGATGCATTTCTCCACCTCACTTCATCTTGCATTTGGTCTGCTAGTCCTCTATTGCTCTGCACAATGCAATCCTACTGGGAATACTATGCTCGGGCCTTGTATAGATTGGTGCTACGCCAGTTATACTAAGCCTAACGGAGAATTGACCGCCTCCGCTTGGAAGATCGTTCAGTGCTCGAAGGACAACTGCCAGACTTGCAAGTTAGTAACGTCGCTCGACATGAGCTGAATGTCATCAAACACTAATCATGTACAGAAGCTGAGATCGACACGATAGTGGGATTTTTCTCCTAGACGACGCCAGCGCGATGCGTCTCCCTATGTTCCCAGCTCAGGAGGCCGTCGTATACGACTGCGGCCATGATCCAAGAGACTTCTCCTGCGCCTTCCAGCGGCAGACTCACAGTATCAAAGAGAAAAGGGGCTGCGGGGCGGCTGAACGGGAAGCAAGATTGGATGCTATATCGCTGCGCTGGGAGGGCATCAAAGACCATGAGAGGATGCAACGACAAAAGGTAATCGCCAGCTCTTATCTCCGAGACTAAGACACTGGGACCAGAGAGATCTAGCAGGTCCAAGTCCATTCAAATATCAGTCTTAAGCGATGTGTCTCTTTGGAAGAGGGTCCGGGGCTTCGATGGAGTTCTACAGCCTCCAAGTTACCCGACTTATCAGTGCAACCGATGTCTGTCCTCAATCGGCACAAAACCTCCCGGACGTAAAACATGCATGAAACGTGAGGATAGATGTTTTGCAAGGCAACCCCGTCTCGAAAGCAATGTCTGATCTCCGAGCTATCGTCTTTTTTACGTATCGACCGCCGTTCAACGCCTTAACAGTTCTTACTATTGCCAATCTCGTTATATCTAGCTTAAGTTCCGCCATGTATCGTTGGCATTGATTTGTCCTCTTGAACCGCACAGTTCCTCTACCCGTGCGATCGTGTCTTTCTCCATCTTCTTGAGTACCAGCATCTTGGCCGTAGGGATATCTGCCTCCGGCAAAGAAAATTACTCATATCAAGCTTGTAGGACTCTGCTATCTGAAGAAGTTAGTTCTTGATCATATATATTTCTAAGCGCACCATGACACTTACCTTGGGCTGGTTCTTACTTGCTCTGTTTCTCCTTCTTCTCTTTATGGTCTTTGTACACGCTGCGAGCTATGGCCACGACCGGCCATACGACGACTCCTGCTGCAACGGTGAAGGGATCCATGATAGGTTCTGGTCGTGGAAGCAATGTGTCTGTCGAAGATCGAACGTAGCTGCTGGGTCGTGAGGGTTGTAAGAAGATGATCCTGCGGCGAGAGAACGACCACGCCGGAGCGCACTATATGTGCTCACTTCGCGATGTCCGTAAACCTTGATGCTTCACGTCACGAAGAGGCTATGCTGCTCTGAACCGCCACAATGAAATAATGCGCGCGAATTGCGTACGCATGTGCCAAGATCTTCGCCTCAAAAGATGTCGTTGGTGGAGTGTTATGCTGGTGCATGCTCAGCTGAGCTCGCTCTGCTCTATGAGTCTGCGTCTCCAAAGGAAGCGAGAAGTGGTGTAACACAAGCATATCTGTAAGTGGTTGCTCGTTGGTCATTTGTCAGAGCAGAGCCATCAGGACCAGGTTGCAGAGGTCGCCCACTCACACCTTCCTGGGGCTTCCTGTCCAGCTACTGCAGAAATGCAGGATGTCCCAAGCATAGCGTCACTGCTTCCAACAGAGTGTTGTCGTTGCTATTTCGCCTTGCTATGCATGTGCAGGACACATCCTCCTTTGCTCGCCCACACGAGCTTCTCCCAAGAAGCATCAGTTGCTACCAGCGTCTCGGTATTACTCGCTGCCTGGCAAACTCGGTGAATGGTACTGGCTTCCGCCGAACGACAGGACCCAGGCCGGGAGATCTGCAGATGGAACGCCATCTCACGTCTCTACTGATATCACCTGAAGAAGTATGGCGCGATGACCTCATGGATTGCGGTCACGCCACGGCAAGCTAACATTGGACGCAGTACACCACGGATCGATCGATCTAGACTGTTAGAGTCTGTTTCTCGTCATTATTGACATAGATTCAGGTATCTAGAGCTGTTGTCCTCAGCTCTGGTTCTCCGATTGCGGGATGTTATGAGGGTAGTCATGAGCAGGTCTGCGGGAACTGTAGGGGGCATGACTCGCAACAGAAGTGGAGGCAAGTAAAGAGTCCTTGAGTACCAGATGGATATGGGAAGGAACACAGGTGTCGAAGTCTGCTTTCTAGAGGATGAAATGGCTGGAATCTTGCTCAATATATGCTCTTGGAACACCTTAAGGATTGTGCTGGATGCTTGACATCTGGCTCACTCCCATAGCAATTTTCCATTATCCGTAACCGTCTGGCCTTCAACTCACCTCTTTTCGCAAAACACAACGGGAACTACAGTTTCGCTTGATTTTGTCGCTCGGAACTGCGCGATTGTCGCGTAAAGTCCATATGGTCTTCGGCGAAACTATGCTCTATATTCGTCTGGACTCTGTGCGACATTAACGAGTCCCTTAGTCATTCTCCGCGACATCACGAGCCCTTTTGCCACTAGAGTGCCGATATACATCCCGTGACTAAGGATAAGTTGACCAAAGTAAGCTTTCGACGAGGCGTCCAAAAGGCCGAAATGTAGTCTCTCCACAACGGTTCCAAATTCTAGAATATAAAGAGATGCGCGCTTCGATGTTCAGAACTGTAGAATAGAAGCTCTCTACTCCGATTTGATTTCCTACAATGCAGCTCTTAACTTCACTTTACTTGGCATTCTGTCTGATGGCTGCAAGCTGCTCGGCACAGTGCAAACCTGATGGCAACAGAAAGCACGGGCCTTGTTTGGATTTCTGCTGGCACATGTACAGTAACCATGATGAATCAGTGTATCCAACTGACTACCAGTTGGAACAGTGCACATTGAAAAACTGCCAAGATTGCGTGTAGGTACTCCCGGGTTACGCGAGCTGTGTCTAGTGGAGTATTAATCGTTCTCAGAGCATAATACCGACACGATTGTGGCTGTCATAATCGAAAGTGGCCGGATCGAATCGAGCGCATGTGTGGAAAGACGATGGATTACGAGCTCCCGATTGAAAACGCCTCAAAGCATAACATCATCAACGAGAAAGAGGAGATGAAGATGTTGAGCAGCAAGAATCTTCGCCGGACTGTTGTACACGAGTTCTTGAAGTTCTGTTGACATCGCCTTCACGAAAGATAGCTAGAGACTCCTGGCAGGATTGACAATCAATCGAGCTTGTTGTAGCGGACTCTTCACTCTATACATGGAGCTCTTCACGTATGCCATGCCCAGCAGTTCTCTCTCCGTCACTGTGGCGCAAGGCAACCTTGAGAGTTGTGTTTGACGTCAACACGGCGAGACTGTGAAGTCCATGGCCTGTTTGCGAGGCTAGAAGTGTGCAAGCGTTGCAGCATCTCAACGTCGGTCGAGCAGGACGCTAATTCTAAAAACCCTAATCGACCACAGAGGCCAGTAGGAATGCAAGCAAGGCATGAAATCTGGCTTGGGTGACGGAGACAACAGAAAAGCTGGTCGTACTGAGGATTCGGCGTTTCGCCCATGCTAGCTTCTCACCACCAGGATCAGCAAGTGTGTCAACGGCAATTCGTCCAATTTGTTGTGATGATTCTACTTCCGCTTTGAACGATAACGTTCAGGTTCGCTTCTCGACCGTCGTGGGAACGCGCCGAAGAGCGGAGCCCCTTGAGAGAGGGACTGATGGCAAGCTATTCGCAGACAAATATGGATTTGCCACTGCCAGACGAACAAGAACAGGCAGAATGCGGTAGATGCCCGTTGTCTCTTCATCGGTCGAACTCGAATCTCGTTGAGTGTGTAACGCCGGTGAGAATACGAGATCGTAGAAAATGCCTGTAGGGGTTTTCAGATACAAGAGCAGGATACATGACGGATTCCAACCACTCAATGGAAAGGTATGGACATGAACATCGTGCCCATACAGCAGGTCTGCGCCTGCGAGGAGGCTCTGCTAGTTGTATCGATGCGCACGTTGTCGGCCAGAACACTGCTCCCTGCCGCGGAACCCGCGCAACCTCGACTACATCAGGCCGCAATGGCGCGTCGAGCCACCGCCGCGGCTTCTATCGCTTGTCGTGTCGCTGATCGCGCAATCGTCCTCGAGCGCCGGTTTGGTTTGCTTCGAATTGCAATCGTTGTCCAAGGTCGATCGCGCCCACGCACACGGAAGAGCAATATGCGAACTGCACAGGAGCGGCACGTTCTTGAGAGTCGTCGGTGAACAAGTTGCACGGCGTCGTGGGCTAACTAATCAGCCGTCTCGGTCAGGTCGTCGAAACGACGTCGCTGTTTTGATGGTGCTGTAGAACATTCCGACAAAGAGGTCGGGAGCAGGTGGGGGAAATGAGGCACCACCATCGGCAAGAGGTGGGGGATCAGACACCAACTTGACCATTCCTTCAAGTATTTCTTGCCATATCGTCGCACGATGCTGAGATGCTGCACAGTCGGTGGGTCGCAGCTCCAAGATCACGCGAGCATTGCTTTGGGCTGCGAAGAACGTTTGCCTGTGGGAGCCCGAAAACGCTAAGTTAGTCGCGGCGAGGCATCTCTACTAGTTTCAACGATCCAGCTCAATCAGCCGGAGTACAGCTTCGGATAAGTTGGGACAACGTGATCTGTTACGTGTACATGGCCAACTACGTCTCAATGTCTCGGTCACGATGTGGTCCATCAGACACGGTTGTACAAGATAAAAAAGGAGCGATTGAAAGAGTGCTTTCCGCCACAACACGGGACTTCAGCACAACAGGATGCATATCAAGCACCTCCCCGCTCTTCTGTTCGCCACTCGAGCATCGTGTATCGTCCATGAGATCATTGTTGGTACATTCGGCACGCCGGCTTTGTACACTCTGGGCTTCGACGATGAAACGGAGCAGTTAACTCTGCTGAAAAACACGACTACTGATGTTGCAAGCTCATGGATCGCACTGAGCGTGAGTACAATTGATATTCGTTCTGATCTCTGACAGGCTTCCTGACACCATTGAGTAGCACGATAAGAAGGCCCTGTACGGAACTCAATTCGGGTCCTCCTCCGGCGGATCGCCCTCGTTCGTTAGCTACAGCATAGTCGATGGTACCACCCTCGTACCCAACAACAAGACCCTCTCGTTGGGTGGTGACTGTGCCAACAGCACCGCGAACGCAATCTTTGTTGTCGCAGACACGAGACCGCCTTATGCAGTATATGGAGTGCCATTTGGCAGCAATGCAAACTGTGGAGCTGTCATGTCCGTCGATCATACCGGAGCTTTGGACGAAGTAATCCAGAACTACACTTACGGATCAGAATCTGCTGTTCATGGCATGGCCATCAGCTCCGACGGCTCGTATCTGTTCTCGGCTGACGATTCTGGAAACCAACTCTGGACGCACAAAATCAACCGGCCTTCGGGCAATCTCACCCTCATGGCGAGTGTCTATGGGCCAAAGGCTGACTCGAACCCACGTCATGTCGCGACACATCCCGCTGGAGAGTATCTGTACGCTATTCTCGAGGAGTCTAACGAGATTGGGCAGTACTGGATCGAAGTGACCGGCCAGCTGAGATGGCAGAACGTTAGCTTCAGTCTGATTCCATCAAGTGAGCACCACAAGATTTGGAATCCTGCTTTCAGATTTGTACTAATGCGACGCTTTAGCGGTCAATGGTTCCCAATACTGGTCTGATGAAGTCGCTCTATCAAAGAGCTCGAACTTCCTATGGGCGACATCCCGTTCCCGATCAACTTCGTCGACTGGTTACATCTCCGCATTCAATCTCACGGCAAACGGCACAATTGATCAGCAACTCTTTCTGTTGCCGACGACTTCAGGTGGAGGAACGGCGAATGCGGTGGCTCCGAGCAGTTTCAGTGACGAGTATGTGGCATTAACTGACTCATCCGCGGGCTTCGTGGAGATCTGGAAGCTGGCTGCAAATGCATCAGCAGCGACGGTGGTGTCGCATCTCGATCTGAATGACGGAGGGTGCTGTGCGAACGCTGTCTGGTACTCCTGATTCCAAAGACGAGGTGCAGAGTGCGCGCACAACTTTGCGGTTAGCGACATCGCAGCAGAGGCGTCCTGGCGGCTACTCAAAGAAGACTTTGTAGCTGGTTGCTGTGCGCTTGCAGCAGACCCTGCAGATATGATGATCCGTTTCCTTGCGTAAGTGCAATTTGTAGGCAGCAAAGCTGTCTTTAAAGGAAAGACCTCTTCACGGATACTAGAGGCACTAAGTAGGTCAGTTGTACTGAAGAAGACTGAAAATGGTGCTCTTCTTCCATTTACCAAACATACTGCGATGTAAGACCATTAATAGCGAATCGTGTCGAAAGAAGTGATTGGGAAGACGATGACCTACACGGCAACGATATCCATCAACATCGATTAATCACTATTTCATTTTGTTTACAAGAAAATTGTGCACGGAGAAAGGCGGCAGCAGCTCAGGTGTGAGGCCACCTCTCACTCAGAGGAAGGCACTTCCCATCAATTTTTGAACTACAAAACAACCTGCAGTGTCTTCGCGACGCTCGGAACGCCTCTCTCGTTCATCGCAAACAGATAATAAAATCCTGGAATGAGGATACCAGAGTCCGAGGGCAGAGTCACTGTGTGTGCGGCGTTGTTCCTCTGCACGTTGGTCAAAGGAATACGTCGCTGATCGCTGTTGACTGAATGCGTAGCAGATCCCATACGAACGAGAGCCAATGTATGTTGAGTGGGGTAGTTCATATTCACAGTGATGGTGCTGCCTGCTTTGGCGACACGACCGTTCTGCATCGAGCTGTCGACGGAGAAGATGATGGGGCGTTCGGCCGGGCTCATGTCGTCGTTGAAGAGATACGGCGGCGAGAAAATCTCTCCGTCGGGGTGGTCGATAGCACGATTGCAGCCGGAGTCGTCTTGGCCGGGGGCGAGGTTGCCGCACATGCCGCCACCGCCAGTGAAGATTCTGCCGTCGGAAAGGAGGAGTGAGATGGCATGGTAGTTACGTGGGACTTTGGCTGGAGCAAGACGACGGAATGTTTTGGATGGTGGGTCGAACAGCTCCGGTGCAAAGATAGAGTCGTCGTCTTGGAACACGCGTGAGACTCGCTGTCCGCCAGTGATGATGAGTTGACCGTTGGGCAGGACAACGATATTGGCGAAGCCGCGAGGATCTAGAGTGTCGGGCAGACGTTCCACTGACGCGTTGGCGAACGGTTTGCCGATTGTAATCAAGTGAGCTCTCCCAGTAGCTGGACTGGCAGTGTAGCTTTGACTGCCTCCGGCGGAGAAGATCTTGCCGGCCATGGCATCGTACATGACGTGAATCCCACACATGGCGTCTGCTTGAGGGTCACGGATTCCAGCACCTTGGATTGAACCAGAGCCTCTAGTGTCGATCCAATTCATAGCCATGCTGGGCCCGGCGTGGAACACTGTGCCATCAGTCCATGGAAACAGCCAGGCATGATTGTCTGTTCGCCAGTCTCCCTCCCAGTCGTTGGACGTCAAGATGTTGTCTGTTTTGGCACCAGGCAGCAATGTCCAGGAGTTTGAGCTTGGATCGTAGACTTCTCCGACTTTGTTTGCACGCGGGCCGGTGAAGGCACCACCGATCGTGAAGACCTTTCCGTTGGAGAGAGTTGTGGATGTCTGATATCCACGACCCATGTTCATGTCTGCAGCACGAGAAAAGCTGCCATCCTTTGGGTTGTAAATGGAAGCCACTTCAGCATTGCTTCCGCCTGAGACGAGAATTCGTCCATCTTGCATCGAGCTCACACCAGGACAGAACATGTCGTGGCCGGTGTTGGAGACGGTTCGAGCTGACGTTGTTCCATTCTTGAAGTTGTACTCTGCAAATTGTGTGTAGCCGTTCGGGGGTGTCCACAGGCTGAATTTGTTTGCAGACCATGCTGACCAGACCATCATGCGGTTGGACTCTGGAAACTCGGGAACGATGTAACCTGCCACTGGGATGACAGGAAGCTTGAAAACACTGCCCCAGCTGCCAGGGTTGTTTCCTACGCCAGAGTATTTCGGTAGTGGACCCATGGGAACAGTGGATGCTGTGGGATCTTGACCAGGTTGGGCAAGCTTGATGCGATCGAAGTTGTTCGCCTGGATGATCTGAGGGTTCGTGGGATTGCCCTTCATGTAGCAAATCTTGCCAGGCTTGTCGTATGAAGCGATGGCGCAGCCTGTCGTCTGGGCGCATCTCTTTGCGCAATCGTCGGAGGTGGCGACGTTGCCGACGTTGTAGATGTTTGGAGAGTAGTAATCGAAGCCGGGGCAGATTACGGCAGTGTTGCCTTGGCCGACAACAACGCCACGTCCATTGCTCGGACAGCTGGAAGTGTCGATTGTGGATTCTGTCTTCAGGAGTCGGACAGTGGCGAGATTGGCTGTTTGGAACCAGATCGGCGAGGTAGGGTTACCCTTGAGGTAGCAAGTCTTGCTGCCGGCATTGTAGGAGGCGATGGAGCAGCCAGATGTCGTCCCACATCGTGCGGCGCAGGCGTCTACATTGGCAATGTTGGAAATGGTGTTGATGTTGGGAGAGTAGTAGTCGGTGGCATTGCAAATGGCCAGCACTTTGCCATTCGAGCTGACAGTCCGCTCAGTGGTAGGGCACTTGTCGACATTGACGGTGCGAATGGCAGCAAGATTGTTGTCGGCAAACCAGGTGGGAGATGTCGGGCTGCCTTTGAGGTAGCATGTTTTGATGCCTGCATTGTACGAGGCCTTGCTGCAGCCAGGATATTTGGCGCATTGATCGGCGCATGCGTCTACGCTGGCGATGTTGGAAAGAGTGTTGACGTTGGGTGAATAGTAATCTGTCGCGGAGCAAATGTTCAGCATCTGCCCATTAATTGGTCCAATTTCTCGGTCGGCGGAAGGGCATTTTTGCAGGCCCTGGACTTGACAAGAAATGGATGGAATGAGTGTGAGAAGTGCAAAAAGAGAAATGAAAGAAAGAGACGCCATGGTGGGCTGATAGGTAACCGTGGAGGAGCGAACGTCGTGGCCTGGCTGGGGTATTATACTTGCACAGCATGACACCTTCTCCTGTGCTAGAGGAAGTAAAGTTACGACGTAGTCTCGGTCTCGATGCGATGAAGAGGCTTGGCGTCTTGCTACAGCCAGTAAGCAGAGTACGGTTACGCCTATAAGCCACAAAGTCGGACGAAGAAAGCTCTTGTCGGAGCTTAACAGAGTGGCGTGAAGGATAAGTTGTGCAAAAGTCCGTGCTGATGCATAAATTTGATGGAAATGACACCGCAGCCACAAAAGTTTAGTATGTATAGATTCGTCTTGCCTGAATCGGAAGGCTAGAGGTAGCGCTAGCTGTTTTGGGAAGCGCAAGAAGCCGAATGTGGTACCGGTCGAAGTGTACTTGCGCCATCGCGTGATCGAGTCATGCCGGCTTCGTATCTGGCTGGTATCGGTGAGACGACCGACTGATCGAGGTGCTGGACGCCGAATAGGTAGTCGGCCATGTAATGCGACGGGGACGATTCTAGACGTTGACTGCATGGGCTTGAGTTGGCTGGCTTCGGGTGTGATCTCTCCAACTTTCCGCCGTCTTCATTTTCGCGCTACTTTCCGTCTCAACGACGACGATTTGTTGATTGCACAGATTCGCCAAAGCAATGTCATGCCACGTGGCATCGCGTGGAGGCCAAATGCCGCATGTGGATCTTGGTCCGTCTCGGTCAACTCGGACCGGCCAGAATGCAGTGACAGAGGACTCGCAACGGAGACTGTTCGAGTGAGGTCTGCCAAAGGCCTCTCCTCTCTTGAGCAAGTCGATGAGATCGAGAAGAATTCGAGACACGGCCTCTTGGCGGCATGACATATCTGCGAAAATTCTTATTAATAATTTCTCGCACGCGCTGTCTTATCCAGTTGTAGGTCGTATTGCTTTCTCCTGTCCGTGAAGCATCAAGATTTGGTATGTGGTAAGGGTTCCTGTCGCAGCTCGCTATTTCTGGTGTTCCCAGGATTTCAAGAAAGTGACCACCAACAGATTGACAGTCCGATAGTGGTCATGAATAGGATTGATCGGAACAACATTTTGGTGCTTAATCGAAGGTGGGGATCAGTGGAGTAGAGTGTCACTGTGAGAGGAGACAGTATCAATGAGGCAGCAGCTTTAATATTTCGAAATGTGAGTCGTGTATGTCCGAATGCTACGTATCTCGAAGTCTGAGTTGTGTGTGTTCGAATTCTCCGTGCCCTAAACCAGAGCTTACGAACTTAGCTGGGCTGTGGCCTAATCTGGAACTACCAAAGTTAGGCTATCTTTACTCGCATGACACGAGAGCTACTACGTCTACTATCGGTGCTGTAGCTTGCAAGGCAGCAGGTCGTCTTCCGGACCTAGCCGCTTGCTTCATCGTAGCTGTAAGCCGAACTTTGCGCATCCTCTCTTATGCTGACAGCACCCAGATTAGATGCGGTGTTCGAGAGAAAGTGGGAAACGAGGATTCTACACTTTTTCGCATTCTCCGTGTTCCTTTGACAGTGCATGCGAAGGCACCCGGTCCAGGCTCGTCCTTAAGCATTTTCGGCGACGTGGATTGGCTGGCAAACCATGTTGATCGTTTCTGTGAGTGCCAGCGCGGCCAGGCTTACCAAGCTGTTTGCTACCAAGATGATTGGCTTTGAGATGTACGCTGATCACGATCATCACACGAACACAGCTCGCATGAGGAGTGTCTCTCGCCTTGTACGGAGTAGACATGGCTTCCGACCAGCGTTTACAGGCCACATGGTGATCGAACATCTGGACTGGGAACAGATATCCTATTCCCATTCTGCTTCACAGGATCTGGCGAATTAATGGTCCTCTCACAAATCGGCAGTCCTCAATATGTTCTTCTCTGTAATTGCCTCTCTGATGATCCTGCTCACATACCTTGCCACTCAATCTTACCAGCGCGGGACACACGATTCGGCAGACTCCAGAGCTTCTCTGATATGGCACATGCAAGTCTCAATACGGGCAACGGCGAGGCCTCATCCTGCACTCGGCTTTTGTGGCATCTTGGACTGGTCGCACGTCGTTGATACACTGCAGGCCTATCGTGAGAAGGACGTTCCACAGCTCGAAGGATCACCCGATGCAGCTTTCACAACATTGGCTACACATCCCCACGCTCGCGACTGACCTCCCGCTATTAATGCATTGCGGGCTTACCATTAGAACGACATTCCACAGCTCGAAGGTTCGCCCGATGCACCTTTCATAATATTAGCTATATACCTCGGTGCTATCGACTGGCATCCCGCTACTAATGTATTATAGGTGCCGCTAGGGACAAGTCTCTATAGCTCGAAGGCATACCTAATGCAGCTTCTATAATATTATCTACTTACCTCGACGCTATCGTTAAATACGGCTTAGAGGATCTTAAAGAGGCGTTGCGACTATACCGGCCCCTAGGCTATAGGTATCCTTACTAGGTAGTACTATATCTTTAGGAGCGAGATATTTAGCTAGATATAGTAAAAAGCAGATCCGGATTTATTATTATAGGTCTCGATAGTAGAGCGCTTATTCGTAGGGATCGTATACCCTTTTAAGTATACTATCTAGTAATAAAACTCGTCGGAATTAACTAGTAAGCTACTAGAAAGTATATAATATAAGGCTTACTATATAGTAGCGAGAGCTTACTAAGTATAGCCTTATAAGATATAGTATTAATCTTAAGTAATTATAACGCTACGTTAAATCTAACGTAATTTAATACTATATATAGGTCTATCGTCTAAGATAGAGTTAGCTAATAGCGAGCTAGAAGTTTTAAAAGTAAAGTAAAGTACTCTAAGAACTATATACTTTATATTAGATCTTTACTATAAGTTCGATAGCCTATACTACTCTCTATAATACTAGCGTTTTATACGCTTAATATAATCGCTATCCTTTTTATAGCTTTTAGTACTTCTATATTCTCTAATCTTAAAATAAGATAGTTATAATAAATAGTAGGAAGCGTTAGAAACTATTACTAGTCCTTAACCTAGTACTTATACTAAACTAGAATATATCTTATATATTAGTATCGCTACTATATATACGCGATAGTATTACTTAGGTTCTACTAGTAAAATTTAATTTTCGAATTTTTTTAAAGAATTTTAATAGAAAAAATTAGGGTTAGGGTTAGGGTTAGGGTTAGGGTTAGGGTTAGGGTTAGGGTTAGGGTTAGGGTTAGGGTTAGGGTTAGGGTTAG